>OZ026614.1:75660205-76300205 GCA_964020975.1 Hermodice carunculata | reverse complement strand
AGACTTTGCCACTCTTGCAATTTTTTTTTTTCGAATAGTATGCTGTCTTGCTTTACATGTGGCATGCTAAATCCTGCATGGAGTAGGCCCTGTGAAGATGCATGGAATATCTCTCCGTCTTTTCACAGACATAATGTGTGTGATTTTGAATCTTTTATGGTTGACTGCAATATTTGAATCTTTTACAACACCAAGTAAAATGCAAAGAGCACATTATAAAACGTATATGGCAGCTGTCCATAACCGACCTAGCTGACAGCGACATGGTCAACAAGCGGGCAAATGCAGGAAACCGAATTCCACAAAAAGTAATACCGCTGCTTCCTATGTCTTTTTGTACAAATTATGCATAAGTTATGCTTTCCGTGCTTATTTATGGTTCATAATATGCATCATTTTTAAGTTCTCTGACTTGCCACATTATATTCTTCTCATAAATCTGCAAGTAATCGGATATTTCCAAAGTAATGAATTTCATTTTTTGTACTTTTGTTTCAAATTTCTCTCTCTGTCTATATGTATATATGTGTGTATATATATACATATATATATATATATATATATATATATATATATATATATATATATATATATATATATATATATATATACAGACATGCATACATACATATTGAGGAAAGATATTGATGGTGACAATTTTGCGCAAAATAACTTTCTTCTGTCGGGGAAACTGACTGGTCCCTTGAAACAAGCACAAGACTGTGTATAATGTGCTTGGCTCCAATGAGTTACGCATGCCTTTCCGTTATAAGACTTTTATTTGCGTGAAAGGGCAAGCAGGTACTAAGTAGAATTCATCAAGCGTATACTCTATGGCTTCGGGCGTATCATGCATTTATAACTGGGTATATAGCTAAGGACACAATCTTTCAGAAAATGCTTATCCAAAGTGAGGTTGACCCATCAGTGCAGAGCCATGGCCAATGTAGTGTGACCTTTTAACGGGGTAATTTTATTTCAAGCGTGTTTCATATATTGTGATATGGTTGCCCCGCATATTTTCAGTCAGGCCATTATAATAAAAATATGCATCTCATATGTTGCTATGAACTCTTTGCCCCCCCCCCTTTCACATTGGGACTGAAAAAAGCATCAATTAAAATTGTTTAGCGTTGAACTGTTGGCCCACAGAATGTCAATTGATTCCATTGTCTCATCTTGTTATCTTATCATATCTTCTCTCATCTCATCGTACCCTATTTCGTTGTTAGTATCTCAAGTATTGTTTTCTTTTATTCACTTTCTTTCTTTTTATTTCAGTTTCTCTTCTCTTCTTTCTTTTCCTTTATTTTCTGGCCGCCTGTTCTCTCCTCCGTTTTTCTCTCCTTTCCTCTCCTGTTAAATTCTTTCCTCGCCTTTTCATTCCTCTCCTTTATTTTATTTTACTTAATCTTTTGTTAACAATTGGATTTACAACTGAAACATGCCAGATTTGATATGCGGGCATCTCTGACCGATTTGAGAGATTGAGACAGGGTTAATAGTAAGCTTTGTTGTTTTGCGAAATAATCAACCGTGGATGTACTAGCTGTGTCACGTATGCTGTATAGCAAGGGACCAGAATATATTCCAATGCATAATCCAAGATACATGATACGTGGGCCGCGTATAGTATTTTACACATGATAACACTCACGCTGTCAACATAGGTAACTTCCGGCAGTTGGTTGTGTGTATTTATGTGTCATGGAAGAAATACTAGTCTTCATGTTAGGCTAATTAAATATTTTAATCACATTTTTGGTACGATGAATATGTAAATGACATGTTCTTGTTTCATATTTTTTAATTGTGTGAATCTTGAAAAGAAGACTTTTTTGCCGAGTATTATTCAGACATATTGCCCCACAACGAGATAACGCCAACCCTTTTCAAACTAACGGTAATATGCCTATCATGCATGCAAATGGCATTTATCCAGATGCGAAACGGGCACTGATACGCAACAGTAAAACAGTAAAACAAAACTAAAACCAAAAAGCCAATAAAACAAAACAAAACAAAAAACATACACACAAAAAAAAAAAAAAAAAAAAAAAAAAAAAAAAAAAAGCAAAAACAGACGATAACTAGTTTAGCTGTATTGGAGGAGGTTTGCTATCTTGCCATTTATTTGTTCGATGGCTTCCATTCAGTGAGAAATCTGTGTCGTTACCAACAAAACCGGTTCTTATTGCTAGTCTACCAAGTCAAACAAATATTAACCGTTCCAACAAGGAGACCATCGAAGGAAACCTTTACTGGTGGAACACATTAGGACTAAGGTAAGGTTTCGATGTCAGCTCACACTCAAGCTCATATGACCTCTTCAATTTTTAAAATAAATTTTTGCGCATGCAGGATCTCATATACTACAAAGAAGTCTTTGAACCACAGCATATGTGCCGTGAAGTTGCGCATCTAACATTTGATCGGTGACCTTTCCCAGTTTTCTAGAGGATCCTTTGACTTTAATAATCTTTTGGTCGGATCTTCGAATGTTATAAAACTATTGACATGTGTTGAACACCATGGGTAACTCTCCTCGAGGCGTACATTTATCTAATTTATACATAATGTGTTAAGATCAACGGTAAATAGCCGTTTGAAAAAGTGGCTTTTGGCCTCAAACCCTTGTGTGCATGAAATATCAGAGGTTGTAGGATTCCACCAGTCGGCATTTTACCAAAAGTTCACTTTTGTCAGGTATTGAAGCTATTTATCCTAAATTTGGTAAGTGGCATTCACTTACATTTTCAAGGTCAGTGCATTTTCGTTTCTAGATTATTTCCAATATTTGAAGGGCCATAACTGAGATCTAAAGTTACAAGTCACTTTCAAATCAATGTTGCAAAATGGAAAAAGGCTCTTTATACTTTCCATTTTTAACAATAAAAATGCAAACATGAGCTACATTTTATAGTCCTGCCAAAAATAAAAAATACATATTTGCAAACCACTCAAAAGTTTATCAACCCATTCGAGTGATATTGGGCTGGTGGATGGCTTGGATTATAGCTCAAATATTACTAATTACATCGTACATGAACAAATTTGAAGGCCAACGTAATATGGCCACAGAATAAAATGCTTTATCTTTTCAGTTTTGACTCTCCATTATCGTGCATCATGTCACATATATGCACGCTACCATTATGCCAATGAGAGTACAACTTATTAACGAGAGACAGACACACAAAAAGGCATGAAGAGACTTCTTTCTACATGGTATCTTGCACTTGCAGACATCTAATTTTTTTTAGCCTACAGCATGTGGACCAGGAGCATATTGTCATCATCATGTGTGTGTTTTCACTTTTTGTCACCTGGATCTATTTTTTGGTATCTGGACACATTTCCATCAGGCTTGACAATTTTGTGTATTGGAAGTACACAAATGAAATGATGGATCATATTACAATAAGAGACCACTATGTCAGTTATCTGATGCGACAGAAATTGAAATGTGTTAACACCCAGTGTCATGCACTACAGTTTATATATGTCACACTGTGCATTTTACGAAGCCTTGACAATTATTTGGGATGGTAGCATTTAGGATGTTCGATTTTCCCTTGCTTTTTAACAGTTTGGATGTAGAAATCTTGTCCACGCATAATACAAAATATTGCGAGGCCTTCCAAGATCTGGTGTTAAATCAGGAAAGAGCACATATTCTGAAATTATGCAATGAGGGTATTTGTGCCCGTGATCTATTCTTATGTTAATATCTACTTATGAAAAAGGAAACGGTTTCTATCTTGACAAAAAAAGTTAATTATATCATTATTTTTATTGTATTGTATTGTATTGTATTGTATTGTATTGTATTGTATTGAATGAGGTTTATGGATAGTCTGACTCACAAGCATTTTTTTTTTGTTTTTTTTTTTGTTTTTTGTTTTTTTGTTTTTTTGTTTTTTTGTTTTTTTATTATTTATGTTATATACGAAAACAAGTGGCGGTTAAGGCCAAGGTATCCTTCCATTGTCAACAACCTTACAAATTGTCTTGGCCAATCTTATGGTCGCAGAGTCTTACAGGTAGCTGAATGTTATGCCACCAGAACAATACATTGACACTAACTTATGCAATACATATTGAGTGATCAGTGACTTTAGTGAACTTTTATATAGTCACCTCCAAATGAAAAAATCGTACTCATAACTTACAAATTTGCATGATGATGAGCTCTATGGTATTTTTTAAAATTTACATTGCATCTCAAGCACTATGGTATTTTTTCTAATGTACACTATATCCAAAGTATTTGACAATCTAATGTTCATTTGAAAGGATTATTTTGATTATAGTGGGGTTGGTTGCTTGTTTGTATGTTTGTTTGTATGTTTTTTGTTTCTTGTATTTGTTGTTGGGGTTTTTTTGGTTTTTTTGGTTTTTTTGGGTTTTTTTTGGTTTTTTTTTTTTTGGTTTTTTTTTTTTTTTGTTTTGTTTTGTTTTCTGTGCTGGGGTGTGCATGTGCCTCTGAACTCCCCAGCACGGTAGCGCCGCCCTAGTAGGAATAATGGAACTATGAATGTGCAAGCTTCCCATTCCTCGAGCGGTTTTAGAGGCGCAGCTATATTCAAGATTTTGTCGAAAATGAAAAAATCACTGGAGAGTAAACATTGCAACAAACTCAACAGAGATCCACCTGAGGTACATATCCATCAAGGTTGATGTGAATCTGACTGATGGTATTGCAGGAAGTCGAAATTGTGAATATTATGATCCAAGGGAAATATCAGCATGTAAAACATAGAGTTATTATACAGATAGTCCCGTGTTAAAACGCAACTGTCTTTTCTCCTTTATCACATGAAAAAGAGAGACAGAAAAAATACAAACAACAGAACTGTTCACATACGAGAGCACCTATGAAGAACATGTCTTACCGCAAAGATTACAAGAATTAAAACTAGAAAAAATTGATTTGCTTGTCAGCAAATCAGTCTGTGGGCCTAAAAAAACTTTTAAAGATTGCTTATTCAGTATTTTTGAACTCCAGCAACAATATTTTTTATGCAGCTGTGTCAAAAACCTATATATTGAAGTTGGAAAGGCACCTCAATCTATTATAGTTTTCAAGCTATTCAAAATTTAAATTTTGTGCATTTGCCTAACTTGCATAAATCAAACTGCTACAACTTTGATTCATGATCTATGGGATGCAACTATCTTACCAATCTGTTTACTGAAGTTTGAATGACAACTCAATCTAGAATAGTTTTGAAGTTATTCAAGATTTCAATTTTGCGTATTCAACTAATTTGCATAAATTAGAATGCTGCAACTTTGGTTCATATTTTCGTTGGATGTGGCAATGTCACAAGTCTACAAATTCCAGTTGGAATGACACCTCTTTCTGCAATAATTTGAAAGTTATTCAAAAATTCAATCTTGTGTATTCACCTAATTTGCATAAATCAAAATGCTACAACTTCGGTTGATGATTCATTGGATGTGGCCATGTCACAAACCTATAAATTGAAGTTGGATTGGCACCTCTATGTATTACAGTTTTGGAGATATTCAACTTTTAAATGATTCAAGTGTTGCTAATTGACACAATTTCAAATGCTACAGTTTTTGATCACTGTCCATTAGATAGACAGGTGTGACAAACCTGTATGCACTACTTAAAATTTTGTGTCTATTTGTAATAGGTTGGAAGATAAGAGTTTAAACGAAAATTAATTTCCCCTTAATTGCATAATTCTTAACATGGCATTTAAATATAATGCTAAACCGCTTTATACTATGAAGTAAAAATTACGACACCAACACCAGATTACCATGTCACTCACCTATCAATTGTTAAAATGGCACCTCTCAGTCGACACTAGCTTATGGGGATAGGGAGTTACACCAAGGAGGCAGTTAGCCTTTATAAACTTGGCACCCGTGGGACCTGAGAAAAGTGCTCACTGTAGGGAGATGCCCACTTCAGAGAGGGTTGACCACCGTCGGTAGACAGATTACCAATTACTAGTAGTATGGATCGGTACACAACACAAAAGATAGGCCAGACATGCACATATACATGTACATATTCATGCTGGTCTGCAAACCCAAATGAAACAAATAATAGACAACAGTGTTTCAAAATTTATTCTTTATTACCTGCAACAGGGAAAAAAAGACATGATTTTAGCAATTAATAACATATGCAACGTACATGTAAATTTGCAAATGTACATGTCAATTTTCATCTAAATTTTTGGCCTTTTCCTTCATGATTGGACCCGAGACAGGGCTGCTTTTACTGTGTATCACAATGAACCACTGAAACATTGCCTGATTCCTTTCTTAATGTGTGCTGACCTTCACTCTTTTCCTTTTATGGTTCATGTTTTCCTCAAGAGCTGAAATGATGTCTGCTTTTCTGTTGACAATGTTTCCCACAGCCCTTTTTGAAATGCCACATTCTTCCACAACTTGTCTCCGTGAATTACCCTCAAGTTCTTTAAGTACTTCTGTTGTTAATTATTTCTCGACTGATCTTTCCATATTGATTGTTGCTAGGTAATATTACATAGCTACACATATATAGATTGACTTAATTTATGTACGTATTTTCCTGACAGTTTATTTGCATGTGCAGGAGTCATCTTAGTTACATGTTGTTTTTCAGTGACCAACTCTATTCCAACCAACTAATGGTCATTGTTCTACATTTCATCTGTTTTATGTTCTTCTACATGTACCTTTTGATTGTCGGGGCAGGTCTAGTTTACTTTACGTATGTTTGTGGTACTGGGAGCATTAACCAGTATATTATTGCATCAGAGATGATGCTAGGCAAACAAAATGTCCTAGGATGTAGATTTATGATTCAGTACTTTTTTAAAGTCTGCTTTCATGTTCTTTACAAAATGTTAACTACGATTGACACAACAATCCTTTCTGTGCCCAGCCTACCTGAGTTTCTTTACGTCATGTGTAGTCTGAAGATAATTTTTATTATCGTAACCATGAAAACTATATTTTGTACTTTGAAATACTTCCAGAATGTAATCTGCGATCTTGTGCACTGTCCAAAATTTACTTTCTCTAGTTGTTTCTTCATTAATGTTGTGAATGATTATAGTAAGTTCATAAGCACAGTGGTGGCATGAGCTGTGAAGGTTACTATGATCTTATTATCATTCTTTAGCACACAGATAGTACGTTATTTGTCTTTACTTAGTGTATGGCCCCACTTTGTGGCGTCCAGAATTACGTTTGACATAATCCAAGGAGACAACTTTACATGGACTTATAGGATATGTGTAGAATACCTGAAATTGCTGCAAGTCTTAATTAATGGTTGCCTATTTTCTTTTTTAATGTTCGTTTGTACCGTTTATTGTTACTTGATTCCCTACATTTATTGGTATTTTACAATACTTTGCATAGGCGTAGGGTTTGCGTACATGTGTATGGAAACATGTTTTGTCGTGGTTGATCTTAATTGCCATATAACCACATACAATATTTGGTTTCTAATTGGCCCTCATACTATGTATGTATTTGTTTATAACAAATTTGTAATGTACGTCTACTTTTTTATAATTTATTACATGTGTTTCAACTCTATGTGGCTCAAGCATATTATCATTATGAATCACATGTACAGTGCTTTTCCACGCTAATTGATGAGAACAGTTGTGTCCCAATTACTTATATATTTTTCTCCCGCTTATTTGTATTCTATTTGGTGCGCAACCATCCCAGAATGTAAACACTGCTTACAGCTAACTTCCTTTGAAATTCACTTACTCTGTATCATATCTTATGTTTGGATTGCAAGCTACTTTTGCAACTATTACTCTTGTTATTACCGTCAAGATTACTTGTTACTTATATAGAAAACTCTGTTCTATCCAGGAAGTATGCTAAACTTGATTATTTGCTCATAATTTCCCTACTTTTAATCTTACTGGCAGTGACATACAACTCAATGCTGGGCCTGCTACTAATTTTTGTGATATAACTCTCTATCATATTAATGTTCGCAGTCTGACTCAGGATAAAATGTATCTGTATCTGTGCGGACATTGCCCATCAGCACGATATTATAGCCTTGTCTGAATCTCAGAATTCATCCGACAGTAATTTTGTATTGCCTGGTTTCCATTCACTTATGCGTACTGTAGGGATCGCCCTAGCGGCCTGGGTGGAGGTGTTGGACTGTATATTTCTCAGCAGCTTCTAGCATCTATGCGTCATGATCTGGAAAGTCCCGACTTGGAACTTTTGTGGGCAGAAATTAAATTACATAATGATACTTTTTTATTAGGGGTCGTCTACAGACAACCCGATTTGCCTGTGTCATTCTGGGACAATTTGCAAACAAATCTTGATCACCTCAAGACTGTAGGTATTGATAACATTATTACAACAGGCGACCTGAATGCTGATTTTACTACAGCACCAGGTAGGAAACATGATCATTTTTGTACAACAAATCTTCTTGTCCCCCATGTACATGAACCTTCGCGTATAACTTATAATACATCAAGCTGTCTCGATCAAATAATCTCTAGTATTCCAAACTATATTTTAGAACCACACGTGTTGCCACCGATTGCTAATTGCGATCACCGCGTGGTGTCTGCCAATATTTTATTCCGACGGAAAATTGAGCCTGCTTATAAAAGATTAATTTGGGAATAAGAAAAGGCAAATTTTAATGATTTTCGTGACCACTTAAGTCGGATATCTTGGGATAATTACTTTTTATCCAATGATATAAATGAGTGCTGTCTATCTTGGACGGAAGGCTTTCTACAAGCCGCCAAAGCTTGTATACCCAACAAAGAAGTTACCATCCGGGCTGACGATTTACCGTGGTACACTTCAGCCTTGTGCTGCGAAAAGCGCAAAGTTATGCGAGCTTTTTCGAAAGCAAAAGATAGTAATCACGGACCTCATAGCCAGGAACTATGGGCTTCATATAATCGGCTTCGCAACCAATATCAGGAGCATCTCCATACTGCTGAAGAGCAACATAATAGCATATTAAGTAATTCCCTTAAAAGTCCCCAAAAGAAAAATAAAGCTTGGTGGAGGACTGTAAAATACTTTTTAAATAAAAATCATCGCCAAATTATACCATCCTTGCTTTGCGATGGTAAACATATAACCGATAGTGCTTCAAAACCTGAAGAATTTAATACCTTTTTCTTAAGACAAAACAACATTGATACATCAGCAGTCCGTAACCTTACTTCTCCCGATCACCCCACTAATACTATCGGAAATTTGGAAATTTGTGAAAATGAAGTACTTGATATACTTAAATGCCTTGATACAGCAAAAGCTACTGGTCCTGATGGAATAAGTCCCAGACTCCTGAAAGAAGCCGCCCCGACAATTTACAAACCACTTACGAAATTGTTTAACATGTCTCTAAATTTAAAGCAGTTCCCATCCATTTGGAAAAAAGCACATGTCACACCACTCCACAAAAAATGAGATGATAACTTGTGTAATAATTATCGTCCTGTGTCCTTATTAAGTTGCACGGGTAAAATATTTGAAAGGGTAGTTTTTAAACATGTTTTCAACTTTTTTCGCGACAACATGGTCATTTCGGTCAATCAATCTGGTTTTATGTCTGGTGACTCGACAATCAACCAACTACTTTCACTTTACCACGAATTATGTGTAGCCATTGATGAAGAAAAAGAAGTGCGATTTGTATTCCTTGATATAAGCAAAGCTTTCGACAAAGTTTGGCATGAAGGTCTTTATATAAAGTAGAGAAAAATGGTGTAACTGATAATCTTTTGAGCTGGTTCCAAGACTATCTTCACAATCGTAAACAAAGAGTCGTCCTTAACGGACAATCCTCTAGTTTGGGTACTATTACTGCCGGAGTGCCCCAAGGTTCCGTTTTAGTCCCCTTGTTATTCTTAATCTATATAAATGATATTGTGAATGTTGTGAATTCCAATATCAAACTGTTTGCTGATGACATTTCGCTCTTTCTTACCAATGACGATCCAGCCCATGGTGCAGTGATCATGAATAATGATCTTTCTTCTTTGGATGAATGTTCCAAAGACTGGCTTGTCTACTTTAACGCACAGAAAACCGATGCAATGCTTATTTCCTTTAAGCACGCACGCGATCACCAACCTCTCATCTTCCAGGGTCACCAACTTGAGAATGTACCCGAACACAAACACTTGGGGCTTACTTTAAAATCAAATCTAAAATCGAATTCTTATATTAAGGAAATTGTGACTAAAGCATCTAAACAGTTAAATATCATGAAAAGCTTGCAGTATCGTTTAGATCGTAACACACTATAAGTTATTTATATGTCCTTTATCAGACCTATCACGGAATATGGCAGTGAAGTCTGGGATGGTTGTGCACAAACCGATTAAAAAATCTTGGAAGATTCACAATTGGTTGCGGCCCGTATTGTGACGGGAGCAATGAAAACTACACCTAGTGAAAAGCTGTACGAAGAAACTTGATGGGAAAAATTGTCTGATCGAAGGGAAAGGTCCAAGCGGATCATGATGTACAAAATTGTTCATAAATTAAACCCTAGCTATCTTTACACTGCTCTCCCAAATGTCCCAACTCCGGTGGACAACCCCCGTCCTACCAGGTCAAGTTCTAATTTAAGATCGCACTCTGAGTTACCCTCCTTTGATTCCAGAACAGTTTTCTTTGAAAAATCATTTTTTCCTTCCGCTATCAAACTATGGAATCTACTTCCGTCGGAAACTAGAAACTTATCGACTCTAGCTCAGTTGAAAAGGAAAATGTCTACTCCCAGATCATATCCCCTCAGATATCCAGAATTACTTAATGTTGGTAAGAGGCATTTTTATATTATACACTCCCGCTTACGTATGGGCCGCAGCCAATTAAACGAACATCTTTTTAAAATAGGTATAAAAGAATCTGCTATTTGCTCATGCGGATCAGCTTCAGAAAGCATCTGGCATTACTTTCTTACGTGTCCCCGTTATGCTGCTGCTCGAGATATCGTTCATACATCAGTTAGCGCTCTGGCACCATTCTGTATAAATACAATTCTGTTTGGCAGCGATCTTTGTAATCTTGAAGACAATATCAGCATTTTTCTAGCAGTACAAGAATTTACTGGAAAAAAAAGCAAACGTTTTCAAAGTGGAACAATAACCTAATTTTTTACGTGCAAATCTGTTGATATTTTATGCAATCCCGGCGGTGGTAATCTATATGCCCCTCTGTCTGTGCTCTTTTTAGTGGTGTCTATCTCTTCTATATGTATCCTCCGCTACACCGCTCATCGATTCCTTCCATTTACTGACTCCATTAGCGATGATACTCAGGAGTTGTATTGTGCCGTTCGTCCTGTTTCTGTCATTTCTCTGCAAGAAGGATTAATATAGGGCCACGCCCTGCTTCCTAATTGTATTTTTTCAGAAATAAAATACGTTTAAACCAAGCGACCGTTACTTTCCTCAACCACGTCTCGTGTCAGTCGTGATGTCAAATGCTGGAGAACCACGCGCTCGCCTGACACGTTGGTTGTCAGGGATGACCGCGTGGTGGGGAAGGGTCAGACTTATCAGTCAAGACTGATTTGACAGTGCATGAAGGTGAGTGATTGTTGGTGAGGCGAAAGCGGGGCACAAGGGACCAGCGGGTGGCTGGACACACAAACAAAGGCGTGGCTGGCCACGTGATGCAGACTGACCAATCGTTGTCAAACGTTTGTGATAAAAACCAGCAACTGCAAGCAGTCTGTCTGCCTTTTCCGGATAGACAGGTGAGTGGATGTTTTAGTATTTTTGTCTCGCCAAAACCACTGGACCTGGTCGTAGGCAGGAAACAAAGAGTGTGTTACTCTGAAAAGAAACAGAAAAAAAGCTGTTTAATAGGATAGGCCGAAATTGCTTGTTTTCATCTTTTTTATCACAGGGATTTTTATATATATATGCAAGATGCCACGGAATCTTTTAATACGTAGCTGTGCAGAAGTGTTGAATGCTGAATTGAGTAGGTATGGAACGCGTCAAAATTATAGGTTTAGGCAAACGGTCAAAGTCGCAAAAAATGGAAATTTTCACCTTGCTGTCTGCAGCGACCTTTTTATACCCAATGAAGCCACGTGTGCTTCGCGGGGAAAGTTCTTTCACTTCACGTTCGTATCATTACAGAGGAAGAAGCCAGTTAAAAGTATAGACCCATATCTTTTACATGGATTACGAAGCAGGCCAAGCCTATATAAATCACTCTCCATGGCACAAATCGTGGCGTATACTTCCTACCTACACGAAGAAGCCAGTTTCCACGTTATGTTTGATGTACACATATAAAATGAGTGTTGAGGGACTGAATTTGCTGCGTCTGACACTTTTATTTTTGCATTAACAAAATTAATGGAGAAATGCCATTGAAGCTCCTTTCAGGCTCTATTTTGACGCGTGGTGTAGAAACCAAGGACAAGCGTCCCACACGTGTCGCATTCGCACGTCCGTATATTCTAAAGCCAATATGAAATGGCAGCAGACTTCGGAGTTTATTACATCTGCATGATTGTGTGCCTCACCTTGCAAGGTTGGAAATGTCTAGTCAAACGCTTTGGGGACTCTGTGACGTCTCACGCCTGCGATTTGTGGATACCCGTTTTACTAAAGTGTGAAGGCACGGTCGGATTGAGCAGGTTAAAGTCGGAACATTTCATTTTGGGAAGTAGCATTGGCCAGTCCTTGATGGCTTGTGCAGTTTTTCATATTGATTCGGGGGGGACTTAATTCATGTATAAAGCACATGGAAAAGCCTTGCCCACAGTCGAAATTCAGTTTTGAAAAGCTGGAATGTTCAAAGCTATTGCAAGTGTGCATCCTCTCCCTTAAATAATGGATTACTGGCTTTTCGAGTTTCAAGGCTTGCCTCTGAACCAAACCTGTTTTGACCCATTGTTTGGCCATTTGGACAGAAAGCCAATTGTGACAAACAACCCAAGTCAAGTGGTAACTCAGTGAGTAGGCACGTGTAGATGTTCCACTAAATGTGCGGGTCTTTGTTAAACTCTTGCCCAGTTTGTTCCCTTTTTAATCTTTGCACTTGTGCTGTATATTAACGAAATGTAAACATACTGTTGTTTTTTGCCAATTTCCTGCCGGTCCGAATCAAAATTAGAGCGCTCCTTTGAAAATGGCAATGAACCATGAACGCATGCTTTGTAATCAGCCCAGCAACTCCTCATTCTTTTATAGCCGTTACCTGAAAATACTGGAAGCCATGTATTCTATAATCTTCACAATCACAATGTTGAATTTTCGTTTCCCAAAAATAAACTGCATAAGGATTGAAACGGGTTTGAATACGAATCGACTGGAAAAATACCCTCCCCTTGACGCTTTTCGCCATTGTTAAAAGGACGCGCATTTTGCGTCGGACTTCGCGGAAATTGGCAGGAAACTTGATATATACTGAACCAAACAAATAATGCAACTTTTTCATTTGGGTTTATTTTCACATTGGAACTGTATTTAAAGTTCAGAAATATACGAACCGTTGTTAAATCAGTCTAAAATAATGCACCAAGTAGTGTGACCTCAAGGTCGAGTACCCTGACCTTGCCATGGGGTCACTGTCATGAATCAAGAATGACTACAGCAGGCTATTTTACGCAAGTCGCTGACACCTGAAATTAAGGTTGCCAAGTCTTTGATTCTGGAACAGGAAAAGGCCACATTGAAATCAGCCCAAGCGTAACTGTGTGCCAGGATATGAGGCTTTCAAAGTTTGGTGGTTGTGCTGAATCAAGGACAACTGCAGGATTCAGTGTTACCCACATGACTAAAACATTCGCACCTTTACTGGTTGGGTGTAGCCCCCCACAGACAATAAAAGGGCAGCATGGGATTCATTTGGCACAGTATTCCAAGAACTATGGGTCGATTATCAACAGTAGATCGGGAGAGAGGAATTGGCATGCTACAGGCTGGTTTATCTGCAGCAGAGGTGGCAAGAAGACTGCAAGTCCACAAATCCACTATATCCAGACTTGCTACAAGATTCCAGGAGACTGGGGCCACAGCTGATAGACAGCATCTTGGGAGACCAAGAGAAACCACACCTGCACAAGACAGACACATCAGGGTGTCACATCTGCGGAACAGAACTCGACCAGCCACTAGAACTGCACAACAGACACCTGGCAGAACCAATAGCAGAATATCTGCCCAGACAGTCCGTAATAGACTAAAAGAACACCATCTACACGCCAGGCGTCCTTACAGGGGTCAAATTTTGACACAGGCAAGAAGGCAAGCCCGACAACAATGGGCTACTGCCCATACTCACTGGACCCATCAACAGTGGAGGGATGTGCTATTCACCGATGAATCCCGCTTCAACCTGTATCATGCAGATGGTAGGACACGTGTTTGGCGACGAAGGGGAGAACGCTACTCAGATGCCTGTGTGCTGGAAACAGATCGATTTGGAGGTGCATCAGTGATGGTGTGGGGTGGAATTTTATTCACAGCCAAAACCCAGCTAATCTTCATTGAAGGCAATCTTAACACTGCCCGTTACAGGGATGAGATCCTTCAGCCTGTTGCTGTCCCTTTCATTACACACCACCAACTCCACTTGCTTCAACAGGACAATGCTCGGCCCCATGCCGCTAGACTGACGATGGATTTTCTGCAAGGAGAAGAAATTAACGTTTTGCCATGGCCAGCCTTCTCACCTGATATCAATCCCATTGAGCATCTTTGGGACTACCTTAACCAGCGTGTTCGGAGACGGGATCCAGCGCCCGCCAACCGCCAGCAGCTTTGCCAGGCTCTTCAAGAAGAGTGGGATCGTGTGCCCCAGCAGATGGTGCAGCGGCTAGTGTCATCCATGCGCCGACGTTGCATAGCAGTTACAGATGCTGATGGTGGTCACACACAGTATTGGTGGACATGCCAATTTGTGAACTTTACAAATCAATGTTGCCCTGTTTATTGTCAGCTGGTCGCGCCCTCGTTGACAGTTTCAAGTTTGTTTTTCACATGTTATGCCAAAAAAGACTGCAGAATATGGATCTAATTTGTTTCTGTGATATGAAAGTAACAATAAATATATTTAAGTTAAAAAGTTTAAGGGTTGCGTTATTTGTTTGGTTCAGTATAGTTTTTACGTCAATGGAGAATATCAAAGTTGTCAGAACAATGGTAGCGATTCGTCTGAACTGGCCCATTCTTCTCACCATGGCTAATGGTTTTCTGTTCCCTGGAGTGACCATTGTCAGTGGCTCATCTGGTTGCCAGGGTCATGGACCGACTTTGCAAAAAATATGGTTCATTATCATGCCCATGTAAGCAAAGCCCAAGGCATGTGGTTAGCACTGCTTAAACTATTCTGTGTAGGCCAAACAAAAGTTTTGAGCTCAATTTTCTCATATAAATTTTATGTTCACACACCAGAGTTTGGGGGAGCATGTAATTTATCAAACTATCCAAAAATGTTAAAAAGAGTGCTGGCTTAAAGATATCTCACTTTAACCAGGTTTAAACATAGTCATAAGATCTATAAATTATACCTGCATTACCTTTCGGCTACATAAGATGAATGTGAAATGAATTGGTGAAAGCGACTACCTGATCTTTTTCTTTTTCACAGGAGACTTTTTCACGATGCCACGAACGTTCTTCATTCCTGATCATCGTCGGGTGGGTGCTGCTCAGCGGGCTGCGGCGGCAGCGGCGTACGACCGAGCAGTCGACCTCCTTGTGAAGTACGCCGCTGTCGAGGGTGAAGGGGGTACGTTAACTTTTATTGATCTCGTGCACACACACACGCACTGGGAGACCTTTCAGTTGAAGGAAGAGAAGAAAAAATGAGGAACGGGGCCTTGTAGCCTATCAATAAATTTGGAATTGGGGATGCGTACGTTTCCGGTACCGGTAGGTCTATTTCGATCTGACCACCACCATGACTGCGCGACAGTGAATTGAATAAGGAAGTAGGTATAGTACTATTAGCCCATCTGTACAAATATGAATTGTCACTAAAGTACCAGTAGGCTTAGAATAGACTATTGTCCATACTTTTGCATTTAAAACGCCTAGACTAGCCTGAATTGATATTTCCAACGTTCCAGTGATATTTGCAACAAGTGTAGGAGTCTTACTAGGTATGGCCATGGGTCATTGATTTATTTTGATCGTAATCACCAACCGAAAGGTGAAACGCTCAAGGTAGCACTAAAGAATTAATACGCGAAGTGTTAGGGTTTTCAGTCAAGTGCCAATTAAAGTGTAAGCATAAGGCCTGTACTCAATGATACACTGTGGAGATAATTTAGATGGAAGTCCAGCAATGTACATGTATTTATTTGAGAACCAGTGATCTGGCCTTCATATGCACAATGTTTGTGGACTGATGCTTGAAGCCTATAGGATGTATTCATATTCAGATGCGGTCCTACTCTAACAGCTATTGAGCAATAGAGGGAGCCACCTGCATCACGGCAGATCCATATATTTAGCATGGTAAAAAGTACTTTCTCAATAAAATAAACAAAAAGAACACATAATAATCTTAAGAAAATGTTTTAACATATATTTGAAACATAAAGGATGCCTAAATTGATTAGAAATGAGCTCTCTTGTGCTTGAAAAGGTGTTATTTATGGATGTTTATGTAGTATATAATACCAATCTGCCCTGATCATGGTGGACGCATCAGTCTGTTGCCCTGGCAACACAGGAAATGAGCAGGATCGCAGTTAAATATGAATGTCTCCTATTCTAAGTGTTCATGAATACGCAATGTATTATGGATCCCAGTTGGTGACGTCAGCTTACCTTGCTTTTATACTACGAGACATATTTAGAAGGCAATAAAAAAGTTCTGCCGAAAATGGTTTGTATTTGAATGAAAAAAGGAGTCTTCAAGCCCATATTTAAAAAAAAATCAAAACAAAACAAAAAACAAAAACATGTAGGCCCTTTTTAATATAGCCAATGCCAGAAAATTAATAATCGCCCCGCCCCATCCAATGGGGGCAGGTTAACAATGGAATGGTTGGGCTTTTTAATTCTTAAGTGCACCGTTAATAGTCTGTACATGTGAAATCAACTGGGAAGACAAGTGTGTGGTATGGGCTGGCATAAAATTGCCATTCAAAACGTTCTGTAGAACCTACAGTAGTGTTTATTCTTGCCATCAGAGGGCAGCCGTTTGTTCGCCAAGGCGTGGTCTTGTCCCTCACCCACCACACCAGTTTGAAAACAATGGCAATGCGACTGCTTTTAGCGACTGAGTGTACATCGTATTTAACCACAGAGGTATGGCCCGTGACGACGGCGGACACGGGGTAGAAAGGTGAGAGTCGCAAACACTACCCCCCCCCCCCCGCCACTTATTAATATTCGGAGAGCTGCATATACCGATGATAGAAATGTAAAGTTTGGTGATTTAATAAGACAAATCAAGCGCTCATTTGCACTTCCCAGGACAAATCAATATGATTGATGAGGATATATGTTAAGCCACAGGGGCAACCAGCAGAATGGTTGTCATCGTATTGTGGTCAATACGAACCCATTCATACTGACCGGCAAAGTCACTGTCCACCGAAAATGCTAATTAGGGTTAGACCCTGATCAGTATTTTCGGTGGACAGTGACTTTGCCGGTCAGTATAAATGGGTTCCTATTGACCAGATAGAATATGATAACCATTCTGCTGGTTGCCCCTGTGTGTTAAGCCTTGGGTAATCTGGGTTTGGTATGAGTTGCAAGTTACCGTCTATTAATTCTGTACCCAGCTTCGTAGAAGTGAGTTGGTCTTGGATCTTCAGACAGATGGGGGTAAAGGTCGGTTCCGCAGTACGATTGAGAGCTATGTGTACTTGATTATTCCAAAAATGAATTTATGCCAACAGGAATAGAAACCAGTTAAAATATTTCTGTCAGCGGAGATAACGGGATGTCTGGGAACATGTGTTAATGTTAAATGCATTTACCCAGCCTAGATTTAATTAGGGACCTTCTATAAGAGATCAATGATTTTAGTCCAACCCATTGGCAGGCATGGATCCACCTTTACAACAGGTTGCAGTGATGATTGTTTAAAGTTCCGTGAAAGCACTAGTAAAATACTTTACTGATGAAGGAAGGCAATTTATACAGAAAATGTCAATCTGTTCATAACTGACATTTGCAGACATCTACAAAAGTCACCCAGATTCACTTCAAACTTGGAGATATTTGTTGGGTTGGTCTCTACAAAGTTTGTTCAAATGTTAACAAATCTCAAACTGCTTGACTAGTTACTTTTGAATTGCACAAGAATACTTTTTGTTACCCTGAGACCTTAATAGGGTCACCAGGTGGGGCAGCAGTTGATGTTGTCAAAAGATACTATATCTCTATAAAGTCCCGTATTGTGCAGCAGATGGGTGGAAATGTACCTTGTGGAAGGATCAAAGTTAATCGCAATGCAGTAATACCCAGGATCCCTTTTCTTTAGTGGTAATACCCTTGATCCCTGATCTTTACTGGACTTTTCCCATTTTGGTGCGTGGGTTAATGCATTCATCTTGATTACTGTGAAAGTCAAGCAATGCACATTTTTGACTTTTCCAAAATGGCCAGCCAGATTCACTTCAAGCTAGCTTGGGATGCACAGGTCATGTGTGGGTCTCCATTCGAGTTTTTTACCCTCGGCATATAAAAGTGCCAGAGGGTATTGTCTTCTTCTGCATCATTCGTCAGTCCATCTTGTTGACGTTACCACGAGCTCAAAGTTGTAGCTATACCTAATTTTTGTCACAGAAGGACCTTATGATGGACCAGTTTCCTAATGAAACCAGCTTCCTCTGATTATTTTAAAACTTTTTGTGAAACTTTTAAAGTATTTATTTGAAGGCCGTCTGAGTGGTGTCAACACCGACATTACTGCAACATCTCAAAAAATATTGACGACAGCTTTACAAAATTTTTGTTAGAAATTTATCTTATGCATGCTGGACCAGGTGCCTATTTAAAACCAGCATCCTCTTTATATTTATAAACTTTTTTATTAAACTTAAAAGTATTCATTACAAGGCTGAGTGGTGCACAAGAGGATGACATTACCATAACATCTCAAGAATCCATCGCAGCTACACCAAATTTTTATCAAAGATTCACATCATAGTGGACCACCTTCCTGTGAAAACCAGCTTCCCCTTGTAATTTTTGAAACTGACAAAACTTTTGAAACTTGTATTATGAAGGCTGTCTGAGTGGTGCTCAGTACAGTGATCACCACAACTTAACCCAAGAACATATCCAGAATTGCTCTTTCATTTCGTAGACAATATGGAAATTGTATGTTGGGTGTTCTACTGCGAAGTCTCAAAAAAAGCATAGAGGAAAAGATTGTGGGCGCTGAGGGTAATCCGTTCTCTGAACACTTATGTCTTTCAAATAGTCACTCGGGTGATTTTTAAAATATTTTTTATATTTTATGTGGAGTCTTCGACATTTCTCAAAAACCTGTAGCCAAATCCATTGGGGGTGAACAGGCACATTGATGGCTGTTAGAATTTTGTGTTTAGAGACCATTATAAATTTGACATTGCATTGTTTTGGAATTTCTGAAACCACATGACGGGACAGAGGTGGAACAATAGTTTGCTGTGTCATTTCTAGAACCTTTTCTTTGTAATAAACTGATAAGCTGGTCATTTTGCATGCATCTGGCAATGAACCCAAGTGATAGCAACAGATAAAAATAAAACACTTGCTTGGCAGGCTCTTTTTGGAGTCAAGCCAGGTTTGTCAACACCAGCAGCTGATTCAACCAGCAGCTTTAGCTATTACTGATCAACCAGCAACTTTGTGAGCATTTGTGCTCTCCCAGAACAATTGTAGAAAATGGGCATTAAATTCTCAGTATTTCCAGTAGTCTGTAGATGAATTTAACAGAGGTGAACATCACCAGTCTGTTTCAAAGGCAATAAGTCTTAAATCTAGTTTTGGTCAATTTTCTCAAAGTAAGATTAGCATATTTGTCAGTCGTCAGCTAAACAGTATCTTTAGGATTAAGGAGAGCCTGATGTTGTGACAGTTGACAACACAGACCAGGAGCAAAGCAATAGTGTACATACATCTGCACTGTGTAATTTATTCAGGCAGCTGGCACTCATGAATGAATGTCGGTACTCACATTGTAGGTAGTGCCATCTGGAGGCTATAACAATGATCAAAATATGCAGTTTTGTAAGATTTTTTTACAGTAAAATTTAAACGCTTTTGAAATGGTGTTTCTGTCTTGCATAAAGGGGAGCTTTGGCTCACACTGAAGTGCACCTTGCAGTGCAAGTGCAGCACATTCAACAATCGATGAAAAGGCCAGCATGAATGGTTGCTGAGAACATTCACCCAAAGTATTCTATATTTTCATGTATGTTGCCATGTTATGCACAAAATGCTTTTAATCAATGCATATGGAAGGTATGGATCCTTCTCTTGCATTGAATTACTCAAGAGCCATACAGGAGACCCAATTTACTGAATTTTTATGCTGGCATGGAAGAGTTGTAGTGTTGAGAAACTGTACACATAGATTTATCATCAGAGTGTACGAATGCAGCTGTGTTCTGCTTATTATAGTTGCAATGAAAATAAAAACTAATGGCTAATGACTCAACTGTGGCTCAATTTATGAATTGACAGTATCTGAAGGCAGCTTTATTGTCATCCCTTTAAATGAGTCCACTTGAAAGGTATTGTATGGCCATTTTAAATACCATTGGTAAGGTTCAAAACACCATGCAGAAAGGAGGTCCTTCCGTGCTTTTTATGTGGGGCCTAGTGGTGGTTTGCACTAAGGGATGGTTCAATGGTCCACTTTTCAATTAATACACTGAGTATTCCTTGTATTAACACCACCCTCCGCCAGAAAAAGGGATGGTACTTATGGGGATTCAAAATGATCTATCCCCCTGTTTAGTTGGCAATGAAAGCAGTCATGAAAATACTTGCAATTTCCCGTGAAATAAGAGCTAAAAATATCAGTAATATTGATTGAATTCCTAACATGGAAGTATTTCCATATTTTTTTAAGTGAAATGGATTCCTCAGTGAGTGCCAAAGAGATGAATGCACCAGTAAAACATAGCAACACCTGTTTTCAAAGACCACCCTTAAGCAGGCCAAAAAGTGGCTACATAAGGCAGGTGGTCTCTCAATAGAGGTGCAATAACATGGGCAAAGTGGCAAAAGGGACATGGTAAATATGGTTTGAAAAGGCAGCTGGTCTTTCCTCACAGTGGTCTGTCAGAGCAGGTCTGTTCAGTAATTGAGGTGTAATGGAGATACACTGGACACACACACACACACACACACACACACACACACACACACAGCTACATACCCAGTGTAACTTTGGGTGCAGAAACCTGATATTGTTTACTTTGACGTACTTAAAACTTATTCCATACTTTGGTCACAGGGCTTGGTCAGTGGTTCTGGCACTGCCTGGCAAGTCATGATGCAGCTGCCACAAGGGCAGCTGTAGCATGACTTGCCAAGTAGTACCAGAACCAGGGACTTACACTATGCATGTTGGTACTTGAATGAAAGCTCTTTTCTTGACGTTAAATATGCAATTGTCATTTTGAATCTAGGTAAAATATGAAAAAATCAGGGACTGGTATGGAATGAGTTAACTTGTAACATTGCCTAGCATTTGGACCACACATTGGCCAGTGAGAGGCAAAAGTTTTCCCCCTGTGTCCAGTGGCAAATCTATAGCAACATGTACACCCACCCCCAACTGTACTGGCTGTAACCCGGTGAAAATGAATGTGCCCCTTAATGATAAAGGTGATTCAGGCAATTTGGCAAGGTGTGGGAGGCTTCCAGTACCTTGTTCAGGTGCAGCATGTACAGGACACCAACTCAGTCCATTATGATTGGGTTGCCAAATATTAAAAAGCATACAGAAAATGTTTACGACCAAGGTAAAACTGATTTACTCTTCATAGAGTATATTCATGGAAAATGCATTCAACACGGGGGTTTAAAATTTGTAAGTGTAATAAAACCAAAAACTTATTTTCCATATATGCACTTGCCAGGTAAACAAATGAGTCAAGGTGGGGTTGGCCAAGCAAGGGCCTAGTTCTCAACAGAAATTGGCATACAAGGTTTTTGAGTATATTTAAAATATAACAAATCTTTCTGCGGCGGATCTGTTGTAGCAAGTCAAGAGAAAAATGTGTACAGTGGTCCCCCTCTTATAAGGTCACCCCAAATGCGGCAAAAAAGTGGCCTTATAAGAGAGGCGGCCTCTCTTGAGGGAGAATACAATGGAAATACCGTACTTTCTGGACGTGAATGCTGGCCTTTCAAGAGGGCTGGCCTCTGGTGAGAGGGGCCTTATAAGAAGGGGACCACTGTATTGAATTCTTAGCCTAAGGCTGGAATGTGAGGCTATGGGAAATTAATCCGCTTCCCTAACCCTAGTGCTGCGGGTCCCATGTTTATACAGTCCAAAACGCAAATTAAAAAAAGTTCAGCAGTCCTTAATTACAGGGTTAAGTGTTCAGCTTAGCTGTCCGAGTTTAGCCTTAGCCACAGGTTGACTTTGAATGTCAGGGTCTGTTTGATAATCCACGAATCTGCGATAGAGGATCTATTTCATTCTATGAGGCCCAGAAGTTTCACAGGTAGTTGCATTGGTAAGAATGTCAAATGTGTAAAATCAGCATGTATATATATATATATATATATATATATATATATATATATATATATATATATATATATATATATATATATATATATATATATATATATATATATATATATATATATATATATATAGCCTCAGAAGTCGGGAATGGATGGAGAGCATTGTAATTTTACATGCGAGTGTTGGGCAGTAAGTGAAATGTGCAAACAATATTTAATCATGCAATAGTCTGGCATTAATGCACCTTTAGTTGGTTTCCCTACTTGAAGTAAACATTTGAGGTAATGCTGGCACTTGGTCACCAGCTTAAAGGAAATCTGGTTGAGTTTACGTGAATGTAGTTGGCAACCAATCAGTGACTGCCAAATGAGCATTTATCAGATGGACAGAGCATGATACAGACATTACCTTTGAGTAAAACTGTATCGCAGATATGCTGTGAAGTTTCTCCAGCCAGATCATCCACAAGATGGTGCAACCCCAGACATCAAGCCAAGCATTAGTTCACTGCCTGAAGTGGATCTGAGGGGAATATCCCTGGGTACAGGCCTCAATATAAGCTTTTTCAAAGCTGAAGAGGCGGCATTTAGCTGATGGCTGGGGTTAATTCAAATGTTTTTAAAGGTGTTCCATAGGCGACATATTGTGAAGTAGTATAGTTACCGTGATATACAACAGTGTATACTCGGCATGGTATGTTTACATGTAAATGAATTGCACCACTTTAGTTGTGGCAGCAGGTTTGCATCAGTTTCATGGATCAAAAGTTATCTTTAATAGTGTTACAAATGTACAGAGATGTCTAACTTAGAAAAACTAGGAGCGACTGGAAGAGGGACATGGCACTGTGTACAGACACAGGCATGTACATATGGAACACCTGGGGAGTATATTCTCCAGTGATACATACATGTGTACCCGCTTGTAGAACATATGAGCTGTCCAAATTGCTCAGAAAAGAATGGCATGTGTACCAGTTTTCGACCTCATGCCTCTCCCATTTGATGGGATCAGTCTCTTTCAGGCCTGAAGGTTTAGATTTAAAAATTTTTGCATATTTTTGGCAATTGCCACATGGGAACAACAAATCAAGGTAAAGAACCCACCGGAACAAAATGGTGAGCTTGGGGCAAGCGAGTTCATGACACAAAACAGCAAGCTTAGGGAGAGCCAGTGCATGACACAAAACATCTAGCTTAGGGAGTCAGAGTGTGTGACACAAAGCAGCAAGCTTAGGGATAGAGATTGCATTCATTACGAAAAAGATGCTGGGTCAGAGAGAATGAGTGCATGACAAAAAATGGCTTATTAGGGAGACAAAAAGGCTAGGTCAGGGATTGAATACATGACACAAAACGGCTAGGTTAGGGACTAAAAGAAAATCACTCGTGGAGGGAGTGAGGGCATGAAACAAGCAAGATTGGGCTAGTTTAAGTAGACAACAGTTCAGCTAGGCAGGGAGTGAGTGCACAAAAATAAATATCTAGGTTGGCTGGCAGGGGAGTGTCCAGGATATAAAATGGCTAGGTTAGACGAGGAGTGCATGGAAAAGCTGAAAAAATGAAGAGGGAGCATGGGCAAGAAAAGAACAAATCATAAAAAGGCAAAAAGACAAAGTAAGTTGCCAGCAGATCCATTGCTATCCAACTGAAAATGACTTCAGCAAAATGTTTTATTGTAGCGTTTTTGTTTTCATCTCTACAAAAAACATTTATTTTGGAGAAAATCTCTATCAATTTTGAAGAGAATTAATGCAAAATTTGTAACAATGCTCCAGTTATACAGCCCTGAGATCAGACTCAGCATTTTTTGTCTGAAACTTGATACAGTGGAGAAAACAGAACTCTAGGAATTTATAGCGAGATGTCAGAATTACTGCTGCTCTATGCAGAGGTCTGTCCATGCACTGAAGTATATATGTGTGCTTGCCTGGTTACTGAGATAACAGAAGTTCTAAGTCTCCGTGGTTGTAATGGGTCTAACAGTCAAATGAAGGCAAAGTTCGGGACTGATACGTACCCATCGCGTGGTAGCAGGACCATAGTTTTTATTTGGCACCAAAGATTCCTGGGTGCTGTTGAATTTGTAGCATAAACCCACTAGTAAAATGCACAGAAATGTACATGAGGGTCGGAAAGGGGTTGCCCGTACTCCGTACTGGGGCTTTTTTTATTTTTTGTACAGCATAGAGAGAAAAAATTATTCACCATATAGCACACTGACACCAAACCATGTACTCCGTACTGATCAAAATTTATTATGCGTAAAGCGTACCAGCAACACATGTAATATTTGTACCCGTACTGAAAAAAAATAAAAATGAAAAAAAAAATAATAATCGTCAACTCGCGGCAAAATCAACATTCACAGTTTGCCTAACTGGCTTTACCGAACTGCTTTCGCTTTGTCTAACAAAGTATTAGAGAGGAGTGAGCTTTCCATAAATGTCATATCAGTAACCATTTTGTACTGTTTCATCCTTTCAGAGATGCTACTTTTCAGGATTTGACATGAATTCAGATAGTGTGCTTTTTGCTTGAAAAAAATCCATTTTGTCTGAGCAGTTCTAATTTGAGGAGAAAGACAAGGAGGTACACAAGTTTCAGGTAAAATTGTAACAATTCGGGTTAAAATATGTAAAAGTCTGTGGCATATTTCTTCTTACATGTTGTATAGCCATCTCCAATTTGAAAATGTATATTGCGGATGTTTTCTATACTGTGTACTGAGAAAAATTATTTCCTGTACTCTGTACTGGTTAATTTTATTTTCTGTACCAGTGTACCAAGACCCCTTAGTCATGCCCGAAATGTTTTCAAAATTTTCATGTAGCTTCCAATTCCTCGGGGACAAGTCTTTTTACAAATTAGACAAATGGTCCAAGCCACCAGTCTGGCACATGTATATTTAATGTTGTCATTATATTCACTATATTGTGGTCAAATTGGTGAGCAACACTTTATAATTTGCTGGAGACTCTGTTGAAGTTGCATTAGAATTCTCCAAAACCACCAGACACATTCACTTCAAACTTGGTGGGAATGTGCTTTGGTGAATCCCTTACAGAGTTTGTTCAAACAGTCATGTTCTGGGGACTTTGGGATTATTTGTGCATTTTCAGCTCTGCTGATTTGTAAGTCAGCTGAGCTTTTACAGTCGCCCATTCTGTCTGTTATCAGTCATCCACAAGTCATGCTTCCAGGATTTGTTGGTTGGTGCATTCATTTTTGCAAAAGCATTTAAACCTTCCCAGAAACTGCCACGGCAATACGTCTGGGACCCCCCAAAACCCTAGTTAGCTTAACAGAAAGTGCTGTTATATATTGTGTATTAAAACTATCTTCAATTTCTAAAACTGTCACTCAGATTGTTATGAAAAATTGTCAGAAATGTACCTTGTGGAAGGCTCCATGGAAAAGTTGTTCACAAAGTGGTGATACTTTAGATCACATATTTTTTCAATTTTTCAATTCAGGAACTTGTCGCTTCAAATATGCATACATGTAAATTGCTATTGATTACAATCGAAGTACAGTGGTCCCTGTCTTGAGACCACTCCAATGAGACCAGCTCGTATTGAAAGACCACATTTGGCAGGTATTTGCTGCCATCTTTTCCATGTTACTGTGCCTCTAATGAGAGGCCAACTGTCTTGAGAAACTGCTTTTGGGGTGGTCTCTCAAGACTGCGACCCCTGTGAATGTGAATTAACATGGGTATCCCCATTTGCGACTGCTCGAAAGCAGTGTGCCAGATTCACACAAAATTTAGAGGGGATGCACCTTGGGTGGGTCTTGACAATGTGACTAGTGGTAACGCTCCAGTGGTTTTTAGATTTTCTTTTTTGGTTAGCATTTTTTCTCAAACTGCTTGGCCAATTGCTTTGAAATTGCATATGACCACTTGTGGGGACTCAGGAAGACATTAATTGGTTCAACAGGTAGCACTGCAATTTCTGTTTAACTGGTTTTTGTTTCTTCCCCTTTTGATTTCTCTAAAAATGTCAGATTTTTCTGAAACATGGTGGAAATGTAGGGAGGATTATTTGTTTACTGGGTGGTGAGATTCTGCATTCCTGGTTAATTGTTTTTTGTTTTTTGTTTTTGTTTGTTTTTTTAAAGATTTTAGTTCATGTACGTTATGTACATGTTGGTGAATGGATTCCTATAGATTACAATGTATGTCAAAGGGGATTGCAAGGGAAATGCAGTCGGTGCATGTAAGGTCATTGAGCACAGGACGGTCACAATCCTAATTTGCTAATTTTTAGTCCAGCAGCTGAACTTTTAGGATTGACCATTGCCAATCTGTGGTCATCAGTCATCGTCCCCAAATCACATTTCAACAATTTTCAGTTCTGTTGACTGACTACAGTCAGCAGAGCTTATGAAATCCGTAAATTGGTGTCCACTGTCGGTCCATCCATCCACCATTACTTTTTGCACTTTTACTTCTCAAAAACCATGGCATGGAATGTTTTGCTTTTGTACATGTTTCCGTGGTGGTCCTCAACCAAGTTTGTGAAATGATGGTGCGATAATTTAATTGTTAATTTGATGGTTTTTTCTTTTTGTGAAAATAAATTCTTCAGAACCATGTGGCCAATTGCTCTGATATTGAATACAAGATCACGTTGGTTCATGTTCAACCTTTGGGTACCAGGTGGTGCCGGAATATTTTTAATGGTCATTTTTGACTTACTCTCCAGAAAGACTTAACAGAATTGTCTGATTTTATCATAATTTTGTCCCAACTAAAGAGAACAAAAGTTGGCAAAAGTGATGAGAATGTTCATTATGAACGAAGTTACAGGGTTGCAAATGTTGGGATCATGTGTTTGTGACAATCATTATTAAATATCATACAAAAAGCAACACAGTGTGTTTTTCAATATTGCAAGAATGGTTGTATGGAATGCTTTGATTTTACTTGCTGATGTAGCTCAGGTAGACGCCTCTTTGTAAAAGAAATGATCCAATAATTTTACTGTTTAACGACTTAAACTTCTTTGGAAAAAACAAAAATTACTTTGATATTGCAAATAGGGCCACCTGGGTCAAGCAGGTCACATTTTGGCTACCCGATGGCACTGATATATATTTTTGTAGTCATACAGTGCTGCATGAATTGCTGCATTCTAAAACGGTTGTATTTAATAATTTCCTATCACACAAAATTTATGAATGTGTAAATAACTGCATGGTATGGATCCATCTGTCCATATCTTTCTGAAACTGAAATACTAATTTTGACACCTTTAAGTACTTCCATGAACAGCTTCACAAGCTAGCGAACCAAGCGACTGTACCATGTGACTTACAATATCTGT
This sequence comes from Hermodice carunculata, assembly GCA_964020975.1. Taxonomy (NCBI): domain Eukaryota; kingdom Metazoa; phylum Annelida; class Polychaeta; order Eunicida; family Amphinomidae; genus Hermodice; species Hermodice carunculata. The sequence continues at coordinate 76,272,190 of OZ026614.1, read as the reverse complement.
ATACATAGCAATCAATGGATTTTGACAGCAAGGGGCCTGTAGTCGCAAGTTTTTGCCTGATGTTTAAAAATGCCCCTGAAAAACGGGGAACATTTTTAGTCCATACAGAAGATGGAAGATCAGTGCCCTAATTCTGACATTGTGTAAAAGTTTCACAAAAATGAAATTGCTGATAAAGACAATTGAATACTTTGCTGATAATACAATGTTGTCCCTGCATAAAGATGCCAAGAAAAGGCATAAAAATGTGGTACTTTTGCTGATGCATTTGAGGTCCTCTAGGTATCCAGAAGCTGAATTCTTGGACGTGAATTCATTCTTTGCTTCACATCCCAGAAGGGAAGACTGATTGGGCAATCGAAGGAAGTTTTGACTGACTAGTTTTGATATAAGTGTGTTTCTGCTCCAGGGCATCTCAACACAACGGAGACTCGGAAGCTACTCCACTGGTTGATGTGGCCCAGCGGTGCTCCAAGACGGTGTGCTGCATACAAACTACATACCATCCTGGGTCCCCGATCACCACTTGAAGAGTCCAACCGCCAAGTTCGGGAATGGCCGGTACAAGATGAGCAAGGAACAGCTGACGACAACCTGCGGGAGCTGGTAGCTGTGTTCTACCAGACGTAGGCCCTACCCAACAGTGTACAAACAGGTAAAGGGGGCAGTTGAGGGATTGCGGCGTCAGATGCCAGCTCAGTATAGGGTATGGATAGGGAGAAAGGTGGACCACAGAAACCAAACTCAACCTCCACCGGCCACACAGGCACCAAGACCAAGGACTGAACGACCACGACCACCTAGTTTACGGTCACATGCTGATGATGCCTATTGTGCTTGTCGTGGTGTAATTCCTGATAAGCATAAAGGTGGCCCTGCTGCTGAGCGTAGGCCAGCAGCAAGGGCCGCAGAGCAGGGGTGGCTTGCCGCCCAGCAGCAGCAGCGTAGACAAGAACTTCAAAGGCGACGTGCCGCCGCTAGACTGCAGCAGCGACGTGCCGCTGCTCGTGCTGTGGCACAGGCAGTAGCACGTGCTCAGCCACAAGATTCTTCGTCGTCCGATCTATCTCGTTCTGATGACTAACAAGAGGAACGAGATAGATCCCTCAGAGGTGTTCGCGGATGAGCTCAGTCACCATCTCGGCGGCCTCTTGTTCATTCTTCCTCTGGAGAACCTACAAGGGACCAAAGAGATGGTGGACGTGACCGTTCACGTTCCCCTTTGAGGTTGTCCACGTCCACTCCATATGTCACTGCAAGGTCATCTCTTCATGCGTCCAGTTCATCCACATCCGTGCGTTCGTCCACGTCTGTCCGTTCAACCACATCCGTCCGTTCATTCACGTCCGTCCAGTCACCAGCATATTTGTCGGCAAGGTCATCCTTGACGCCAATCACCAGCACCCCTGCGTTGGCCAGGGCCCCTCTGCACCAAACTGCTGTGCCTCCTGTTCCCACACTTGATTGGTCGTCTGTTGCAGTGGATTCATCTGGCAGGGGTCGGCCAGGTCAATCCCCTGCAACAAATGCACTTCCAGGTGCTGGGAGAGGGGGCACACAGTCTGGAGGAGGAGCCTTGGCCTAGTCCCAGGCTTCTGGAGGCCAGTCTGGCACTCCAAAGCCTGGTTGTTCTCACTCAGCGGACTAGTCCATGACCCCTGTATATGCCACTGTTCATATATACTCTCGGTGCGAACTTTAATGCACTGGTAAGAATGCCATTTAAGGAGTCATGCCAGTGAAATTAAAATACATTTCTAAAGGTCTGCCCCATAGGGGTGACCCTTTTTGTTTTCGGGTTGTCCCATCTGTCCATCTGGATGTCTTTGCAGATATCCATCCAGATGTGCACATTCTGGTTACCATGAGATATCAACAGAATGACTCCATTATGCTTAAATTTGGCCATATGCTTACCTTACCTGGCAAAATGAACTGATTAGATTTCGGTGTCACCATGACCTAATTTGAGAAAATGGCACACCCTTCAGTCTACGCTTGCGTTGAAGGCATGTCTAGTTTTAACTATAAATTGGAACACTCTTCAGTGAAATAGTTATCATTAGCTGGAATATGAACAGTGGTATACAGTGACTAGTCCAGTGAGAAGAGCAGAGCCACCAGTCTCTTATTTTTCTTACCCTGCAGTACTTAGTGTTGTGTAGAGTGGGGCAACTTGGAGGGCCCAACTTTAATGTAAAATGGTCCACAAAGTTGGACATAATGGTGAAAATTTTCACCATGAACTGATGGCAAAGTAACATTTGTAGAAAATTGGATTTAAAAGTATTTGTGATTTATATGTGTCACATTCATGCACTGAGTCAGTTATTTCTCTGTGCTGTAAATTTCTTGGTGCAGCTTTTTCTCAAAGAATTTTGTTGCATTCAGTGTGTGCATTTGCCTGAATGTTAATTGGAATCCCAGATGGGATCAGAGACTGGTGGCTGTGGATGTGCAGGGGTGTAGGGTGCTGATGCCTTTATCATGTATTGAACATCTTGTTTCAGGTACACGTGTAGCAACTTGGCTTTCCATAGTGTTACATTTTAAACAAGAACAGTCTGGATGCAGTGATTGTTTTCATATATGGCTCTATAAAACATAGTTATTGTAGATCGACTGAGCAGACTGTATTCAATATTCATTGTAGAGCAGAATTGTGCTTCATCAGGCTATGTTTTTGGTTCGTTAGAAGAGATATTCTAGCTCGGTTAGCTCTGCCTTATCAGTAATACGGCAAAACATAGTCTGGACAAAGCATGGTTCATTTGATTATTTGATTGTAGCATTGTTTTGAAAAGGGGGAGGTGCCAATGGTGGTTCTGGAGGTTCTGTTTCATTAAGTTGGGATGTCGATGGTTTCATTTTTGGTCAACTGTGTAAACAATCACTGCAAAATGACTGTCATGTTATTATAATCACAGAATTAAGACCCACACCAAAATGTAAATCCTTGGGAGAAAAACAAAATTTTATCCTGTATATTCAAGGGCAGAAACCTTGCTTCTTCAGGTTATGTTTTGTTTCGTTAGACAAGATATCCTAGCTAGGTTAGCTCGGTCTTGTCCATTATACGGGAAAACACAGCTTTGGTGAAAGCAGGTTTGATTTAATCATTTGTATTTGGGGGGAGAGGGGGGGATGTGGGTCTGGAACTAGAGTTTGCTAAGACTACTTGGTGAATCTTTCAGTAAAATGGATGGTAAATAGAGGCTACAGGTTTACCATCAACGAAGTCATCATAGTGCAATATGCTGCATTGAAATAAGTATTGAGGGAATTTATACCAAATTTGGAGTTCTTTTGTATCACCTGTAAAGGTGATAATTCCTAGTCCTGTGGAAATGGTTACAATTACTGATTTTTCATATCACTGCCACTCTATAATTATTCTAATGATACGTTGCATATTTACTGTTAAGTGAAAACCAGCTGAAGATATCCAATATCAGCAGGTTAACCGTTATTTCAGGTACAGTATATGTTAACGGGAGAACTCCAGGAAGTCTACATGTTGGCACTTTATGTAGTGGAGACTAATGTTTCACATAATGTGCACTGCAATAATTAAATGTGATGCAGGGTTCAATTTTTCATGGTGTTGAATCATCTTGCTCTCATATTACATATGAATTTGAGTTTGTAGTCCTTTGGACTGCATTTTATTCTTTGGTGACGACAAATTGCTGGCAAAACGTTGATGACAGATTACCATGATTGCATCCAGCCTGTACTCCTTTGGACTACAGACACCACATGTTCATGTATAATAGTGATGCAAAATGCTATGGCAACATGTTAACTGAAATGTTGTATAACTGAAATGGCCACTTGGCCTGCCAGGCCCATGGATATATACATCTCCTTGAATGTACAAGCTGCCAAGTGAATGACTGTACTGTGACTGCTGTCCACAGTGGCACATACATTAAAGAACTTCTGCATTCTGCTGATTTGAAGCCACTTCAACATTTGTACTGGGGAACCACTGGTGTACCTGCGTGCATACACAAGTAACTTGTAAATGAATAAAGTTAGGCATAATTTCTTCTGCAATTAGCCTGCATAGGATTTGTCAAACTTTGTGGTTACCCTAATTAAGTCACACTGGCTGATGTGTCCGTGTTTTCGTATTTCGGTGTAGGAATGAAGGGTATGGACTGTAAGGAGCTGTGAACTGCTTCATTTCTTACAAAACACATTTGGTACAAAAGCTATTCCCTTGTACTGAGTTTAATGCAAGAGAACTTCCTCACATGTAAGATGTGGGGTACATGCTGGAAACTTAAGAACCAGAAAGTATGCCACCTTGAGGTGCGGCGAGTATTCCCACAGGACTTCTTAATCCTGTCAGTAGCAGTCAATATGTATGAAAATGATTGTATAGATATGCTCACATACCTCTACAACCCTACTTTTTCTTTGGGACAAGAACCATGCCTCCAGCCAGTCTTCTCTGATTAACATGTGCTCACAGCAGGCAGCACATCAGTCTTCAATCATACCCTGGGTTTGCCTTGAAACCCTGGGTGAAGAGTAACTGCTATTAACAAGACTGAAATTATCAAGTAAATCAAAAACATTGATATAATGTTTGGGGGTATTGGAAAGGCATGACTTCATAAATGGAACAAGGTGTTCACTCATTGGTTCACCTGTGAGAGATGGTTCCAGATGTTATATTATTTTATTTTTATACTAAACATGAAAACCTGGAAATTATCAAATTTGGACATCAGTTAAGTGATATCCAAATACATTGCTGATGCCAGAATGCAGCACATAGGATGTCCCTTCCTTCATTTCTAAATTGATAGACTGCGCTTTTTGTGGTGACTGTTAATTTTGATCAATATATAATGTGACTTCAATCAGCAAAAATTGCTCGATGAAGATTGACTGAAACGTTTACATTTTTTGTCTTCCTGTATGTGCACCAGTGTGACATTCCAGAATCACTTACAACCTTCCTGTATTCCCAGCACCTAATTTACCCTTGCACTTTACCTCTACCTCACACTAACTCCTGCACTCACTCAGTTCCCACTGGAGTGTCACACTGATGTTGCAATATTTTTCCTTGGAGCACTCTCTAGCTGTTCCATGGAGCCAACTTGGAAAGTACTATATGCAGTCACTGCAGTGGCACATTTATAATGAAATGTGTATTTTATACTTGGAGTAATATGACAAACAACAAAAAAAGTTGTTTGAAAAGTATGGAAGTTCTGAATTTTCATTCTAATTCTAGGGACTCTACTCACTATGATGGCTTCGAATCACAGTGAATAAAATGGGATAAGCTGTCCCATACTTTTCCCTTATTTTGTCAATTTATATGGCAATTATTGCAATCTAAAGGGCAATGGGCTGAAACTGCCCAGGTTTACAGCACCTTGGAGTTGAAGCTGCAGTAGCTCTGATGTAATGTGGTAAATGCATGTATCACATGATTTAAAGCACATTTAAGACTGTGCACCCTGTACCAACATGAGTTTTGACATGTGACCTGCTTGTTAAAAATAGTCAAAACCTGGCAAGTGCCTGGGCGGCAAAGTGCCTATGCGCCCAATAGCCAAATTATCGTGTCAGATTATTTATTTTGTGTGGCACTAAGTCTGACCGGTTTCGCCCTTTTGGAGTGGGCTAATCAGAGACTGAATTTTTAATGGCTGCGCATGTCATTTATAAACCAGAGCATAACACTGTCCTAGCGACGAAAGTTACGTTGTAGGCCTAACACTGTACACAGAGTTCAAACATTGGTTGAAAACTGTATGACGTGGGTATTTATTCTGTTGTGTGACTAAGGTCACGTGCATACTTTAAACAAATGGTAACTAGGGACGTCTCATTCGTCTCCTCTATCTCGGGGAATCCCGGAGTCTAGACTTTTCTCTGTCCATAGTTGTTTGCATGATTCATGGAGGGATCATGGGCCCTATTATTTATGATTAGTGATCTCTACCCCATATATGAATGTGGGGAGTCCATATACAACTCTCCTGATAAAATTGCATCCAGTTAGGACAGAAATCATGGGTTTCTGTTGTATGACTGTCTGTATTATGTTTAAGGGAAATAGGCACGACAACAATAAATTTTAGCATAAGACTTGGCAAGTAGTACAGGTGCTCCCTTAGTCTATTCATTAATGGGCGGTATGTCTGGCCCACGTATTGCTTCTTGCATTTGTTGCAAGTTAATATACTGCCGGATAGAAGTTTAGCAACAGATCCTTAAAAGCCTTATAATGTGTAAAAAAAAACACTTGGGAGGGAAAAAAACTTATGTATGGTACATTTAATGCCTCTTCTAAAGTAAACAATCCTGAGATATGCATGACACTCTCACATTTTTTGGTAAACAGAGCTTTATTGCAGGCATGTTGGACATTTATCAATATAAATAGACTAAGTTGTTGTGTTTGCATGAACCACCTCTAGTGTTGTGTAGGTTCCCCCAGTGGTTGTGCTTGCCACTGAACCTGTGGTGTTCATTATTTTGCTTGTTAAAAATGCTGAAGGTTGGCAATATTAGCACAAAAGTTTAATAGTTGCGATATCCTAAGGATCTGAAATTATTAGAAATATTCATCTGCTGAAAACCAGCTGTAGTGTTTGCCACTATGAGCATGAAAATAGCTGGCAATGGAAATGTTTGCAATTTTCAGATGAGGCACAATTTAGTTTTGCCTGCCTTTCTGAATTTTGTCTCCTTCAGGAACCGGATATATATGGATGTGTGTGAAAAATATTATTCATCCACAAACTTGGGTTTCCAAATGAGCAGTTTGCACAGTTCTGACTTCATTATTCAGGTGACATGTGGTGTCTCTTTTCTTAGCCTGCAAATATTTGTTGGAGCCCTCTTTCCATATTATTTGTTTATTTGCAGTAGAAGTTTACATGCTTTCTGCTAAGCTAATGCTGGAGCAAAGGACTGTCACAGTCCTCGTCTATTTCATCATCTTGGTAATGGATAACTGTATTTTGTGCTGAGCTGTGATGTTGCTAGAGCCTAGGACTGTCACAGTCCTCTTGCCATACATGTATATTTCATCTTGGTTATTATGCATCACCCTCATGGAGGGAATGCATATGTTTACCATAGTTCTGTCATCTGCCATCTGTGCTCCCACTGCATAACTTATTTTCCTCATTAATTTGTTCCCTTTTGACCTATTATTGGGAGTGTCTCATCTGAGGTAGGTTTCATCTAAGATTTGCTGGCACATCTTTTATTTCAAATTGTCCAACAGTCCTTTTCATCCATGTCATCATTCTTACCTGATCTCCGGGGTTGAGTTAGGTATGGTGCTTGTGTTGAGTGTTTGTCATTGTAATGTTGATATTTCTGTTTAGCCAGATTTTTTTTTCATTTTTATTGTCAGTGGCGTTTAGCCCGTATGGTTCAAGGTTCTTGGCCAGAGTTGGCATTATGGTTCTTTGTTTGTCCATGATCAACTGTGCAGGACTTTGTTCTGTTGTCTCTAGGGATGGCCCTGTGTATTGTTAGAGCCAGGAATGGATCATCTTGTTTCAGTATGTTCTTTGCTATTTGAACAGCCCTTTCTGTTGCACCATTGAATTGATGGTAGGGCATGTGGACTCTTAAGTTACGTGAATGAAATTGTAGGATTTACACTCTGTAAATTCAGATGCGGTCCAGTAGGAGGCATTATCAGTCATCAATTGCTGGGGAATTTCCCACCAGGCAAATAAGCATTTCATTTTTGCTTTGTTTGCTGTTGTGGCACTTAATAGGTATGCTATTTCAAGGTAGCTGGAGTGGTAGTAAGCAAGTACCAGATACTTCTGTCCCTTGTATTCTGTAATGTCTGCACTGGCGTGATCCATGGTTGATCTGGCAGGGCAGTTGGTGATTAGTGGTTCACGTCTTTGTGCTGGTCCGTTTACTTGACAGTGGCTGCACCTGTGTACCATGTCTTTGATATGTTTGGTGATGCCTGGCCACCAAACACTCATTTTGGCCCTTTCACGGCACTTAGCGACACCAAGGTGGTCATGATGCATCTTCATTTTATTTTTCAGAGATTTTGTTATGACTTTTCTGCTGCCATATAGCAGCATGCTGTCAGCTACTGACAAGTGGTTTTTGGCCTAAACTGATCTTTTTAGGCTTTTTTTGATACCGCATTAGTATTTTGGCCATCCATTTTCTGAGTTTGAGGGCTTCTTTCAGATCTTATCTGCTTGTGTTGCTGTGCAGATTTCTGCCAGTGTTGCAGCTGATGCTGGCTATTAAGCTTGTACCCTTGCAATTGCATCTGTGTGTCTTATAAGTTTGTTGTTGTGGCACTTGATGGGACTTTCTCAGTCTTCAACTGTGATGGTATTTCTCTCCTTGGCTTGCAGGATAAAAGGTATACCACAGGTTTGTTGGTCCCGGCTTCATGTTGTGTGACAGGGTATATCTATCTTGTAAGTGTCCAGTGTTTCTGCAAGATTGCTGCTCCAAGGCCATATATAGTTGCATGTACTTAGCGAGTCTGCCATGACCACAGTCTGAAGCTTAGGGACATAATACGCAAGGATGGGGCCAAGCATCCTTTGTTTGTGAATGTGTTGTCCCGTGCTGGCCCCTATACCCAGGTGTCATCTTCCTTGAGCAGATCAGTCATTGGTTTCATGATTTTTGCCAGATTTGGTATGTAGTGCCCAAGCTAATTGATCATTCCAATGGTACATTGTTTGTTGATTTTTGTATGAGGTCCTATGTCTCTTAATTGCTTTGATTTTGCCAGGGTCTATTTGCTTCTTCATCATTGAATTTGTGTCTGAGGAAGTAATTCTTCCTTTATATCACACTTTGCCTGGTTCAATTATAAGCCCTTTTTTCAGTATTGAAGTACTTATCCCAGCCTTTTTATCATGCTCTGCTTGTTTTTTCCCCCATCACAATTGCATCATCTGCAAGTCATTTCATCTGTCATTATCTTTGCCACTTTGAGTTCAAAAATTTCACTAGCCGATGTGATGCCAAATGATAGGCCTCAAAAAGAGCATCTCCCTATGGGTGTAAAGAATGTTGTCAGCTTGAAGCTGTTTTGATGCAGCTCCACCTGGTGGTGGCCTGAGGCAGCATCAAATTGGCTGGAGGTGAACCCAGTAGCTTTGGCCTTGTCTTCTAGGATAGGCAGGACGTAGCACTCGCATTTTAAAACTTTGTTCAGCTGGTAGAGGTCTAAACAGATCCTTGCATATCCATATACTTTTTCATTGTTGCTACCAATTTGGGGGCACAGCGTTCTGTTGGTGCAGTCACTTTTTCTGTGACACTAGCATTTTTGCATCCCTTGCATCTCGTTTTCAACTTCTGGCAGGAGGGGTATTTGGTCTCTCTGTGCTGTATTGACATGGTATGGTGTCGCACCCCCCTTTATTTGTATTCTGACTGGCTCCCCTTCCAGGATACCTGTACAGTCTATAGCATTGTTGACAATTTTTTCTGTTGTGAGCTGGATCAGACCCATTTTTTGGCGATGCTTCAGCTTTAATTAGGAGGCAGTTTCTTGTGTTGGCAACATAGAGCTCAAGCTGGTACTCTTTGTTATTGTATACTGTATATTGTATTTGCAACAGAAGTTCCCTCACAGTTCAGTCTCGCGGTTGCACTATTGAGAATGTTGTTACTTGTCTTTAGCAATAGTGTGGAGCACAGCCTATTGAATATGGTTTCTGATATAACAGGCACATCAGTGCCAGACTATTTTAAGTCTCAACTGACAGTTTCCCATGGCTTGAATGTCCACACAGGTTACTACACCCATGAAATGTAAATATTTATATGTTTGTGGTGGAGCTGTGTTGTCTGGTTTCAGGTATATTTGTGACTTCCTGGACTAGCTTAGTATGGCAAGATATTGTGAAGTGGTTTACTTTCCCACAATGTCAACACTTGGCATTATCTGCCACACATGGCTTGTGTCTGCCATGGTATCCATTGCAGCGTGTGCATTTCTGAGGTGTTTGCCTTTGGTTGCCACAAGCTGAGTGGTGTGTTCCACGGCCTCTCATACTGGGGGCTTCATATTTGCCAAATTTTTGCTACCATTCTTGCCACTCTTCTGGCCTAGAAAAATGTAGTGGTTCTGGTGGGTTAAACTTCTGCATTGTTTCTGTTCCAAATGTTCCAAATGCACACCAACCAGATCAGGAGGCTTTCTTGTCCCTGTTTGACAATTTGATCCTTCCCTGTAGCTGGCTCTCCGCCACTGCCACCATGTAGAAGTACACAAGTCATGGGTGCTGTGCTACAAGGTTGCTCTCTGGTGGCACATGTGTTCATTAAGATATTCAAACAAAGTATAGTCATTTTATCCACTTAAGTTGGTATCAATCCTTTGAAACATAACAAGTTTAGCTTTTTCCCTCCTCTGTTTTAAGTCTCAAGCCATGGTGTTTTGGCACTGCGATTTGGTACCCTTTCCAGCTTTTTCAAGTTGGTGTCAGTATGTGGATCCCACACCACACCAGCGTATTCCAGTGTGGCCCGCACTTGCGTATTATGTAGCAATGTGCTTTAACTTCCGGGGGACATAGACAAATTCCTAGCTATGATGGCTGGAGTAGAGCTTCAGTTTTTAGTAATTTTGTCAATGTGATAATTCAATGAAAGCCTATGGTTTTGGTGCATATGAATACCAGGTATTTCGCTGAGTCATGTGCAAGATGACTATGTATGAAATATCCATTTTATGTATTTTAGCCAGGTGAAAGTCTTGCCAAAATGCACATTTTATCCTGATTGGCAAATGGCACCAGCAGTCCATGTGCATACATTCTTGTTGATTAATATGCAAATCAATGGAAACTGCAATGCTAATTCATTTTGAACTTCTGAAACAAGTGGCCAGATTCACTTCAAACCTGGGAATGTACATTGGGCACGTGTCTGCCAACTGTGTTCAAATGGTCATGCCCCAGTGACTTCTGGATTTTTTTCAACTTCTGCATTCATGTTGGTTCCAATGCAAGTCAGTGGTCTGCTAGTCAATGGTCTGTAATGGTAGTTCACATTTTGATTTCAAAACTGTAAGCCAGATTCACTTGAAACTTTCGTACAGATACTCCCTAGATTTCAGGAACATTTTTATGATTGTGGATGACTTTCAGCACATGCGTCAGTCACAGTGCCTTACAAAATAATTGTTTCTCTGCCGTATCTCCAAATGGGTATGGTTGAAGTACGTCAAACTTTGCCATTATTTACTCTGGTGAGACTTCCATTGAAGGGCTCCATCACTGAACCCTTGCAGAATTTATTATTTGAGTCTTCTTCAGTGATCTTTTGCCATCTTTCCCATGTTATACCTCTATTGAGACCACCTGCCTTATGCGACCACTTTTTGGCTTGCCCTAGGGGTGGTCTCTCAAAACAGGTTTCACTATTTTGAAATGATTTATAAAATTCTGTAAGTGTGTAAAAATTTAAATGGCAGCAAAAAATGTTCAGCGTAAAATTCTTTAAGGTGATTGAGGGTTGGCAGCTTCGTGAACTACCCAGCCATATTTCTGTCCAGTAAACTCTCATTAAGCTAACTGAAAGTTTTTTTTTACAAACATCCGTTATGCCAATGGGGGCGGGCGATTTGCAACAGAAGATTCAAAGAAAATTTATCTCTGACATTAGTTATAACCATAATGTATGCTGCCTCTTGGCAATTGGGAGAAATTTTTCTTTATATTTACAAAATTCTTAAGCGAGGTCTTGTTACTACAGAGTTCTTGACCCAGCCAATTTTGTATTTTGAATGTAGACCATTTTGCACAATGAAAAGGGTGATAATCGGGGGGGAGGGGGAGGGGGAGGGGGAGGGGGGTATTTTGCTCCAGCTTTCGGCTCCACCTGTCCAAGGGCATTCCAGGCAAAAGCAAAGCCAGGAAGACTTTACACACCACAAAAATTCACTAAGTTATTTTGATCAAAATTACTGGGCAGGCACAAATATTTTGAGTGAATACTTCGAAGATGATTCCTTGCAGGTGCAGGTTGCCATACAATTTTGTCTTTGAAAGAGTCTTGCTTAACATAAGAAAAAGGCAATTCACGCTCCTGCCCTCTGCACCCCACTCCACCCCACCCCACCCCACTGCATCACAGGATTACATAAGCAAAGTCTCTATCTCAACCCAGCCCAGAGACCGGCTGACTGAGGTCAAAGGCTATTAATTTAACACAGGCAGTGATCTTCATCCATTTAAGTTACGCAGGTAACTATAATCAAACATCATTTTTATCAATTTCATAGAATAGTTTCATGGGTACCGGTGTATTAGAATTGTATAGTCTGTAGATGAACGCTATTCTTTATAAATGAAGGTGCCATCTGATCTGTAACTATTTGTTTTAAAGCTTGGGTTTCACCTCCTCGCATTTCTGTCTTGAGTGGGTGAAGCTTGTATGAAATGGCCTGTGAACTAATTGGAGCAATACGCCTCACTGATCATGCTCAACCGAGATGGCTATTTGCAATCAACCAGGACTTGGTGGAGGGTCTCCTCGGACAAAATGTAAGATGAAGCTTACTGAGGAAAGTAGTATGACAAAAACTGGTTCGGTCTGGTGTTGTAACTAATTTGTATATCGAACCTCTGGTCGTATGTCAAATTTTGCTGAGAAGATCCCATTTTGTGAATGAAACTCTTGCACATTTTCTCTGAGCCTCCATTACAAGACTAGAAAACTACAAAAGATTTGCTTCAAAGCAAATCTATCTGTGTGCCTTCAAAAGTTGTAAATATTAAATGCTACAACTTTTATCCTTTAATACTTCACATTACATTAAGTTTACGGCTGGATGCAAATTTCTAAGGCCAAATGACTTTGACCTTTACAGGTCACATGTAAATTGCGCCCGTTACAATATCCACAATTTAAGCCCAACATGAACCAAATCGGATGAAAATTGACCAAGTGTGGCAAGATAAAACTTTCAAAGGGCCAAATGACCTTGACCTTTGCCCTCTTGAGGCTACATGTTCTTATAAAAATGTGCAGTGTTGCAATATCTACAATTTGAGTCCAACATAAGTAATGATGGGATGAAACTTTCAAAGGTCCAGATGACGTTGACCTTAGAAGGTCACATGTAAGTTTCAAAATGTGCAATATTACAATAGCTTCAATTTGAGCCCAACATGGATCCAAATTGGATACAAATTGACCAAGTTATGGCTAGAAGAAAGCCACCACCGAAAGTGGCCTTTGACCTTGAAATGACCTCTACCTGAAGTGAACCTTGACCTCAAAAACTACATTTTGACCATAAATTGACCTTTGACCTTGACATTTGAGATGACATTTACCTTGTTATGATCGAACTCTTATATGCTATAGTAGATGTGGTTCCAAGTATATAAGATATTAGAGATTTAAATCTTTAATCAGCCCTCATTTGCATAATTTTGAAACTTATGACCTCTCATTATAAAAAGGCGAGACTTCATCTACAGAAGTATAATTGTGCGAGGTTTGGAGTTTCTACATGTAAGCAGGAACAAATGAAAGAAGGAACAAATGAAAGAAAAAACAACGAACAAATGAACAAACGAAAGAAAGAATGAACAAAATAACGAACAAACATAAGAACAAACGAATGAAAGAACGAACGAACTAACGTAAGAACGGATGAAAGAAAAAGGCAGGAACGAACGAACAAAAAAGGAAGGAATGAAAAAAAGAAAGAACTAGCGAACAAACGAAAGAAGGAACGAAATAATGAAGGAACAAAAGAAAGAACGAAGGAAAGAAAGCACTTAAGAAAGACCGAACGAAAGACAAAAGAAAAATCGAAAGAAAGAACAAAAGAGAGAACGAAACAAGGAATGAAAGAAAGAACCAAAGAAAGAAGGAAGAACAAAGGGACGAAAGAACAAACCAAGGAAAGAAGGAAGAATGAAAGGACAAAAGAACGAAGGACAAATGAACAAAGGACGAATGAAGGCCGAAAAACGAACGAAAGAACAAAAGAAAGAACAAAAGGAAGAACAAAAGAAAGAACAAAAGAAAGAAAGAAGGAAAGAAAGAACGAAAGAAAGAAAGAACGAAGGAAGGACAAAAAGAAGAACCATTGACCAACCAACCAACCAACGAATGAACAAAAAGAATGAACTAACCAAAGAATGAACAAAAGAAAAAACCAAGGCATGAATGAAAGAAAGAACGAAAGAGGAAAGAACAAAAAGACAAGAGAATGAAGGATGAATGACTGACAAAGGAAAGAACAAAAAAGAATGAAGAGCGAACGAACGAACGAACAAGTGAACAAAAGAAAGAACAGAAGAAAGAACGAATGACAGAAAGAATGAAAGAATGAAAGAACGAATGAAAGAAAAAAGAAGGAATGAAAGAACAAACGAAAGAAAGAATGGAAGAAAGAAAGAACGAGAGAGTGAAAAAATAAACCAAAGTAAGAAAGAAAAAGTAGGAAGAACGAAAGAACGAAGGACAAAAAGAAGGACGAATGAACAAAGGATGAATGAAGGACGAATGACGGACGAATGAAAGGAAGAATGAAAGAACGTTAGAGCGATCAAAGAACAAACGAACCAACAAAAAAACGAAACAAAGAACTAACAAAAGAAAGAAGGAAGGAAAGAAAGAATAAAAGAAAGAGAGAGAGAAAGAAGGAAGGAAAGATCAAAAGAACCACAAAAAGAACCAGCCTACCAACCAACCAACCAACGAAAGAAAGTAAGAATGAACGAAAGAATGAATGGAAGAAAGAACAAAAGAAAGAAAGATAGAACGAAAGACGAAAGAACATAGGATGAATGAAGGATGAACAACGGTTGAACGAACAAACAAAAGAACTAACGAAAGAACAAAGGACGAATGAACAAAGGACAAACAGAAGACAAACAAGGGACGAACGAAAGGAAGAATGAAAGAAAGAACAAAAGAATGAACAAAGAATGAACGAACCAACAAAAGAACAAAACAAAGAACGAACAAAAGAATAAGGAAGGAAAGAAAGAATGAAAGAAAGAACAGGAGAAAGAAAGAAAGAGAGAAAGAAGGAAGGAAAGAAAACAAAAGAACAACAGAAAGAACCAGCCAACCGACCAACCAACCAACCAACCAATGAAAGAAAGTAAGAACGAACGAAAGAAAGAATGAAAGAATGAACAAAAGAAAGAACAAAAGAAAGAACGATGAAAGAAGAAAAGAAAGAAAAAACGAAAGAAGAATGAAAGAAAGAATGAAAGAAAGTAAGAACGAAAGACGAAAGAATAAAAGGACGAATGACGGAAGAACGAACAAACAAAAGAACTAAAAGAATGAAAGAAAGATTGAAGAGCAAACGAATAAACAAAAGACAAGCCAACCAACGATGGAAAGAACGAAAGAAAGAATGGACGAACAAACAAAAGAATGAACAAAATAAAGAAAGAAAGAAGGAAAGAAAGAACGAACAAACGAACAAAAAGAATGAACGAAAAAAGGAATGAAAAAAGAAAAAAGGTATGAAAGACCAAAGAAAGGAAAGAAAGAACAAACAATAGAAAGAATGAAAGAAAGAATGAAAGAAAGAAAGAACAAAAGAAAGAACGAAAGAAAGAATAGAACAAAAAAGGATGACAGAACGAAAGAACAACCAAAGAACGAAAGAAAGAACAAAAGAACAAAAGAAAGAACAAAAGCAGGAAAGAAAAAAGAATTGACAAAAGAAAGAAGGAATGAACAAATGAAAGAAAGAATGAACAAACGGACCAAAGAATGAATGAATGATAGAAAGAAGGATCGAAAGAAAGAAAGAACAAACGAAAGAAAGAAAGAAAGAATGAACGTATGAAAGAATGATAGAACGAACCAAAGAAAGAACGAACTAAAGAATGAACGAAAGAAAGAATGAACAGAGGAAAGAAAGAAGGAAAGAACGAACAGAAGAAAGAAAGAAAGAACGAACAAACGAACAAAAAAAGAAAGAAGGAAAAAAACGAAAGAAAGAAAGAACGCATGTACGAACAAACAAAAAAGGAAAGAACGAACAAGAAAAGAAAGAACAACAGAAAGAACGAAAGAAAGGAAGGAAGAAAACGAAGGAAGGAATTCCTGCAAAAACAATATGTCTGTGTTGGCACGCAGACATAAATACTGCAGAACTTCTTTGCTTTCAAAATGTCATGAGTGTGCGTTTTTGGTTTTGTTTATTGGGATAGGTCTTTTGAAAAATGATTAATGTCCTTTTTGCTCCTCCTTCACCAGGACACAAAATAGGTTTGCACCTTGTCCATCTGCCCCCCCCCCCCGTCAAGATTGCCTGCGCCATCTTACCCTTACCCCATTAGGTCACTTACCTTGACCTTGACCTTGACTTTTACCCTGACTGTATGATTTGTAGATCAGAGTTAGTCCTGTGCCATAAATTTTGCCAGAGCATTCAATTTTGCAAATTGGGCCCAACACAACCGCAACCCTTCAATTAT
The DNA here is from genome assembly GCA_964020975.1 of Hermodice carunculata. Classification (NCBI taxonomy): domain Eukaryota; kingdom Metazoa; phylum Annelida; class Polychaeta; order Eunicida; family Amphinomidae; genus Hermodice; species Hermodice carunculata. The sequence continues at coordinate 76,255,733 of OZ026614.1, read as the reverse complement.
GAGAACACGAGAACCTCAGAACAATAATGTACCTTAAAAATTTAAAAAAAAAAATCATGGATTCACATACCTTTTAGCTCAGCTGACTTGCCAATCTGCTGAGTTTTTATAATTCCTCCTCGTCTGTCTGTCGTCAATCCACAATTTTCTTTGCAGACCTCTCCAAAACAGCAAGATCCACTGTAAACGTCTTGGGATATTCCTTGAGCAGGTCTGTGCTGAGTGTGTTCAGATGATCACGCTCCAGTGATGTTTGGAGTCTTAGAATTTTTGTTTTTATCCATTTGGCCAATTGCTTTGAAATTAAAGGACACTCCCAGACCTTAATTTATTCAACATGCGGCTCTGCATTTTGTTTCTTTCTATTAGTTTTTGTGTTGTCGCTATACTTGGTTCCTGCAAAAACATCTTGCAGATTGTTGTGAAACTTAATGGAAATCATTGTGAAGGGTTCAAACAAAAGTGTTTACTAGGTGATGATGTTCCAGATCCCTGCTTTATAATATATTTTTCTCAATTGGGGTACTTGTCGGTCAATACAACATTCGTGTGCATTACTCTGTAAGTCGAGGGAGGTAAGTCAAGGGAGATTATAAAAACGATTCACATTTTGCTTTCTTTTTCTTCAAAAGAGTCTGTCGTGTCCACTTCAAACTTGGTTGGAATGTACATTTGCTGAGGTTTTACTTTATTTTCTTCAAATGGTCACAATCCAATGATTTTGAAATTTAATATGTTTTATTGTTTTTTTTTGGAAAGATCTCAAATTGTCTTGGTTTCCGAAAGTGCTGGGCAAATTGCATCGAAATTGAATTGTGAAACACCAAGGGACCCCTGCATCTTAATTTGTTCAACAGAAGGCGCTGTGAATTATGTATTTTTTATTGATTTTTGTTAGAGTTTTCTCTGCGGAAAAATCTAGTAAACTTATTCACAATGTGGCGGTTTCTTGGATACCTGATGTTTAACGGTTTCGGGTACTTACGGGTAAATAGATACATCCATATCCAATACTATATCTTCCTTAAGTCCACCGGGTTTCCGATAATTCATATTTCGACTTCATAAACACCGTCAACCTGATTCCCTTCAGAAATAGTGCGGATGTACCTCAGTTGGTTCTCTACCAAGTGTGTTCAAACGGTCACCCTACAGTGAGTTTGGATTTTCATATTTTTCATTTGTTTATCAATTTATGTATGTATGTATTTTTTATTTATTTGTTTGTTTGTTTCTGGTTTTTGTTTTTGTTTTTTTTTAATTTTTATTTTGATTCTTTTTTGTTTTGCTCTGAAAACTCCTTTCTCCCAAACCGCTTGGCCAATCGCTTCAAAAAATGTTTGAGATACTTACACTTCTGGGGCCATCAAGACTTAAATTTGTTCACCAAGTAGCGCTGTAATTTTGTAAAGAATCTTTGAGTGTTAAAGCTATTTTCGACTTCTGCATGACTGTCCATCAGAGTATGCTGAAACTTGCTGGATATGTTTCCTGTGAAGGGTCAAACCTTCACACTAGGTCATGTTAATATGGATCCTTGTTTTTTGACGAAGTTTTTAAATTCTGGTACTCTTTGGTTAATGCATACATTTCAACAGATTTCAAACAAAAAGGAACAAACTAATATCGTAAGTGGCGCCAATATCGAAAAGATCCTAGATTTTTATACCCCCTATAAGTCCCGAAAGTTATGTTGGGCTAAATTGACAACAGTGGACAGTACTGCGGCCACTAGATTTTCACATTTTGACCTGTATATTACATAATACTATAGGTGGCGCCACCAACATTGATGCCCACAAAGATTTTTATACATTTTATAGCTTCTAGTTCTAAAAGTTACATGGGCCTATCTCAAGAAATGTGGGGAGCAGAGCATTCACGAGAGGACCCCAATATTAAAACTGGCCATTTGGCCTTGACTTTCAACTAGGATTAAAAATTGTTGTTTGTTTTCTGGGACACAGTGACCCAAAAAGCAGGTCAACAAGATCAGTTTTATGTATTATATAATCAAGTGCAATTTTGATCTGGAGGCTCTATTCTCTTTGCCATTGATGTCCAAGCTGCACCCGGCCATTACAAAAACATCTTTGCAACTTTGCAGGCATGGTGCAAAAATAGGTCAGGGTCACTGATATTACATAACTTTCTACCTTTGGCCATGGTCCATATATCATATAAATTTGGCAAGTCTGATCCAATTACTTTTCCAAATATGGAATTTTACATCTTAAAACAGATTTTGGCTCATAAAATCCATCAAATTATAGGTGGTGCCACAAGTATCATTAGCAATTTAGACTTTGACATCCACCACGATACCGCCAAGTTTGGTGAAGATCTGCCACAAATTAAAGATGCTAGAGTGTTAACAAGATTTTCATATTTTGACCCCTATATTACATAATAATGTAGATGGCACCACCAATATCGAAGTCGGCCTAGATTTTGATACACCCTATAAGTCTTGAAAGTTATATTGGGCTAACTTGAAAACTGTGGAGGGTATCGTGCTAACAAGCGGATAGATAAAAGTGTTTGCATAAGCTCTGCGACCTTTGGTCAACAGAGCTAAAAAAAACAAGTTTTTTATGTGGAATAAAATCTGGATCCAGTTAAAACTGAAATAATTTTTAATTTTTCACCACTTCAATCTCAAAATTGATGGTTGCCCATACTTTAAATTAAATGGCCTTTAATAATGTCAAGTGCTTAATCAGAAAAGAATTCAGCTGCTCAACCAGAAAAGAATTCATTGGGTCAAAATGAAAAAAATATTGCACACAATGACTGACAATCTGTCTGGAGAGTCATCAAACTATTTTATTTGTTGTACACACTTTGATAGTGCAAAACTAAAGTCATAATGCATGTTCTGTACAAAGAAGTATTGAATAAGCTGAAGGCTCAAACCGTGGATTAGAGGTATTTATTCGTGTTTGTTATATGCTCATTACAACTGTATTATAAATGAATGAGTAGTATAATTTGGACAATTGAATAAAGCTCTATGAAGACAATTTTCCATATTTTCCTTCTTTCTTTCTTTCTTTCTTTCTTTCTTTCTTTCTTTCTTTCTTTCTTTCTTTCTTTCTTTCTTTCTTTCTTTCTTTATTTCTTTCTTTCTTTCTTCTTTACGACCAGATTTGTCCGGAGTTTTTCTCGGACACTATTATTCCGAAAACCACCAAACTTGCCATTATGACTGACCCACCAGTGAAATTAGGCACCTGACTTGGAATAGTCATGATGTTTAAAATTATGCAAATTATGGGCCATTAAAATTTTAAAAGCTCTATATCTTCAAATATATTATAGATAGACACAAAGTTCTAACTTACACATATAGGTTTGAGACATCTGGCAAATCCAATAGCATGCAAACAAAAGTTGGGGAATTTTAATGTATGCTAAATTCAGTGAATTTCCCAGTAATCCACATTTTGACTAGGGCTTCTGCTGTACTGCATGTTATATAAGCCTCCATGGTGCTAGGCAACCATTTTGCATTCATGATACTTGAACCTGTCTCATAGGCAGCCTTCTAGCCATGCCTGCTGGATTTATGGTTTGAAAGGTTTAGGTCTCATGGCAAATGGAAGGTGGGGGGGGGGGACTCCCAACTACTGTGTAATGAGGTTCTCAATAAAAAACAGAGAATCTCTTTCTGTTCATGCAAGAAACATATCTGATCTATGTCCACACTAATGCTGCACAGAGCTGTAAGAGCACCATGGCTGGGACTGACCATTCAGAGTGTCCTAGCTGGTCTGTGCCTGAGGCTAGGAGTCTGCTGGACTTATCAAGCAGTCAAATGGAATCAGAGGGACTGGACTTCCAGGCAGAACAAGCCAGAGTGTACCCTCTGTTAAAAATAGAGTACACACAGAGCTGAGTTTGCTGGACTGGATCAAAGTCTGACTTACAGTCCTCAGTGACTGTTTTCACAACTTGGTGAATTTTGAAAAAGTGTGTGGATTTGTGTCATCCTCATCGACACTTTCATGTCTTTGTTTTCTTGTTACCAGTGAGATGAAGCTTGTTCTTCATAGCCAATACTGAGTCAGTATAGTGCATGTCTCAGTTCAGAGGTACATGTACATGTAGTTTTGTGACAGCATCTGTTGAAATTTGTTTATGTAATGAAGGAACAAGGACAGTTTTGTATTGCATGTATAAACATCCCTCTGAATTATAATATGTGTACACTGTACACGCACATATACTCATCTATACTGCCTAGAAGGGCTGACCCTGTCAGGAGTGGGCACCTGTCTCTGGTCACGAGGGTGCTCACTGTAGAGAGGTTTCACTGTACAGTGGTGCCTGCAATTTAAGACCACCCCTAATGCCAGACAAAAGTGGTCACATAGGACAGGTGGTCTTTCATCTCAAATCAATTAACAAAGAAATATAAGGCAAATGTCTGTCTTTCTTTCTTTCTTTCTGACCAAATTGGTCCAGAGCTTTTTTCAGACAATTTTGGAAAAAACACCAAAATTGTCATGGTGACTGACAAAACCAGCAAAATTGTGGTTCTCATTTGGAACAGTCATGATGTTTAAAATTATGCAAATTTTAGAGGCAACAAAAATTTAAAAGGGCCATATCTTCTAAACTATTGCAGATGAACTCAAAATTTCAATGTGCATATATACCTTTTTGACACTTGCCACTATAATGGACAGTATAGTTGTAGAATTTCAAATTATGCTAATAAGGGGCATTGAAAAATTTAAAAGTTGAGTATCTCCAAAACTGTTGTACATAAGATGCCATTCCAACTTCAATTTGTTGGTTTGTGGCAAAGCCGCATCCAATGAACCATGAACCAAAGTTGTAGGATTTTAACTTGTGCAAACTAGGTGAATATGCAAAATGTAAATCTTTAATAGCTTCAAATCTATTATAGAGATGCCATTTTTACTTCAATTTATGGGTTTGTGACATAACCCCATCCAATGAACAATAAACCAAAGTTTTTCTAGGCTTATGATTCATGCAAATTACACAAAATACACAAAATTAAAATGTTGAATAGCTTCAAAACCAGTATAGATAGTAGTTTCATTCAAACTTCACTTTATAAGTTTGGGACATAGCCACATCCCTTGAACCAAGAACCAAAGCTGAGCATTTTAATTTATAAAAATTAGGCTAATACACGAAATTTAGATTTTGTTGAACAATGGCAAAGTATAGCATTTCAAACTGTTCTCATTTCGAAGGCACCCAGACAGATTTGCTGTGAAGCAAATCTTCTTATCTAGTTTCGTTCTGTAATTTGCTCTTTATGTCTTGGAGGAGTATGGATGTTTTTCCCTTGTGAGGTTTCGATCTGAGAGGCAAATACAATATAATTTGATGTATTTTTGCCCAAGACTGGAAGTTTTAAGATGTCACATTCTTCTTTAACATTGTGTTTTGTTGTTGTTGTTGTTGTTGTTGTTGTTGTTGTTGTTGTTGTTGTTGTTGTTGTTGTTGTTGTTGTTGTTGTTGTTGTTGCTTTTTTGTGTTGGGTTTTTTTGTTTGTTTGTTTGTTTTTTGGTTTGGTTTTTTTTTTTTTTTTGGTTTTGGTTTTGGTTTTTTTTTTTTTTTGGTTTTTTGTTTTGGTTTTTTGTTATTTTTTTTGAAGAAAAATACAGAGAAAAGGTACATGCAAGTTGTATGCGCCAGTAATATAACAAGCAACTTTTAGAACAATGCTCGACTATGTTTACCTAATAAAAATGTCAGATTTATACAAAATAATTCTATCACAACTGCGGACACAAAAGCGTAAAGTTCAAAGTATTCATGATAAGACAAAGGCATCAAACAAAAACCTCAAATTTGAACTTACAGCACAAAAACTGGGTGGAATTGGAGGAAAACGAGACATTTTTTTAAATTTTAATTTCTGTGACTATTTTGACACGTCTATTATTTTAATAGCAGATGATACGTGTACCTGATCGAAGGTGCGGAAGTGTATTATTGTATCATCTTCAGATGACACCTCTGTCTATAGATATTTTGGCCAAGTAAGCAGTAACTTTAATTAAGTTATGGCTAATTATCAATGTGTCACTTTCAACACTTCTTTTGCTTGTGCAGCCTACTCTTCGTCTCCTACCTTTGGTAAATTTTATTTAAGCAGAAACATGCATTGACAGAGGCAAAAGAAAGAGGGGCCTAGAGGTAAGTTTACTTTTACAGTTTAGGTGAAAACAAAACAACAGGAACAGTTGGGTGTCTTCCTTGGAGTCTTTGACATACGGCTTGGCTAGTTTCCTGTCAAAATTGAACACCTGGGTGCCTTTACAGTGACCCTAGTCTTGTTTGGTGAGATTCAGATGGGTGCTTGAAAGGACAAAGGGGACATTATTAATAATGTTGGAATTAAAAAATCTTTACTGCAGATGGTTGGAATTTCAGAGCTTCTTGTGTGTAGCTCAGGGAGTTACTAAGTGAACATATATCCTGGAAATTTAGGATACCCCCCCCCCATCACTCTAATTTTTAAGAAAAAGTCATGATCATGTAGCTCTGTCTGTGTATATCTACCTCTGATATAGACATAGATCAAATTGCTTTTGTGGCAGTTCAATTAAGGATATCTGGGTATCTATAGCTCTCACAAAATACCTCAGACAAAACTAACAATTCACAAAAACTGCAAAAAGTATATATACCTTTCTGGACAGGAAACAAGTTAGGGATGTACCATTTTCATTTGTGTTGCTTGCCAAGGTGTTTTCACTGAGCCTTTTTATGTTATGATACATTAATGCATCCTAAATATTTGCTGATCTCCACAGAAGATCTTCGATGCTTCCCAAACTACCATCAGAATTATCTGCCCATGTTTACCTATGGTTGAGACAGCAACCAAATCATGAGCAGTCATCCTGACAGATATACAGGATATGAAAAAAACGACATGTTTCACCAGGATAAAATTGTAGCAGCTGTGAGAGTAACAAAATAATGCTCACCAATGTTTATATATATATATATATATATATATATATATATATATATATATATATATATATATATATATATATATATATATATATATATATATATATATAAATGTATCTTTATTACATCAATGGTACGGAATATGACTTTGCTCTTAGAATATCGGACTTGATAGTGTTCAAACGGTACACGGGCTTCGTGAATTAGGTTTGTTAAGTTTCTCTTTGTATTAAATACTTAATAATGGTTTTACCAATAATTACAAATGCCAGATAGGGCACATAAACAAGGGTTCCACGGAACACAATGTCTCGCCTCTTCACTAATAGCAAACTTTGCGGTCTGTCGCACTTCATTAACTAGGTCAGGGTAAAAGCTTTACCCCCCCCCCCCCCCCCCACCTGGACTGCATTCTCACAGTTGTTGGTCATTTATCTTAATATAATCGTTGTCTTAAATGTTATTATTCTTTGATTCAAGGTCTAAAACCATGAATCATAAATAAAAAAGTCTATATATTTACTTTGGATCATTTTCTTTCGTGCAATATAATCTTGTATTTCTTAAGTATTTCAGTATATGTATAAGTTCAATGCATAATGAAATCAATTTGCTTTTCAGGATATCCCTGATGAAGAGATTAGTAAAAGCTTCTAAATGGAGACGTTGACACCTCCTCATCTACTAGTGTTCATGGCTGAAGGAAAATGAAGGAAGCATTTGTCCTGGCAGATTCAGTTTCCATTCAGTGTAGTGTGACAAGCATAAATGGAGCTTTACTTGCGCTCTTTGCTGTTTGTTATGTTTTTGATTTGGAGTACCCTCGTGTGTACTCGAAAGCTCTTGGTTTATTACAAGATCATTTATTGGGATTGTACCCTTATAGTGGGGTTAAATCTGCACTAGATATGTAAACTTTATGTAACATTCCATATGTTCATGTGGCTACAGGTATTTTGGGAAAAATCAAGGTATCACCTTGAAATTTGTTGTTTTGGGCTGGCCAAATCACAAACTCTTTCATAATTACACACATGTATGAGATTTCTGTAACTTCTGCTATGTTTTATGAGTTGTATCATAAAGAATGGTAACCATATGTTCACTGACTACAAAAGTATTTTTCCTGGTTTTCAAACAAAAAAATATGTATCTATTTTTTTGCCATAAGCAAAACCAACCAAATGTTCTGATTTTTTCCATGCAGGAAACGAAAAGCGTATTTTTTCTTGATTTTCCAGAAAGTACCTGACGCATAACAAATTTAAACCTTGGTAAAACCTGAAATTTGAGCCGTACGTGCTATTTGCATGAAATTCATTTTACACATGTAGAAGCCTTGAAAGTGTCTTCGGAGTATTTTAAACATATCGATTTCATACATTTCTAGTACTCTCTGACAGGACTTCATGTTTTTAGAAGCTATCTCTGTAAATACTTTACTTCTAAGATTAGTGTGTCACCATACTGATCCCTGAAAGCAATATGCCAGTCATCCAATATTTAAAGTGAGACTCCCCGGCAACAAATTATGACCAACTCTGTTCATCTCTCTTCAGCTTTTTGGAAATAATTTTGATTTTAAAAAAAGTAAATTGAATTAATAAAAATAGTATTTGCATTACCAAATTGTATATAATTTTTTTAAAACACCAAACTTTAATCCATCTACATTCTAAATTGGTATAAAACACAGTGTATGTGTGTGTGTGTGTGTGTGTGTGTGTGTGTGTGTTTGTGTAAACAAACTGTGAAACTGTGCAAGAAATATTATAAAGCAATGTTTGAATGTTGTCTCTGCAAAATACCAATATCCTAAAGTAGCACAATATGTGGCATACAGCCTCTCACTACCAGGTAAAAAGAGCATTGGATGGAAATGTGCAAACAAAAAAATTTTTTTTTGGGGGGGGGGGGAATCTGCTGGCCAATAATTATTGTTTAAAAAGTGTCAGGTTGTGCAGATACATTAATGAAAAATATTTGATCAGTAATTTTTCTCACACTAGGAAGTGTCTGATGAAGAGTTATAGGGAGATATATTGACCCCCATATATCATATACATGTACAGTGAAAACTCATTACAATGACACCATCTGTTCCCTGAGAAATGTGTCGGATAACTGAATATGTCAGCTAAATGAGTCAGATAACAAAGAAAATAAACCTTTTCCCATGAAAATTTGTGTCACTATATTAAATATGTCGGATATCTGAGTGTCGTTATAATGAGGTTTCACTTTATACGTGTTATAAATGTTCTCACAGCAAAGTGAACAATATGAATGAATGCAGTACAGATTAAATACCACACGTTTATTTTCTTAAACACAGTGTGGTTAAACATGGACATGTGTTTAAAAAGTGTTACAAAGGCCTAAACCCCTTGATATGTTCAATTTGTAAACATTTCAAACTGTTTATATTATCAAACATATTATTTAAAAAACACAGTGCTTACTTTTTAATGTATTCTTAAAATAGCGTGTTTAATTTCTAAACATTTGCCAGAACACATGCTGATTAAACACTGTGTATATAGATGCCTAAACATTGTGTTTTTGTTTTGATCATGTTAGTGTTTAAGATCTAAACATTCAATTCAACTTCAGGAATCAAGCATGCTATTTTATGCACTAAACACAAAAGAGTACAAGAATTAAATATCTACAAATGTTTAAAAAGTGTTACAATATATATAGTGTATATTTTGATGTTTAGAAGCTGCACATTTTGGTTCACAGTGTATTGTCGCCTTTTTTATATATCGGAATAACTTGGGCAATCTGGAGTTTTTCAGGGAAAAATCCTGTTTTCTTGCCTGCAAAACAGACTATTTTTCCGCGTGTCTGAATGCGCTCCACGGATAGTGGAGCGCCCACACAGTAACGACAGCGTAACTTAGTCTGTTTCAGGAGGCAACTGTTATTGCCAGCCCTGCTGGGCCCTTCGCTGACATCAAAATTTTTAACGTCCCGCCTTGCCTTATAACCTACACCAAATGATCATATAGGGTTACCTCATGCCTGTTCGACTAGTTGCGGAGCATCTTGTTGAATGAAACTTTGCATAACTATGGAGTGCTGGAGCGCACGAAAATTGCAAATATCTGCTAACAGCTATGTGAATTTGAAATTACTAAAATGATCGAAGCATAATTGTCTTGGAAGGCCTCGGAGGGGTATTTTTTCACGTTTTTGACAGCTTTATTGGTCGAAGTTCAAACAAGTAAAACAGTCATGTTTCTGCAGGATATTTTGTTTTGTTTATGTTCAAAAATAACATTTCGGAGGGGGGGTAGAGAGTGGAGTGCGGGGAGGCTACCCTTCCCTACAATTTAGCGCGACCTGCTCTGAATAATTATGAACTGTGGTGCAAATGTGCATCATGCGTGGAATGTTATGTAACATTGACAGGAGTAGGAGAACTAAACTCGTTAATGCCTGAGCAATTTCACTTATACATGTAGTCCTGGAATGAGGAAATTGCCAGAAGGATGTGTAAAGGAGTGCTTTTTATTGGTGTCTATGGCGGCATCATTATTTTCTACGATGATGCTGCTCCGAGGAGGTGATTAACCAATTTAAAACCCAGTGTTTACTTCACGAAATATTTCAATGGCAATTGATTCAAAGTAAACAGTTTCATTTGAGAAAAGTGTGGTACGTTCACTGCCACAGGCGTATGAAAATATTTTGAGTTCGACAGCATCGATACTCCTTATCTAGTAATATTACTAAATAAGGAGCATCGGTGCTGTCGCACTCTAAATATTTTCATACGCCTGTGTTCACTGCAAATCATCATTCGTGGGAGATCTGAGCTGACGATACAGTGACGTCATCAATGGATTTTAAGGGCTTTTTTTCAGGCCAGAGTACCCCACCTGGTTGCCTACGCAGATAGACTGTGGCTCCTTCTGATTATTACACCCCGCCTGAGTAGAGCGCCAACATCAGTTTCAGAATATCGATACTGAATCTTTGTTATGACTGGGTGGGGCATAATTTTTGGTGTCAGATATTGAGTATGACTTGCTGGGGGCATAGTATAGCTCATTATAATGTGCGTTAATGTTTCTTTAGCAACAGAGTCATTTGTATGTGGAATAGTTTACCAAATCACATAATAACAGCACCGAGTGTAAATTGCTTTAAAAATTACTATGATAATTATTATTTTGGATACTAATGTTTACAGTTTATGTGCTAGGTACAGGCCTTATCTGTACAATATATGAATTAGGATGTGTGCATTATGTATATTTTCTATGTACATCTATTTTTTCACACAATAAAGGATTGATTGTATCAGTGATGGACTCTGGTTGACTGTGACTTTTTCTGACATATAAGCCCAATTACCAATCGAATCACTGACTGGGAGAATTTTTTTCTCAGCATATAAGAACTGGATTTATATATTACAGAGTCTGTGGGTGAGAAGTGGAATTAATAAGTATTAAATCTTGAACCAGATATCGTCACAAATCTCTTTATGAACGAAACAGTTTAATCAACTAAATGCAACACATTATTCTTGAGATGGCTTGTAAAAAAAAACTCATTTAATGGGCATTTAGTGACATAAAGGCTCCCTTCTATTTTTTCTGGGGTGTCCAATTGTCAGAAGATAAACCGTTGTGTTGTGTTTATGACATGTTATAAACTAAATCTCATTTTACCAATGTTATTTGACAGTGCCACTGAAACGATTAGACTCTGTGGTTTATTGGCGCATGATCCTCATCAAATAACACTCTTTTAGTTAGGCCTATGAACGCATGCGTGTTTTACAAGAAATGATCGAGAACACCCTGTCACATGTGTACATGCATATAGGTGAATGAACCGATTAATATGACTCAATGAAGCAACTGAAGTGTTATCAGCCATAAATGAATGGGACACATGGTTTCCTTTCCTTCCTATTCACTTGGATTCATATTTTACACTTAATATAATGCAGTTGCCAAGACAGAGCGGTAGCCAGCGGCAGATAGCGGTGGTTGCGTCATACAGCGGCGTACAGCGGCGAAAGGCTCTCTGCCGCTGGCCAACGCCATGTGCCGCTGTCTGCCGCCGTCTGCCGCCGAGCCCCAGAAGTCTCAGCGGGTTTCAGCGGCAGACAGCGGGCCTGCCGCCGACCGCCGCTCTCTGCCGCTGGCTACGGCTGTCTGCCGCTGGGTACCGCTCTCTGCCGCTGTGTACCGCTGTCTGCCGCCGAAATGCAGCATACGCCGCCAAAAAAATTTACTAGTGAATCCTACTGTTCACTTGATCCATTGTATACATTCCACTTATATTGTTACACATCTGTATGATATATGCTTTGACATATTAATGTATCTGTCAGACAAAGTGTGGGCTTTTTATGGGAAACGACAGATCACTTGAAATACAGAAATGCACTCATGTCAGGCGAAATACAGAAGGATATGAGACCTTTTATTGGAAAAGTTGGTGGTAAAGAATATACCTCTTTTTAGTTGATACCTGATGGTAATAAATTTTTAATTAGAACAGCCAAATTATCAGATGTCAAAAGTTTTCCCAAAGTTTCAAAAGAAGAAGAAAGGACCAAAAACCCGAAAAAAGAAGTGATGCGACGCTGAATGTAATGAGAGACATAATGGATATATCTTTCCTTTTACATTCCAAGCCCTTTGACATTCAAAGTTGACTTCATTTAAATCTAAGGGTAAATAATACAAACAGCTATTAAACTCAAAGAAAATTGCCCAACCGGCATCTCTTGTTCATCAATTGGAGAATCTGGAAGAAAGTAATCCATCCGCTTTTGGGGACCTTTATGATCAGCTGTCAAACAAAAATAAACAAAAATAATAATGTCATTGATTAATGCATCTTTATGGGTTGACTACTTTACGAGGCTGTTCAACAGTAAAAATGCTTTCTGCAACAGTGATCTTGATAATTCCATACAACAAAATTGAGACAAAATTTTCAATGAACTGAACATCAGTCTCACAGACAGAGAAGTGGAGAATGCAATCTTAGGGTTAACAAGGAAGAAAGCTCCTGGTACTGGTGATATTATTAATGAAATATTTGACTCTTTCAATGCCGAATTTGAGACTGAGCTAACAGCTTGCCTCGGCGCACTTTGCGTTCAGTGTGCGCAAAGTGCGCCGAGGCAAGCTGTTGACTGAGACAATGATTTCTGGAACTAAACTTATACTAGGCGTGCTGGTACTTGAATGAAAGCTCTTTCCACGTAAAATTTGAATATTTAATTATCTTAGAGGTATAATTCATCTAGAGACGACTAAAGTCGCATTTGCCAATGAAAGAGTTAGGTGGTGGACGGGTACTAACCCCCTTTGCTTACAAAAGTTCTCGACAAGACGCGTTTAAGTGGATCATTTCCTGATGCATGCAGTGAAAGTATCCTGACGCAAATTCACAAAAAGTTAACCCCCATAAACCTGCGAATCACAGAGGAATAGCTCGGTCCGCTCACTTTTCAACATTATTCTGGACATTTTTTGAATTTCAGATTGTATACATATTTAGAGATAATCAATATTATCCCTGTACATCAAATCGGTTTCCAGAAGAAAAGTAGAACTGCTGCAGATCATATTTTAACGTTCAAAACACTAATAGATAAATATTGAAATGCTGCTGCAAAGAGGTACTTATATGTATGTTTCGTTGATTTTAAACGTGCTTTTGACTGTGTTGCGGCAAACCTTATATTATAAGCTGCTGGTAAGTGGTGTATCACGGAATCTACTACCAGCCCTTGCTTCATTGTACAAGGATGTAAATGACCGTGTTAAAACTGATGTGGGATTCACTCACCTCTTTTTCTCAAATGTTGGGGTGAAACAAGGTTGTGTACTCAGGCCATTTTGTTTGTTTGTTTGTTTGTTTGTTTGTTTGTTTTGAACTTGTTAGCTATGCATCTGACTTGCCAGAAATATTAAGTGAAAATTGTGACCCTGTTACACTATATGATATCCTCCTCAATTGTCTACATGTATGTTACACTAAATAAGTTACAGAATTATTGTAATACCTGGAAGCTTGCAGTGAACTTGTCCAAAACCAAGATTATTGTTTTCAACCAGCTAGGCCATCTGAAGGATACATATATTCATTCAAATATGAGGACAAAATAATAGAAATTGTCAAACAATACTGCTACTCAGGGACTGAATTATGTGCATCTCATTCTTTCACTGCTGCTATGATTAAACAAAAAGACCAGGCCAACAAAGCTTCTTTTTTTTTCAAATTACAACAGTACCCAGTTAACAATAACGCAACACTTTCGATGGAATTATTTAACTCTTTAATTAACGCGATACTTTCTTACGGAAGCGATGTATGGAGTCCCTTGTTACTGACGGGATTTAACTCCAACAATTTTTATCTTTCGTATGAAAAAGTAGCCATTGACACAACTCATGTAAACTTTTGTAAGTATGTTCTCGTTGTACACCGAAAAGCTGCAAAGGGCTGACCTTGGAAGCTATCCACTTCTGACAGAAACAATATCTAAGTCTGTGAAATATTGGATAAATCTGCAACACACAAAAAAGCCCGATTAACAAGCAAATGTCTGCCACAATATTATCAACTTTATTCCGAGGGTCAAGACTGCTGGATCAAACACATCAAAGGCATATTATATACTTTGAACATGCAGGAAGCCTGGCACAATCTTGGCAGTAATAATGCCAAGCTCACCCTGCCATTTCTACAAAAGAAGCTGTGTCACACTTATAGAACTCAATGGTCAGACCAGATAAAGGGTCTCTTTTCAGGGAACTCGCATAACTTAAGCACTTATTGTAAATTCAAGACTACTTTCGGCAGGGAACTCTATTTAGCAAAGGTAAATGTTAAAAAAAACAAAAACAACTAGGAAAGACGATTTGCTGTATAGCAAATCAGTGTGTGTGCCTTCAAAGCATACTGGTATGGCAATGTACAACTATTCCATAACACAGGAGTAGAAGTTGGAATGGCATCTCAATCTATTATAGCTTTGAAGTTATTCAAGATTTAAAATTTCTAATGGTGCTATTTAGCATAATTTAAATTGCTACAACTTTTATTTTTAATTCGTTAGGTGGGCTGTGGTCAACAACCCCCTGATAGAAGTTGGAATGACATCTCTATCTATTATAGTGTTGAAGACATTCAAGTTTTAAAATTTCAAATGCTGCTAATTAGCATAATTTAAATTGCTACAACTTTTGTTTTAGATTCATTACATGCGTAATGGTCAATAACCCCCAAGGAGAAGTTGGAATGACATCTCTATCTATTATAGCTTTGAAGTTATTCAATATTTGAAATTTCTAATGGTGCTATTTAGCATAATTTAAATTGCTACAACTTTCATTTTTAATTCGTTAGGTGGGCTGTGGTCAACAACCCTCTGATAGAAGTTGGAATGACATCTGTATCTATTATAGTGTTGAAGACATTCTCAAGTTTTAAAATTTCAAATGCTGCTAATTAGCATAATTTAAATTGCTACAACTTTTGTTTTAGATTGATTACATGCGCAATGGTTAATAACCCCCTAGTAGAAGTTAAAATCACATCTCTATCTATAATAGTTTTGAAGATATTCAAGTTTTAAAATCTCAAATGCTGCTTATTAGCATAATTTAAATTGCTACAACTTTTGTTTTGAATTTATTAGATGCACAATGTTCAATAAACCCTTAGTAGAGGTTGGAATGACATCTGTATCCATTAAACTTTTGAAGATATTCAAGATTTAAAATTTCAAATGCCCCTAATTTGCATAATTTTAAACATCTTCATTCCTCGGTCAAACTTCTTGTATGGATGTACAATCATGCCAAATTTGGAGTTTCTATGTATAATAGTGTCCGAGAAAAGTGTCGGACAAATTTGCTGGTAAAGAAGAAAGAAAGAAAGAAAGAAAGAAAGAAAGAAAGAAAGAAAGAAAGAAAGAAAGAAAGAAAGAAAGAAAGAAAGAGAGAGAAAGAAAGAAAGAAAGAAAGAAAGAAAGAAAGAAAGAAAGAACAGAAAAGTGTGTGTTGACACACGCACTTTAAAAAGTGCGTATAAGCTCTCACACCCTTGCCATTGAAACTGGGAAAAGGGAAATATGCACAGCCCAAAACTCCTGTCTGTGAAAGACAATGTCCTTTGTGCCTATCAGGCAAGGCTGAAGATGAGAAAAACACCTCTTATTACTTGGTTCCAAATATTATGAGCTTAGACATAACTTGTTCTCTGCATTGCTAAATATGGATGCCCAGCTTGATAGACTAAATGACAGTGATAATTTTTTTATTCTTAATAACAATGCAAAACAGGGAGGATGTCAAACACCACATATATTCAGCTTTGTAAACGATGCTTTTGACCTGCGGTTCCAGGTTTAGGCGTGCTAAACAACTGTACACATTTACACACACACACACACACACACACACACACACACACAAACACACACACACACACACACACACACACACACACACACATATATATATATATATATATATATATATATATATATATATATATATATATATATATATATATATATATATATATATAATATTTATAGTCTTGTGTCTATATCAACTTGTATGTTAGTCTTGGTGCACCTGAAATAGAATTGCTTGCTTTTTGTAATTCAGTTACACTTTTAGCTCCGCTGACTTGTCAGTCAGCGGAGCTTATAGGATGGTCCTTCGTCTGTCGCCAGTTCGTCCGTCCGTCCACAATTTACATTTTCGACTTGTCCAAAACCGTCCGCCAGATTGACTTCAAACTTGGTGGCAATGTACCATTGGTGGGTCTCTACCAAGTTTGTTCAAATGGTCACGCTCCAGTGATTTTTGGATTTCTGATGATTTTTTTTTGGGGGGGGGGGTCTTAATGCGGGCAAATCTTAAAAAATCTTCTTCTCCGAAACCGCTCACGAAATTGCTTTGATATCACACAGGAACACTCCTAAGGACTGTTAGTTCTCAATTTGTTCACCATGTGGTGCTGTGATTTTTTTCTATATTTTTTATTACTTTTTCTGTGTGTTTGTGTGTGTTTTTGCTATTTACAACTTCTCCAGAATCGTCACTCAGATTAAGATTGGGGAGGGTTAAACAACATTACTCACTAGGTGGCACTGCTGTGGATTTCTGATTTTTAACGATTTTTTTTTTTTTTTAATTTGAGTACTTATTTGTAAATGCATTTTTCTATTGATTACTATGCAATTCAATGGGCATTCTAATGCTGATGCTCGTTTTTGACTTCTCTAATTCATCATCCAGATTGACTTCAACCGTGGTGGCAATGTACCCTGGGTGGGTCTCAACCAGGTTGGCTCAAGTGGTCATGCTCCACTGGTTTTTTTGTTTGTTTGTTTTTTTGGGGGGGGGTTCTTTTTGGGGCAAATCTTAAAAATCTTCTTCTGCGAAACTGCTCACCCCATTGCTTTGATATTACACATGAACACTCCTAAAGACTCTTAGTTCTCAATTTGTTCACCACGTTTCGCTGCAACTTTTTTCTATTTTTTTTATAATATGTGTGTGATTTTTTTTTTTTTATGATTTGTGGGGGGGGGGGGGTTGTTTGTTTGTTTGTTTGTTTGTTTGTTTTTTTCTTGCTATTTTCGACTTTTTCTCCAGAAGCGTCCCTCAGATTAAGCCGAAACTTGATGGATAAGTTCCTTGTGGAACGGTTCAACAAAGTTTTTCACTAGGTGGCACTGCTGAGGATTCCTGATATTGAACGATTTTTTTCAATCCGTACTAATCACTAAATGCACCTTTCTTATTGATTACTAGGTAAGTCAATGGGCATTCTAATGCTAATTCACATTTTCGACTTCTTCTCTGAAACCATCAGCCAGACTGACTTCAAACTTGGTGCGAATAAACCTTGGGTGGGTCTCTTCCAGGTTTATTCAAGTGGTCATGCGCCAGTGATTTTTTTTTTTCTTTTTTTTTTTACAAATCTTAAAAAATCTTCTTCAAAACCGCTCACCCAATTGCTTTGATATCACACAGGAACATTCCTAGAGGGTCCTACAAGTGTGATGAATCTATAGGACAGCTGACCATAGCCATAGGCTGTTCACACAGCCTTCTTGTTTTCTTGGATTGTAATATCCTGTACCATGGATTTTCCACTGTAGAGTCAAAAATCCGTGCCTGAACTTAGCCTGAGGTTGCACCTTGCGTAGGTTTATGCCAATGATTTTTTCTTTTATATACAAATTGACAAAAAAAATAAGATAGGTTCGAGAGGTTGTCGTAGAAATATCCCCAGAAACTATCTGTGCTGGCAGAGTTGGCGTATGGTGATCGACGGTACCTGTCCGCTTGTACTTTGTGTCCCGGCACATTTCGGTATACATTTTCATTCTACTCATTCCGTGCGGGATAGGCACAAAGAAAGCATGGCGGCCACCGGCATGGCGGCAAATTTGGGTGAGTGTCATTTGCGCATTTCGCTCGTGATTCTGATTTCACAGATTCGTTAATTTTGAATCAGTCGCATGTCATTTGTATGTTTTATGCAAAATGGATACGAATAATGGATGAAATGAGCTTTCAAAGAATGGACACTCGAAAGTACACGCAACGTCCAACCCGTTTTGCCAATTGGAGTTGGACCGCCTGAAACTGAATCAACCTTGGCCGAATCAAAGATGAGTTGGCTGAGTTCACGATGATTATCCCCTGTACTGCTTATTGATACAGGTAGTGGGTAGAGTAAAAGGGCAAGGAGCCAACAGTACGTTCACTCTTGTCAGCCCAAGCTTTGTTCTTAGGACGCATGTCTATTTAATTTTAAAATATGTTGACACTTTTTGCATTTTAATAGTAATACATACTGCTGCAGATGGATGAAACGGTTCGTGCTAGAAACAGCGCTCCCCAAAATCATAATCAGGGTTGCCAACGGTCAAAGTGTCATTTCAGGTACAAGTAGTCAAGACCATCTGGGACACAAAATAATAAACATAAACAAAGAATATATAGCAGAAAATTCTCGAGTTCGCACATCCAGGAACTTTCGGCACTGGCCAACCACACGTAACTAAAAGGTGTGAACAACAGTATGCAGCCACAAAGAGCCAGGTGACCATTCAGCATGACAATCTGCATACTCCTTGCTGAAAAGAGCCAACAAAAAACTGCGGAAAGTTCGGTTTTTTAGACAAAATTTTGCAGCTGGTTTAACAAGATTACAACTTCTTCAAAACCACAAGTTAAACTCTTAAATAGTTCTATGTTCCGCAACATTTAATCAGCAAAGTAGCCAAAGTTAGCATGTAAGTGAATGGTGAATTTTCACCGAGTTCTCAATGGTGTGTGATATCACGGCAAACTCCAGAATACTCAATTCTGATGAGGGACACGCACCATAAATTAGTCAAACTTTCAGACTGTCCCTGATGATGATGTACAGCTAGCATCTGTGCATAATTGGTAACTTTTTGTATCTTTCAGACTTATATCCATGGGTCTTATACTGCACGACTGTAAACGAAAGAAATGTTTAGGCCTAATATCCCCCGATAAAATATACTTTGAATAAGGTCCCCTCAAATACATCTTGTCTCCAAGGACAAGGTTGGCAAATTTAGTAACTTGTCTTGAGTCTATCCTCATATGTGTCACTTTGCCCACCGTGGTATCATCCTTGTCATTCTATGTTGCACTTCCTCCAGTAAGTTTATATTCTTCTGGAGCCAAGGACACCAATATGCACATATCCATAGAGAATAACTGTTAAAGTGAATAGAAAGCAGTGTAATTGTAAAAGCAAATGTAGCTTTAATCAAATGTTTTAAATATATATAATATAGACAATTCTAATCCAATGTGGAAAATATTGTATTTCTTTTTGTTTAAATATAGCATTTTAACCCCCAATTTTTCTTTGTTTCAAAAGCAAGTTGCATGCCTAACAGGGCAGCTGCCTACCCTTTTGGAGACCAAGTAACCTGTTTGTGGTACCCTGGAATAATTTGTGTCTGTTGATGTGGTTTTTTCATTTTTTTTCATTTTTTTTTTTTTTTTTTTAATTATTATGATCAATGAAAGGGAAATTGTCTCCATCATCATCATGGCCATCAGTGTCACCATCACTACTATTTTCAGTTGACTCTTGCTCACCCAAGAGTCAGCAAAGTGGCAAATCCACACTTAGGGGCTGTTGGTAACAGATCATCAAAGTGTACCCCAGGGTTTACATTGGAAATGTACGGTACTGGTGGGATAATGAAAGTTCTGGAAAATGAGCAAAATTTTATCTGCACACAAAAGTATCTCCATATTGACAATACATGTACACAGGACATTGAGACAGTGTTGTCATGACATGAATCTATCTCTACATGTGATCCCCCAACTGGAAATTTCACCACCTGTGATTTGCAAGTGTTTCAAGTGACTATCTAAAGTGTTACAATATGCATAGAAAGTACCTGTGTATATGTGATTCTGCATAAAATCATGTTTTCAAACATAGTTAATACAAAGAGACTTAACAAACCTAATTCTGTAAGCGCATGTACCGTTTGAACACTATCAAGTCAGATATTCTTAGAGCAAAGTCCTATTCCATACCATTCACTGAAAAACTGTATTGTTCTAGATCATAATAGCAAATTCGTTTATAAAATTAATTTATAAAAGGAACAAATCATATTCATACAACTTGAAATTTAGAAGAAAGTTTTAGGCATTATTAGCCTTTAAAAGATCAGGTCATCAGCGGGGAACCAGCGCAAGACTTGTTTCGGTGCCATTAATCCCCGGACAAGTCATTCTGCTAACTGGTGGCACCATGTTTGCATTTCTAATACAAACATCCCGAGCTGATGTAGTACGGAATAAAGCAAATATGATATTTCTTTGGTGATAGGCCTACTTAAAAACGTAGCCCACATGACATAAATTTAATGAAACTACACCTAACACTCATGATTAGGCCTACCAAAATTAAATAATAAAATAATAAACCCCACACTTAGTTACAGCGCCTGGTCTTACAGCAGATCCAACTATGTCTACCTGACGGACTGATCAGATCAAACAGATCAAACCAGCTGTTCAACTTCAAGTAAAACGCAAATGTAACGATGTGACGTAAAAGAGTCGCATTATTAATTGCATCACACCTGAAAACTGGTCAGATCTGCGTTGCTCTGTTTCAGTAATAAAAATAGGCCTATTTATTAAACTCGCTGTATTTCACAGCCAATGCAATCACTATTATTAAGTAGTTCTGTATTAATAACAAATCAATTACATCACATTTAATGATAATATTTTGAAAATTCCAGGTATTGTTAACTCTCAATCTCGAATCATCTAAGATGCATTACGCCAATTTATGGGTTAGAAGTGGGGTTGGGTTAATCAGTGGGGGGTACTGTACCTTTTGGAGCGACTTTTCAATGTATTCATGTACCTTTTTCTTTCATATTTTGACTAAAACCTCACTAATTATATCTGAAATCTAAACAAATGAGCAGTTCTACGCAGATATCTAAATTGCTAAGTCAAGCTAGGAAATAATAATAATAATACACATGTCTGATACCCTCTGCAGCTGGGACCCAGCTCGAGGCATTCTCCCAACCCATAGGTAGTTTCTACTCCACACAGAGGAAACCAGGCATGTAGCTATTACACCATTAAATTTATTATTTAAAAAACCTTGATTTAAGTTATGTAGGCCTATCTTGCAAATAAGAAACAGATAGGCTAACTATTAAACTGTGTAGTATGTAAGAAACTTTTGACATTTAAATTATTTATGATGTAATAGAGAGCCAGAACGTATTAAAATTGGAGTTCTAAGCCATATTTTAAAACAAATTCTGGATGTCTGCAACAAAAAGTGTTAAAATATTTTTTCAAAAACTTCATTTCATAACCTCTTGATATGAGTTTATTATAAGTAAATTTAACTCTAAATGCAAAATCTATAAATTTATCTGAAACATGACTGAAACGTAATATTTGAGATAAAAAAAGTATTATAACCCAATTTCACTGAGATATTGCTATCTGGAAAAGGATAATTAACTACTTCAAAATTGAAATCATCTATTTTGAGTGATAAATTTTAGTCATTTTGAAATCATCTATTTTGTGATGAATTTTAGTCACAAAACTATTATCAATTATCTTAATATCTAAATCTAGAAATACATCATGATAAGGATCGACATCATTGCTCTTTAAAGGAATTTCTTTAGCGTAAATTTTATTTGCAATTTCAAAGAAATTTTCAACGTTTGGGCAAGCAATATCATCAATATATCTTGAAATGAAGGACATTTTTTTAGCTAGGTGAAAATCTGTTTTCATTAGATTTTGCATGAATTCATATTCAAGCCATGTTAAATGCAGACCAGCAAGTAAAGGAGGGCAATTACTACCCATTGGGATTCCATTTATTTGTTGAAATGTGTGACATCCAAATGTAACAAATGTATTATCTAAAAGAAAATGAATAGCATCTGTAAGTTGTCCTATAGTGTAAGATTTCCAATTGTTTTCCTTCTTCATTTTTTCTGACCAAAAAATATGTTTTATTAAAAGCATTGATATTTATATATTTGTGAGCTGAATGTTTGAACATTTTGATAATTATTTTTTCCAATATTAATTTAACTTTTTGAAGAGGTAAATTGGTATAAAGTGTAGAAAAATCAAAAGTATGTATACTTTTAGCTTTTTAATTTTTGAAACAAATTCCATAGAATTAATAATACTCCAGAAACAATTGATACCTGTGTACCTTTGAATTGCAGAACAGTATTTATGAAAATGTTTTCTGATAGTAATTAAACAAAGAGTTACTTCCACTGATAATTGTTTAGTGCTACAATTAGATGTGCCTGCTATAAATCGAGATTTATAAGGATTTTTTATGCAGCTTAGGAATCCAGAATGTTAAAGGAAGTGAATGTTCTTTACCTGGTATTTTGATATTGCAATTTTGTAACAAGTAATTTTTGTGAAAATTTAATATGTCATCTTTATGTTGGTGCACTGGTAAGTAAACGTCATTACCTTTTATGCCTAAATTGTTGTTTATACCTAGTTCTTTCTTTAAAACGTCAATATAATATTTTTTGCAAATAATTCCAAAATTGTTACCATCTTTGTCTATAGGACAAATAAATCTTTCAAAAAAATAGAGACCTCTGCCTTTTTAAAAATGCTTGATGCAAATTTCTTATTTTTTGCTTTAAGGGCGAATTATTTATCTTTAATAACTTTTTTTCATTCATTGACCAACCTTTAAATTCTGAAACATCTTTCTTTTCCATTCTTGCCCATTTGACTGAGAAAATGTCTATGGATTCGCATAGACATTTATAAACATTTTGAAAGTTTAGGGAGTGACTTTTCTGAATTTAGTTCCCTTTTTCATTAAATTCCTTAGTTTTATGTTCTCAATTATGTTGAGATCTCCTGTAAAAACATGTTTGTGGAATAAATCTACAAATTTACAGTACTTGTCATTTATTAAACAGTCACACGTATTATTCACAAAAATATCAATATCTGAAATATTTAACAGTGTATTTTTATAGTTTAAAAGTGATTGCCCAATATCCTTTTCATATTTAAAGATAATAATTGGAGGTTTATTGTATTGACAATTAGTTGGGATCATCTGTTTTACAAATGGAAATTTGAAAATTGATTGAATATTAAGCTGGTCTATAATTTTATGTATGAAAGTTATACTACAGAACAATCGGTCAGAGTTTCTTATCTTTGTACTTGGAGCTTTTCTCAACATTGAAGTATAGGCATAAATTATTTTTTTAAATTCTAAAGGTGTACTAAGGCCAACTTCCTCATTAGAGCCAATACGTTCGTTTAATTTAAATATATCTCTACTTGCTAGTCCTCTGAGAGCAATATATAACAAATTTCTTCCCTTATTGTTAAGTATTAGTAATTTATCAATTACTTCAGAAATATTAAGATCACTACAACTTCTAAATTTCTTTGATTTCTGTGTCCATGACTGCGTTTTCTCCGTGTAAAATTTGCCGAATTATTGAAGAAAGGAGTATTAGAATAATTTAAGCAAGTCAAGTCAACTTTTCTTATGCCACCAAAACCAATTAATCTGTCGTTTAAACCAAAAGGATAAGCTGAATTCAAAGTTTTTATCCAATAATCTTCCATTAGCCTTAAATCATGTGCTAATGTCAATTTATCAGGATTATCTGTAGACTCAATATAATCTATTATTTGAATTTTGCAATCGAGATGTGAATGATCTTTCTATTGAAAGTGATTGCATAGGAATGTATTTAATGTATTAACAATGCTCGATTTATCAGGGCGCGAAAATTCCTATGATCCGACGTTCCGGGACAAGCTAAAGCTCTTCTCGGACAAGTGACTTTCAAATTCAACTTGTCCTGCGGACAAGCTAATTTTTTCTTTTTTAATTAGACTGAAATTACGTCTGTCTGCATGCACGGCAACATAATGATGAGCAGTCAGAGCCTTCGCGACTCTGTATAGCCTATGTTGGCGATTACTGTGGTCCGTGTGAACAGAACATAAACACCAATGCAGGCATGTGCGTGGGGACGCCAATGCGCAATAGGTGATGATAATCCCCTGGCCTAAAGTAAACAATCCAGGTTTAAACAATTACATGGTCAGCAGGTGTATTCAAAAGGACTTGACTACCTACTTGATTTCTGTCAAAACAAGCAGGTATTTTGACCGTTGCGTGCATACGACGACGAGATCAAAGGTACCAGCAGTCATGCATTGGGGCGTAGTGGCTTTCGCCCGCATCGGGGCAAAGTCACACAGCACCTCACCGTCAGTCTTATTTGCCCGAACGATGACAAAGAAACATAAAAAAATTTTAAAACTTGCATGGCGAATTCTTGAGCAAATTAGCATCAAAGACAATTTATCGGTGGGCTCTAAAAGTGTTGGAGAGATCATGTAATGGTGCCGCAAGTTGACTTCCCGGCCAAACAAAACACACATCTGCCAGTCACACGTAAGTGACCGCGTGGAGTTATCTACGGTGAACGGAGCATCATGCTGACTGATCTGTCACACATTCGGCATTTTTCTCTATCCCCCTACCTTTGCGTATTTGCCTGTGACTCCAAATAATAGTTGCTATAAACACTGGAATCTTTATTTTCGCATGCTGCAATTAAAAAAAAAAGGCTTCCCGTTTGTGTGTTCCCTCCGTAAATTACGGCATATTCACACATGTTCACTGGGCGGAAGCCATGATGAAAACACTGCAGCACGAGCCGCGATTGGCTCATTTTTGCATGTGACTCAATTGACCAATCGGGTGATGTGTTGTGCGTCAGGCCACATGGCCAAAGCAGCTGTTTGTGTACAGTTGCAGGAAAGATATTGACGGTGCGCACGCTCGATTTCTGATTTGAAATATTAAAATTTTCGTTTGAATTTGATTTAAGAACACCGTTTATTGCGAGGAACTTGCCAATACTGTATACGCAAATTTACTACGATGTACCGATGGCGTTCATGGTAGGTACGCAAACGATATGCATCCCATCACGGCATGATCAGAGGCAGCGAGAAAGGATCCTGAAACCAATGCAACTATTTTAATCGTTATTTAACTTTAACCGGGATACGGACTCCTATCGTCCCAGAAATTACAAAGTATTTTTCATCGTTAGTCACCCCATGCAAATAGCTTACTTTTTTAATTTGTATTTTTAATGTTTTGCCAGTTTCACTGTCGAACAGTTGCAGCTTGAATCGTTGTAAAATTTGACATTTTTGTGCGAATTTGCAAGCGACAATACGCGGCAAATATATTTTAGGTTAAATGGTTTGCGTAGGCCTTAGCATTGTGTTTGAAAAAAACGATGTTTATAGAAGTTTTATCAGGACAAGTGGATTTTGTATGCGGACAAGTGGATTTTGAAATTTACTTGTCCTGCGGACAAGTGATTTTTAAAAAAATTGTCGAGCCCTGTTTATGTTGACTAAATCTAGCTGTAATTGTTTGAATCGTCATTCCTATGTATTGAATATTACACTTTTTGCTTTCAAGTAGATAAATAACATTTTTTGAGTTGCAATTGAATGTTAAAGAATTTTGCTGTTGCGATTTTAATTTAAAAGTTTTCCCAGTAATATTACTGGTGAATTCCTTGCTTTTAATGAAATAGGACTTACAGAATGTACAGTGACATGTTTTGTCAAACCCAATATCTAAAGCAAAGTTCGAGGCAACCTCTGCACCGTTTAAAACTTTTATGTCGTCACTCATTTTTGATAGTATCACATGTATGTGGTTCTTCCTGACGAAACGAGAAAATACCAACTGCTCTAAATCAACAAGATCCATCACCTGCAACACAAAAGGTGATTCCATCTTCTGTCAACATAGATGGTGAAAATGTTTTTTTGTGGTCATACATGTACATTAACCTTTTGGTCTCAATGTTATGGGCAGATAAAAATCCTTGTTCATTCATGCTGCATATTCAGTGGTTGTCAGGAGTATATAGTAGGTGAGCAATAAACAGCTCATCCAGAAGAGCTGAGGTGAGCATATTCAGTGGTTGTCAGGAGTATATAGTAGGTGAGCAATAAACAGCTCATCCAGAAGAGCTGAGGTGAGCATATTCAGTGGTTGTCAGGAGTATATAGTATGTGAGCAATAAACAGCTCATCCAGAAGAGCTGAGGTGAGCATATTCAGTGGTTGTCAGGAGTATATAGTAGGTGAGCAATAAGAGCTTTTGTCTTAAATTTTTTAGTACAAAGTTATTGGAACCTGGTTTTCCCTGGCAATGGAAACAGTGGCTACAGAGATTGGGCCTATGATGTCCATGTATATTCGCCATATTGCTGATATATCGCCTTTCCTTAATGTATCTCCATTATTAAACAACCCAATTACATGTATTGATGGATGGTTTTTCTTGGCATTCATTGTGTTTATTCAGGTGCTAGTGTGTGGAACCCATATAAAGAACTGTACAGCACGGTGCAAGCTGCCATCTTCAGGAAGCAACCAGACGCAATACAAGACCTGGAGATCGCTTTGCGAAAGCACAAGCCAGACTTCATTTCATTGTTGAAATATGCAGTAAGTGTCATACAAATCAAGCAGACTCCTCTGGCAGTGTAGTTTTGATACCATAGCAAGATCTTCTTAATTGTCGCACATTTCATGGTTCATAGAGACAACAGGCTGACTCTGGGTCACAGTTTTTATCATGCGGGGACAAATATCTAAATATATTCATGGTATTGGCAAAATGTTAAAACTATGCTTTTGTAATCTGTGAACTCGATTATAATGCACCTGCAGAATTAGTTTTCACAAGTGTTACTGAAAATGGATTGGCGAGTGACATGCAAAATTGTGACATTCTTCTTTTTTTTTTTTTTTAGCTCTGTTGACTTGTCAGTCAGCAAAGCTTATAGAATTTGTTTGTGTTCGTCATATGTCCATCCGCCCGTCTGTCATTAGACTTTTTACATTTTCATCTTTAAAAAAAACGCTGCATGGAATTTTTTTATTTTGCACATGGATGTTCCCCAGGTGGAACTCTACCAAGCTTGTGCAGGAGATGATGATGCAATAATTTTTTATTTATTTTTTGAAAAAAAGAAAAAATTCTTAGCTCAAGAACTACTTTGCCAATTGTTTTCATATTGCACATAGGGTCACCTAGTTATTATTTTGGCCATCAGGTGGCGGTGGGATTTTTTTTTTTTTCTATGATATGTGTGTTAATGCTATTTGCAACTTCCCCGCAACTGCTAAGCAGAATTGCTCAAATTTTTTATCAGAATATAGTTAGCCTTTAGGCAATAAAAGTTTGCAGAAATAATGTGGATATGTTAATTTTTGACAAAGTTATGGGATATCAAACTTTGGGACTGTAATTGTGTGCTGCCACTGTGTACGTATATATGGCAATTCAGTGCATATATTGCACTATTGGCTTTACATTTTCAACTTCTTCTCAAAAACAGCTGCATGGAATGTTTTGAGTTTGCATATGGATGTTGCCCACATGGACCTCTACCAACTTTGCAAAGGAGATGATGATGCAATATTTTTCCATTTTTGGTGAATTTTTTAATTTATTTAAAAAAAAAAATCCCCTCATCTCAAGAACTACCTGGCCAGTTGCTTTGATTATGCACATAGGGTCACCTTTTTTTTTTTTGCCACCAGGTGGTGCTGCAATTTTTTCATGAATTTTTGTGTGTTAAGGCATTTTTTTCTTTTTCTCCAGAATGTCTAAACAGAATTGCCTAAAATTTTATCAGAATATACAGTTGGACTTTAGACAATTAAGTTTTGCGAAAATAATGTGGAGATGTTAATTTTTGTGTATGGAATATCAAACTTTACAAACACAATTGAGTGCTGCCACTGTATAAATATGTGTGCCAATACAGTGCATGTATTGCACTATTGAGTTTACAATTTTGACCTCTCAAATACCGATGCTTGAGAGTTAACACTCTACATGTATATAGCTATACAGACTACAGTGCATGTATTGCAATATTGTAAAAGCAAATTCCAGTCAGCAGAGCACAAGATTATCATGATCCTCTTGCGGTATTTTTTTTTTTTTTTTTTTTTTTTTTTTTTTTTTTTTTTTTTTTTGGGTTCAAGCAGTTAACACCAGTGTTGACTTGATAGGGCCAAATCCAAAAGTTGTCAACCAAAAAGTGGAATTTTCAAATTTGGTTGCAGGAACGATTTGCCTGTTTTCATATAGTCTACAGCTTTGTCATTGATGAACAAAACAAGTTTTCATACTAGCATTACACTGAACGAGAAAATGGCGTGAAAAAAAGGAAAATTCATGAAAATTGTGTGTGACTCACAGAATTATGTAAAGCCACAAGCAGTGCTGGAAATAAGGAAAATTTTTCACTTGTCCACCAATCAAGTGGAGTCATATTCTAATTGAATTATATGTAAATTTTGGACCAGTACATTGGCAACTTTACTTGTCTGTCCTAAGTTTCACTTAGTATGGACAAGTGGATAAGCTCTATTTCTAGCCCTGACAAGTATTCAGATTTACGAGGAAACACTTACAGGATTTTGCTTTTTTTGTTCAAGCCTGTGTATTGAATGTAAAATTTATTACTATATATTGCTGGTTACAATATCCAAATTAAAAATAACTTCATACAAAAGAAAGAGTTTCTTTCAATCACTTTATGTATTAATTTTTAAAATTCATGCACTGACATTTTTGAAAGCTAACAAACTAATGATTTGTCTTCCCGTACTGTCCTGTGTTAGTTGTCCATTGTTTAAATACAGTGCCATCCTCTTTTTCAAAGAACCTTGAAGAAACTTGGATTCAACCTTTCTGTTTGCATTGCTACAAATGGTTTGCTACAAATTTAATGTCTTTACATTAGAAAGCATAAAAGTTGAATTTCTAGTTTCTTCAAGTTTCCTTGAAAAAGAGGACGGTACTTGGTACATTTGCTGTATAAACATAGGACAACAAACGCACAGGACAGTGAAGAAAACAAATCAGTAGTTTGTTAGCTTTCCAAATATGTATAGCTTGTGGCAGTTTATATGCATATTGATTGTTTTGTGATAGAATCTTTACAAGCACCCTCAAAATAGTACTAAACCAGACAATCATCCTTAAATGAAGATAATAAGGTGCAACAGGTCCAAAATTCACCAACTGATCGCCTGGCAGGCTCAGGCTTTGCTAGAGCTCAATGTCAGTTGGATCTGAAAAGTTGCTTGAGCAGGACCCGTTGTCTCTCCAGGTTGCAGCAAAATGGTGCAAGATCCATTGTCCTCATGCTATCGCACCATATATTGCTTTTTATCTCAACAATACTTAAACATTACACCACTTGGGGGTGTTGAGGGTTCCTTTGGAGTTTCACCCTTGGTGTATGTATGGATGCTTTAATAGTACACCCTTGACAAAGTTGCCATAATCAAATATAGTAGCATATATAGATCATGCTGTGATCAAAGAAAAGTGCACATAGGTCCTACTCAGTCAGGTATATACTGCTCAGTTATCTTTGGCTTTTCAAGGGTCTGACATGAGTATTTTTTCACGATGAGCCACTTTTGAGGTTACAAACACAATGGTAATTCCTTAACAGTAGCAAACTGTCATAGGTGTAACAGGATTAACAGATATCAGGTGCCTGTGCCTATTGTGTCCGTTTATTTTCAGTGACTGAAGAACCAAATTCCAATTTTATTTGGTACAAGGTATGTGGATATAGAGTTGAATTTGAGGAGTCTTATTATAGATAGTAAACATGTATTTGACATCTGGTCATGGCAGTCCCTTCAGTATATTACCCCCCCCCCCCCCAACCTCCAAAGGTTAAACGACTGCATTCAGGAATTACAGGATTCACTGTAATTTGAACCACACTGGTATTTTGAAAGGAATTCTCTAACAAATAAACAGGGCTTCAGAAACAAGTGCTGGTAACTGAACTAAGAAACAGAAATGTAGGCTTTACATCAAGTTTGCATTCTCTGGGCAGGGTACTACCGTTCTGATTTTCAGTTACAGTCTTTTCCATGTCTTCAGATATTCCAGACTGGTCTGGTTGAATCTTTCCTTTAATTGCTTGTACTGCATCAAATTTCCACGCGTGGCAAGAGGTACATCTGTCTGTGAGAAGATCAGGTACTGCTCTTGTATACAGTCTAAATTTTCAGGCAGTTGTCGTTAATTTTCCAATGTCCCTCACATGAGCACATGCAGTCCTGGAAAAACTGCTCACGTGCCGGTCAAATTTTGAAGTCATCTGAATGGCCTGTGAGAAGTTTCAGAGAAAAATGACATACCAGTTGTCGCATTATAGCAGAAAGATTGTATGCCTTTTTTTGTTTACGTTAACTTATTCTTTGCAGGTGAAGAATGTGGTTGACCGAGATGCCGTGAAGAAGGCAACAACACAAGGAATATCTCTGCAGGGCCAGCAGAGTACACAGACACTTTCACAACCTTTTATCGATGAAGCCCTCATTATCAGCGACTTATTCAACTTAAATGAATATGCAGCTGTGGAGTTACTTGTGGCAGGTGAGTCAAGCCGCGACCAAAAAAAACCCCCAAGTTTTTGTGGGATTAATTTCCTGTGACACAAGTGCCCATATTTTATCATCTTGATGTAATCCAGTATCAGTGTCTGCTTCCTGTGGACATTGTGACATTGACACTTTTGGTAGAGATGCAAAGAAATGTCTGTAAATGCATTGAAAGACCACCTCAGATGAGCAGATTGTGGTGTTTCAAGACAGATGGTCTCATAAAGGGCATGAATGACAGGGAAAATATCAAGCAAACTGTCTTGCAATTGTGGTCTCACATGACTGGAACTTCCATATATCTCAAAATAATTAACCGGGCCCTTTTCAAACTTGATGGGGATTCACGATGGGAAAGTCAACTGAACAAAATCTCTCTCTCTCTCTCTCTCTCTCTCTCTCTCTCTCTCTCTCTCTCTCTCTCTCTCTCTCTCTCTCTCTCTCTCTCTCTCTCTCTCTCTCTCTCTCTCTCTCTCTCTCTCTCTCTCTCTCTCTCTCTCTCTCTCTCTCTCTCTCTCTCTCTCTCTCTCTCTCTCTCTCTCTCTCTCTCTCTCTCTCTCTCTCTCTCTCTCTCTCTCTCTGAGATTGATGTATAAAGAAAGCTATCCAAGGCACCAATTATCTATCTACATATCTGCTGCAAGGCTACTATCAACTTTTCAGAAACTGATCCTGTAAAACTTTGACTTTTCATTGAAAACCACTGTACCCATCATGTGCTCTCTTTGTAGGGGAAAATCATCTGCCATATTACCCTGGTTTAACACGTGGTCTAGTGGCCGTCCTGTTGTATTATGATGGGCAAAGAAGTCTTGTGGGTGCCTTGCGGTCACTCATCCTGGCCAGGGAAGGGCGAACCTTTACCCTCGGACTGGGAGAGGAGCTGGCGGGCATGGCTACCAAGTTTACAGATCAAATCATGAGCGAAGGCTTAACAGACAAGATTTTAGGTATGTCTTTGCTTCTTTAAATTTGTAATTTGGGCTGGTATATGTAGAGTGGTCCAACTTTGCCTGCGGGGTGGTCCTGTCTGAATAGAGACCACTGTATTTCCTTGATCGTGTGTATGCAAAAATCATGGGGGGAGGGCGGAGTATGTCAGCATGTTCAGAACATTCATTATGCAACTCAGTTAAATAAAGAAAGATAAAGTGGTTTTCCATGAGCAATTCATATTTTCAATTTCTGCTTTTTTAAAAAGGAGTCGGGTGGTTCTCTGCCATGTTTGTTCAATTGGTCATAAAAATAATTTTTATGGCAGCAATTCCCACATCTGCACGTTTACCCTACTTTAGCTTGGTACAGGATGGTCAGATTCTTCTTGTTTCAATTTTTTTGGGGGGGGGGTACTTTTTTTTTTTTTTTTTTATTATTATTTTTTGATGGACTCCGTAGAAAGATTTTTCATTGCACCAATTGCTTTGGGATTACATATCATAGGTGACCTTTACATGATTTTCCAAGTTGATTTTATGAATTTTGTTTCAAGATGATCACTACAGACGGATGTCAGCCAAGCCTGAAATCATATAGGATTATGGTCCTCAATACAATTTTTTTATCTTGTTGGCAGACAGGGGACTTAAATGAAATGAGTCTCATTGGTACTGGATGTGATGTTCTGTACCAGGACTCTTCATACAATTTCAGAGCTGATTAAGGGCATTGACCTGACTGCTGTGCTGGACAAACTTCAGAAAGCCAGAGCACTCGGTAACGCCAAGCACAGAAAACAGGCAAGTAGATTTCAATGCTGTGTAACTTTGTTAAGCATTTCAAGGTGATTTTGTTTATGTCAGGAAGTGTGTGATGCACTTTTGCTGCAGTGGTCCCCCTCTTATAAGGCCCCTCTTACTAGAGGCCACCCCTAGTGAAAGGCCAGTATTCTTCTGCAGAAAGTAAGGTATTTCCATTATATTCTCTCCCTCAAGAGAGGCCACCCCTCTTATGAGGCCACTTTTTGGCTGCATTTGGGGTGGCCTTATAAGAGAGGGACCATTGTATTTGGTTCTATTGGCATGAAAAGAATGCAAATATGATTGGAAGAATTTGATATAATACTTTGATAGTGCCAAGATATATACTCCTAGAAAAGGTCCAGGTGAAATGTGAAGCTGGTTGAACTGGACACTATTTCCAAGGTCACGGAGGTACTATAGTAAGTTTTGATTTCCACAGGATAACTAGAAAACTTTTTACAGTAGGACCTGTATATTGCACAGGGTCATAGTCCTTATCCAGGGCTAGGTCAAGTTCGAAGATCGCTCGCCGTGACCTAAATTCAAAGGTCAGAGGGGCACTTGAGTGAACTTGGTTTTTGCATTGTAACTCAGAATTCAAGTTGTGACTTCAATATTGCACATGGTAAATTAATAGTCTTCAATTAGGGCTTGGTCAGCTTAGAAAATAGATGACCTTGACCAAATTCCCAAAGTCACCACCTGGAGTCTTATTAGTGGACTTGGTTTCCACATGATAAATAAAGATGCTTTGGCCTATGGCTTTCATATTGCACAGGAATATAGCCTTCTATAAGAGCTTGGTCAACTTTTGAAATGGGTGATCATAATCGATTCCCAAGGTCACAGAGCCACATTACTGAATCTTGTTTCTGCTTAATAACTTCAGATTTTTTTGAGCCAGAGCTTTTGTTTTGTAGATGTTTATAGTCTCGATTAGGGCTAGTTCACTTCAAAGAAGGATGACCTTGACCTAGTTTCCAAGGTCACAAAGCCACTTCAGGGTTCATACAAGCCTTGAAAAGTTTGGAGAAGTTTGGAATTTCAGGTCATGCCCTTCCAGGCCTTGAAAAGTCTTGAATTTCACACTTGTGTCTTGAAAAGTTTGGAAATCATATTTTGTACTCAGACTTGGGTATTTTAATCCATTTGGGACAGAAATGTTGAAGTTTAGTTAAACGATACCTGTTATTTTTTGTTATGTGTTGGCGCTGATGTTACCCAAAGTTAGTTTGGAATTTTGGACAAATCAGTCTGGAAAAGTCTTGAAAAAGTCTTCAAATTTGTTGCCAGACAGGTGTATGAACCATGCACTTTAGTGAATTTGGTTTCTGCATCTACTTTCCAAAGTTATGAATGCCCCATTTACTACTATCAAGAGGGTAATGTGGACGAACAAAACAACAGTGGGGGCATCAATGTTTCACAAACATGTCTTGTTTGCAATCTATGTACAGGGTTTATACACCTTGAAAATTGGTAGATGTTGTTTTAAATGCAAGAATTTATTTTTTCCGTTGCCTTCATCGCCCAAAGGGTATTTTCATTCTCATGGCCATCCTTACCCTTGCGGATGCAATGACTTTTGAACAAATTGAGCTACTGCCATTAAACTTGCACGGTGGAAGCATCTCATGGAAAGGTTGGAGGAGTTCAGCATTCATTGACCTTGAGCTATTTTGAAGGTCACAGGGGGTCAAGATGTTGGCAGCCAAGGGGTCTTCAGTGCATTGGCCGTTTATATTTTAGTCTGCTGATGCTACAGTCACGTGTCAAAATATCACCAGAGGTCCTTGGACTCAGAATGTTGACAAGTCTTAATTTTAAAAGCGCTAATTGTGTGCACCCCATACATAATGACAGTTGTATCCTGGCTTTATGCATACCAGGCAGTAGTCACGTCCACGATGTACGTGTACACATGTTGGTGTTTACAGCAGCAGTTTCAGTGCCCTCCTTTTATTACAGGTGACAGATGTGATCAAGGAGGTCCGCCTGGGCCTGGCCGAGTGCCTCTTCTCCTGGTCCTGCCAGACCCCGCTCAGCAAAGAGAATACGCTGATGCTTATTAGACATCTCCGCAATGACGCCTCAAGCAGCGCCGATGGGACAATTGACCCAGTCACTCTTGCTCTGCTGATGGCTCTGTTATACTCCTTGGATGTGCGCATCCTGGACCAGGAGGATGCAGAAGGTGACATTTTTTGCACATATTTTGGCAAAAGTACTGATCTATAAGTGTGTCTCACTCCCATCTTCTGAGTTGATATGAATAGCTGACTTGGTATTGTAAAAAAAAAAAAATTCATATGTTGAAACATTCTTTAGCGCATATTCATTTGACTGGTTGAATGGCAAAATTGTTTTTGTTGGCATAAGCGCAAGTCTAAAATACGATTACATAATGTATATTAATGTGACAAGGCAAGTAATTGTGATGGGGTGTTTTACCAGATCTCAGTGTTCTCTGGGACTCCTGGAAAACTGGGTGTAATTATGTTTCAGGCTTTTTGCATGAGAACAATACTTTTTAAATGTGAAATAGACAAACTGGAACTTTGGTTTCAGTCAGTGTATATTCAAAAAAGGAAATGGGATAGTCCCTGAAACGAATATAAGAGTAGAGACCCAAATATTATGGTGCAGGGGCACTTCATTTCACGCTTTTCATGAAATGAAGAACTCAAATAATCAACATGAAATTTGAGAAATGAAATACCATTGAAAAACATAAAATAAGAAATGTAGGAAATTACATAGCAATAAAAATAAGTATCTTTATGATAATATTACCTGTGTTATGCATGACAAGGGCAATCTAACCGGTTATTTTTTTATTTACACATTTAACCAGGTGAATATAAATTTAAAAAGGAAAATGTGTATTTGCCTTGTAGAAATTGTGCAGAGGCTGCCCGTAATAGAAGACCAGACATTTGTACGCGATGTCCACAAAGAAATTACATCGTTAGCAAAGTGGGAGAGTCCAAAGTTGAGAGGGGTGGTCAGGTTTGCATGGGCTCTGGCTCTACAAACCTTGGCACAGCATTCACCCCTACAAGGTGAGGATTTCACTGTGACAAAACACCAAGCGTGTATAGGTCAACTGAGGCTATAGAAATTACATATAGTTAAATTGTCATGTGTTTTGAAGAAAATTAGTGCAGTTTGGCATCCACATGTATCCGTTTCATGTTTCGAACCAATATTTGTCAGAAGTGGGGATGAAATAAGACCTAAAATGCAATTCAAAAAGGTAAAATGTATGCAGAAGTCACACTATAATGGTTTTCCAGGCTGTCAAACTGATACAGAGAGTATGTGATGAGTACACTCTTATCAGTGTAATTTTTGCCTTACCAGACTGATTAATGGCGTATTGAAATCAATCAATAATATTTATCGATGTAAATTGACCGCTTGCCATATTCTGATATACTTTTTTTTTGTTTTTCAAACCAACAGTATGGTGGCGATTCATTGATAATATCATCTGTGTCTGGCACCATGGAGCAGACAATCTCTAACCATTCACAGAACTATTAAACAACAGTCACCAGACTGTCAAATTTACAGCACAACATAGTGACAAGGAAATTAGCTTTCTAGACACACTAATACGTCTCGATGAAAACAGAAAGCTATACACCACACTGTACACGAAACCAACAGATACACACACATATCTACACTATCGGTCCTGCCACCCAAAACATTGTAAATCAGCTGGACCTCACAGCCAATTCCTAAGGGTAAAAAGAATATGCACCCACCCATCTGATTTTGAGGAAAATGCAGACAAAATACTGCATTACTACCAATTATGGGGATATCCCACAAACACACTAGGGGAAGCCCTAGAAAAAGTGAGGAACACAGACAGAGCCACCTTATTACAAGATAGGCCAGAGTCCTGACAAACAGAAAGAGATAATGTGAAATTATTTCATATTACGAGGTACAACCCTTCCTTACCTCCACTATAAAGTATAATGTCAAACAATTGAAGCACTATCCAAGCCTCCAAATGTGGTCCAACACTAGGGAATAAAAAGGTCACTGTGGGGTACAAGAGAGCAGAGAACGTCAAGGATATTTTAGTTCATTCCAGAACACAATACCCACCAACACCACAACCACATCCCTCAATATCTGGCACAGTTGAACTCATTCCGTGTGATACCAACAACTGCAGATATTGTGTAAGGATGAACACTAGTGGTGTAGCAGTCAGCACACAAACAGGCCGTATCTACCACATCCCCCAAGGAGGTACGTGCAGACACAACAACCTTGTCTATCTACTGACTTGTGACATTTGCCACAAACGTATGTCGGTCAGACGTACCGTCAACTGAGAGATAGATAAAGAGAACATTTTTACTACATTAAGAAACGGGACACCAATCAACCCCTGGGCAGACATTTCGTCCAACAGGATCATAATGGACTGAATCTCACAGTCCAAATCCTGTGTCACATTCCCACGCCACCACAGTTGAAAAAAACAGAAACACTTCGACTGAAAAAAGAACACTCTTGGATCCCTAAATTGTGCAGAATGGAACCCTTCGGTTTGAATGTCATGGGGAAATAGGCACGCTTGCGTCGTATTATACTAAATTCCACAGTTCTGTGCCTACTCCCCACTGACACTGTTTGTGACATGCTTCCAATACAGAAAAAAACACATTCTGTCCCCATGGATTGCCCAGTAAATAAAAATACAGTGGAACAGATCATTCCACTTAATGGCTTAATAAAATTTATTAAGAACCATAAAATAAATTAAAGTAGCCTTGGTTAGTGACATCCTTCTCTATGTTAAATATTAACAGTTCCATGTAGAATTAACAGAAACCTACAGGAATTACCACCAGGGGGACCTACCATCTCCTTAGTTACAGGGTGTTTATAAACACAACCACGTGTATGATATTGGTGGACCAAACTAGACCGACGTCAATATGGCAGTTGGTCCATCTTACGTAACAAAAGCCCTGTTACGTTGGTCCCTTACCTCCCCAAGGCAAAATAAACACGGCAGTCTTGGATTAGCCTCTGATGAGCCCAGGTTGTGGCGAAACCGGTCAGGCAATATAGTAATACAAAGACTTGATTCTGACTATACAAAGGCATCACAGATGGGCAGTCTCGCCGTCTAGGCACTTGCATAGTTCTCTATATTCGGATATACTGTTGTACTGAATTCAAAACTGACATTTTTTAACCATTTAGTGTAGTGGGAGGGGGGGGAGGGGAGGGTGAAACAAAGTGTAAGCAGACTAGACAGTTGCAAGTTAATAAAAGTTGAGCCACAAAAGTTGCATTGTGTTCTATGTGTTCTGAATGCTGCAAAAAGATTGAATTTCTTTTTTCCTTGCATCAGGTATGAATGAGTATTGTGAGGATGATGAAGTGGTGATGGACATGGCCATTGAGGATGAAGTGTTCAGCTACCTCAAAAACGCCGTCGTGTCAGCCCCAGTCTTCCACAAGGAGGTAAGTTTTATGTCCATACATAGTCCAAGATATTGAATGCTGTGCATGGTCACTTCAGCATTTTCTATCCGGTTTTGGTTTAACCCTTTCCCCCTTGAATTGAGACTGAGTCAACAGCTTTCCTGGGCATGGGTCATGTTGTCTTGACAAGTCTCATCTTCAATTCTCAGTCAAATTGTTTTTTATTGCTGTTGAAATCAGTTGAAAATGCTGAAGCAGACAACATTTGACCACCAGCCGGTTTTGGCCGCTTTAAGGGGGAAAGGGTTAAAGATATTTTTTATGTCATTCTGCTGTTAATCATGATTCTGTGACAAGTAAAAACAACCTGTACCACCCTTTGAAAAAATACATTTAAAGTGTAGTCTGGAGAGACAAAAAAAAGTGAGCAGTGCCACTTGTTTTACATGGGGCATATTCTGGAGGTTTGCATGTGCAAATCAGCATGACATAAGTCCTTTTTCTGTACTGGACAGTAAACTTGGCTTTCATGGCCATGTTATGCAACTCTATAATTATGTATTATATTTGATACAGAGGTTCATATTCTTAGCACCCCATGTTCAGTTAATAGGATCGCTTACTTTTTTTTTTTTTCAGTAGTATATATGGGTGAAAATAGTATTCAAATAGGTTACAATTGGGTATAAAAATAACCGAATGTATCCCTCAGGATACAAGTGGTGTCACCGTGCCCATATTAGGGAATGTGTGATAAACAGGAGGAAAATGGTACAGTGATAAAAAACCAGGAGAGACCAGTGGCGAGGGATGCCTATAGCAGCGGGGGAAAAAAATGGTACAGTGGTCACTGTTGTTTAAGGCCACCACCTGCCAGCAAATATGGTCTCACAGAGCAGGTGGTCTTGAAATGAAGGTAAATGAATAAAGAAATTAGGCCAAAATGTCTTGAGAGAGGAGTCTTTAAAATGTGGTCTCTCATGGGACCTGGTCTTTTCACAGAGTACTTGTACTTCATTCACTGCATGTTTGCTGGCATTACCAGCATCACACAGGCCATGGTTTACAGTTGCCACTTTGGAAGACCACGCCAAGGCCTCTAAATAGAGGTCAAATAACATGGAGAAAGCACTGGGGAACTGATTTAAGTGTGGTCTTATAAGGCAGGTGGTGTAAAGTATATATACATGTATATATTTAAAGCATTGCTTAGCACAGGTTCCGACTCTTATCTGTCCTTCCACATATTCATACGTCCAGCCAGAAGTTATTTTGTGATCATGATACAGTCCAGTTTGTAGTCCAGCCCATATACATGTAACTGTTGGGACTTACGAAGTATGTGAAAATCAAGGTTGTTCTATATTGGGGTGCCACCGACAGCATTACGTGATACATAGGGGTCAAAAGGTAACAATCTTGTGAAGCACCCTAGTGTCTTTCATTTCTGGTGGATCTTCATGAAATATAGTGGGATTGTGGGGGGAAAGTCACAATCGAGATTGCTTTTGATACTAGTAAGGTTCCATTATTCAGATGGTCACACAAGCAGGTTCCATCCTTTAAACTTAAGTTCTTCCATTTAGATGACAGCAGAGCACTACAGTAGGTGTCTTGCTTTTTTTTTTTTTTTTTTGATCAAGAATGATATAGACCTATATTTAGTCAAAAGCTGGATTCAGCACACTGCAAACAGAGTGGTGCGGAGGGGGAGTTTTTGCTCAGTTCCACATATTATTACATACTTTGCAGCATATAAATGTATATTTGTTTTTTGTGTTTCGTTCGACAGGAGTTCTACGTCAGACAGCTACACAGCCTGTTGACAGACTTCATTGTCCAGATGCCTCTCAAGGTAAATATGTAAAGACTGCTTGGAAACGGGCCATGGAAAGATCTTTCTATTTAAGCATGTACTAAAGATGTATTGTGTCATTCCCATTTTGGGCAAGGCTTATATAAATGTGCCCCATCCTTATCCCCCACCCATGACTGATGCCCTCCATCACTATTTTCGGCCCGTGTTCTCTTTTAGTTCAGTATCTGGCAGATGGCCGGAGACATGGCAAGTTTAGTTTCATCAATGAACATGTAGTGTAGACATATTTCTGCACAATGACTTTCTAACAAACATGTCTTTTTTAATCTCAAAAACAAAGGGGGGGGGGCGTGAAGTCAGAAGTTCAATATACTTGCCTTATACGGAAAGCTTGACTGTGTGTTTCTGGCACACGTTGATCTGAGTGGACTGTCAAGATCATGAACATAGCACTGCCTGTGTCTGTCATGGACTGGATGTTTTACAGCATTGTAATTTTATTTTGGTAAAAAGTAAAACCATGACGTGAACTTTCAGGTGGCACAACTATGACAGTAATCTATGTTTCTGTAGTTGCAGGGTCATTTTTTTACACAGAAAAGTTATGGTTTGGCTGCATACAAACCAACCACGTGGACATATGCTGCATTTTTGTATTGGAGCAGATGCAAAAAACATGTTAAACACATGGATATTTTGAGCCTTTGTCTGTCAGCCCCAAAATACAGTGGTTCAGTCTTTTGTACAGTCAAACTCCAGCTGTGGCTTATCGGGATTTGTAGGTAAAGGAGCTGAGAAACCGTGGTGATGAAACGGCACGAATCGTAATGGCCCATGCGCAGGAAGGATTGATGCCACCGGCAGACTTAAGACGGGACTTTCAGCATCTGTTAGAACTGGTAAGCTTGTAACCTGTCAATAAACAGTGGACAGGGTATCGCCTTTGAGTTGTATCTGGATGATACAGCATTGTAATTCTATGGTTTTTGTTAGTGGCTTGTAGAAACAGACACTTGAGTAGTGTGACATGGTCCATAGGTATGGGCAAATTTTGCTGTTGTGTTTTGCTTGTAACGAATTGGGATGAGGTGGTATTCACAAAGAGATTGGTAGAACTCTGCACATTTGCATAGATCACAACACCATGTTTTAGCGCACATAATCGTTGATCCATTCATTATGAACGTATACTTCTAATTCCTGGCATTCAATTTTTAGATTATGGTATTTCTGTTGACAATGACCCAGATTTTATTGTTTGTTAGGTGGGGATGCTGTACGGTAAAGACCCTCTGAAACTAGAGCTGGCCTTGGAGTTCTGGTGTCCTCCGGAGCCCTCGGCAGCCACTGGGGCAGGAACATTTACAACACTGTACCACTACAGGCCTCCACAGAGACAGGTGAGGAGGATAAAATTTGATCTCAACGAACAAAGTTACAATCTAGGCTCACTGGACAAGAGTTCATGGACCTGAGCATAACTTTATCAAAAGTCAGATCTGAAGTGCATATGTAGGGCTGGTGATTTTCTTTTGTGGTGGAAAAAATTGATTACTGTAGTTCTAGAAATTTTCGCACAAACTCAATTTTTCTTAAATAACAGAATTTTCGTGCATTTTAATTTCTCGCAATCCAGTGCCAAACAATGTAGTGAACTACAATGCAACTTGTTTTCCAGCATTTTAATTTCATCCTTTGAGTGGCAGCAAGAAAAGCGCGAAATTATATCGAGCGCAAAAATATCTAGAACTACAGTACATGTACAAGTAAGGCTGATGGAAGCTGACCTGAGCCAACAAATTTATGATATAAGCTCAAGGCGTACCAGTGACACAGACTTGAATGTATTTTAGCTAGAATATGGTGAGAACTGCATATTTATGGCTGATGATTTTCGGTATGATCATAAAATAATTTTTGCATTGAAACAACAGAAAACAGTCATTTTGTCACTGACTTCCCCAAAATGGAGTAAAACTACTGTGTGCCTCATATAACCTCCACTGGGGAAACAAATTAAGCAGTGTCTGAGCATTCCTTTCTTGTGTAACTTTGAAAAGTTAAGCTGGCACCTTATCATGGCCATTCTAAGTGGAAAGACCATTGTCTGCATGAGGAGGGGAGTCAGTCTTGTGATTCAAGAATCTCACAACCATAGGTTCCCATGGTGCAGAGCGAAGATATATCAAGGTGGATGCTGCAGAAAACATTACAGTATCCGTAATATCCCGACTCTGAAGTATGATTTAATAGACAATGCAAAATAACACAGCCCATGGCATGTATCTGGATTGTATGGAATGGATGTCGTGCAGAATTTCGGGAACCTTAAAAACTCACAAATGTGTATACATGTACGTTGTTTTTTTTTTTTCATTTTGACTGATCAGCCTAAAAATGATGACAGCTTCTTGAAGTTACTGGGGTCCATGTCGTGAGAGACCACTGCAAAAAAGTGGTCTCCACAGACAGATGGCCTCTCATTAGAGGTACAATAACATGGAAAAGATAGCAAAAGCAGCCATCAAAAATAGTGCTTCAAGCCAGGTGGTCTCTCATTAGAGTGATGTTTTAAGACAGGGACCACTGTATTAATGTTGTTAAATATCACATGTATTAAGTTCAATATTAATGCTGTTAGGGATGGCTGAGTCCTCATAAGTTCATTGTAATTACTTTTGTAGATGAGCCTGCTGTTACAGACAAGTCCTGCAAGTTGATTAATCTTTGCAACAGATGATTCCTCAAAAGCTAATTATAATTGCTGTTTCAGATCAGCCTGTACAAGTTTGTACGCCTGGCAGGGGATCTGCTGTTACCAGCTCTCTACATCCCATACATTGAGATGCTGACGGGACTGGCTAATGGGCCCCAGTGTTCACACCACTGTTTCAACCTGCTCAAGACAAATGGGATGAGTGCAGGTGAGGACACTGGACTCGTAGGCCTTGGCCGGCTCACCCCTGAGATTGGAGGTTTTGATGTTAGATTTGTTGTTCTGGAAGGATTTTCAAATCACATTAAGTGAGAGCCACACCTCTCATTTAGCTTGGTGTGGTTTTACGTAATGTGTTTGCATTCATTTGTGCAAACTCATCACTGAATGTACTTATTTTCATGCATTTAACTTAAGTTTTAATTTCACCGTTGTGGGACATAATTCCCATTAGACATATGTTTAAATCCCATTTTTTGGGGGGTTTTCATTTTCGTGGTTTTGTGCAATCAGTGAAATAAGCAAATATAAAAAATGCAGTGAGATCAAGTGAATGTACAGTAATAAACATTCAGCTGATAGCAGGATGAATATCATATATTGACCGACACTGTTTGATACTTCAGGTGGCCCGGGCAGCACGGTATCATGGGATCACTTCTTTATGTCACTCAATCAGTACTACATGAATCTACGTCAGGAGGCCCCCGCCACGTCAGACATGGCCCACGTGTACCGGCCACATCCACGTAACATCACTCAGCAGGAAATGGATGGACTGATCGTAGTTCTCCGTCTTGTGAAACAGGTGGCTTTGCAGGTTGGTGCCATGAAACGGTGTTTCATTTACAGTGTTGCCCCTTTATGACACCTGTTATTAGAAGGTGGGTGTTGATGTGTTTAACATGGCGAGTTCCATGGCTTTGACTTAATCACTCATCCTATCTCTTCTGTGTTAAATGTCTCCCTATTACAGGTCATAAACCTCACTCTGTTATGATATATGAGATTAAAATCTACACCTTAAAAAAAAAGAAATATCCAGTGAATTCCTAAATCTGATATTTTTAGGCTCTGAGATGTTCCATGGCTAAATTTAGAAGTATTAAATCATTAAAGCTTGAAACAGTGGAATTTCAACTTCCCACCCAATATCCCATTATGATGATTTTTTTTGTACATTTTAGGATGAGAGTGCTCGGGTGGCGTTGGTAGAGAATCAGCAATGGTTGGCCACAGTAGTGCTGCTGGGACTGGTGGGATGCAGCGTTCCGCCCGCCCTCAAATCTGAGCTGCTGCTGACCCTGGCGGCACTGGCCGGGACGGCAGAGATCGCTGTCAACATGTGGCATTCCCTGGAAATGTCCCAGGTGAGACATCATTAATGAGAAGATGAGTAGGAGAGCTCAGAGTAGTCTTAAGGACACTTAAGACACCAAAAACCTTTGCATGGCCGATTTTGAAATTTTAACGGTTTTTACAAAATGAATGTCCTTTCTATTAGTTGTCAAAATTTCGAGCTTTTAACTAAAGTAGAAATATGAGAAAAACGCCAAAAAACACACAGGCATGTGGACATCTGGACGTCCATGTGTCATTCTTTTGGTTTTCAGCCGCCAAGCGGAACAATGCCACCCGTCAATCATACTTAACAGTCTGTCACGTGGCTGCAGGTAGCAACGGCCCATGGCAAAAAGAGTGGTATCAGGGCAGCAATGCGAAATAAGGCAGCATGCCGAAAGTATGCTTGTGGCCAGGGAAAAGATGCAAACATGGTAACATATCATAGCCTTAGTGGTTTACTTTATAGACATCTTGCTTGTTTTGCGTTCTAATGAAG
Source organism: Hermodice carunculata (assembly GCA_964020975.1). Classification (NCBI taxonomy): domain Eukaryota; kingdom Metazoa; phylum Annelida; class Polychaeta; order Eunicida; family Amphinomidae; genus Hermodice; species Hermodice carunculata. The sequence goes on along the minus strand of OZ026614.1, from coordinate 76,211,071 downwards.
GGAGATTTTAAATGTTCAAGAGGGGCGGGAATCGTCAGACGATGTCCCTTCAAACTTCAAAGGCCGTGCCGCGATGGATTACCCCAGTGGTCCTTCAGACCAAAGACAGGCGGGGGGAAAAAAACTGACACCCTGATCAGCGATACCCACGTACATAATAATACTTTATCGGAACCTAGGGACGAGGAAATAAAAGTACAAATAAACACATTGAAATAAGCATAAACGTGAACACAAGAGAAAACACACAAACTAGCGTTACAAAGCTCAGGTTGGAAAGAGAAATGAAACTCATTGAGAAAACAACTAAAAAATAATGACAAGCTAGCTAAGTAAAGTGTAGTAAAGATAAGTCTAACAAGGTAACTACATAAAGTATACAGATAGGAGACGAGTAAATACAATAAAACACTATCCCTAAAAACGGGGCGAAGAGGCAGGGGGCGGAAGACCAAACCCACCATCCGTACACTGACCACGAGCGGCCGCAGGCCGCCCCCACCGAAGCAAGGCAACACAACTTTTGTTGCCAGGCTTGAGGTCACGGGGCCGGAAGGGCCGCCTCCATGACGTCACACTTTGAAACCAGACTGTCGCTATCGCCGTTTGACAGATCGCTGAATAATGTTTTCCGTACTTCAAAGGCTCTTTTATTTATGTGATTGGCCAAGAATTGATTGACAACCTCCCCAAATGTTCAGGGACGATGTTTGCTACGTTTTGTACAAATATCAACTCAACTTGAGCAAATGGTATTGTTTCAGAGGCGAATGGTCAACATCAAAGGCCTTTGAAGCTTGTTTTCTCAGAAAGGATAATAGGACGAGAGCCCCACCTAAGAACGGCTATTCCAAGAAAACGACTGGGCGAAATTTAATCCGGTTAACAGCTTTTGATTCTTTAATGTCTGAACTGCAAAAACGATTCAGCGATTTTCTAAATTTTGCTTCGTTCTTTTTCTATGAAATGAAGAAAATGAACATCCTGAAAATCAAAGGGAAAATTGAAACGTCAAACTTTGAGGATGGATAACAGGAAAACGAAACCAAACATAAAAAATTGCAGGATCGTTTTTTGTTGCCAATATGTCAGGATTAAGATACAAGTGTAATTATGATTTTATCACAAATAATTAGTGACTTATATCGACATTTATGGGGTGGATGCTTTGCGGTCAACTTTCAATTGTTTATTCAACAATTAACATCACAGACACCCAAATACGGAACATATAAATTCTTTGGAGTATGACAAGAACGCACATATATGATAAGTTATCCTAACGCAAATACATTTTGAGCTAGGATTGACTAAAGTGGGAATTATTTTTGGTGTCTTACCTGTCCTTAAGACTCACAGTGCATCTGTATTCACTGGGTACCATATATTGGAGGGGAGTATGGTTTTATCCTCAATGGACATTTCGATGGAATTATGACTCTTTCAGTGCTCATCAAAAAAAAAAAAAATATATCACTCTAATATTAATCATGAAAATACCAGATTCAAGTCACATATGAACAGACCTTTAATTCAAGTACTAACATGACCTTTTTTTTTTCTTGTGGTCGCAAGAAGGGATATACAGAAGAGAAAACAAGATTGTCACCAATTTCACATGCACATAAACAAGTCTTGTGACCCTTAAGAATTTTCTCAGAGTGTATTTCAGTTTTTGACAGGGCAATGTACCCCATTTGGGGGTTAACAGAAACACTTTATACTTGTTAAAGATGAAAGTGGCTTAGGTCAACAACTTCCTCTAAAGTGTTTTGTTAGCAATGTGCCCAAATGACACTGTTCAAAGCTGTTGACTTGGTGTCTGACTTGGTGCCATAAGAGTAAAACTAGGAACCCAGCTCATGTTTCAAGATGTAAATTAAATGTTTTGGAGATAAACATAACTTTACTTTAAGATGGCAATAACAACTTTAACCCTTGAGAACAAATAATTGCTAGTTTTACCAGTCAACTAATTGCAGCCCCTCAAAGACATTGACATGTAGAGAATTTGTGGGCCATGTAAGGAACTTGAACTTGCACATAGAAATGCTGAACCGACTTCCAGTACTCATGAGGTCACTTACAATCTGTTTTGTGTTCCAGCTTATCCCCACAGTTCCAAGCACGACAAATCAGCCTGGGGGAATCAAGGTAAGAGCTCAATGGAACTATGTGAACCGAAGTGACCCTCACACACCCTTGGCTGTGGTCCTTAGTAATTTCTATTGCTCTAGAAATGGGGGTCAAGTTTTCAGACAGTATATAAATTATTCTGTCTTTATCACATCACTCATTTAATACATGTACTTACCTATGTACGTATATCAGTCGCATATTCAAGTTCTGTTCTTTCAAATTATAGCCAATATCATTCTGTGCATGTGAAGTGGGCTTACTACAGGACCATTATGGTTTTCTGGTGAAAGAAAACTTAGTGGAAAATGCCTTGAATTTGTGAATCCTCTTTGGTAAGAGGAGTGAGTATGAACAAAAAGCCATGTTCTAATATGACAAATAGAAAGATACAAAATTATGTCTTTTATCTCCTGGATGAATATACTGACTAAATGGCCTGATTTTGAGGATTGAAAACTTTTTTTTCCTGCACTTTTTTAACACCAGGTGGAGCTGGATGAAGTAGAAGCTCGCAATGAGGAGTTCCCCATAACGCGAGGATTCCTGGCCCTACTCAACGTGTTGACTGACGTACCAGTGCCTGCTGGGTTAGGAGCTGGCTATAGGTCCCAGGGGGCACGACCTTACTTAGACTTTGTCAGAGATTCTGTCTTACTCAGATTTGACACAAGGGCATACAAGGACCCTGCAGAAAAGGTAGACTAATAACATATACTTGTAGCACCATACAATGCCTTTTTGGTGCCCCCTGTCCCCTTAGGCAACCTTCCCATTTCTATAACACAAAAAGTGCTGAGATAATGTCATGCAGTACGTAACAGGTTTGAATCTGAGGCTTCAAATTTTCAAAGTGCCTGATTGCGTAAAGGGAATGATTATGATACGTGTATCATTAATATTCATCTGATCATATCTTTAAGTGCAAGGGTCTGTCTTCTAACCCTTTCAGTGCCAAGTTTTGGGTTGTGTCAACAGCTTTCCTGGGTGTGTGCCGAGGAAAGTGTTGACCTGGACCATTATATTCTTTGGGACTTGAGACCTGCAGGTGCTTCAGTGAAAGGCCCTTTAACAAAGAATATCACTATAGTATCCTCTGATGCAATGTAATTCAGAGAAGTTCATTTTAAGCACTTCAACCTTAGTCACAGTTGGCAGTGAAAGGTAAGTTTTACTTTTCAGTATTCAACATGCACATGTTATTTTATGTTCTTATAGTAAGCGGCTTTTGAAATCAGATGTATGGTAAGGATCTCGGAGCACCATTGGTTCAAAAACTGTAACACAGTAGGTCAGTGCTCAGGTAACTTGTGGTCATGACTAAGGTGAAACTGAACATTACGTTGTGCTTTGTGTTATCAAAAAATGTTTCCGTTCTGTTCGACCTAGTGGGAATGACTGTATCACAGTGGAAATTTAAAGCTGTGTTTTAAAAAAGGTGCAAATTTCAAAATGATGCAGCTATTTTGTGTCCACAGGACAAGTTATCAAAAGGTTGAAAAGAAATAACTGGACACAGTTTCTACATGTAGCTTGTGTCATGCATTCTCGTAAACGCTATGTTTCAGTGGCAGGTGGCTGCTGGCTGCCTCCAGATACTGTACAAGTTACTCAAGAGTCACGAGATATTTGCCGAGAACTTTTTGGACCAGACAGTGGAGATTCAGGGCGGGGGAACCGCACTGGCGGACAACCCACCAGGACACATCATCATGGTGCACATGCTGAACGACAGTGCCTTCCTGGAAAAGGTAAGCATTAAGCATTGGGGAAGTGGGTGAGCAAATTTGTCAGTGGGCCTGTGAGTGTATTGCTGTGGAACTGTACGGCAAGGACTTTGTAGTGTGGTATAACATTGCTTCACGTGTAGGTATTAATACATGTAGAAATGATTTGTGTCAATTTAATGTATCTAATGTCACTCATTTTTGCGAAAAAAAAAGATTTTTTATATATATTATATATGGCAAGGACTTTGTATTGTGGTATAAAATTGCTTCATGTGTAAGTTTACATGTAGAAATGATTTGGTTGCAATTCACTATATTTAATGTCACTTATATTTGTGTGTATATATATACATACACATACATACATACATACATACATACATACATACATACATACATACATACATACACAGGGCCAGAATTTCAGCGAGAAGCCATTCTCGTAAAGATTCTCCTAAACTTGTCTTTCTTCAAACAGAAAACTAATTGACAAAAAGCCAAATAGATTCTCGCAAAATTTTGGGAAATTCTGACCCAGATACATACATGCATACAGTGGTCCCTGCTTGAAAGATCACTTTTGGCACATCTTTGCCGCTATCTCATCCCTGTTATTGTACCTCTAATGAGAGGCCACTTTTGGGCCTGCCCTTGGGGTGGCTTCTGAAGACAGGGACTACTCTGTATATATATAAATGTATTGATTAGCCTGAAGAAAAGGAGTTTGTCGTGTACCAGTGCAGTGTTTGTGAAGGCCTATTGCAGCCCTTTTTTCCCAAAAATTCTATAAAAGTAAAGAAATACACTGGCATCATCAAGTCCCCACCCCACCTCATGAATCAGTTTAGCCTAAATTATCCCATCCACAGATTACAGAAATCATGCATGGAATTCAACATGAATATCTTTCTTGAAACTTCATTACTGTTACTGTAGGTAAAATATATTGTATAATGTCAACATGGTAGCGAGCGTTTTTCTCTGTTTATAGGTGCTCTTCATTGTGGATGAAGCCACCAAACTGCTGGACCAGTATCATGAGTTTCCAGGTAAATCGTTGATAATACACAGAATAATATTTTACGATGTGCCTGTGATCCTTGTGTAGACTCTTTGGTTGTTATTTTGAATGTGATGTACAGTAACTAGTCCCTCCTTAGGGAGACCACACCAGAGCCAGTCAAAAGTGGTCACATAAAGGAGGTTTTTTGTTTTGTTTGTTTGTTTGTTTGTTTTTTTTTGTTTGTTTTTGTTTTTGTTTTTGTTTTTTTTTTTTTGAGATTAAAAAGCCTTGAAAGAATGGACTGGGCACCCGGTAAATGTCATAAAACAGGGTCAAATGCAACCGGGAAATCAAGGGAGGTTATGGGAATTTAATTAGATAATTTTAAGACCTGGGATACCAGGAAAGAGATGGGTTTTTTTTTTTTTGGGGGGGGGGGGGGGTTCAGCTTGCATCATTACCAGTCTGTGTGGAAACAAAGTAAGACCATTTTGTGAAATGTTTACAGGGTCCTTGGATCCATGGCCCTATATTTCATTGAATCAAAGCACTTCATTTCCTGATGTGGCTAAGATAGTTCTACACATATGGAAAATTTATATTACGTGTATCTGAGGTATGTCAAAAACAGTTTCATATATAGGTACAAATTAATTCCAAAGATTATATCTTTGCATTGTTCCCTGTGGAAAATAGTGAGGAAAAATGTATTATGGTTCCTGGGAAAAGTCACAGAATTTTCAGTGGCAATGCTGGCATGAATCCTGTAAAAGAGCTGGTCTTTCAAAAGAGGGACTGCCATATTGAAAGGAGTCTGCTATTAATGCACTGTGTTCATTTGGCTGCTGCACTTTTATTTGGTGCTCAACAGCTGAGCAAATGACTGACAGTTATATCTGTGGAAGAGTCAAACAAACCCGTGCGTAGTTTGGTGTACCACAGAATTGGACTGTCATAACGGCTAGGCTGGCCAGCTCGTTCAGTCAGCGTCATCCTATGTGCTGCAAAAAGTGCTCACCCATGCCTGGATACACATCCCACATGTCAGTGATGTCCAAGCTGTGTTGTCAATAGAGTGGCATCCACTGACAGGAAGCTGTATATCGTTAGCTTAGCCTTTCTCCTGCTCAAATTATGTGGATGTCATCAAGCGTAGAGTGACTCACCGATTTTTTTTTTTTTAAAGGGGTACCCCCCATGGAGGGACCCTTTATGTTCTTGGGTTGTCCCTTTGTCTGGATGTGCACATTCTCGTTACCGTGATATCTACAGAATGCCTGCATGTATTTTGCTCAGATTTGGCAATACAGTGGTACCTCTCTTGAGAGACCCCTCACACGAGAGACCGCATATCTTTTTAAGACCGCTCTCTCAGAACACTGTGCTGTCTTTTCCATGTTTTACCTCGAATGAAAGACCACCTGTTTTGAGAGACTGCATTTTGACCTGCCATAGGGGTAGTCTCTCAAAAGAGGTACCACTGTATGCTTATCTTATCTGGCAAGATGAAGTTATTAGATTTTGGTGTCACCATGAGCTAATTTGAGCAAATGGGGGACCCTTCAGTCCAAGCTTTGTGTTAAAGGTATGTCTATTTTTTTTTCTTATTTTGTGACAGGCAAGGAAGCGTTGGAGCAGTGTAGCCTGCTCTGTCTTCAGTTGCTGGACACTGCCCTCACCAAACAACAAGTATTCCTGGACATGCTGCGGGACAGTGGCGCCTCCCTCATTGTGGATGCCCTCGACAAGCTTCTGCTCCTCGGCATCAACCTTCGCAGTGGCAAGGCAGACCACATTGTCAATGTGGCCAAGTAAGTGATCTTTTGCTGTTGCGGCTTGGGGGAGAACTTTGTTGCTAAGGTTAACCTGTTTGGGAATGTAAAGCCCAGTTCAGGCTTGCACGTTATTCAAATTGCATTTATCTGCTTATACAACCTGTAGGGGTCCACAGGCATTTGTACCATGGAGCACTAACATGCCCTGGCATGGTACAATGCCTGTCAACTCCAGCAGGCTACATAAGTACATAAACACAGTGCAAATGAAATTTGTTTCTTCTGTGAATGCTGGTCTTCACTAGAACCCCAGAGTTACTGTGGTTTAAATATCTTTTTAAATGTAAGATTTATTAACATCACAAAGAAAGACATTGCCCAGAAAGCTTGGAGACAGTAGATGATTAAGTATGAAGAGGAGCTCCTACACCCCACCCTACACCCACCCTACACCCACCCTACACCCACCCTACACCCACCCTACACCCACCCTCCAACGTGTATTGGATGTTCTTTGGCCTTTATCAGGGATGAGAAGGCTTGATCTTAACTTTCAATTTTAGTGGTCATGTGTAAAATTGATTTCACTGTTAAATCTTGAAAACTAGAGCATATATACATGTATAATTTTTACTCAGGAGAACCAGAATTGCTCGGGTCATGAAACCTATATAGATAATTATCCCGGTAAGGGCCTTCGTCAAGTGTGAAGGACAGTGACCTTGACCTAATTTGAAGGTCACCAGATGCAATTTTTCTCTTTAATGAATGCCTTGTGCATGAGATCTTAAGAACGGGATAAGATAGGATCACAAGACTTACATTTATCATATATTATTTATTCCCTTTTGCGGACGGCCGAGGGGTTAAGAGGCGTTAGCTGTTGTGTTGACTTCAGTGCAGGGCTTTAATGTGGTATACAAGGTGAAGGTAATTCACTTACTGTATCAGTTTGGCTACCAATTTCCAGTTCAGTTGAAGTGTGGGAATATTGTGAACTCTGTGATTTTTGGCACGTTTCAGGTATGTGATGTACAACAGCTTCATTCCAGAGCATGCTCTGTATGCCGTCAAAATTCTGTGTCAAGTCTGCCAGTCGTCAGTCGTTCAGCCCCAGTTGGTGGGACTGTTCTCAGCCAATGAGGTGAGTATCAAAAACCATGCAACAATCTTCCAGTTCATTGCATTGCAAAAGGAGAGAAAACTTGAGTAAATTATAGGCATGAGGAGCAGTATAGCTGTGAAGAAAAAAATTTTATCGCAATCAGTAGTTCACTTTTATTAACAATTTGCATTGTTCTGAAGCAGTGAGCAGTGTTGTACAACTTTGCAAAACTGGTGTCCAGCTGGTGAACATCATGGGATGGTAAACTCACATTTTGTCCACAATTCTAATTGTCAAGGACTGTTGTCTATCAACAAGACAAAGACAGAGGGGACAACTGCAGCTAAGCTAGGGGGACATTGCCCTTCTAACTTTTTTATCACTCACTTGAAAAATTGCAAGATGGCGAAAACAACTTCCATTTTCTCCTGAGATGTGGCCTTGCTGGTAAATGTAGTCGAATGGAAGGTCTTTTGAGGAGATGGAATATGCAATGATTTTCGTAAATTAGATGAGCACAACTTTAGAGGTGGTTAACAGATGGAGGGTTGGTTGCAAGTGACTGTCATCGAGAAAAACTGGTCGCCGGGATGTGTGGCTCTGGAAGATCTTGGCTACAATTGGTACTCAGTAGGGCTGGCATGATTCATTGATATATGTATCATTTGAAACTGATGGGAAACTTTTATATATTTCCATACATTTTAAATGTGTTCATTCAGAATAACATGATGATAGTGTCAACTAGGTGGAATATTATGAAATGCAATTGATGGGAATCTTTTGTATTTTCCTTACATTTTATACAATTATATTGATTCAGAATAACACACCTTGACTAGGTGAAATATTATACTGTAGGGTTTATTTTAGGTATGTGACTCATCATCTATTAGTATGATCTACAGCAAAACAAACCAGTAAACTTTATCGTGATATTTATCCTATTGTGACATATGTATTGAATCATGAGAAAAGAGTGTCATCGCAGCCCAATCATTCAGTGTGGTTTCTGTTAGGGAAATACTTCATCAGAAATGTGGGAAGACATTTGACATCTGGCCATTCTTGAGGAGCTCCAAGTGAAAAGGGTCAATGGAGGATGTGTGTTGCAGATGGCCCCACTGGTAACTTGGGCTTTGGTACCCAGCTTCTTACTAGTAGAGCCCCCTGGTGGGCAAACAAATGCTGCCTCACTGATTGCTACTGGTTGCCTACCAGAAGTGTGGTGTCACAAGTATTTTAACTCAGCAGGAAGTGGTGTCATGTATAATTTACCTTCCCGAGCATCCTCCATTGTAATATGTCTTCTATATTGCCAGACCGTTTGTAGAGAGCTGCTTCATGGCTTCGTAGAATGTCTAGAAACTGACGAGCTGGAGGAGGAAGAGAATGCAGCAGATGACCCAGGTAAATACAGCTGAAGAAACCCACATCCAAAATCCCTGGCCATAATGTAGCCTTTTTTCAGTCAGTTATCAATGATCAAAGTGAAAAAAAGACATTGGAAATACATGCAGAGAAGACGTATTCATTTGAAGTTTGAAGCATGTGGGATAAACTAGCATGACCATTCTTTTTCTCCATAGGAATATGGACATGCTTGCATTGGAATGAAAGATCTTTTAAAAGCAATAAACAGTGCCCTGGCCAAATTACATGTCAATTATTATGCATGGGCAGGGTTAGACTACATAATAGGCGAGGTCACTATTACCAATTATCTGTGTATTCAGCTGAATACACGATCCAGTACACAGAATTCATCAGAGCTAGAAATGTGTATTCCTATTGGATTTCATGTTAAATTAACCTCAAATTAAAAGACTTACTTTTAAAGCTGCAAGAACAAAATTTATGTGAACATTTGATCTATGTACATGTACATAATTTTACCACACTAATTTGGCTGTTTCTGTAACGAATGGTTTTAAAGTTATTAAACTGTAAATTACAATGAAAAGTAATGGGAATACACAACTCCAGCCCTGAAGTATTGAAATTCCCTCTACAGGAAAGCAGTGGAAGCTTCTGTTCTTGCTCCCCCTTATTGCTTGTCAGTCTTGGAAGCAGGTCCTGGTGCCATTGTCAAGCGTGGGTCACAAGGAGAGTTGAAAGGAAACTACTTATCACACGATCACTCTGCATGATGACATCACAACTAAAGGCCAACTCACGAGGTTGAAACTAGCCTGCTTTTTTCCCCTGGTGGCCAGAGCACTGTTTATTACCTGTAACAGGGAAACTGAATCTGGAATCATTGTATCAATTCAATGAGCACATCATTTTGTTGCGTATTTGCACTTAATGATCTGCTCAAAATTGCAGACTTGTAAATGTTGTAATCACAAAAAGTGCCCTTTGTAGCCCGTGCCAAGACTTGAATATTGTACAGTAACATGTATCAGGCCATCTGCATATTTTAAACGAAAGACTGTCAAACAACATGATCAAAAAGTTAATGAAAATCCACATTGACCTCATTTCAAATTCACATTGATACTGCAGAGGAGGAGATCACGACGTCGCACATTTGCAACTTTATCCGGCAGACCATCATGCAGCTTCTGGTAACGACACTGGATCACCCAGCACCAAACCTGGCTCACCTCCTACTGGGCTTTGAGTATCGCAAGCCCGTCAACAAGACCAACTTGCAGGATCCAGGTAACCTTCTGTCATGGAATCCTGGCTGAACGAATCAGCAACAGGATTGGAACAGATTATATTAACGTGTTCGTGACCTAAACTGGTCTTTTCAAGCCTCATCAAGCTCAATTTTACCTTGACACTATTTCTTGACCTGGTCATGTTTTGGTGACCTTGACCTCATCTTCAAGATCACAGCACCCATGTGTGTGCAAATTGGGGGGGGGGGGGGTATCCAGTCTGTCAGTGGTGACTGTTCTAGTCAAATCAGTGTCCTGGGGAGCAGGAAAAGGTATTTCTTAACTATTTTTAGAGACTTGGACGGTATACTGTGTCATAAAAAATGTGGTCACAAAAGGGTAAATGGTCTCAGACTGCAGTTGTGTTCAAGTGCAGGTAATATTGTATTTAATGAAGAATGAACTAGGCAAGGGCCTGACAGCAGTTGGAAAACAGTAAATAGTTTGACCGGTTTCGGCACTAGTGGGCCATCATCAGGAACTGATCGTGCTACTGAATGCACCTGGTATTTATAGAGAGGTATAACAATTGACGTTGCTACGTAAAATAGGCACGCGTCAACGCCAGCCGAGAGGCCTGCTCGTTCAAAAACGGTCCATCCGTCAAATGACGTGATAAGGAGTAGCATGTCAACATTGGCACGTGTTACTCCATGTTGTGCTTATGACGTCATAAGTACAAGTGTGGTTGTCAACCAAGTTGAGTTCTGATTGCAAGGGTCCCTGCCATGTGGATGTAAATTGAGTTTGTTACAAGTGAAGTGGAGGGGTGATGGAAACCTGGGTGGGAGATCCCTGATTGATAATGTACCAGTGTGTCTGTTTTTACAGTAGTCAGAGAGTATAAACCCATGTTTATACACAGAAGGGGCATGGGAAAATGAACATAGAAATTAAAAATTTAGCATAATACTTGGCGAGTATGTTCATTTTCCCATGACATTGAGACCAAATGGTTCGATGGTGCAAAGTTGATGTATCCAGAAGTATTCTCTTTTGAGCCTAAATGCTTCAGTTTTCTTTAGCCTTGGTGGCGTGTTAATGTGCTCAAGGATCTGAACCTTGAGGTCCAGGTCCCTATGATCCATCCTGGCAAAGTGTCTGCCGAGGGGTTGTGTCCGGTCATTTTTATTTATGTAAGAAAAGTGCTCGCGGAGTCGGTCCATCAATTTGCGCGATGTTTGCCCGACATATTGTTTGTTACATGTGTGGCATGTGAGCAGATAAATCAGGTTGTTGTGTTTACATGAGCCACCAAGTGGTGTGCTGTATGTGCGTCCTGTTTGTGTGCTTTTGACTACACCTGACGTGTCCATTTTAGAGCAGTATCTGCAAGTTGTGGTGTTGCAGGGATTTCTATCTGCTCCCCCTGAAATCTGGGGTATCTGTTGGGTGGGGGGATATTTGATACGAGATTTGACCAATATATCTTTGAGGTTGGTGGGTCGTCGAAACCCGAGGGTTACCTCTTTGTCCTTAAAGGTCGAACCATACTTGGAGGCTTCAAGCGTGCCCCAATTGTCTAAAAGTATTTTCTTCAGTGGAGGTAATATTGTATTTAGCCAAGTTGGTATAAGAATGTCAGGTTTAGATCCATCGCGAATTCAAAAGGATTTTCATCCGAGTACAGGGCTCCCTCATTATGGTGCAGCAGACCACTTTACAGCAAAACCACCTTATAACGAGGGTACATTTAATCAAGCAGTTAAACCAAAAGCACATTCCAGCGCTTTGATCATCATACTCAAAGTGTACTTTTATTATGTATAGGCCGAAGGGATGCAATTTTATGGTTGCACACTGCAGTTTGCCCCCTTGTTCAGGCAAGGCTTGATTAATATAACCAAAGGGTTAAACTCTGCATAGAGAAACCGGTTGCACACAGATTCCCAGGTATAATATTGTTTGGTTGGCCTTTTTATGCCAGGTACATTTTGCCAGGAATATTAATATACAGTGAACACTCGTTATAATGACAGCATCTGTTGCCAAAGAAATGTGTCAGATAACTGAATATGTCAGATAAATGAATCAAACGACAAAGAAAATGAACTTTTGTCATTCAAAACTGGTGTCATTATAATGAATATGTCGGATATCTGAGTGTCGTTATAATGAGGTTTCACTGTAATAGGGAATGAAAATGATGATGCTTTGAGAAATAATAGCAAGATTGTAGAATTGATTTTATCTAAACATGATCAACAGGACAAAGAGGAATGATTAGTCAAATGCTGGACAGGTATTTCATGTGGTTACAATATGGGACACCTCAGACACTAAAACACATTAGCTCGATCTTATTTGTGATTCCTGTTGAAACCTCTTGACTGGTGACGGGGACTGGTGTCCTTGTCTCCAAGATGGCACTCCTTGCATCAGAGCCTGCTACAAGTGGCGCCATCTATGGTTGACCTTCTTGATTACTATTATTGGCAACACATGAACTCTGTGACCAGAACCTGAACCATTGTGATCCCCATTGGTGGCACAGATCTTTTCAGTTTTCATTTCAGCCATCAGAATGAAGGTGTTGAATAAACTTTAAATTTCAGGTGTGCTTGGGTCGCCCAGGACTTGCCTGCATTCAGTGTTGCTGCTGTTGAACAAGGGAGTGGGTACCCGCACAGGCCCCCAGTGTTTGTACGAGACTCCATGCCTTGCCGAGCTGGCTTACCATCTGATCTATGTGCTGTGTGCAAACAAAGATACATCCAGCGCCACCATGAGGTACCTGCGAACAACACACGACTTTCTCTACAGACAAGTGCAGCATGTTCCATTCCAGCTTACTGTCCCAGCAGGTAAAATTATATATGTGTCAGGATTCGCTCATTCAACCAAAATGTCTGAAGTTCATTTCCTTCAGGGATTCTCCCTTTACCTTGGCTTTCTTGAAGTTATCCTGGAGGGACCCAGTGGCGATATAACAGCATGCAACTTTTCCCCTGTATCAAACAGCCTTAGGGTAAAATGTGGACTAAATCCCCAAGGGTCAGGCAACATTTGCATATACGTTTATTGTGTCTGTGGCGTGATTGAAAATTTATATGTAATTGCATCTTTCTTGCTTCATTTTCATTTCATTTACTGATAGTTAATGGACAAAATCAGGATTTATTTGATTTATTTCACATTAATATTTCGGCCTAGAAAATGAAATTAGATTGAATTCTTTTACCTATTTGAAAGTGTGTTTGCCCCTATTTAGGGATGGACAGTTACTTTCTCAGGTAACAAAGAGTGTCTTTGATATGTTTTTCCCTCACGGGGTGTATGGTATGCTTCACAATAACACGCAAGTGGAGCAAAAAATTGATCGTGAAGAAAACAACATTTATTTTGCAGGTGATAATCAAGCCTTTGAGAATTCCCTTTTAAACCAGCAGTCATGGCTGCTTAAAACTGCAGCTATAGAGCTGCGTCTGACTTCAGCAAATCGTCAGCGATCACACACTCAGAAGTTGATAAATCTGCTGCTGGAGGACAACCCAGCACAGTTCAGCAAAGGTAAGTCAGTGCAGTGGCTTCAAATATATATACATATATATATATATATATATATATATATATATATATATATATATATATATATATAATTTCTTTTGGATCAGATTTCGTTATCCACTTTATGACCTTGTTTTGTGGTTACCCATGCCTCAAATAGCTTTTGGACATTTAAGAAAAATTATGCTTGCCACTGTTGCCATATAGTTTATTTTTCAGACACAATGATTCTGAGCAGGGTCTTTGCTGTAGGTGAAGTTGATAGGTGATATGACACTTTTCTGTGTCTTTTTTTAAATAAAAGATAAAAGTACCAGATCTCCCTATGGATAAAGATAAGATTATTTGCAAGGAGTCAGTTTTAACCAGAAAAGCCTCATTAGCTTTGGATTAAATATAAGGGACTATAATACAATGTGGCACTGGAAGTCTCTGCTATTGCTCCCGCAGTTTTGCAGCCAGATGGCACTTTTGAGCCAGAGTACACGCAATACGACATGGAGCAGACAGGCCTGGGAGCCAGCCACATGTTTACACAACAAGGTAAGTCTGTGTTTACATAACCAGGTAAGTCTATGTTTACACAACCAGGTCAGTCTTCACGCTTCTCCACAATCTGATATATGAGGCTGCACTGGTCTGCAAGCATCCGCACCGTAAGCATAAGACACACTTTGTTCTGGGTAGCTTGTTTGAAAAATACTTCTTTTTGAATATCTTGAGAGCTTTTATTGGTAAATTTATGTTGTGGATGGAACACTCATTAATGTTTAGGGAACCGTCCTTAGAGAAAAGAAAAGCATGCACATTGTTTTTACAGTTGCAACTACACATGTGAACACCTGTCACATCAAAATTGAAAAATTAGCTGCAAGCCATCGCTTACTTCTAGCTTCACCCTCAAGGTGGACTTAATTGGAAATTTCCTGACTACTGTTTTTTATATATGTTTTTTAAACACACCTTTGCATAGATTGATTTTATGAAGATCTGAATTATGCTTGTATTTCGTGCTGAAATATTTTCATCAAATTTTCAAATGTATGCCAGGATGCACATGTGACTTACTTTTCCAAGGCAGGTGTTTGTTTTTTCATACAAGATTTTTTCTGTTTCTGTTTTTTCATGCAAGATTTATTCTGTTTCAACAGCACAGTGCAGGCGGAAGATTCTCAGCATTCTGGACTCCATAGACTTCCGCCAGAACTACACGGGACCCTTGCAACTTGAGTTCTTTGATCCATCTGTCATTGAACAAGTATTGCAGTCGTGTGAGCAGAAAAATGAGTTTGGTGTCAGTTTTTACAATGCAAAACTTCTCTACAGAATTTTGGTTAATGAACTGAACAAACTGCAGTGGTCTGCAGCAGCAGGACAGCGCCCTCTAGTGGGACAAGTGAGTACAATTCTGTCTCTTGCCCATATGGAGTCAACTTTTAAAAGTGTGGTTTCAACCACTCTGCAGAATCGGAAGCAATGGTGAAAAAAAGATGTGCAAACAGATGTGTACATACACATTTGAATGAACCAACTTATCTGGACAATTAGCATTAGTGGTCTTAGGAATCTATCAGTAGTGGATATAGTTTGCTGGCAAAGCTCCTTATTTTGCATGTGTAATGTTGTTACTGGTTACACCCATATTATGCAATTTGGAAAAGTTTCTTTTGGTGTGGCTTTTCTGGTTTGCCCTAGAAGTAAGCTTTTCTGAGGTATCTACATGGAAAAATTCAAGTTTTATGGAGCCTGTGAAAGAATGAAAATGTCTGATTCGCAATGATTTTTTTCTAGACCTTGTAAGTCTGAAGTTATTATTATTATTTTTTTTTTTTTTTCATGTTTAATAGGAAATACAAGACATCTTGGCAAACGTTGTGAAACGGAACAGTGTACTTGAAACAGTCCATGCCAAGCAACAAGCATTTGAGTCCTGGCGACAGCTCGTGGAGATTGTGCTCACAGCATGCCCCATGGACTTACTGCAGGGGGAAAACAGGCAGAGTGTCCTGTTTGAAATACTCCAGGACTTGCTACTTAAGGTGGGTTCTGGCCGAGTGTCTATGTGCTGCACATGCATCAGGCAACATCTGGGGCATTTGAAAACATCTGGCAACCAAGGGAATATAAAGTATTTTCTCATTTTCAGTACGATGCTTTTTGCAGTACCCTTGAGAGAAGCAAAGAGAAATGTGAAAAAGGCTCTGTGCGGTCATACTTCTCTGATTTAATCTGCACATAGTTTTCAGTCTGTACCAAAAGGTTTTTGTCTTACCGGTCATTTTGCTCAAATTTCAAAAGTCCCAATACTTTAACATGTAACTTGCTAGCATTTTTCATTGGTTAGGGGAAATTTTTATCGGTAAAAACCGACGGACCGATACTTTTCCCATGGACTGAGTTTCCATGTTCAAATAATGGTGTGTAGCATTGTATTGTTTGCTTGCTCTTTTTTTTTTTTTTTTTTTTTTCGAGGGGTGGGAGGGGGGGGGGGTTATAGCAGTGCTGTAAAGCTACAACTCCAAGGTGAATTCGGCACATTTCATCAGAAGAGGATAACAGGCTTACTGTGTATTCAATCTGAGTTTGCAAAGCAATTGAATATGCAATCACAAAAGCAAATGTGCATCGATTTTGTTTATGTTTCTGACTAATCGAGATTACTACTGCTGAGAGGAATACCTCCAATAACAAAATACACTCCTGCATGTTGTCTTTAGCGAATCTTGGTAAACTTGATCCAGTCTGCATTATTTGTCCCATGATGACTTGTGTGTCATTTTGTGTAAAACTACTCGAGACGTTAAGTGATTTTCAGTCGGTGAAGGTAACATAGTTTTCCAACTTTCTTTGGACAACTGTTCACCAATGTGTAATTCCTGCCATGCACACCAGCTGCTTGGGAGGGCTTTTCAAAAAGTATAAAGTAAACTTACACAGGCACAACTGAACATAGTGCTATTTGTAGCTTCTGGGTCAGATAGATTTGAAGTAGACTCTCCCTGCTCATGATGCAGCCACCAAACAATAAAAATTTGGATAATGAGGTAAATTGTTCATTCTGTAAGACTAGCTCTACAAAACACGTGTTTACTTTTATAACTAATGACCGTATGTGCGTTTTCCTGGAGAAACATTGCAGTATTTTGCATGTGACTTGGGCATTTTTTTAGTACAAGTGCAAATGTGCTACATGTATGTGCTTCGTTGCAGTCATGCACTACCTCGATTGCCCATTTATCGGAATCTCTTCGCAAATTCAGGCCCTCGCCAACTTGGAGTGAACTGACTGTAGAAGCATGTCTTGTTTTTTCCCCACCTTGTAGTACCACTAATACATCATTGTCATTCATGCTGTGGGGGAAAAAAATACATGGTTCTTCGTACAAGTCGCCTCACCAAGATTTTTATGGGTGAAGTATGATGAGTAATCCCAATGGCTCTCTTTTGTGAATCCTCACGCGCACAGGTTTCTGATGAAGAAGCAGTTCCCGAACTGACGACGCCAGTGGCAGGGGTTATCCTCACACTCATGTCCAACCTGCGCCAGTGCTTCCTGGTGGACGAGTCAGACATAGGTCAGGGGTCGGAGGCCACCCAGTACATTCCACTACTGGATGTAGGGACGACCAGCTCGGCCAGCCAGAGTTCTATATTTGGGCTGGCCACAGGTGCAAGGACGTTGTTTGCATCCTCCCTGCAGGTCACTCTCAAAGCGCTGCTTGAACACGTCGTCAGGTCAAGTGAGTGGAAGGTCAATTTGTCAGCAGTGATTTGGGGGGGGGGGGGAGTAGGGAGAGAGACTTGGTGCTAGAAGGTAGTAGAAGATATTGAGAATCCAGTATGGGTGGCCCATTGAGGACAATGTTGGGATCACGAGTTGTTGGATTTTCATGTTTGCACCAAGCTGTGCCAAGGAAAAACGTGAAAACTCAACGAATGATCCCAACGTTATCCCCAATGGGCCATCCGTACTGGAGTTATTTTCTGATGTGTCTAGAAAGGGCAAATATGCACCAAATTAAAGTTCTTTTAGAGCAGTAAGTTTGCAAACGACACCATTTTTAAAGTTGGAGGAGTTGGTATTTTATCAAATGCACCATGGCCTCTCATTGGTTTGTCTACTACTTGAAACTAACGAGTGACAAATCAAATGAATGATTACAATTAAAACCTTATGCTTCATACCCATGTGGGATAACCCATTCAGGATAAGCTTCAGACACAGGAGAAATTGTACTCCTTCTATGAGATTCTTTGTTAATCGGTGTTATTATATTCTGATTATTATGCTTTGTCAATATGATGACATTATGCAGCACGTCTAAGTGGAGCATATCCAGAGGCTTACTGGTCAGTGGAGCACAAAGTATCTTTGAAGCTGTACAATTGGATAGAAACTTGCTGGATTTATCCAAGATTTAGTGTCAATATTTATAGCTTGTCAAGAGTTCTTTCCAACTGTACCGGAATCTTCAAGTAAATGAATTGACCCTTTTAGGTTTAGATTGTAGACTGAGTCAGTAGCTTTCCCCAACATGCTTTGAACACAATGTGCCTAAAAATGCACAAGGAAAGCTGTTAAGAGAGACGAGTGTTCTTTCTTCTTTTCTTCTTTTTTTTTTTAAATATAGACGTGCGGGTAGTTGACTGGAAGGGGTTTTTTTAATGAAAACAATGAATGTGGAATCATTACAGCAGGTTAGATGAGTGAGTTTTGTGTTTATCACAAAGGGTTAATATTCGAGTCGTTTTTTCTGTAACTATTGGTATTTTCAAGTGAAATGACTTGTCCCATTTCATATCTCACAAACAGCGTTTTGTGCATCTCCTATGAAGGGCTCAAGGTGATATCAGAAACAGTTAAATGGTTTCATATCCATGTAAAGAGGGTAGCTGGCTATGTTTAAAGTTTGGTCTCTGCAATACAGTGAGCACGCAATAATACAGGTGTGATGAAAGCTAATTTAAACATGTCAAATTATGAAAATATATTGCCTGCGCGCTGGTTTAGAGAGGAACGGAGCCTTTGGTAATTCTCCAGTTATGCAGCTTTGGCAGAAATTCAAGGCAATTTCTAAATTTAGAGCCATCTATGGGGCGAAAGTTCAGCAGAAGCATCGACAGCACACGTGATCTTTCTGACTGCAGGTAGTGGACAACAGAGGGTGAGAGCAAACCTGTACGGATCCCTGCTGTTTTATCTGCAAATTGCACAGAAGCCACGAGGAGTTCCACAGTTAGATCCAGGTAAGATGTTGGGTTACGAAAGCAAAAGTTCAACAGAATCATCTTCATCTATGAAACACTGTATGTCCCACCCCTCAAAAAAAAAAAAGAAAGAAAGAAAAGAAAAGGAAAAATTGAATGAATAAAAGAACCAAGTGACTAGCAGCGGGCGCTGTCTGGTTTGGTCTTTTTAAATAGTCCAGAATGGACTGGTGTTTATATGTTTATGACTATTTTCAACAGTGATGAAAGACACAATGAATCAGAGTTGTAGAAAAGACGCATGAAGGTAACAGGACCCAAGTCAAGAGCTTTCTTTGGCATAGCACCCGACCCATGCCAAGGAAGGCTGTGGGCTCCCTCTGAAATGCAATCCTTATTCAATGAGAAAGGGTTAGGGGCCTACTGCACTTCTTTGACTGTCATAAAAAAGATACATTTTTTAGTATAAAGTACTGTGATTTGTGCATGAGGAGAAAGGTCCAAAGCAAGTCATGATTTTCATATTCAAGTTCAAGTTTTCCTTCCAGTTCTTAAAGCCTTTAAATTCTACATAAAATGAAAACATAGCTTTAAGGATAAATAATGATGCATCTGTAACATATTAGTCTCCATAGAAGGATATTTCAGATTTTGTTTGAAGGCTACATTCAAGTCTTACAGCTGATTAACAGTTTTAAAGAAAATTTGAAATCACACTTTAATGAGGTGCAAAATTTAAACGAGGTGCCTCGTTAAAAATGTTGGAGTTCATAAAGGTTTACAACCAGTATTATTTTTTTCCCCCTTTGGGGGTAGGGGATTTACTGGAAAAATTGTAAATGTAAAGTTTTTTAAATTACCAAATTAAATTGCATTTCTTGGCACCTGTACAGGCTTTGTCTATAACTCCCATACGATCAGCATGTCTAGTTTCAGGAGTATGATTTTCAGCAATAAAAGTTCAAATGATCACAGCCAATGAATGCATTGTCGCTGTAAGTTTTATGGTGGTTTGTCTTGGACGTCAGCATTATATTGTAAGTTACCTGTGTTTTTATTTATAAAACGTTTACCATCAATTTGCAGTGGGTGACAAGGGAGTGGGCATGTCCATCACCAATAAGGACAGCGAGTTTGACAAGCTCGTCCAGGAGAACCTGGCCAATCTCAACAGCTACGGGGACCAACTTATGGACATAATCTGTCGTGATGCCTGTGATGGCCACCAGGTGGGAAGGGTATGTAACAGAAAGCTGTTATGGAAAAAATGATGGGGTGGTGCATAATTGCTGTATTTAGAATATATATGTGTGTATGTCTGTGTGACCATGAGAGACAGTGGAATAAATCTAAATCCCATGTTAGATTATATCAATACTGTTAGTGCTATTTTAAAGGAAAGCTGTAGCAATTGGTGTGTTCACATTCACGTCAACCTCCATGTAGTATACAAAGTCTAAGGTGAGAGTGGGTATACATATAGGTGCCCTGGTCAAATCACAGAAAAAAATTGCAAAGATGAACACTTCTGTGGCCAGTGAACAGACGAGTCTTCCCTCTTCATGGTCATACCACAAGGTAAAAGTATATCAGCAGGAGATTCCATCAGTTATCACTGGATTCACTGTGCATATTTTTCAGATTTTGTAGGCGTGGCAACCGGAGTATGAAATCTTGTTGAAATTGCCATGTTTGAGAAGACAATGAGTGAGAAAGACAAACTTCTATGTTCTTCAGATGCTGGCCCTGTCAGTCCTCGACGCAGTGGTAATGATCGATCACCAGCAGCTGTGGCTGAGACACCTTCATTCCAAGGGCTACCTGCACCACCTGGTGGAGAGCATCCTCCACGAGGATAAACAGCTACAGGCTGCCCTCAGCCCCAACCCGGAGGAGCTCAAGGCACTCTACATTTACGAGTCAAAAATGGTCAGCTTCATTTGGTCCTTTGATGTTTTTAGAAGTTTTAGAAAGACCATTTTTTAACAAATATATCAACAAAACCAGAAAACCTTTAAATGTGCTGTGGGTTCCTTGTGATTATGCATACAATTTCTCTCTACTAGCTTTTCATACGAATATAATGAAGGAAGTTAATTTGAAGAAATGCTCCTTAATACTGTTAAAGAGACTGCTCAACTAGGTATGATTTATTTTCTTTGCAACAGATTAAGATTTGTACTGTTTCATCAGAAGTGTTCAGTTAATCCTACTTTCAAAGATGGTAAAAATCAGAAAACTATTTTAAAGAAATTTTGCTGCTGGTGAATCTCGAATGACCAACTGTGTATCATGCCATGTCAGTTCAGTTAAATTGACTTTAACAAATTGGGAGACCAAACACATGTCCGACTTTAAGGGTTGGAAGAGGGCTTTGCTGAGTGGCTTGTGTATCACTTGCCAAGTCATGCCTCAAAGGGCATCTGGAGCATGGCGCATCGGGCAAGGCTAAAAACCAGTATCTCCATTTCTTCAGGCTGGACTTCTTGTACTTGAGTGAAGGTTGTTTTTATTAGGAACTCGAGGATGTAAAGCAATTTAATACAGAGAAACAAGAATGGGCATGGAGTGAGTTTGTGGGGTACGTATTACAGGGTTGGCTCTTTGCGGTAAGCTTCCGGTGTGTGTTTTGCAGGGTTTGCTTACCCGTGTGGCCGAGACAGCAGTGGGGGCACACATGTTGTTGCAATGTAACGTCATGTCCTGCCTGGCGGAGTGTGTAGTCTACAGCATGAGGCCACAGGAAAACAGGTCAGTGAAATAGAAGGTCCTCACTCTTGAGCCACATTTCCTTAGAGATACCATTATTTTCTTCTTTAACTCTTTCCGTGCCAACTGCGGCTAAAGTTGAACTACATGTACTTAAAGAGGAACTGCTCTCAATAACAATCAGGATGCTAGATTCAGTCCTTGTGAAAAGACTTTTTATTCAAGTACCAGCATGCTTACAGTTCCAGACAATATAACAGTCCAGATCAACAGCTTTCCTCGGCGCGCTCTTGGCCCATGGAGCCCACAGCACGCTGAGAAAAGCTGGTGACTCGGTCCAAAACTAGGCACTGAAAGAGTTAAATGACTCTGGACAAGTTATGCGAGGGACACAACAATCAACACGCCTGTAATTTGTGTACTTGTCATACGTTGACTATTATTTTAATCTATCGACTCTAACCTGGTAACTTTTGTCTCAGGATGATAACTTGGAAACTCTTTACGTGCACTCAAACATCAATCTAGCACATGATGATAGGCGGTCAGGAGGGCTAGGTGCAGTAGTGTACTGTTGAGATCGTTTAGGTTACAGGGCAAATTTGGTGAATTTTATTGCAAGATGCAGTACCCTATATTGCCAGCTGCAGTTGTGGTGCTGAATACTATGGATTCATAAGTGTTGCTGTGCAAACTAAAACAGCAACCGAGTTGTCTTCTTTCTATTAAGACATTACAGAAATACGCAATCAAGCACTTCTCTGGCAGTTTTAACTGGTGATCAAAATGGAAAATCATCTCTACTGAACCAGAAGGCTGGTGTTAAGGTTCTCTGTAATAAGATTTAATCTCCACAGTGTAGGCTCCTTAAAATATTGTCATTACAATGAAAAGTTGGTTTTTTTTAACGTCCACTTCGTTACCCTTCTGCAGTATTTTATGTAAAATATCTCTATTCCAAGGCACCTTATTGTGACGGTCTACACTCACTTTCACTGACTATGAGAGAGACAAAAGCTGTGTAATTCTCACATAGAGTAAAACTTCACAAGGGCTATGAGTTTATATTGGTCCTTGCTCAGTAACTACCGTGAAATCTCTCTATTAAGACCATCCATGGGACTGGCAAACACAGGTCTTAATTGGGGAGTAGTCTTGTTATGGATAGAAATATATGAAAGGAAAAGAGTGGGAACAAGAAAGGTGATTGTTGCACTTTAGCTTGAGGAGTTTTCTGATGACAGACACATTAATAGGGAGATACTGTACAGTGATTGCCCCATGAGAGACCACTCTATTGACAGACCACCTTCCATTTAAGGCAACATTTATCAGGCCCCAAGTGCCATCTTTTCACATGCTGTTTTGACCTCGATTGAGAGACCACCTGCTTCATATAACCGCTTTTGGGCCTGCCCACAGAATGGTTTCCCAGTGGTGGGACTTTTGTGCATGTATATATTAAATGAACTTGCAAAATGTGTGTGTGTTTGGATTTCTCCAGTGACTTGTGTGAAAGTATGTCCAGACAAAAGAAACTATGATGCCTTTTGCAGGTATCCGCCTGGTGTAGAGGACTACGCCTATGCGGGATTCATTCCCACAGTTAGAGCTCGCTACCAACAGATACTGTTCCCAGCCCTTAAACTCTGTCTGGCTGTGCTCACATCTCTTGGCATTGAGAATCGACAAGCTTCAAATAAGGTAAATTAAGAGCTCTGCTTTTTATATAAAAAACTGGATGAATGGTGAAAAGTTTGACATAGATATTTTCTTTTTAGTCCCCCGCCCACTTGGTGGGGGACTATAGGTTTGCCCCTCTGTCCGTCCGTCCGTCCGTCCGTCCGTCCGAAGCTTCTCCGGGCCATATTTCCAACACCATAACACTCACAGCTACCAAATTTAATGTGTTTGTACTTCCTAGGATAGAGGTGTATGATGTGCCAAAAGTAGGTCACTAGGTCAAATATCTGGGTCACAGAATACATATGTATGAAAAATCTTGTCCGGGCCATAACTTTTTTGTCCTTTTACTTAGAGTCATGAAATGTTACACAAATGTGAAGCTTAGTCTAAGAAAGTGTCATAAAGCAAAACTAGGTCACTAGGTCAAATATTTGGGTCACCGATCGATATGTAAATATACAGAAACAAATTTTGTCCGGCACATATCTTCCCTATATTAATGCTACCTCTTCAATTTTTTTATGGTGGGTAGACCTTAGGTAGTAGGTGTGCATAGGCATTGTTTTGTGTGGCTAATTACTTGCATTAATTAATTATTTAACAAAGTTCGTTAAGCAAGACAAATTTTGTCCGGGCCATATCTTCTAAACTATTAATGCTAGCCCTTTGAATTTTTTATGGTGTGTAGACCTTAGGTAGTAGGTGTGCATACGCATTGTTTTCTGTGGCTAATTACTTCCATTAATTAATTAATTAATTAACGAAGCTCATTAAGCAAGCTCAAGATACAATACAAATTTTGTCCGGGCCATATCTTCTAAATTATTGATGCCAGCCCTTTGATTTTTTTTATGGTGGGTAGACCTTAGAGGGGATATGGTAATGGGCACCGTCCGTGTGTCCGTCCGTCCGTCAAATATTTGGGTCACAGTAATACATAAATGTACAGTATTTTCATGTCCTTACTGTAATTCTTAAAAAATTTTGACTTCTTGTTATAAAAGTTTACTGATAATGTATTGTGACCTAAAAGTGTGTCACGACGCAAAACTAGGTCACTAGGTCAAATATCTAGGTCACAGTGTAAACTCCATGTAAAACCTTGTCCATGCCATATTTCCCTTACTATAATACCTACAGCTACCAAATTTATTATTTTAATACTACCTGGGGAGTTGTTGTGTCACATTGCAAAAGTAGGTCACTAGGTCAAATATCTGGGTCACTGTGAAATCCATTCAAAATCTTGTCCAGGCCATAACTTTTTTGTCCTTTTATTTAGATTAATGAAATTTTACACAAATGTGAAGCTTAATCTAAGAATGTGCCATACTTTTAATTTTTTTTTTCATCTAGGTCACACCCCTATATAGTAGTCCATTCAACCTCGTGGGCGACGAGCGGGGGACTATGTATTGCTCTGCAATACTCATTAACTTGTTCACTTTTGGCAGCAATATATACTCAGGTCTCAAGCTGTCCTGCACCGAAAGTTAAAGATATATAGTTTCTAATTTGAGTTGTTTGGCTCCACTGAGTCGCAAATACCTTTTTATTGTATAAGTGGGTAATTGTGGCAGTGAATGTGTATGTATTTTAAGTGGCATTGGCGATCTCTATACACTCTGGGCACAGTGTGCCCTGGGCTGCACCGAGGAAAGCTGTTGGTGTCATACACTTATTGACAAAAAAAGAGACCATCCTACACTTCCTGGCAAAAAAGAGAGACTGTCATACACTTACTGGCAAAAACGACAGTCGGACAGTACATCTCTGTGCACCCCAGGAAAAGTGTGAAGTGGTTTGTACCGGGGAAGGCTGTTGATGAAATTTACATATTTGCATTTAAATTTCTGCATACTAGGTACACCTACTGACAAAAAAGACTGACAGTATTTTCTTGATTCCAAAAAAAAAAGAATAATAATAAAAACAGCACGACTGACATTAGATTGTCTGGAGGTAATTTTTACTGCAAAACATTTCATGCCAGTACATAAGTGATTGGTGTACCAGGATTAGAACTTCACATGCTTCAATCAGGAAAATAGCTGTCGCTGCAAGAACAGCACAAAGAAACTTGAGTTTTGATTACATCCATAGGTGCTGCAATTTCTGATGGCCCACAACGAGGTATTTCAGACAATCTTACGGGACCGGCACAGTTCCCTCAACCTGCCCACTCTGCAGGAACTTGCGCTGGTCACGGCTGTCATCAGCAGAGCTGCCACTGACGGTAAATATCATAATATCATTTTGCTTGTGTAGGCAGTTAAGGGCTGACCCTGAAAATAGCAGTTCATTCCTAAAAGTGTACCTCAGAAAAATGTGTTTTGATGTAGTGCAGTGGCAAGAAATGTTAAGCATCTTTTTCTCTCTGAGCGTGACTGTCAGTTCAACCATGATGGGGTGGAGCACTGATCGTGGCACATTTTGTGGAGAAAGTAAATAGTTCTATCTTGGTTATTGGCTAATATTACAATTTTGATGCACATTTTAAAGAAATTAAAATCGGAAATAAAAATTATAAAAAGTGTCCAGATTTTAAAGTTTACAAAATCAGACCGCGTAGCACAAATATCTCTTGGTAGCCACATCGATAGAGTTGCAGGTTGTAGCACAGCCTATATGTATCGAGGCTGCAAGTGTACTTACACATGTACATGGGTTTTTAGTCGCAGTTCTTTGTTAGAGTTACACAATCACAAGCTTCAGTGACCTCTCAAGAAATAGCATTTTCTTTAAATCTTGAAAGAGTGTGTGTGTGGGTGGGGGGGGGGGGGGTGAGCTACTTGGTCATTGATAGTAGGTATTTTCATGTCAGTATTTTGGTCATATTTTAATCAGGTTTATACATTTAGTTCTTTTAAATGTAATCTATATACTGATTGAGAAATCTGTACATATATATGGGTAACAGGCCTTAAAAGTATCAAATTTATACTTTACAATACACATCCAGGTACTGGAAGGCAGGTACCAAACTTAAAGTATCTTGTATTTTCAGGAAGTGAAATAAACATTGCCCCCGGTGACTCGGCTGCGGTAGAGATGCGAGGTTTACTTTCTCGTATCCAGCGTCAGATGATTGGGCTGCTGCCGAAATACTGCGTCACAGAAAAACTGATGAATCAAGTGAAAAACTTGGAAGCGGAAAGTGGCCCGGAAAACCGAGACATGAGAGCACTGATGCGTTTAGCTATAGAGGACATTACATCAAATGTGGTAACACTATGCAGGAATACCATCTCTAAGTCAGGTAGGTTACCATGGTAAAATTTAATTTCTGCACAGTGCATTGCAGTCCATCATATTTTTATATCATGATTCAGTCAGAGACCTCCTCGAGGCTTTGTGAAGTGTTATAAGGTTTTTAATTGGCTCAGTTGACCAACAGAGTGACTGAAGCTTCTGTCCTTGTTTATTATCGGTTGTCCACACTCAAATGTTCACAGTTCGTATTTTTTGACCTCTCAAAAACCATTAGGTAGACCCTCGTGAAATTTAATGGGATAGATATCTGCCCAGCTTGTGTGATGTGTCACACAGCTTTACACAGAACAAGTACATGTACAACTGATAGTAAATACATACAAAATGCGAGGTTTGTGGTACTTTGCGCCCAAGCATTTTCACCGACTTGTTCACAGCCTGCACTTTGAATTTCAACAGCTATTAGTGCATTCAAAAAACACACCGACATAATTAAATTTGAAAAAAAATAAAATAAAATAAAATAGCAAAATAATTAAATTCAAACTTTACTGTTGTGCTTATAGCTTCTACAGCACATTACGGCCAGGTTCTTTTTGGGCCAAGTCTGGCAGAAGCCACAATCCGTGACTGGCATGAAGAAGGCACACGTAAGTCTTTTAATGTCCACCGCACCCAAGTTCACTGCAACCAGAGTGTACACTATTCATAGTTTCATGCATTAAATGTCTGAAGACACTAGCTTTTTATTCTTGTTTAATGAGTAATCTGTTAATGAAGTGAAGTGAAGAAATGAGAGAATTTTCAAAATAAGTCTTTGGTACATCAGATCATTACTTTTGTTCCAATTAAATCTATTGTCCATTCATCTTCATTCCATGAATAATTAACGTTCTAAGTTTCTCAAAAAAAAAAAAAAATGATGGCCAGATAAAAGAAAAAATATATACTGGACCTTGCCATGAACCAACAGTTGACGTATATGCAGGTGCAGCTGGTTTTCTTCCTATATATAGTCCTTTGTAACTCCAAGTCCTTAATTTCATGTGTAAGGATGCATGAAAAGCCAAATCCCAGAATATGAGGACATGAGCAACTAATAACTTTCACTGTTACCCAGGGCTTGATGTCTAGGATGGCAGAGGCAAGTCTTTTTCGTGTGGGGCAAGTGAAAATTTATAGACTAACAGGGATGTTGGAAACAGACTTATCCAGATTCATTCAAAGTTTCCAAGTTGGCAGGTGATGAGAAATCTTAATGTTAAGCCCTGTTACTGAAGTAGATCTTCTCCGGTGTATTCTGTAATTATCCCAAGTTCGTGAGGATTCGTCGACAATGAACACTTGAACATTTCGTTGTGTTACAGTGGATTTTCAAACGACGGTGTGTAACGTCTCCCGGTCGCCCAACCTGGGTATCATCGTCATGATGCTGAAACACTCGACCAACCAGTTCCTGACTGTCTTTGACACCCATAAACAGCAGCTACGGAAGCTGACGGGGCTGGCTGACCTCAGCAGCGAGGAGCTGAAAGAGGTACTGCTCTGTCCCATTTTGCTTCATCTCAAAGTTCTTTACCGGTCACCAATGGCTTGAAGTTTTCGTTCACAATGGCTGCAATTCTTTCACAAAAATGCTGCAATAAACAGGGAAAGAAAAAAAAAATTCTCTCCATGGAAAAATGTATATCTGGTGGAGTATAGTCTTTGGCATGTTCCAAGTACACAGTAAAAAATTTCTGCAAAGAAACTGGTGAATCACACTGACTTGTGATGTGTACATGTTTTTCACGGCATAAGGTATCAGAACCAACAAGTCTTAAGTAAAGTTGTAAAGAGGAGCCTCCCCCAACGTTTCGACCCACCTGGGTCTTCCTCAGGGGAGCAGAGGCTCGCTACCAGCTTTATTAGACACATGTATATTAAAAATGAGGTGCTTCTAATCATGACGTCACTATATATGTTTTTAGACAAAGTCTCTGTGCAGGTTGAAGAAGTGTCCTGGAATTTGGCTCTACATGATTAAATATGTTCTAAGGAGAAACCCAACTTCCAAACAGTACTTGGTTTTCCAGTATCAAAAGCAAAAACATTGAGGGCATGAATGGAAGCTTTGAACCCAGAACTTGTACATATAATCATTTTTTTACATTCTGAGGCAACTGTAATTAAAAAAACAAACTTTTTTTAAAGCCCATAAATGTGACAATCATTATGAAAATAAAATTGTGTGTTCTAAATATTCTTACCAACAAAGTAAAGTATTCCAAGTCAATTAACTGAAAGTTGTAGAAAAGTGAGTGATCTTTTGTGTGTAAACTAACCGTGTCTTCTGTGATCGTTTCGTTCCAGCTCTGTGATTCCAGCGGGACTGACAAGATGTCGACACAACAACGACAGCAGCTGGCGCGGAAACAGCTCACCCACACCATTGCATACAAGGGCAAGGAACTACAGCACTTTGCCTGTATCCTTTAGCACAACTACAAGTCATTGTTTATTCACAATGGGGAACAAAACAACTCGAGATACTTTGTCTTGCAGGCCTTTTCTGAAAGGGAGGCACAGCAGTGTTTGAAATCAGACTTGTTGACCCAGTGTGAGTGGGCCTTTTGGGGGCCTGGCCAAGGGCTGATCTCCCAGAGAACAGACTACTGCACTGGTAAAGGGTTTGTTAAACAGGATTTTCAGATGTATTCTGCACTTAAAGTTGAACCTTAAGTAGGCATTACCCTCTATTGCATAACCACGACTGGGTGTCATTTTGTAAATTGTTAATTGGCTAAAGACACACAATGTCATGTATGAGCAAGGGTTTTTTTTTGGGGGGGGGGGGGTAGGATGAAGTGTTTTGGTTGTGAAACGAGTATCTGGGTCATGCCGACATGATTTTCATGCCATGGTAATTTTGTGTTTAGTTGCATTGGCTTCAGTTCATGTTCACTTGTTGACCAAAGATATGACACAAGATTGATTGTATGCATATTTAGATCAAACTGACCTGCAGCTCATCTTAAAAGGGTCAAAAGTGCAAAAACAAAAAACTGTACGGCTGCAACCTTGTTTAACAGTGAAATTGTGCATAAGTATGTTATTCATAATTGTCACATGATACAGAGCAATTCAGATCATACTGTAAATGTATTATTTTTGCAAGTATAAATTTTCACGATTTTTGCATTTCAAACATTTCACTATAAATTTTTAATTTCACTGATTTGAACATAATTCCTATCAAGTCAATGTTGAAATACTGTTTCACTATATTTTTATTTTCACGGTTTTGTGCCATAAGCGAAAATATAAATACATTGATATAAGTAGTTCTTTATTTCAGTTGGCAACACAATTCCCAATAGATAGATGCCACTGGCCACAGATGTTCAGCAGTGATAAAAGATTTGACCTACACAATGGCTTTATTTTCAGAAATGACTAAAATTTTGCAGAATGACTCATGTAAAAAGTATCATCAGTCTACATTTTAAATCTTCACATTTTTGGATTGGGGGTAGGTTCGAGGGGGTGAAATTTTCTGATCTAGTCTCAAATGTGACAAATGTCAGACATGAAGTATACCTTTAACTCGCTGCAAAGACATCATAGAAAACTGCCTGTTTATACTGTGGCGCCACCTGGACTTCTACCTTGTGCACTGCGTGCCTGCAGACCAGGACACGTCCTTATTCCAGTTGCACTCCCACAGAGCAGGTCGCCCCCGTAGACTGCATGGTAAGTGGAAGAGCAGGTTCCCTGTGGTGTTATTGTAACCCTTTGTCCCCTGAATTAAGACTTAAGTCAACAGCAGTGCTTTTCTTGAGTGAGGGTGGGGCAGGTGTCGAGCACCCAACTTGCCCCAAGAAAAGCTGACCTGGGGCGTGCTATACTTATACATCCCGTCTATGCTTCTCCTTCAAATGGAATTTCATTGATACTGAAATTAATAAAATATATATTTAAGCAGACAACATTCAACCTCCAGCCAGATGGGGGTGGGTGGGTAATAACGTTATTTATGTCTGGTGTTTTGGAAAGCTTGCAAAATACAAATCAAATGTTTACCTTGATTCAAAGCAAACCACAACTGGAATACGAGGCATGCATATTAATGTCTTTCCACAACTGCATACCTGGTAGTCTTAGTAACCATAGTCTCGCCTGGCGAGAGAGATACTGGTGTCACTGCCTGTGCAAGGAACGGGATAATACTAATATTTTGGAAATAAAGAGTACTTAGTACAGGCAGATGGACATTTATTCTTTTAACCAATTTAGGAAGCACTAAATGAAAATATGACTTTGGTATTTGTAAACATAAATTTCTCTAAAAGACACTCATTTTGTGAGAAGGGATATCTTGCCCTGTCTATGACAGCAATATGCCCCTGTGTCCTCCATGATTGACTGGCTTGAGTCTGGTGCTTTGTGGCGGGAAATTAATATGTATGTCTTGTATTAAAGATAAGTCTAAAATGAGAGAGAAATAAAGAATGCAGCAATAAATGTGAAAAAAAACAGTTTCTTTTGCAATAAAAGCATCAAATTTGGTAGAGATGTCCTTTTCTAGTAATGATGGGGGCTACAGAAATCTGCTAATTTCTGCTGTGAAATTAACCTTGGGGGTATATTTTTGCTTTTTTCCCGCCATTGAGAGTTTCATAATACATCCCATGGTGTAATTGAATAGCGTCTTTAAATTTTGTATTCCTTTTGCAGACATCAGTCGAGAACCTTTTGATGACGGAGGTGGAGGAGATGTGTATGAACCGGACATTAACAGCAGCATCAGCACCGACATGTTGGATCAACTCAAGATGGATGCCGTCACGTGCATTAATGAAACACTTCTGAAGAAACTGAATGAAATAGAACAAGTAAGCGTTTTTCACGTAATAGCCGGAAGTGAAGTGTATTGAGGGACTGTTTTTTTTTTTCTTTTTCTGGTCTGTGCGAGACTATCTTAAATACAGAACATCCCTTTGCCCTACTAGTGCTTGAAAGTTTAACCCTCGCAAAACTGAGTCAACAGCTTTCCTCAGTGCACTGTGGGAACACCACCCCTAGAGTCCACCAAAAAAGGCATTGGCGACTAATTGCCTTCAGTCTTGATGAAAACAAGAGAGAGACAATGTTTACAGCAATGGGTTATAGCTGGTAATTTTTAATGGGAAAAAGTTGCAGGCCAATGCATTGGCATCAAGTCTTTCAGAATGAAACCTTTTCATCCTGTTATAGTGACTGCCGTCACGGTAATTTGCCCAAGGTCTTAAACTTCAGTTCAGGTTGGGCACTTCCCACACCAAGGAAATCTGTAGACACAATCTTAAGATAAAGAGGGGAGGATCAAAGTAAATTCCAGGCTGGGAAACAAAGTTTTGAACAGAATGAGTGAAAGGCATACTTGTGTTAAAACTGGAACTGTCTGTATGACTTTGGATTCATGAAAAGAAAAGGCACGAGCTACATACATTTATTTTAAAGTCGCAGAGTGTTTTTTTTTAAGCTAAATTAGGTTAATTGTTGATTTTCTAAAAAAAAAAAAAAAAAAAAAAGTGCAGGACCAAAGAGTTAGAAAAATGTATAAAAGTTGCATAGTTTTAACCCTTTTCTGGTCAGAGTAAGACTAAGCTTTCCTTCTCATGGGTTAGGGCACGCCAGAAGGATGGTGCCCTGGCATGTGCCACCATTGTAGGTCCCTTCTCAGTAGCAGTGGATTGTATTGACATAGAATTTATGTCAAAGTATCGCAACATACAACAGGTTGCATCTAGGTGCTTATGGGGCAATTTGAAGTGAAAAAGGTCAACTTCACAAAATAGTTTTTAAAGACTTGCTTAATTTGTGTACGGAAAAATATCTGGCTTATTCTACCAACAAGTTGAGTGGATTATGTGCATAATGTTGATGATTAGCAGCTTAACTTTGCTTTAAAATCTCTCTCCTATATAGCAGTGTCCAATGCTTTTATTTAATGCCTGTACCAAGAAAACTACTCTTTTGTTTTCAGTGTTACATGAAACGTCGCACGCGGTATGGATTTGTCGAGGCTTTAGTTCGAAGATTGAAAAGACTTTTGCGATTACACACAGGAGTGGCCTCATGATCTGCGGATAGTCGAACAGGCAAATTCTACAAATAAGACCAGGAATTAACTGTATCTTGTCACAGAAGATGAGTGAAACTAGAAATAAGTGTATGCGCCCTGTGCAGGCCCATAGGCAGGAAGTTGCAAGATGTGCTGTCTGACCCCTCACCCCTTTAAGAGGGTCCTGTCTGACCTCCCACCCCCACCCCCTTTTGTCAAAGGTCAAAGGAAGACCATAAAATCTTTACCAAGGAATAGTGACAATGTGGAACTGCTACTCACATGATCAGCAGAACTGCTTAACAGGTACTCTTTTGTAAAACAGATGGGAATTATAAGCGGATTATCAATTTTTGTTGAAATATACTGGTACCTTTCTTTGTTAGACACTTAAAGTTCAATGTTTTGTGACTCATTTCAGAGGTTTCCACAGGAAAAGCATCCATGTCTGCGATAGGAGGACATGAGGGAATTCTTTGTCTTTGTTGTGAAAAAAAAATCAAATAGTTTATATCTGATCATTTCAAAGTGGCTTAAAAAAAGTGTTAGTTACTGCATCAGAATAATTCAGACTGAAGCCATTTAGCTCAGACAAGATGTTTTACCTCATGTATAGATCCCAGAAAGTCCCCACAAACAGGCTTGAAAAGTTCCAAGGTCCAGGATATTTACTTATGCATGGTGAATTGTTTGTGAAAAGGGGGATGCTTAAACATCAAAAGCCACTCTATAAACTACTGTATAATCATCTATATTCTGGAGCACAAAATTTCCCAAGTGCACTCCAAATCAAAACTTCACAAGCTTTGTTTCCCGATTTTATGCAGGCTTTCATTCCACATCACATTCAATCTGCTACAGTTTACAGTTTAATATTCACAAACTGGGTTAGGAATATTTATCCCTCTAAAAAATTTATGATTATACAGTACTCAGGTTTTGGTAGGCCTCTACTGTGTCCAACATTTAATAAAATAACCTTTTGGAAGGGTCAGCCCCATTGAGAAGACCCTTTCTGTTTTCGGGTTGTCCGTCCAGCCGGATGTGCACATTCTTGTTACGGCGATATCTACACAATGCCTCTGTATTTTGATCAAGTTTGGCAGTTTGCTTACCTTACCTGGCAAGATGAACTGATTAGATTTTGGTGTCACCAGGACCTCATTTGAGCAAATGGCAGACCCTTCAGTCAACGCTTGCGTTGAAAGTATGTCTAGTTTTCAATCTGTCACTGGATAACTCATGTTGCGCAAAACTTGCACACAACCAAGTTTGTTAAAAGCAACAGGTAATTTTGTGAGAAATGTAAATCAAGAAACCATTCTGATGCTGCATATCGGCTTGCAGTGTTGACATGGTGGGGGGTAAACATATGGACAGATGTCAAGTTACGTGTGGTCCAGGTCAATAGGTCTTCAATTACGATGCCGCCATGATCAAAGTCTTGCTGGGGTCCTGCATGGCGTGTATGAACGGAAAAGAACAATTGCAGTACAAGTGCATGTATAAATAAGATGGAAGAAGGAC
This sequence comes from Hermodice carunculata, assembly GCA_964020975.1. Lineage (NCBI taxonomy): Eukaryota > Metazoa > Annelida > Polychaeta > Eunicida > Amphinomidae > Hermodice > Hermodice carunculata. Next base: position 76,176,718 of record OZ026614.1, on the reverse strand, counting down.
CAGCATCACAGAGCAGTGACTGGTCACAGTTGTACGTGGTAACAATGTGAGGAACAATGACAGCTGAAACAGCATGGAAGGTATCAGTTTTCACACAGAAGAAACTTTGTGTAAATAATTCTAGTTCTGACTGGAGCATTGTAGAAGATTATCAGACTTTTTGTCGTGTTACATGCCAGAAACATACACTTTTTTCAGTCACATAAAAAAACTACCATGAGTAGTTACGAACTGAAATATAATAACTTTGTGCAAAACGATCAGACTAAATTTTGATCACTGCCAGAACATGGTGTCCTTCAAATGGAATCATTGGAATGAAAGAATCATTCTGCACAAGACCACATTAGAAACTTATTTTTATTACAAATAAGGTGTGGTAATAAGCGGCAAAAATGGATAGGCGACTGTGTAAGTATGCTTTTTACTGTACCATATACCCTTTGGGTACCAATTTATGTGTGAATGAAAAGAGAGTGAGATGTTTTGAGTAAAATATGAATCCACATCATGTTTTGTATTGGATTATGATGTAATAAATGATTATGTATACTGCCATCTGTATTTTGTTATGGATGATTTAAATTTATGAATGAACATATATATAAGATATAAAGAGTGATTTTAACTGGCCCTATTTTTTTGGGGGGGGGGGTTACCCCACAAGTTTAGAGGTCCTAGAGATGCCCTTTTGGCTTATAAACTTCTAGAAGGATCTGACAAAACACACTGCCTTTTAGTTGTGCTGGCCAAAGGTCACAGAGCTTAATTTGAAGTTATGCAATTGCCCATATCCAGGCATGTCATTCATTCACTTATCAGCAATAATTCACTTTTTTTCTGAAAATGTATGAAAACAAAGAGTTGTGATCTAAATCCAAGAATTCAGAATTTGCTATTATCTTGCAAAATTTTAGTTGTTGGGGGTCAGACCTTGTGCAAATTCACTTATTTTGAAATTTCTGAGTGACATGCCTGCATATCTGTTTGTTTGTCTGTCCGTTCACCTGTCCCATTATTAACCTTTTGCTTGTGAATGCAATGCAGTTCATTGATGGGCCTTTTTAACTGTCAGAACTTGTTCAGTGTATGAAAATATAGTCGGAGTTCAAGATTGGTGGCATGACTAACATAGCATATGGGTCAAAATTTGAAAATCTTGTGAACATTTTGGCATGTTTAATTTTGGGGGATCTTTGTGGAGGAAGTCAAAATGACATCTTTTTCTGGTACTGGTGATAATATGACTAAATCATTCCTGGTCAGACTGATGTTCCCAACCACGCCAAGGAAAGCTATTGCCCCAAGGCATGTCATCATGAATGGTCCTACATGCAGATCTTGGCAAAAAATGTTAAGGGGGGATGACTACATCTGGGCACCTTTGGGAGACTTGAGCAGGAAAGCCAGCTGGGTTGATGGGCAATACAGCTGTTTCCACAATGAAAGGGAACACAAGCAGGGAATATCACCTGGTCAGCTGGAAATAATACTTTTTCTCTCCTCCCCTTCCCCCTCCGCTCCCATCCCCCTCCTCCTCCCCCTAAAAAAAAAAATGTCTTAGTGTGTTTATCACAGACATTTTGTTTTTCTTGGAATTATTTATTTATTAGGTCTGTGCCAACACAGACATACTGTTTTCTCAAAATTCTTTTTTCTTTCCTTTTCTTCTCCTCCTCCTCTCGGCCATATAATTTGTTCGGAACTTTTCTCAGACACTGTCCAAGCTACAATGTTTAAACTTGGCTTGGTAACAGAGCTAGCTGGGAAGTTTTTTTCTCTGATTCGGATTAATGGACATGTTTAATTTTATGCAAATTAGGGCCATTTACAATTTTAAATCATCAATATCTTGGAAACTATTACACATAGAGACAGTTCCAAATGTTACCAACAGGTTTGTGAGAATGGGCTATCACATGGACCTATTGTCAGATTTGAAGATGTCAAAATTATGCAAATTATGGAAATTGAAAAGTGTAAATCCTCTTTATGCCTGGGTGCGAACCCAGAGGTTTAGTTTTTCTTTTTTTTCCTTTCTTTTTTATGACCAAATTTTTCTGGAGTGCTCTCTGACACTATTATTTTGAAAACCACTGAACTTGCCGTGGTGACTGACCTACAAGTGAAATTGTGCATATTGTTGGGAATAGTCATGATGTTTAAAATGATGCAAATTAGGGGCAATTAAAGTTTTAAAAGCTCCATATCTTCCGAACTCCTGCAGATAGACACAAAATTTCACTGTGCATATATGGGTTTGTGACACCTGCCGATATAATGGACACTAAATGAAAAGTCAGAATTAGGAGCATTGAAAAATTTATAAGTTCAATATCTAGAGATGCCATTCAAACTTTAATTTACAGGTGTTTGGCAAAGCCACATCCAATGAACCATGAACCAAAATTGTATGAATTTAACTTATGCAAATTAGGTGAATATGCAAAATTTAAATTTTGAATAGCTTCAAAGTTATCATTGATAGAAATGTCATTCCAACTTCCAATTTATGGATTTGTTACATAGCCATATCCCATGAACCAAAGTCGTAGAATTTTAATTTATGCAAATTAAGTGAATTTGAAAAATTGAAACATTGAATAGCTTCAAAACTATTAAGAGGTGTTTTTTTAACTTCAGTATATATGTTTGGGATATAGCCGCATCCAATGAACCAAAATTGTAATTCATGCAAATTAGGTGAGTACACAAAAATTTAATTAAATCTTGAATAACTTTAAAACTTTTATACATGAAGGTGCCATTCCAACTTCAGTTTGTAGGTTTGTGACAGCTGCATCTAATGAACCATGAACCAATGTTGCAGAATTGCAATTTATGCAAATCAGGTGAAGACAAAGTTTTAATCTTGAATATCTTAAAAACTAATATAGATAGATGTGCCATTTAAGCTTTACTTTTATAGGCGTGACATAGGTGCATCCAATTAACCATAAACCAAAGCTTTTAATGCAGGCAAATCAAGTGAATATTCAAAATTTAAATCTTAAATTGTTTCAAAACTATTATAGATAGTGGTGTCATTCCAACTTCAGTGTATAAGTTTGTGACATGGCCACATCCAATGAACCAAGAACCAGAGTTATAGCATTTTAATTTATGCAAATCAGGCTATAACTCAAATTTTAAATTATGTTGAACAATGGCAAAGTGTAGCATTTCAAGCTGTTCTCATTTTTTAAGGCACCAAGACAGATTTTTTTCTGTGAGGCAAATCTTTTCTTGTTTATTTTTTATGTCTGTGTGCCAATGCAGACATTATGTTTTTCCTTGAAGTTTTTCTTTCACCCTGATTTTGTCTGCAACATTTCTCAGACACCATGATACCTAGAAATGCCAAATTTGCCATGATGATTGACCTAGCAGTGAAATTGTGCATATTGTATTGTGTAGTAAAGATGATCAAAAATTATGCAAATTAGATGCATTTAAAAAATTAAAGCTTTTACATCTTCAAAACTATTTTAGATAGAGACATGATTTTATATGCTTCCTATAAGTTTATGAAGATGGGCTATCAAATGCAGATGTTTTTAGATTTGTAGCAATTGAAATTATGCGAATTAGGGACATTGGAAAATTCAGATTTTTAAAATCTTCAAAACTAATATAAATAGAGACATGATTTTAAATGCCAGCTATATGTTTGTGAAGGTGGGCTATCCAATGTATATGTTTTCAAAATTGTAGCAATTAAAATTATGCAAATGAGGACATTTAAAATTTTAAATCTTTAATATCTTTAAAACTAACATAGAGAGAGACATGATTCTAAATGTTACCTACATGTTTGTGGGCATGGGCTATCTAATGGATATGTTTTCAGATGTGTAGCAATTGAAATTATGCAAATTAGGGATATTTGAAAATTTAAATCTTTAATATCTTCAAAACTAATATAGATAGAAACACAGTCTCAAATGCTTCCTATAGGTATGTGGCCATGGGCTATCCTGTAAATATCCTTTCAGATTTGCAGCAATTGAAATTATGCAGATAAGCAACATTTAAATCTTTAATATCTTCAAAACTAATATGAATAGAGACCTGATTCTAAATGCTAGCTGTAGATTTGTGAAAAAAGGCTATCTAATGGATAAGAAAGACGATCAGGAGTTGCTGCCACCCAGTGGAAAAGGCAATAACTGAACTTTCAACTTCTTGGGTTTCTAATGATGGCAAAAATCCGTGCATAACTTGCAAATGCTCATGTATTAGAAACATTTCAAGCTTGAAATTTTTTGTAGCACACAGGCAGATTTGCTTCACAGCAAATCTTCTTTTCTAGTTATCTATTTCTTTTCTTCGCCTTGATTTTGGCCGGAGCTTTTTTCAAACATCACGATATCTAGAAATGTCAAATTTGCCAGGATGACATACCTAGCAGTGAGATTGTGCATATTGTATTGTGCAGTCAAAATGCTCAAAATTATGTAAATTAGGGGCATTTATATCTTTGATATCTTCAGAACCATTTCAGATAGAGACACAATTTAAAATGCTATCTTTAAGTTCATGAGGATGGGCTGTCTAATGGAGACGTTTTCAGGTTTGTAGCAATTGAAATTATGCAAATTGGATTAGACATTTGAAAATTTAGATCTTTAATATTTTCAAAACAAATATAGATACAGACATGATTCTAAATGCTAGGTATAGGTTTTTTAGGGTGGGTTATTTGATGGACATGTTTTCAGATTTGTGGCAATTGAAATTATGCAATTAGCAGCATTTGAATCCTTAATATTAAAAAATAATGATAGAAAGAGACATGATTCTAAATGCTTACTAGGTTTGTGAGGATGGGCTATCTAATGGATAAGAAGGAATATCAGGAGTTGCTGTCATCTAGTGGAAAAGGCAGTAACTAAACTTTCAATTTCTTGGGTTTCCTAATAATGGCTAAAATCCATGCATAACTTGTACATTCTGAAGTTTTGTGTATTAGAAACATTTAAAACTTGAATCATTTTGTAGCTCACAGACAGATTTGGTGTGAAGCAAATCTTCTTTTCTATTTTTTTTTTTTTTAATATTTATCTTTTAGCTTATTGTCTTCTTAGTTGTTACCTTTTGTCAGGAAAATGCATTTAATGTTGCTTAATATGCGATTCTGCAACGCGTCCTCTCAGCTTCCTTGCTTTGGGATAGATGGCTGCAGTCTGTTTCTATGAGGAACGGTTCATTATTTTCATCATTTTCAAAAGCATACTGACGGTACACCAGGAAAAGCGGGTCAGTGGTAGTGAACTCTTTAAATATTGCAATAAAATTATTACATAATCACAAACTTAATTGCCAGTGGATATTACCAAGACTGGAAATACTTGCATTGTAAGCCGAACAAATCTAGCTGATACATATATACTTGAAACAAATAAACAAACAAACAAAACCCCGAAAATGGAACAGGTTTTTCGTAAATTTTGTTCCTCTATTGTCAATTAAGCTGGACAGTCCTCATTTTCAAATTACGCAGGACACTCTCTCTGTGTAGGGGGGGGGGGGGGTTAAGGGTAATGAAAAAAAGCGCTCTGAGTGTGCATTTTCTTGAAGATGGTAGGAATGTTGAACCATCCCTAAATAATAAACATATTTTTTTCAGCTCGATCACCTAATTGTGACGAAACTAATATGGAGGCTACATTTACCTCCATTGGAAAATGCTGGTCATTGTTGACCTGTTTAAGAGGGCAAATATTTGTGAAATGTGCAGTATTTTTTCAAATAGAAAAGAAAGGTATTGAAAAACGAGTTGCAGGATCACGTTGCTTTTCCTGCATGGGGGGGGGGGAGGGCATTCACGTTTTCCTGAGATGTTTAGCTTTCATATGCAACATTTGAAAAGTGGAATTGTTGAAAAAAGCGAATGGCTATCGAAATCGCATGTCTACTGCAAAGGACCAGAAGGAAAATTTGCCTGTGACCCTTTCCCACTCAAATCACACCACCACCCACCCACCCATCCACCCCACACACCCGAAGGGCTAAGATGTAAATCGTTTGCAGCGGTGCTTTTAGTGGAATCGATCTTTACTAGAAACCATCGGGGGTGAGAATTTTAGGTGATACCTATCGGGAAAATATCGGTCCAGGTTAACAGTTTTCCTTGGCGTTGGTGTTGCGCCCAAACAGCGTCCAGAAAAGCCGTTGATTCAGCCTTATTCTAACCGGGAGAGGATTATGGTGCCAAATTTTGCCAGCGTGAGCTGGCCTGGTGTTATTATGACACGCATGAGAATGTGTTATAAGAGAATATTTTCAATGAGGACAGGTGGACAGTAAACGCAACGAAACAAGATCAAGAAAGTGGACAATGGTGTTTTTGTATCATTAATACGTACATACATACATACATACATACATACATACATACATACATACATACATACATACATACATACATACATACATACACACACACACACATACATACATACATACATACATACATACATACATACATACACACACACACACATACATACGTACATACATACATACATACACACACATACATACATACACACACACATACATACATACATACATACATACATACATACATACATGCACGCACACATACGTAAGAATGTACAAGAAAAAAAAGCCACGCAAATCACGTTGATATATGAAACAGATTTAAACCACATAAATAAATGTTTAAAAAGGACTAAAATCCGGATGTATGCGCAATTGTCGCAAAGTTACATGCGAAAAAAACCGGATAGAATCAACAATCGATTTACAATTGGCGTTGTCCTATACAGTTGCATACTACAATGTTTTGTCTAATATAGTCTTATCCCTTTTGGTTAAAAACAGATTTACAAGAAAGGTCAAAATTTACATCACTTTCACCAAAATCCTCAACAGGTTAGTCGTGGTGACTAGCACACTTTTATAGATAACACTATACAGTCATACGTAACTTTTTTTTTTTAAGCTTGAAAACTTGTGAGTCACTTCATAATATGATTGTGTGCGACAGATTGTAAGCAATGTTGGTGCAACAATTACATAGGCATAAAAAGTAGCCACAATTATATCCGCCAAATGTCAAAATGACACTTTGTAAAATTATTGCAAGTTTCATTGTTTATACTGCAATTACAAATGAATGCAAGAGTGATCGCCCCACATAATTTCCGTCAAATGTCGAATCCGTTTTTCATATTTTTTATGTACTTTGCGATTAACCTTGTGTCAAACACTCCATGCTCGTTAACCCACTCCTGGTCAGAGTACGACTGAGTCAATAGCTTTCTATGGCGCGGGTTGGGTGCATGCAATGCACACAACCCGCGCTGAGGAAAGCTATTAGGGCGTGCCGTCATGAATGGTCTTACATACACAGCTTTCCTTGGCGTTGGTGTGGCGCCCAAACAGCGTCCAGAAAAGCTGTTGTTTTAAGCCTTATTCTAACCGGGAGAGGATTATGGTGCCAAATTTTGCCAGTGTGAGCTGGCCTGGTCTTATATTCATATTCATATAAATCTCAGCATCTCAGCAAAAATATTTTCCAGTAACTAGAAATTTAAGTAAAAACTTTAAGGCAAATGACAATTTACGACGGGGCGATTTGAGCGCGGGGAAGAATTAACATAATGGGGGGGGGGGGGGGGAGAGGTCTCTTTCTGTGTTGTAGTTATAGTTGTGTGCGTGCGTGCGTGCGTATGCATTTGCATTATATAGTCATGTCAAACAATTAGTGTGAGTCCCTGGTTCTGGAACTTTTGGTTTTCTTGGTGGGGGTGGGTGAGTGGTTATCTATCTAGCTAGCCAACTGCTTGTCTGAAATGTCCCCCTCCCCCCACCCCACTCCGTGGAGGGATTTCTTAGGCGACCCATTTATCAACAGAAGATCGATGTCAATTGCCATGCACAAGTTGGTTGTTAAGTTGTCTCGTGGCGCCACCTTTAGATTCGGCATTACGATCGTAAGCTGTTGAAGGTTTTTAGGCATATTCAAACACAATTGCCTTCTTGTGCGTGTGGTAGACGTATACTGTCTCCAAAAGAACGAAAGAGAAGCAGATGGAACAATAACAAAGTAAAACAAACAAACAAACCACCAGCGACAAAACAAAGAGACAAACTCCACAAAAGCTTTTTCAAAAAAAAAAAAAAAAAAAAAAGGACTCGCGTAAGTAAATGAATGGTCTTTTAGAAAATATAAGCACAACATTAACTTTTCATTATTATGTTGTTCTGGTATTTTTGACGGCGAAACCGATAGAACTCGTATTTTATTTTACTTTATTTAGTTAATAATGAAAACTATACATAATTATAAGCTTCACACAGAAAATCAATCAAACGGACAAAGATAAAATTGTTTGACTCTGTTTTTCTTAAAGTAATTGAGTGCGGCCTAAATATGGGCTGAACCCTCGAGTTTGCCCTGAAATTAAGGCTACCCGGGGTAAAGAATCCGCAAACGATTACTGAGGAAAAATTAATCACAACGAGATGAGGTTGTTCGGTTTTTGGTCCGATTCATCTTGAGCTTGAACCTCCCTCCCTAACACTTTTGTGAACTAAATTTGACATGTTCGATGTGTACATGTTTGCAAACCAGAAAATGCAGGCCACTATACATACATACATACATACATACATACATACATACATACATACATACATACATACATACATACATACATACATACATACATACAACACAGTCTCCATGATCATTCTGCCCAGTACTTGTTTCGTTATTTTTGTTTCACGTCGTTTCATTTCATTTCATTTCATTTCATTTTGTACGAGCATACTTACTTGACAAAACAATCGTTTACACGCAGGGATGGTCTGGGAAGAATATACCACTTTAAGATGACTTTTTAACTGAAATGCTTTTCTTCCATGGACCATTTCTCATTAGCAGAAATAACAGATTTTCTTGAAAACATACATATTTTAATGTGCGGCTTCTTCCCATGAAAAAAAAAAAAAAAGGCTCACTGGCAGTACTGAAGTACGTTCCTGCTGAACAGACCAATTGAAACTGCACGCAACCATATATTCTCAAATCTTGCCAGTGGTAGCATGGAATTAAACCTTGGACCTCTGTTCGCTACGCAGGTGTTATAATACATACGTACGTACAAACATATACATATATACATAATGTATGCATACGAACTATGTGTGTGTGTGTACGTTATGAGTGAAATTTTCATTTCGATTCAAATTCGCGAAGCCTTTTACGGTAAGCAATTTTAACTTGAAAAAAAAAAAAAAAGCAAAGTGTGGTTGATATCAGGGGTGCCAACAATCAAAGCGACGTTTCAGGGACAAGTGGTCAAGACCACCAGGGACAATAAAGCTAACAAAGAGTAAAGCAGCAAACACCTAATATAAATTTTGATGAGCGAACCTAAATTGGTCAAATTTTCAGCTAATTTCGGGGATTGTCCCTGATGATAAGGGACAGTTGGCGTATCTGTGATGTGTGAACTAGATTGCGAATGGTACGTTCAGTTCTCTTAAGCTTGTGGTTTGCTAATATACTAGACCAGGCCAAAATATGGGAAGGGGGAGATCCTGAGGAAAATGTGTTCGGGTCCAAATGTTTCACGAGAGGAAGGGGGCATGGGGTTTGTTATCTCCCGATATGGGGACCCCTAAAAATGTTTATCGAAAATGGTTAAAGACCCATAACATGCTAAAACTGTCTTTGGGGGAAGAAAACTCAGACTTTTCTGAACAAAACAATTCTTGTGCTGACCGCGTGGCCCACCGGCTTTTTTCAAATTCTTCGATCTGCCTCTTGTTTACATGGTGAACATTAGTACCACCCAATATTTTTTATTCAAAAAAGCGATCGGGAAACATGTGTAACTTGTGCAATATCAAGAAAAGGTACGACTAACTTGCTGAGGGGCCGTCCATAATTGTCAACATTTTCGTCTATGTCCAAAATGATCATACATTTTTATGCCCCCCTCCCCACATTTATGGCCATCATCAACATTTTTATCGGACTTGAATATTGCAAATACACTCAACATCATATAATATGACCAAGATGCTCACACAAGGAGTGCATAAAATTTTCCTTGTCTAAGTTTAATAAGGTGAATTTATTCTTGTATAAGTATTTAGCAAATAAAGGGGGCATCCCATGATTGCATCTGCACATATCTGTTCCAGCTGACTGAGTGAGGATTACATCAAGGAGTTGATGAGAAGAAAGGGTTAAAATGCAAAGTGACACCTGGTGGCAGGTTAAAAGTTTACAGGGAACTGAAAATGTTGCACGCAGAAAATCAATGTTTTAGGGTTGAAAGTTCTGGTCATCTAGCTCTGACCTTATGCCCCCTATGGCCATTTTGCACATGGATGAAAGTCTTGACAATCAAGGACGATCTCTAACAAGTCACCAGAAAATCTGTATTAACATCAAGTGATGCACTACTACATTGACGCGAGGTCCGTATGATAATTGCCCTTGTTTCGACAACGAAACGCTCAGGGGCTTAACAATAATAAATCAGGAACATGGGCTCTCAGTCTGTGGTGGTAGGTGTGCAATAACGGAAAGGAAGAGCAATATAGTCCTGTAAGTTTTTTTCTCTCTTTTTTTTTTCAACCCAGGCCGTATCCCAGTTCTTGGTTGTTTCAAAAGAGGAATGAATTACTCGGCCTATATTACTATGATATAAAGCATTGAAGCTAAAACTCAATGATGACTGTTTATTTTTGTGGCTGTCAAAAAAAAAAAGTCCTCATAGGCTCCCACCTCAACATTCTGAATGTATTCTACGGGCACAGTGCCCCTTCCCAACGGAGCATTCATATTACCTGCGGTGTTACTTTTGGCCCGTATCATTCAGAAAGGAGGGATTTCTTGACCATGGCCTGTGCACGGGCAGCTCCTGTGACAAACATGGCCAAATATGTTGTTCTTAACAAATTAGCAATTTAGATGAAATGGCTGTTTAAAAAGTCATAGTCATGTTCACCAAACACACACTGAACTTGTCATACATATGTATGGAACAAGCTTAAATATTCCCACAGAATGCACCTTATACCTTTGGTCTTTAACACCAGTGTGCCCATATCGTAGCGGCTGATTGTCATCTTTGCTTAAATAGCGAAGCGGTCACAGATTCAATTCAATTCAATTCAATTCATTTATTTGACCAATATGATACAGTATAGTATAATTCACAAGTACATTGTATCAATAGGAATTAACAATCAATCTGATAATTTATTCTTTAAAAACATGGACGTGGTCAGAAGACTCATACTAAGATTGTTCAACAATCGCCAGCATATGCCACTCAAACAAAGTTTGTTTAATAATTATATATTACCATGGTGACAACACACAAATATATAGATATCTTGAAGACACAGATTTTCCTGCCGCACATTATTGATAATAATACGGCAAGTAAACATTTGAATAGTCATATATATAAATTTAAGACATTTATGCATTGCATATATAACAATTCGTGATATTACATGTAGATTCATATTTTGGTATAAAGTATTGTTTGTTATATATTTTAAAAGCAGAATAACTATGTGTGTGTACTTTACTTTTCACTATGTCTGGTATTTCATTCAAAGTCTGTACAATCTGGTGTCGAACACATTTGATATTGGCGGGAAAGTGATATGCTCTCCCCCCCCCTCCCCCCCCCCTCTCCGTTTCTTTCTTGTTTGTGTGTTTGTGATGCGTCAGTGAAACTTGTGGCGTTCTGTGAATTTCGTGTATCATTGTTTTGTAATCGTGAAAGTTACACACACAGGTTCTTCCCTCCCCATCCCACCCGCGCTCCCCAAAAGTGTGACCAAGGAGGGTAGAGAGAACCTCCTTGGTGTGACGTATAGCCTGCGTGTGATTGGCAGTTTTAAATTTGTGCGACCTGCGATAAAGGGACACTGACCTCCCCAGGGCCGTGGACTATGGAGTACATGAGGTTAATGTGGAAGCTGGAAACTGTCCTTAAAATACCTGGGAATTGGGAAAAATCGAATTTTATTGCACGAGAAACAGTAAATAGCGTTATGGGAACTGGATAATGTTATGATTGATGAAAATCTAATTTTGGGGGTAATGCAGTTTAATATTTCGCGGGAAGTGGAATCTGGGGGGTCTTTTCCCTTCACCTTTGATCCACACACCCTCTCCCCTTGGCGGAATATCTGCAACCCTGTCTGTTTTCATCAGCGTTCAGTTTTGATTTAATTGTTGAAATCGAAATCACGTGTATGGCTTATTCGCGGAACCAATACCGACTTTAATAGGTATTGGATTTGCCTGCATACGGCGTTGAGCCGCACGTTACACCCGGGAGCTGTCTTGCACATAGCTTGTCCACCTGCTAAGGTCAAAGGGTAACTTCTCAGTCAGTTACAGACATTAGGAGTGTGTGGCGTGGCGGATTGGATTGAAGTCTTGGAAGGGGACGATGAACGCTCTCATGTGCACGCTGCTTTTAGGTAAGAATTGTGATATCAGATCGTTTAATATGGTCAGGTCTTGCCACTTTGCTGGTCTAAGTTCATTGTTACCAGCGACTGAAATGTGATCGTTCATCAGGTTACATGCAGGCAGCGCAAATCAACTGATCATGATCGAGGCGCGCTTCTCGATATCCACAGCTGTGCTGCTCTGTAAGGGGGCGGGGCACGGGCACGCGTCTCTCCGACTTCATTAGTTCAGGCGGCAAATGCCCATATAATCGTCTTTGATTTTTTTGTGCAAAGAATGTCTTTTACATGCCATACGTAGGCAAATGCTTGACATGTTCTTTCTGCTTGTTGTCGCTGTCACGATGTGCGAGCTGTCAGTTACGTTTGTTATCACTGGATTTTTAAAAATCTGGGTCGGGCGGTGTACACCAGTCCACCCTTACAGTTGCAATATGCTGTGCATGGTCTGTATTTTGTTTTGACATTTTGGGACCGTATTTTAAGAAAACCATACCCGTAGAACAAACTCATTATGCGTGATGAGGGAAGAATGTCAAAGCTGATCATGATATACCCAACATTTTACCTAATTATTTTGCCAAACGGAACTTTTTATCAGAAGAAAGTTTCACCATCATTTAACAATGAACCAGCGGTTGTACTCCGAAGTCGTAATCTGTAGCTCCAGGGAACTTCACCCCTCATGAAGCCTGCGGCCCGCGCCGTGGGCTCATGAGGGTTCCCTGAAGCAACGTCGTATGTTGATTGTTAAGTCACGCCTGCAAGGTTCGGAATAACTAGGATTGGCAAAACATGGCCCGAAATAAGGCGCAAACTATTTCCGTGCAATGCTAATTACAAAAAAATACAGTATATGTATGGGCCTTACATTATTATTATTATTATTATTATTATTATTATTATTATTATTATTATTATTATTATTATTATTATTATTATTATTTGATTGTTTGTTTGTTTGTTTGTTTGTTTGTTTGTTTGTTTTGTTTTGTTTTGTGTGTGTGTGTGTCAACTGAATTTATTTTTGGGGTGTTAGCCGCAGGAAGCACTTGGTCGCAAAAAAGGGCAGTATTCTATATTTTGCCGCCTCCTCCCCCCCCCCCCCCCGTAAAAAAGATAAAAACTAACTTTTTGTGTAAAAAAGTACGACTGATGTACATATTGAGAAAAGTAATACGAAATGTCATAACTGATCATATTTTACTTTCACATAAAAAATTAAAAACATTTACATGCTTTAGAAAAATGAATCAAGATGCAGACCTTGAGTCATGAAATTGACTCAAAACTGTACATGGGCCTTACTATGTCACCCATATGCCAACTGCCCTTAACTTAATACAGTTCCTCATACTTGAAGACACGGAAGGAGCATCTGGGAAACCCAGGCCACCTTGTGTGGTACTATCCAGGCCGAGTCTCATCCACTCGTGCCCCCAACCTGCATGCATCATTGCACAGCCTTGGCACACTAATACCTCTCCCAACAAGTTGAAGGGAATGAGAATCACTGCCACCACCAGGTGGCTAATTGTATGATAATTATATGCATAGGGCAGGCTAGTATACATAATCTCTTGTCAGCTTAAGAAGCAGGTAACACCTCAACCAATGGTACCCTGGCCAGCAGATCTGGCCCACAGAGTTTAAAGAAAAGCTAATTGTCACATGACCATTGTAGAATGACATCACAGCTAAAGAGCACACCCAGGAAGTAAAAAGTGGCCCACTTTTCCTGCCCAGTACCTGTTATCTTTAAATGACCTGAAACACCTCCCTATCAGCTGTACCAGAAATCTGCTAGTGGAGTTCTATGCAGTATATGTCCATTCCTTGTCTTTACCTATTTATGATCTACAAATAAAGCATGGACAAGGCTGCCAAAGTCACAAGGCTCTTGAAGTGAATATTACTGGTCAAATGATCACTTGAGAACTATTTATTCTTGTACTTTAACATTGCACATGATGGTGGTCCTTTGTGTTTAGGGCTACAGGTAAAGACTTTCAAATAGGTGATTCCCAAGGTCACAAGGACATAAGTGAATTTCACCTCTGAGTTGGTAATTCAAGAATTGTTTGACCTTGTGTATGCACAGGGATGATTGTGCTTTAAAGAACTAGGTTGCTGTTGAATTTGCATGACCTTTTCCTAATTCTTAAGGTCATGGAGTAAAATTGTGAATTTGCAGGGTTTTAACGCTATCAATGCCAACTGTGACTTAAGTCAAACCAGTTAAGAAAAACTGCTGCCAATTATAATGAGGATGCTAGATTCATTTTTCCTTGTGAAAAGACCTTTCAGGCAAGTGCCAGCAAGCTTATAGTTCCAGAGAATATATATATATACGGATCTGGGTCAACAGCTTTCCTTGGCGTGCTTTGAATGCAATGTGCCAAAAGTACGCCAAGATAAGATATCAACTCAGTCCAAAACTTGGCACTGAAAGAATGAAATCAAGAACTATTTTAGCCTGGTCTTTGATATACAAGTGATCTTGACCTTATTTTTAATGTCACAGAGCAACTTAAATGAATTTAAGTTGACTATTTTGTTCCACTGCATATTCAGCAATGGTTGAAGTTAACTCTGAGGATCTATCAGTCTGCAGGACTGACACTTTCTGATACTTGTCAGTCCTTCAGATTGGTCTAATTAATGAATTCACAACCTTGCGTTGTTTAAAGCTTGGATGAAGTGACATTTTCCATGCCTATATCAGCCATATATTTTTGGACAAAATTGAAAATATTGAACTGTTGAACACCCATGAAAGTATTAGCAATTACGGCTATCATCTGATCCAGTCTTGTTTCAAAATGTTTCCCAGTAAGTCCTGTCAGTACAAAGACTGGCAGGTCACACAAATTGTCAGACCTGCCAGAAAACTGTCAGTTCTGGGCTGAAGGAGTGACGTTATGTCAACCCCTGTTCTGTACATACCAGACATCATTTTATTGCAGTGTTATTCAAGCCCAAAGTGGCCAAGATCAGTGTCATTTCACCAGATACACATGAACATGCAAACTACCATTTATTCTGAAAATTACCAGTATGTGCTTGTAAGGTCAGCTGAGCACAGGAATGTCACAATTCTCTTGTTATTGAACAATATTAGGGACCTAAATTTCAGTGTTAAATCTAGTTTTATGGAAATGTTTTGAGATCTCGAATTTTTTGTTCAGTGGCTGAGTAATGCATATGTTTTCCAGGCTTATCCTACAGGCATTTTGAGTCAGCAGTTGGAGGTCTTTTAGTCATTTTTTGGCCTTGCCCTGTCAATTGCTTATTATCCTACAGGAAGGAGAAATGTTTTAGGGTCTGTAGTCCATACCTGTGGCCTGTGGCCTGTGGCCTGTGGCCTGTGTCTACTTGTCCACTGCACATTTGCTGTCAAAGCATTCCTTAACCCAAACAGCACCAGTGTTTTAAAATAATATCTAAACCTGAGTCGACTTACACATGTAATTGACAAACCCACTCACCTGGGAGAGAGGGGGAAGGGGGTAGCCATTCATAGGCACTTTGAAAACATTAATTCGATCAGTAAGATAAGGAAAGTTGGCAGAGGAATGTGTTGTTCGGTCTTGGTAGTTTACAGCCACACGCCGCGGGGATGGGGGTGGGAGCCAAAGTTAAGAAAATCTGTCCCGTCAGGAATTAGTCCATTTATTTTGAGAAAACAAGAAACTATATATACAAAGTTTTTGTTTCCAGCCATTGACATGGTCTCAAAAAAGATCTCTAAAAGTTATATACTATCACTCCCCCCCCCTCCGGCCCTCCCTATCCCTCTCCCCCCTCCCACTGAACTTTTTTGTGTATTTTTTTTTGGGGGGGGGAGGTGCCTTGTCAATGTATTAGAGAGGGGAGTGTGGCTGTCTGTTATGACACAGATGTGTCACGGCCAGAAACTTGTGCCAACTTTATCACTGTGGATCCTAATGCCATTTGTTGATCTTTCCTCATTCCCTATATTATTCATCCCTGTGGCACAAACATTTTGTTTTTTTTCAAATCAGGTGAAGTGTATTTTAGGTTTTGCTGTATGAGGTTACACCTGAAACACAAACAAAACCGTGGTACATGCTTTCAACACAAAATGGGGTACACAGGGCACAAGGGATTGTAGCCGGTAATATTGTGAGCAAGGGATCTGTGTTTACAAAGGGGCGTGGTTTAAGATAGTGTGGCAAGGAAAGCGTGAGTCAGCCAGGATAACAGGTATAGATATCATCTTTTTGTGAAAGTAGTGCCGTCTTCTCCACAGCACCATTGGGTATACAGTGGTACCTGCTGTATGTGGCCCCCATTTCTGCCAAGAAAAAGTGGCCACATACAGCAGGTGACCTGTCACTGCAGGTAGCTTTACAAAGAACCTGATTCTTGTGTCCCAGCAAGGGGACAACAAAAAGCAGTGTGGCTGCTCACGGCAGTGGTTGCATACAGCAGGTACCACTGTATAAAGATATGTCCATATAACTCAGGGTGAATTCCATCAAATATGTACTCCTCAGTCAACATTTCATTGGCTGGACCTGTTGCCACCAGGTGATTGGTGGAACGTTTGTAGTTTCGTGACTGCATGCGCAGGCAAAAGATACATTGCTTATTGTGTCATGGGATTTTCTCCTTACTGATATTTTCTAGTGCATTGACTATATATGGCATGGAGACACAGACTATTTAGTTACAGCAGGGAAGCCTGTAGGACTGGAGGACAGTTTGTTACATCTGTACATTGGAGCCACATGTAGCAAACATATATTTAATGTGAACAGCTTTGTTTATGCAATAAACCTCATGGTCAGAAACATTCATCATGAGACGGATGTCTGAAGAATACCCAGACTAAGCATGGCATTGCACCTCATGTACCTAGGACGAAATTGTCTGTAGTTACCAGCTCATTAATATTCTGACAGTAACTTTGGGTTCAAATATGATGTATAGTAAACTATACATTTTCTGAAAGCTGACAAACTGGAGATGCTTTTCATTGCACGTTCATTATGTGGTGTTGACTGCAATGTTTGTTTAACAATTACAGAAGTGATCATCAAAATTGACCACAAATTTCACTTCAACTTATTCAAGTTTGAACATATCGACCTGAAATCTGCAGCAAACTGAAGTTTATGTAATGAATCCAAAAGGCATGTCTAAGATTTTCCAGTTTTTGTTCCATTTTGTCACCAGAGATGGCCAAAGGTAGCTTGCCTTTGGTGTGTCATCTTTTCAACTTCAAGTGGCTGTATGTGAGGAACAACCCATAAATTTCAAAATTTGAGACATCCTTTTTGGATTTGTAGTGAGTTCTATAGTTTACTGCTTATTTGATATCAAAATCTACTAAAATGTAGGAGTTGCAGTCAAATTTGTGTCAAAGAATTATAATCACTTTTTTACACTTTTATAATTGCTGTGTAAACACTGTACTACACACTACTACAATGCCACAGAATTGTTCATAAGGTTGCATACTTTCCAAAAATGTATACAGTGAATCAGGATTACATGTATAACGACACTCAGATATCCGACATATTCAATATAACGACACATATTTTCATGGGAGAAAGTTTTTTTTCTTTGTCATTTGATTCATTTATCTGACATATTCAGTTCTCTGACACATTTCTAAGGGAACAGACGGTGTCACTATAAGGAGTTTTCACTGTACTTTATTAGGCTTCTTGGTTGTATTTAGAGAGTTATCTAAAGAAAAGTATCCCTCATCACTAAAGCCACTGCTAACTTGTCGTATAGATCCTTAATGCTGTTGCCTCAGACTCATTCTATTGAACAAAATTCCTGGATATGAAGCGCTAAATTTGTAAGACATTCATTTTCTCAACATTTGTGGATGACTCGGGCCAGAAGTTAGCAGTTGAAAGGTAAATAGGATCTGCCCCACATGGTACAAACATTGGAACCGTCTCCTGTCCATTAAATTTAACCGAAGTGGCCTGGTTAAAAGCCATTTTACACTGGGATCATCATATCAGTGTTTTCTTGGAACTAGATGAACCAATTTTTAACCCCTCCCCCCCCCCCCCCAAAAAATGATACACTACAACTGGTCAGTCTTAAAGTGACCAGCCATGGACCTGGCCATTGAGACATGTGGGTCCCAAAACACAGTGTTTGGGATCTACAACAATAAGACAATGGCAGAGGTTGACTTGTCTGCAAAGCAGCTCTTCTACATCTGTACATAAACATCCGAATATTAAAAACAGAGTCTGCTTCACAGGCAAAAGGTTGACTTGTTCAAATCCAATGCAGCTATCATTTTCAGTTGAGAGTATTTTCATAATCCTGATATCTGATGGCCATCTCTGCCTCTTTAGACTTGCTATAGTTTCTGATGTTGGCGCTCGTCTGACCAGCGCCAATATCATAAACTACAGCCAGTCCAGGGGGCTGCTATGGAGGCAAGGATCAACTTCGATGAAACAAAGAGACAATTACGTGTCACTGATTTTTGTTGTCATTGTAGAACCTGGGCCAGAGCAGGTTGAAATGGTTGAATCAACTGGTTCCCAGTGCATGGCATAAACTAACACGAGGTTAGGCCAATGGGTTGTAGTTGCATCCATAACAAATGTGGTGCTAATGGCATCGTTTTAGTTCAGAGTTATTACAAGGGTCAGCCTGGTATCATATACTATGGTGACAGTCTCACCCTTGTAACCTTGAAGGTGTCAACAGATCACCTAACACAGGTTGGGGTTGTTGTTGTTGTTGTTTTTTTTTTTCTGTTGGTGGGACATTAATATGCAGGGCACTAAGTGTGTATTGACAGGTGAATCTAGGAGGGTGAAAAATAGTGAAAATGGCTGCGAAATACCTTGGCCTGGTTGCACACAGGAAGGCAGGCGCGAGAGACAGCTTAACTGTATTTGATGCTGCTTCAGTTTTTGTGCAATATTAAAGTCCAAAATTTGCACAGAATCAAAATAGATTTACAGTGAAAACTCATTATAATGGCACCATCTGCTTACCAAAAAGGTGTCAAATAAATATTTAAAAAAAAAAAAGAAGAAAATGAGCTTTTGTGCATCATAGCTTGTGTAGTTAAGTGTAATAATATGTCAGATATTTGAATGCCGTTATAAAGATGTTTCACTATAATTGCTACAGATTTGTTTCCAGCACACAATATTTTAAAATTGAACTTGTTCCTTTCTCGCTTTCAAAATTTTCCAAATGATGTGTCACTTTTAAAAAACTAATGTATGAAAATTCAAGTTTTGAAAGATAACAAACTGATTATACCATCTCGGTGACTGATTTTACAGACTCAAAAAGCTCAGCAGCGATGAAGTTGGAATTTGTATGGCTAGTTCACTCACTTAGAAGGACATCCATTCCAGCATTGACATGCTTTGAAGCCAGTGAATTTTACATTGTGGCAATTTGGCCAGCAAATGCTGCACCATCAGCCCTTTTGACTGCCAGACCATTGGGTCAAGGGTTTTACAGGCAGTGTCAAAACCCATGCCAAGAATCTATCAACCTCAGGTCACTGTGAGTCAAAGATCATTGAGCTGCGCTTTTCTACCTTGGTCAGAACTGTCTGTGGATACAGAGCAGTATTTTAACCTTTTCTTATCAAAAGTTTTGATGTGCAGTAAGCCTTCTCTTCAAAGACCACCCTTTGGGCAGCTCCTAAAGTGGTCACACAAATGCAGGCCACCCATCTCATGAGGCCACATTTCTGGTGCACTTAGGGTGGGCTTGTAAGAGGGGGGGGAGGGGGCACTGTATGATCACTGAAAAATCTACTTTTTTGCATAGAGTTGGGCAGCCCATGCCAATGAAAGCTAATGACTCTCATTAGTCGGACTGGGGAAGGGCATCTGTGTGACACAGAACCACTCTGTCAATGAAACAACTGTATTAAAGTCAAGGTACCTGGAAAATAAACTGTCACACTAGTTTAGGGTCCATATGATTACTTGGACAAAATGCATTGCAATTTTGATGGAGTGATAGTCAAATTTTGACATTTTTTTTTAGATTGAAGAAAATGTTTAACACGGGGACCAGAAATGATGGCAAAGTGGTAAATATTATTGGGCTAACTGCTTCAAAGGTGCAATGGAACACCGCAGCTCAATCACTTATATTCAACAGGTGTTTATTTTTTTTTTATTTTTTGAATTGCTGTGGATTTTTTATTTGTGATTTTTTTTTCAACTTTTTCAAATCTGCCAAATACTGCATTCTGTTAGTGAAAACCTCATGGCGTGGACCGTAACTTATGTGTATGTCAGCCAAAGCTAATTTAAAAAAAAAAAAATTCATGTGGAGGTAATTTATAATTTTTCAAAATATCTGTGGTTTCACCCCCACCCCCACCCCCGAAGAAAAAAAAAAGAGAGAAGACACATATATTTTTTAACAAATCCTTGGAAAATTTAGTGGGAATGTATATGGTTACATGTACATGTATGTATCCTCAATACAGTGTAATTAAAAGACCAAATGTGAAGTGGTCTAATTTTTTCTCATTCTCTGTCTCTCTATTTTTGTTCGCTTGCTGAGCCCACAGACTATTGTACATTAGGTGCTCAGCATGGTCATTTTCTTGTTCCTCCAAGAACCGTGACTTCTTAACTGTCGAGTAGCCAGTCAATGCCTGTTTGTATGTATTGTGAAAATAAATACATTTTCAAGTTTCAATGCTTTTTTTTCCTCCTTTTTTTGTTTTTTGCCAGATCTTGTTACAACAGTGCTTGGTACATGTGTATATATAGCCCAGAAAGAGACAGTCAGAATCTATAATATATGTACTGTAATTGTACTTACTTTCACATGCATAAATTTTCACAGTTTCTGCATTTCACAGAATTTTTAATTTGCACTATTTTGAACATAATTCCTATCAAATCAATGTTAAAATACTGTTTCCTCGTATTTTTACTTTCAAGGTGTTGTGCCATCAACGAAATAAGCTAAAATAGAAATACAGTGAAATAAAAGCAATTTACAGCACACGACTGTAGATGTTGGTGATACCCTGACCTTCACCATGAATACATGAATATAAGATGACTGAGGTTATCCTGCCAATCTGCACACAGAATTCATACATGTTCGCCACTGGCCATTGTGTGGTTGCATATCAAAGTAGGTCCTGTAATAAGCTTTATGATTGCCCCAGGTTAAAATAAATTGACCTCTTGTCTGGGTCACTTCATGAGCTGTTCGGGTTTCAAATGTTGCCCAAACACTGAAGTATTAATGTCTTTTTCTTGTCTGTCAGCTGAGAGTTATGTACGAGCCTGTATTGCATGTTACTCCTGGTTCGATGGTCTTCTTTACAATTGTTTTACCCAGGAGATTATTTTCTTTTTTTTAGACAGATTAAAGGAATATAAAATTAAGAATACTGACTCTTTCAACTCATGATAATTCCATCTGGGGATTAAGAAGTTTCCTTTTGCTTAATTAAAATGCTGATGTCAAGCTTGAATTTCTCTTGCTGAGTATGAGGACAAGATAGACATGAATTTGATAACTGAACAATGGAGTGGTAAATCTTGTATTTGGACTCCATGATAATTAGTGGATTCTTGCATTTCTGGTCCAATAATTGAAAACTCCCCAAATAAACATGTGGAAAATATAGATTTTTAAAGTGCTTATGGTTCATAGGTAAAATACAACTTGATATTGTGAAACTGATCGTATCATCATGAGCAACCTTTAATTTTGATCAGAAATCAACATGACATTCTGGCAAAAGTCATCAGTCATTCACTTTTTTGTAATGTCAGCAAAAAAAAAAAAAAAAGGGAAGGGGGGGCGGGCTCAATGTTTTCTGAAATAGCAGAAAATGAAGACTATTCTTACAATAGAGAAACATATGATTTATTAATGAAAATATATTTTATTAGAATTTAGAGTTTACCAAGATTTTAATTCTAATTTCAATCAGCTTTTACTCATTTAATGATAAATCAATTATTGTTGTCCCAGCTGGTTGAGACACCCACATCTGCATTTTGGACAACTCTTTTGTTATCAGCTCAACTGACAGTCAGGTGATCTTACACTGGCATTCCATGTCCATCATTGTCCATCAGTCAGTCCACAATTTACATTTTCAACTTTTTTTTTGATGACTGTTTTTCAGATCGATCTTTCATTAAAAATAGTGGTCATTTACCTTGGGTGGATCTCTACCAAGTTTGAGTTCAATATGCTACACATCAAGCACATTTTTGACGTCTTCTCAAAAACCCTCGCATGGAAGACTTTGATTTAAGATCTGGATGTTCCCCCATGTGGACCAGTACCCAGTTTGTGAAGGAGATGATGAGTGACAGCCAATGAGCTTATTTCATGGTCACCTGACTGTTATTGTCCATCTGTCATTGGTCTGCCGTCCATGCATCATCTATCCATCCGTCAACAAGCCACACTTTCAACTTATCCAAAATCAGTAGCCAGATCCACTTCAAGGTCATGCAGATGTACGTTGGGTGGGTCTGTACCAAGTTTGCTTTTTGTTTTTTTTAATGGCTGTGCTCTGGTAATTTCAGATTTTTTATAATTTTTTGTGCAACTTTTTTGTAAAATATATATATAAAAAAGATTACTATGAAACCATGTGGCTGATTGCTTTGAAATTACATAGAGGCACATCTAGGTACCCATCAACCTAAATTTCTTCACCAGGGGGCACTGTGATCCTTTTTCACTGGTTTATTCATTTTAAAATTTTCTCCTTTTTTGGCAATTTCCAACTTCTTCCAAGCCGTTTGTTGGATTTTCTTGAAACTCAATGGGAATGCACTCTCCACCAGATTTGTTCACCACTTGATGCTGCTGTCATTTTCTGATTTTAAATGAATTACCAAAATTGGGAAAAATCAGAAAGGCTGTATGTTTCTTGTAGCACTACATGTATTACAATAGGGATAGCAGTGAATCTGGCATATCAGCTTTAAGTCTCAGTAATGGTGCATCTCAGGCCCACGGTTACTAAAACACTAATAGGAAAGTACTCATAGGGTTTCTTTTGGTGTAATGTAGTTAATTTTTACCTTGAGTGACTCTCCAAGGTCAAACTAACATGTTTCCATGTATTTTGGAGATGGTGGATCCTACTCCCATAGGTACTATTATAAAGACTGATAGAAAAGGATTTTGATGTTGTCCACTTTGGTCTTAATTGACCTTGAAAGGCCAGGCTGATGCATTATTGGCTTGTAACTTTGTAATAGTTAGTGCATTCTGTCACTTTCCGTATGAAAATAATGACTCCTGAACTACATGTATTGATCAGTCAAGACATTGCAAAAGGTGATTGTGGTCTTAAACAATAGGGACCTTAATAGTATTCCAAAGATCAAAGGACCACTTAGGTCTGTGTATCCAAGGGCAGCTGAGCACAAAACTGTCAGTCTCCTTGATAAGAATTCTTTATTTTTTGGGGAAAACAAAAATTAATAGTTCTTCGCAAGAAGAATTTGGCTAGATGCTTTGATTTTGCACACAAGCTCATGTGGGGTCATATTGTTTTCATTATGGCCACCATGTGGTGGTGATGATGAAGATGATGATGATGATGATGATGATGATGATGATCATCATCATCATCATCATCATCATCATCATCATCATCATCATCATCATCATTAGTCCCCCTCTTGTAAGCCCCCCCCCCCCCCCAATGAGAAGCCACCCCTCTCATAATGCCTGATTTCTGGAGTGCTTGTGGTGGTTTTATAAGAGGGAGACCACTGAATGATGATGATTTTGATGATGATGATGATCATCATATTATTATTGTTATCATTTGTGTGTCTGTTTGTAAATTTTTATGTGTTTATTCTGTTTTGTGACTTCTCCAGAAAGGCTGCACAGGAGTGTTTGCAATGTGTCAGAATAAAATATGAGAAAATACGATCAAAGTTTGCAAAACTGATGGTAGTGATTTATTAATTAAACTTTGGGACCCATGATCTCTGGCATTGCACATCGGGTTACATATTTTCTCATTTCAGCCACGTCAATCAGATGGTGCTGAAATTTATTTCCAATTTTTTTATCCAGTAAACAGTCATATGTTTTTGTAATCATCTTCTTATCCCAAGCCGCATGTTGAATTGACTTCAAATTTGGTGGGAATGTAACATGACTTGGTATTTTCCTAACTCTTTCAGTGCCAAGTTTTGGACTGAGTCAACAGCTTCCCTTGAGGTGCTTTTGGGCACAATGGACCCAAAGTGCACCTTAGAAAGCTGTTGACCTGGACCATTATATTTTCTGCAGCTATAAGCATGCTGGTACTTGAATGAAAGGTCTTTTCACAAGGAATGTGAATGTTGCATTATTGTCATTGAGAGCAGTTCGTCTTAAGTACTTCAACTTTACACAGTTGGCGTTGAAAGAGTCAGTTTCTTCTTCAGGTGGCCAAGTTCTGATATTGTCATTTCCTGGTTTGTAATGAGTTTTCACCATTAGGTAATGATTTGTAACTGTAAACCTCAGCATGGTTAACATTGGGTTACCATTGCATATGTATGTTTCCAATGTTGCATCAGAATACCTGAATACCTCTGGCTTAATTTGTTCTGCAGGTGGTACATCAGTTTTAAGCGCTATAGGTGACTTGTCGCTCAGCTTAAGACCATTTAGGAGGCCATTCTGCCCACTGTCTGTCAACAATTTTACATTTTTGACATCTTAAAAACATTAAATTTTGGCCAGACCATCTTCAAACCTGGTGGGCATTTACCTTGGGTAGGCCTGTTGCAAATGTCTTCAAATGTTGTTGTTTTGTTTTTGTTGTTTTTTGTGTTCAAACAAGCTGGATTCAGATGGAGCTTGGTGGGTCTCTTGGTGCCCACTGAAGAATTTACTTTTATTATACCCCCTTTTTGGCTCAGCTGACCTCAGTCAAGCTGAGCTTTTAGGATGGTCTGTCATCTGTCCGTCCATCCATCCATGCGTACGTCCATCCGTGATGCCTTCACACTTCCACTTTGAAACTGTCAGCCAGATTCACTTCAAACTTGGTGCTAATTTGAGTTCCCCTAGTGTACCATTTTCAAGTTTGTTCAAATGGTCTTGCTCCATTGATTTTATGCTTGTTTGTGATTTTGCGGGGCTTTTTTGGCCTGTGATCTTATGTAAATCAATAGGAATTAACATTTTTGACTTCTTCAAACTTAGTGGCAGTGTTCTCTAGTGGGTCTTCAAGTTTGTTTGGATGATCACACCATAATAATTTTTGTATTTTAATGAATTTTTTTGTTCTTTTCTTGGCCAAATCTTAAAATATCTTCTTTTCTTAAACTGCTCACCTAATTGCTTCAAAATCACACAGGCACACTTCTGGGCAACCTTAGTTGCTAATTTGCTCACCAGGTAGTGCTGTGAATATTTTCCATTTCTTTATGAATTTTTGTCGGTTTTTGCTATTTTCGACCTCTGCAAAACCGTCATTCAGGTTTTGCTGAAAGCCTGCAGGAATGTTCCTTGTTGAAGGTCCAAACAAGTTTGTTCACTACTTGGTGCTACTATGGAATCTTGATTTTTAAAGAATTTTTCATTTTGGATATTTATCAGTAACTGCATACATTTCTGTTCTTTACTATGCAAATCAATAGGCATCTAATACATATTCACATTTTGGACTGCTCCAAAACTGTCAGCCAGATTCATTTCATACTTGGTGGCAATGTTCAGATCTTCTAGTGGGTCTCTACCAATTGCATTCAAGTGATCATGCTCCATTGACAGAGCCTCCAAGCTAGCCCATGTTAAAAGTGGGCGATCTCCCTCCTGCAGCTACTGAAAAGCGGGAGGACAAGTTCCGAAGGTGCAAAGCATAGCTAGGGGGTCTGGGGGCATGCTTCCCAAGCAAAAATTTGAAATTAGCACCTTCATTTTCTGCATTTTGAACTATCTTCGGCACAATCCTAGACATATTCCACACACATATAATACAATAACACGGCAGAACAGTACTTTACAGCCACTGATGCAATAATGCTGCTTTTTTTAATTTAACAAAAAGTGGGAGACATTTTATAAAAAGTGGAAGAATGGGAGACTTTGCAAAAAAGTATGAAAAAGTAGATCTCCCACCTCAGAGGCTCTGCATTGATTTTGAATTTTTCATGAATTTTTTTTGTTCTTTTTTGCCAAATCTTAAAAAATCTCTTTCTGCACAACTGCTTACCCAGTTGTTTTGAAATCACACAGGGACACTTCTGGGAATCCCTAGTTGCTAACTTGTTCACCAGGTCGTGCTGCAATTTTTTTCCAATTTTTAGCTCAGCTGACTTGTCAGTCAGCTGAGCTTATCTAATGGTCCTCCATCCGTCGTCCGCCATGTGTCCGTCTATATTGGAAGATGAATGGTGATACTTTGATGACTCTGGAATCTCTTTGCTTTCATTGTTGGGTTTGAAATTTATGAATATGGGTCATGCTTTTCTGCATAAGTGTAACATACTAGAGACGTCCGTCCAAGTTTGTTCAAATAGTCATGGTCCAGTGATTTTTGGATTTTTTATGAAATTCTTTGTTAATTTTTTGGCAAAATCTTTAAAGATCTTCTTTACCAAAACCACTGGGCCAATTGCTTTGAAATTGCATAGGGACACTTCTGGGTATTCTTAGACCACAATTTGTTCAAAAGGTGATGCTTCAATCTTTTTTCTATTTTTTTTTTATGAATTTTTGTGTGGTTTTACTATTTTTGACATCCTCTCCAAAACCGTCATTCAGATTATGCTGAAACATGGTGTAAATGTTCCTTGTAGAAGGGTCACAGAAATGTTTACACCAGGTGGGGTTGCTATGGATCATAGATTTTTAACGAATTTTTCAATGCGGGTACTTATCGGTCCACGCATACATTCCTATTGATTACTATGTACTATGTCACGTTGAGTGGCCTTGAAAGGTCAAACTAAAGGTCAGACTTAAATACTGGCTTATAGCTTGCTAAAATCAAGGATCCTTTAGTTACTCATTCAACAACCATAACCTAGCCTAGCCTGAGCACAAGCGTAAGCTTAAGCCAATCTCATGCAAGCTTAGTCAGCTGAGCACTGGATCAGTTCCTGATCCTCTAGTTATAAAGTGGTTTTGTTATGAAACAGTCTACTCCACCAGCAGCATTAAGTAAGGGAGCGCCCTACATGTTTGAGAATTTCAGTTTTACTCATTTGCATCCATTGTCTGTCTGTGTGTCTGTTAGACTTTTTATCGTTTTACTGTAGCTGACTTGTCAGGTACATTATGTGGTGGAGGGGTGTCAGTCTTCCACATTTTTCAAATTCTCTAAAACTGTAGGCCAGATCCTCTTTGAACGAAATAGAGATCTACCTTGGGTGGACCTCTGCCAAGTTTGTGAAAACAGTCATGCTCTATTGAGTTTTTCAATTTTTTCCTGATTTTCTTTTGCTCGTTTTTTGGCAAAAACTTAAAAAAAAAACTTTTTTCCTAAAACTGCTTGGCACATTCCTTTGAAATTGCACAGGGGCACTTCTGGGGACCCCTAGACTTAATTTTTTTAACAGGTGGCATTGCATTTTTTCAGTGTTTTATGAATTTCTGTGTGCTTTTGCTATTTTTTACTTCTCCAAAATCATCTCTCAGGTTGTGCTGAGATTTGGTAAATACATACCTTATTGAATGGTCATATGAAGTTGTTTGTCAGGTAGTTGTGCTGTGGATCACTGGTTTTTAAGGATTTATTTTTTTTTCTCTATCTCTTGAGCTTGGGCACTTGTCACTTAATGCAGACATTTCTATGGATGTGAGCCCATGGAGATTTCAATGGCAATTCACAGTTTTTTCTTCTCCAAAATCATCAGCGAGATTCACTTTAAAGTTAGTGTGGATGTGCTTTTGCTATAGTTCTCTACTGAGCTTGTTCAAGTTGCTAGGCACACAGGAGATGCGAAGCTTTTCCTTTTAGGGATGAACCAGCCAAGCTGGACTTGAAGCATTAGTGTCAATACTCAGTGTTACTGATAGATGCAGCACTTACTGTGGAAAAAAATCCTGTTTTTTTTTTTTCAATATACTTTTGATAAGTGCTCTTGATCCTGGTCCATCAAGGGAAGAACTATGGGGCTTGTGTATCAACAAATATATAATTGAGCATGTTGAAAATACCAGGGATTGCAACTTGAATGGCAGACACTTAATTCTTTAGATGCTAGGATGACACCTGTATGGTCTTGCTGTCAGAAAGTGACATCTTCCTGCATGATGTTGAGTTCCTTAGATACATTTTGTGGGGAGACACATCAGCCTTAATAAAAGATCAGTGATGTCCGAAAATAGGATTGTGGGTGTGATGGGGCTTTCTCTCCATCATGACTTAAATGTGATTGGAGATATCTAGTTGTTATTGTTTTTATCAGGGTGCATTCACACCAAAATATCAGACTGAACAAGGGAACAGAAGAAACAGAAAGTCAGTAAAGTGTGCCTGATAACACATATATCGGTAGATTTCTGTATGACTAAACTCAAGAGTGTTTCTGAAACGCAAAATCATAGTGAGTACAATTAAATGTGGACCAATTTCTATTAATGATAGACCCAGGTCATATTTTTGCTAGGAAAGAAAGGTGGAGAAAATTATGAATCACAATAAAGCAATTCGTGTCTGTGTGTGTGTACCAGTAAACAATGATGTATCATTTTGTGGTCAAATATAAACGTCTCCGGTGCCGTAATCCATACATGGTGCTAACAGCTTACTCAACTCCATATGGTGCTTAGAGGTCTGTCCACAGGTGACTCTCTCAATTGTCTGAACAAGATCAGCCTAGTTTTACCAACTGTGCTTGAGTATGAAGATGGATGTGCAGGAACAGTTGGTATTATCAGTGGGGATTGTGGTACTTTGGCCTTTCCTAGCCCTTGTATGATCACCTCTCCGGTAACGTGGTGACATCGCTACGAGCATCATCCATAAATCATAACTTATGGTGATCTAATGAGGCTCTGTTAAAATCTGACAGCTGTAGTCTCGTATGTTGTGTACAGTAATCCCCCCCCACCCCACCCCAAGAACAACAATATCAGGCCTGTCTTGGCAAGTACCAGTCCTCTTTAATTTTCGAGAACACTATCCACAAACAGAAAGCCTCCATTTAATTGTCCCTTCAATGAACGGCACCCCAAAGGTGTACCAAAATTTCTTTTCTGAAAGGGGTATACACACAGACACAGACACAGTCACAGACACACACACACACACACACATATCCATACAGTGCTCTCCCTTTATAAGGTCTTTGATTACAAGCTGATTCTGATAGCCCATTGCATGGTGCCCGATGATGCCCACTGAAGCACGTCATTTTCCCATGTAACTCCTGTCTTCAATGTCCCTTTATAATAAGGTGGTTTTGCTATAAGTTGGTTTTGTAATCCCCATCTGCAGTGTCACAATGTGGCAGCACTCTTAAAAGTATGAGAACCATGTACTTGTTTGAGACTGTCGGTTTTTAACTCCACTGATTTGTCAGTCAGCAGAGTTTATGCAGTCTGCTTGCATCCATTGTCCATCTGGCTGTCAGACATTTTTTTTTTCTTTGCCTCATCTGACTTATCATTCAGCTGAGGCAAAGTGGTGGGTCTTTCTCCATGAACTGTCTATCGTTAGTCATCCTCAATTGACATTTTTAACCTCTTGTCTAAAACTGTCAGCCAAAAATACTTTAAACTTGGTCTACCTTGGGTGGGTCTCCACCAAGTTGTTGAATAGTCACACTCCACTGATTTGTGGACTTTTTATGATTTTTATTGGTCAAATTTAGAGAAAGTCTTAAAGAATCTTCTCCAAAACCATTTGGCCATTACCTATAGGGATATGTATAGGGACCCCTAGATCTTAATTTGTTCACCAGTTGGTACCATAATTTGTTTGTTTGTTTGTTTTTTGGAGGGCTTTTAAATCAATTTTTATGTGTTTTCGTTATTTTTGGTATCAAAGCCATCACTCGCATTATGAAACTTGGGGGAAATGTACCTTGAGGTAGGGTCAATCAAAGTTGTTCCCTTGGTTATGATGCTACAAATCCCTGATTTTTAACAAGTCTTTTAGTTCTGGTACATAATGGTCAATGCATACATAGCTATTGATTATGATACAAGTCAATGTCGATTGCAATGGTAATTAACAGTTTTGACTTCATCTCCAATAGCATCAGTGAGATTCACTTCAAACACGAGTGGGATGTACCTTGGTACATCTCTGTGGAATTTGTCTAAAAGGTTATGCTCCAGTGATTTTTGGATTTTTAATGTTTTTTTTTTATTTGTTTTTTTGGGGGGGGGGGGGTCGGGGGGAGGGTCCTTTTTTCACAGCATTTTAAATTATCTCAAAACACTCAGTCAGTTGATTCATAATTGCATAGAGATATTTCTGGGGACCCCTAGATCTTAATTTATTCACCAGGTGGTGCTGCAATGTTTTTTTTTTAATTTTTGTTCATTTTTGTGTGTTTTCATAGTTTTGTCTTTTTTCTCAAAAACGGTTATGCTAATTGTAAGGAAACTTGGTGGAAATATATTTTGTGGAAGGGTCAAACAAAGTTATTCATAAGGTGGTGATATTATGTTTATTCCAGATTTTTTTTTTTTTGTGCAGGTCAGGTACTTGTCATTACTGCACACATTCTGATTGATAACGGTGTTACTCAATGGGGATCACAATGGTTACAGTTCACAATTTTTTACTTCTGCAAAACCATAAGCCAGAGTCACTTCAAATATTGTGGGGATGTTCCTTGGGTGGGCTCTTCTGAGTATGTTCAAATGATCATATTCCAGTGATTTTTTGGATTTTTATGATTTTTGCATTGATTTTTGGGGCAAAATTTTGAGAAAAATATTTGTCTTTAAAACTGTGTTGCCCATTGCTTCAACATTACATAGAATAGCTTCTGGCACTCTTAGACCAGGGTGGGACATGTTACATGGATTGAATGTTATGTTCAGCTAAGGATGAGCTGTTAATTCCCACAGCCTTCTTGTTTTGACTGGTCAAAAACTGTTGCAAGGAATCTTTGGATTTTCCTTATGGGTGTTTCCCAGGTGCTCCTCTGCCAACTTTGAGATGGAGATAATGATGCAGCAATTTTTCTAATTTTTCATAAATTTGTGGAAAAGAAAAATCAAAATTTCCTCTCAAGAACTGCATAAGCAATTGCTCTCATACTGTTTACAACATCACCTGGGTTTATGAAGTTCAAATTTGGCTGCCAAGTTTTTTCGTATTTTGTATCAACTTTTGTGTGGTAAGGCTTTTTGCAACTCTTCTCCAAAACAACTAAACAGGTTTATTTGAAATTTTAGGAGAATATAATCTGGCTCAAGATGATAAAATTTGCGAAAATTGTGAGAAATCTATGATGAAGCTATATGGGATACAAACAATTTGGGACCTTGTATCAGTAAGTGCTACCACTATACATGTATATAAAAATGGAGCCCAGGCAGTGCAAGATTGTGGAATGCTTTTGTTTTATACACAGATGTTTCCCAGGTGGATCTCTACCAACTTTGTGATGGAGATAATGATGCAATAATTTTTTTAATGATTTTTTATTTTTGTTTATTCTAACAAAATCAGAATTTCTTCTCACGAATTACTTGGCCAATTGCTTTGATATGCATACAAGATCATCTTGGGGACCTGGTTCGTATTTTGGCCACCATGTGGCACAAGAGTTTTTTCCTTTTAAAATCAGTTTCTGTAAGACTATTTTAGACTTCTTCTCAGGAACAGCGAAACAGAATCATTTGAATTTTATCAAACTATAAGTTGACTGACAGTGATGAAATACTGTGAAAATGGTGGGGATATGTGAGTTTTGGACAAAGGTTTTGAATAGCAAAGTTAGAACTGCATATCAGTAAATGCTACTACTGTACAAGTGTATAGCTACAATACAGTATATGTAGTGCAATACTGTAAAAACTGTCATATGGAATGCTTTGCTTTTACAGATGTTAGTACCCAGGACAGGCTTTCATCAGATTTGTGAAGAAGATGATGATGATGATGATGATGATGATGATGATGATGATGATGATGATGATGATGATGATGATGATGATGATGATGATGATGATGATGATGATGATGATGAAACAATTATGTTTTCCTCTAACAGTGGATGCATATAATGTTGAGTAAAATTCTTTTTTTTTTTTACTGACTCAGCAGGTCTGACATGATGGCTAAAATCTTGGTAATGATGGATCCTAGGTCCATGGTAACTATTCAATATTAATAGGATAGTATATATATATCTATCTCTCTACATATAAAAAATTATATGTATATATATTCATTTTGACCTTGAGTGACCTTGAAAGGTCAAACTGACATATAAGAGGAATACCTATTTGAATTTAACTATATGTACTGCAAACCTGGTCTGGTCCCCCCCCCCCCCCCCCAGTCGACAACAGAGCTATACCTCTGCCATGATGAGGGAACTTGTACCAGTTGTGTTGCTACTAACCATTTGGAAATAACACTTATTCTGCTAAAAAAATACAATTTTCCAAATATACTTAGCATCTTGTATGGTTTGAAACTAAGTGAATGACTTTTTGTAAGCTTTTGCTTTGACAAGTTGCCACTTTTATCATAGAAACTCCTTTGGCCCTGCTTAGAACATGAATATGCCCTCCTTACTGTCCAGTTCCTTGCCGCAACCTAGGTGGCAGCACAGGATCCCCGTTCATATGGATACCTCCTGCTGGCCTGTATCTTGTGATGGTGGATTCAAGGCCCATGTTTACTGTGAAACGTAAATAGGAAAATATACCAATTGGATTTTTTTTTGGTGTTGTTAAATTTTGCTTTCAATGACTTTGAAAGGTCAGACTGACATATTGGCTTATATACAGATGATATCAAAGCTTGTGGTCTACTATCGGTAATCACTCAGGGGTTGTGATTTAACTTTTGCACTATTAACTGGCCCAAATAGTTGACAACGTAGAGTTTAACAGATTGCTTATTAGCATAACTGTGGACCTTTTTGTTCAACATATAAAACATCATACGCCATGTGGGGCCTTTTAAATTTCCACTGGCCCCGTAAAACAAAAATCGTTTCTGGACTCCACTAGCCCTTCGTGCCTGAAAAGGGTTGGGGGCCAGTGGGCCAGTGCAAATGTCAAGCCCTGGCACAGACTTTTTTTTTTCAATTAATTGGTGAATAATATATATGTATATTATATATATAATATGTATGTAGATCGCATGTTTCAGCTGTATAGTAATGGGCAACATGTGCCTTTGAAATTACTTTTGGTACATAGAATTATGTCAAAATAATTAAAAACAGCCTCCGTCACAGTGTCAGCAACATAGTGCCACCTGCAGACATGCTATGGGTGCATCTGTACTGAAACAGCCCAGCTTTGCTGTCTTAAAATAGATGAACAGGTTTTCAATATGGGTACAGGCATACATTTTAAGTGACTTTACTGTGATTTTGTCTGTTTTAAACGAAACATCTTGGTATGTGGGTACAAATCCAAGTTTCTATGTAAATTTATACAAAGATACTGTGGTTCTCATTTAATACTTTAGTGACATGAAAGAAGCAAAATGCTTTCAGATTGCATGGACCCCCTGAGTACCTTATGATCGTAATATCATCAACAGGTGGTGCTGTAATCTCTTTTTTTTTGGGGGGGGGGGATTTATATAAGCTTCACCAAAGATGTAGAGGTATTAAATAAAAAAAGAAAATGTGTGGCTTTCAAAACTGTGTGATTTGTATGAAAACAAATCAGGAAATATATGTGTTTAAAATCATACAGTTCCAGCCCATCAGTGACCCAATTATTCCGTGTAGACAGGCCAACCTGACCAAAATACGAGACAGATGTTCATGCAATGCTTTAAAAAAAAAAACAGTTTGTGTCCAACGTGCTGTGGTTTTCACACATTTCAAAGAGCTTGAAATAATTTACAAAACAATGCCGAATGGCATTAAAAAATAAAAATATTGAATACTTTCAGTGCCAAATTTTGAGAGAGTCAACAGCATTCCTTGGCACACTTTGTGTCCGAAGTACATGTAGGAAAGCTCCTGACCTCGGTCATTTTGTATGGTCCCTGCAACTAGAGACATAATGGTACTTGAACGAAAAGGTTTGTTGACAAAGAACACAAAACTGGCATGAGGGCACATTGACTTTGGTCCATATTGGCAGGGAAAATGCCAAATGGATGATTTTGTGCATTGGTCGATGGCTTGGGTCAGTGAGAACCTTATAGGGGTCTGCAATTGCATCTGGGGGCTTGTAAATCGCAATTTGTTTATATGAGTGACTTCAATGGAATTCCCTTGTTCACAGGGCTAATTTAGTGTTGTTATTTGAGGTAGGACTTGAATATTGCAAATGGTTTTTTAGTTATAATTTTTCATTGAATTTTTGTGTTCTTAAGGTCTACCAACTCTTGCAATTTCAAAAGCCTAGCTCTAATAGATCTCAAGATATGGCTCAAACAAAGTTGTTGTGGACTCAAAGAACTTAGTTTGTTAGTTAATGAAGGTAGGTAATCGGCCACAAAAAAAAAAACAATATTCATTCCTGCCCACGAACATTTGTCCCTTCTCCGCCACCCTGTAAGGGGAACCAATATTCAGCGAATATTTGTTCTTACCCATTAACATTTCTTTCCACCTGTTTTCACCCTATGTATCTCTACCTTTGTGGATGAGGAATTAATATTCAGTAAATATTGTCCTCATGCACTAAGCACTCAATTATTCATACTATTCACGGATAAGTATTATTTTTAGAAAGACATCCTTTATTATATATATTATGTATATTATCTTCTGCAAATATATAGTCACCATGATTTTTATAAATGTAGTTTACTTTCTGTACTTTTTCCCCATTTTATTCTTTTGAGCATCAAATTTCACTGTGGTGTAATTTAACTCTTCATTTACAACATTTTTGTATGAGAAAAAACAACCATCACATCTCACCCATAAACCTATACATGTACCTTTATGTGTGTGGGGAACAAATATTCGGAGAATATTTGGTCCCAGTGCTTTTATTGTTAAGTTATACTTTAGCTTCTGTCATTTAAATTCTTGATTGTTACACTCTAATTTCATTCAACAAGAAGGAGAAGTAATATTCTCAAATATATATGGTCCCTATATGTGATGCTGGTTTAACTCATTCCACCCTGATGACGCTTTTTCCCGCTAATATCTAAATGTCGTCTGCTAATTGTATTTTACTAATTTAGGGATTATTTTTCAATATTTTGGATGAAACTTGCATGGAAGATCATTCCAAATTATATGCCCATGGTCAACAGCTTTCCTTGGCGCGCTCTGGGCGCATTGCGCCCAGAGCGCGCCAAGGAAAGCTGTTGACTTAGTCTTCTATCAGGGTGGAATGAGTTAATATTTAGCTTAGTTTCTGTATTTCTTTGCCCTTTTGCTTTATTTGAACATGGAATTTTGAAACAACTCACAGCATGACTTAAATATTTTGTGTAAAACATTGTTTAACATGTTTTACACATATACTCTCTGTAGATGTCATTGTGCAGAAGAAATCATGTTGAAAATTAAAATAAAATGGGGGTGGGGGGTGGGGGGATCGAATATTTGTTCCTTGGGGAACATATATTTATTCCAGGGGGAACAAATATTCTCTGACACCGGCTAATGTAGGGTTTGGTTTTGAAGTTATAATTTCATATTAATTCTTACTAGAGCTATCCATATTATATCTTGCTTTATCAATGTACCCAGTCCAAGTGTTATTAAGAATTTGATTTTGTGCAATACTCTTTAATTTTTGTTACCTGTACATAATTATGCACTGTCAACTTAAAGCTTCATGGTGGCAGCTCCTATCAGGTGAATGACCTTCATTTCCTTGATTGACCAGAGGTCTGTTACAGGGACCTTTTATTGGGGTGCCAACTGACAAAACCTTTGTTTAATGGTAGTCGTGTTGTACTAGAGTGTTCATTTATTATGTACATGGCGTGTACTGATGAACATTTGCATTAAATTAGCATTAAGAATCAATACATAACAACTGCAAAGATTACATTTCTGTTTGCAGTCGTCTTTTTTGAAGTGCTTAGTTCCTGAAGAAATTGCAACTTTACTTGTACCAACAACAACAAAAAAAAAAAACAAAAAAAAAAAAAAAAAAAAAAACAAAACAAAACAAAAAAAAACCAAACAAAAAACAAAAAAAAGACAAACAAAAAATGGAGATTTCTTCAATCTTTTAAAGTGGCAGCATATGATTGTGCATGTGTTTCACAAGGATATGAGCACAGTAGTTTTTAAATTAAAATTTGCTCACTGGCAGATGCTTGCATTAAACTTGACTGTTGCCCGTTCAAAGTGTCAGCCACTTCTGTTGTACAGCTCTCGTGACTATATATAGTGGTACATTCGGCAATATCAGAAAGGATTAATTGAACAGTGTCTATTTTAAGAGAAAATTTTGAACAACCGATGCTGACTTAGGACGGTTTTAGCCAAGAGTTGAAAGAGTGGGCAGTCCACCAGGCCAGATAGGCCAGCACGACCTGCAACCATGGCATCACGAATGGCTGTCGAGTGGTAATAGGCGTGCTCCACAGATGCTTCGGGGCTGATGTCACTGGCAATTAAACACCCCCCCCCCCTCCACCCTGCCCTCTGTCACCGCAAGTCAAAGATATGTCACATGGCTGATGGCCTTGCCCGCAGGCAAAATACATTAACACGAGCACACCAGGAAAAGGCTGCCTCATCACAGACCACCCAGAGCACAGGTGGCCTGGTGCATGCTGTATATATCATAGGTTCATTTCACTCTATACTCATTTTGACCACTGTAAAAGTTCTTATTTTGACATGTATAAATTTACACTTTGTGTGTGTGTGTTTTTTTTCTTGTTTTGTTTTTTAATTTCAGACAATTAATCTAAGTTTTTGTTTCATTATGTTGGGCACAGTTCCTATTAAGCCTGTGTCAAAGTACTATATCTTTATGTTTTTATTCAGTTTTATGTATTCTGCAAAATAAACAAATATAAAAAAGTACATTGAAATTAAGGGAATTTACATTGGAACCCAAAATGAAGTAACTCTCCCAGTGCTAAAAAACACAAAATTTCTTGCGCATCTTGAGTAACAAAAAAAATCCTCCAGATTCAAGTTTCTCATAATCCAAAAAAAAAAAAGAAAAAAGCAAAAAGAATCAAAAACGCTTTCATCCAGGTACTTAGCAAGCCTTTATTTCCACAGAAAACAGTGCAGGTGTGCTGCATGCTTTGGGCACATTGCTCCTAAACCACACCAAGGACCACACCACAGAAAAAACTTCTGTCTCTGACCTAACAGATGAAAGGTCACAATAAAAGTATACATGCAACATTTATAGTGTAAAGATCAAGTGAGTTTGAACTTTTTTTGTATGTTTGCCTTCGGGGCTTTGATTTTTATTGTTCTTTGACGAGTCAGAGCCAGTCAGATTAACATTGAAGTCACCAGGAAGCAGTCTTATTTTGCTCAGCTTGTTACAGGCGTAGGAATTAATTTGTGTTTCATATGATTATAAAGCTTGCTGGTAAAAATTATATGCCATCCAGGGTATCGGTTGAAATTGTGTGCAGTGGTCAGGGCATATTGTTAAGTGTTCATAATTTGCATGGGTTGATTGTTCATAACATTGGTCCTCTAACTTCATGATTTAGTTTGTCCCTGAAAGTTGCCTGGAACTCCTGCAAATTGTGAAGAAAAAAAAATAAAAACAAAAAAAAAGTAGTATAAAATTAAAATAAATGTTGCATATCTGAAGTGAATTATACTTATTGATACAACATTTATAATTCATAGTTCAATGCTGAAATGCCCATCAAATATGAAATGCACAGAGTTTGATCCATATATCTACATATATAAATAAATATATATATATATATATATATATATATATATATATATGTATGTATGTATGTATGTATGTATGTATGTATGTATGTATGTATGTATGTATGTATGTATGTATGCATGTACAGTGAAAACTCGTTATAATGACACCATCTGTTCCTTTAGAAATGTGTCAGATAACTGAATATGTCAGATAAATGAAGCAAACAACAAAGAAAATGTACTTTCGCCAGTCAAAACTTGTGTTATTATGATGAATATGTCGGATATCTGAGTGTCGTTATAATGAGGTTTCACTGTATATATATGTGTGTATGTATGCATATATATATATATATATATATATATATATATATATATATATATATGTGTATGTATGCATATATATATATTATATATATTATATATATATATATATATATATATATATATATATATATATATATATATATATATATATATATATATATATATATATATATATATATATATATATATAGATATATATATATTGGATGTCAAAGTCAGGCTAAAAAGTGAGGCAGAAAAGTAAAGTAGAATATTGCAGCCAACTGGGGCAATGTGACAGATAGTTTTTTTTAGTGTGTGGTTTTTTTTTTTTTTTTTGCTTATCTAGTTTAGTTATTGTGTGATGATAAGAGTTGGTATATATTTGGTTATAATATCACATCCTTCAACTATACCAGATACAAGTCCATCCTGTGGTAGAGTACACTACGTACCATTTTATATCGTGCATAGTTAGGACTCATTGTGATACAGTGAAAACTGGTTATAATGACACCATCTGTTGCCTTAGAAATGTGTCAGATAACTGAATATGTACATGTCAAATAAATGAATCAAACAACAGAGAAAATGAACTTTTTGCCAATTTGTGTGATATACGTGTGATACAAAAACAATGTATGTGGCCACTAGGTGGTGCTCATTGTACCTCCTGATCTACCCATATTTAAGGCTCGCAAAGGTCGCGACTGCATGAGGACCTGCCTAAAACAGACTGAGCTCCACACTGTCTCAATTACACTTGTGGACTGGAGAAAATCTGGAGATAGGTCTGTTTCGCAGGCAACATCATGATCAGTATGTATTTAAGTTGAGGAAACTAGTAATTTCATGTGACGGAAGTTTGGTGGACGTAGCTCACCATCAGCGAGTGCTTGCACCAAACGTTATGGTAAAAACGACACAATGGTAATTGCACTCCCAGTGTGACCGGTTTCGACCCTGTGTGGGGCTCGTCAGGCACTGAAAATTTAACGGCTGCTAACGCTGTATTAATAGTAACGTAAACAGGGGTTGCTATGTTCTATTTTGCAGTGAGAGAAGCCACACAGCTCCAATTGAGTTTTATGACGTCATTAGGTGGACATTGTGACCACTCCTCTGTACTTGGCCATCTCAGGGGTTCTAGTGATGGTAAATGTCCACTTTTTTAATGAATAAAGCTGGGGTAATAAATGGGCGGGTCTGTACCTTCCTCTGTGAAGATACTTGGGAATTCATTTATTATTATTTTGTCAATGTATTATCCAGAGTATTTGTGTAGGACAATAGGTCTGGTAATTGAAGGAAAGTGTACGTTTTTCCCTTCATTGTGCCACACGTAACATGGAAACAGTTAATACAAGCTGTTCCCAAGTGCAGTGTGGCAGAGATCAGTCAGTCATCTTGGTTCAAGCTGGACC
The DNA here is from genome assembly GCA_964020975.1 of Hermodice carunculata. Lineage (NCBI taxonomy): Eukaryota > Metazoa > Annelida > Polychaeta > Eunicida > Amphinomidae > Hermodice > Hermodice carunculata. The sequence continues at coordinate 76,136,559 of OZ026614.1, read as the reverse complement.
AAGAGGAGATTGATGAATGAGTTTGAATGGAGAACAATTTACATGACGGGCGTTTTGATACTGTTGATGTAGGTGTCAGTGTGCTCTCTAGCTGCAACTTAACCGTATTTTATTTTGTGAGTATATAACCCTCCCCCCTCCCCCTTCACTGCAGGCCTCAAAGTTGGAAAAAAATTCTCAGGAGCCACTGGCCACCATAGTACAATAAGTGAGAGCCATTGTCAGTTATGGTGGCCAAATATACCAGACGTGTAATTATTAATATAGGGGCCACTGGCTTCTAAATGCATGGTTTAATATTATTTTATGGCAAGGGCGTGTTTTAGTTGTTTTTTTTTTATGTTGTTGTTTTTGTTTGTTTGATTGTTTTTTTTTTTTTGGGGGGGGGGGGCAGCATTGGCTATAGCCAAGATTGAGCCCTGGAATTAAAACTGAGTCAACAGCTTTTCTTGGCCTAGGTTAAGTGTGTAGTGCCGAACCCATTTATACAAACAGGAGCAACAGGGACACATCTTTTGTGTAGTTCTGAGCAGTAATAAAAAAAAACAAAAAAAACAAATAAGCACAATCTGATCTCCCTATACTCCATAGCCAGTCTAGTCACTGACAATGTAAACCTATACCTTAATCATGTATATCATCATGGTTGATGTAAAAATTTGAAAACCCAAAGCTTCAACTGCCAAACGAATTTATCGATGTGTCATCATCAGGAAACCATGTTTTGACCAAGCATGTTTTAAAGCCTTATATTCCTAAACATGCTATTTGGTATTGATGGCTACTTGTCTTTCCCTTATGTCTGGTAAGGACAAACTCACTTAAACTAAAAGAATGATTGAATGTGAAATGATACCAAATGAGTAAATTTTGTAAGACAAGTTCTTGTTTATAATGGCAAGACTTTGTGAACTTTTATAAAATATTTGGACAAATATACATTAAAAAAAAAAATTGCAAAATTCAACTTTTGACTTACCCCCAAGGAAAGGATTCCATGATGTATATATTCATGAGCCTTCTCTGAGAGGGGACATCCTGCCCCCCCCCCCCCCAAAAAAAAGCTGTTGACCTGGAGCATGTTATCTTGGTAGGTTTCATCTGCAATTCACATTCAAATTTGAATTTCTTTACTGTTGAAATGTGGTATAAAAAACATTGAAGCAGATGTTTGACCTTTAGGCAGTTTTGACTGCTTTAAGAGGGACAGGGTATAGATACATGTCTATCTGTCCACCTCTGTTTTTTTAGCTCAAAGGCACTGTTTGCTGGTATTGTGTTGTTGCGTTTTATGGCCTTAATTCTTTCGTGTCTTCTAGCTCTCACCATTGTGACACATCATACAGAATTTACACCAGCTGGTCTTCTTAGTCATGTTTCGAAACTAAAAATTCAGGGTGATGATTTTTGTGAAAGTAAATCAGATATCTCATTGTTTAATTGTTTATGTTTTGTTTTGGTGATGCATTACAGAAAACCCCCACAGCACTGAGTATTCCCTGAAACAGATGAAGAAAACAATAATACCTTTAAAATATGTTTTATGTCAAAGCAGTGTTAAAGGAAATATGCTTTGTTGATTAAATCTGAAGTACAATTGAAATTAGCCATTTTGTATTCCTGCATTCAACAGAAAACACTTGAGAAATGCTTTGTTCACATGCAGCGTTCAGGAAAATGTACTTATTAAATTAAAATGTATTTCAGTAAACTTTAAACTTTCAAGTGGGATTCGCAGCTTCATGCGTCCTGATAAATCAATCAGTTTGGTGTTCTTTCCAGCCACAAGTACATCTTTTACTGCTTGAAAACCATTGACTGGACCATCTTGAAACTTAGTGGGTATGTACTTCAAGTGGGTGTCTGCCAAGTTAGTTCTTGAATTTGGTCAAGCTCCCTTGGTTTTTGGCTGCCCATGTGGTGGGTCATTTTTTTGGCAGAATCTTCAAAAGGCTCTGAAAACACTGGGTCACTTGCTTTTAAATAGCTTGGGACTTTTCTGGGTACCCAGGCATATTATTAATTTGTCCAGCAGGTGGCACTGCATTCCCCCCTTCCTTAATTTTCAGATATTTTTGCAATTTGAGACTTCTTTTCCAAAACCGGTAGCTGGATTCTTTCCAAGGTTTGGTAGGAATGTACCTCGAGATAGTCTGTATTGAGGATGTACCTCAGGTGGCACTGCCATCATTTCCTGATTTTTACAATTTGAACGTTAAAAGTTGCATGAAGATCAGTAAGATCAGCATAGTAGTATTGTAAATATAGGCATCCTTGTGCAAGTGCAAGTGTATGTTTCTCTTTTTTTCCAGTCTTAAAAAGCTTTTCTCTAAAACCACAGAGCCAATTGAAATTGCAAGAATTGACATAGGAACATTTCAGATGACCATTGTTAGACTATAATTTGTTCAACAGATGGTACTATGATTTTTTTCAATCTTTAAAAGTTTTTTTTTTTCGCTCTGCTGATGTAAGGTCAGAGATCTGATGTGATCACTCGTTTTTGTTCCTCCTTCAATCCGTTAACTTTTGCTTGTGAGCAGGATGCAGTCCACAGTTTTCAATGCAGCCCCCCTTAACTTTCAGGACTTATGAAGTGTATAAAAATCTAGGTGGAGTCAGATATTGGTGGTACTATTATGCAATAATTAGGCCAAAATGTGAAAATATTGAGAATGCTGTTTTTCAAAGAGTTTTTTATGAATCACCACAAAACTTGGTAGGAATGTCAATCAACCAAAAAGAAAAAAAAATGCATTGAAATTTGATGGCATTGGTCATGGAGAGAATGCATGTCAGAAAATGATCGTATTGTGATGCCTGTGATATGCTAAATTGAGATGGACCTGCAAAACTTACACCAATTTGCATTAGATGGATATGGTCAAATTTTGTAATATGTTCTGTGAACTTGACCTATTTTTTCAAGGTCATTAAACACTTCAGAAAAGGACACTTTAATTCAATATGTTGAAAAAGAATAAGGGAAATGATACAAAATGTACCACAAATGTGTGTTCTTGTGGAAGTATGATATTGCATCATATTGATGGAATGACCTTGACTAATTTCCCACGGCCATGGAGGGAATGCATTTCAGGAAATGGATCTTTTGGTGGTGCTCCCCAGATTATATGTCAGCAGAGCATTAGGCCCATTGGACTTTTGTTTTGCATGTGTTCGCATAACACTTCCCCACCTCAATCCCGAAATAAAGAAACTATACACTGACTTGTCTAAACATACATAATTATGAACCTTCTGTCTTGATTCCCCAGGGATGCCTTGACTGAAATAGTTGTATGCATATCTTCTGGGTTTGCCACTTTATATGCATTACTCAACCCTTGATTCATGTATTGTCTAGTTTTCCTGATAGATCTCACGCTCAGACGTAAATGCAGAATGTTTCTCATTTATTAAATCAGAAAATTCAGGAAAAAAAATCAGTTGATGCAGGCAATATTTAACATGCATCCAGTTTTGGCCATTGAAGAGGGAAGGGATGATGTATTCTCCTCACTCCAACCCCCACCATCCCCTCCCATAGTGCCAGGGGCTGACAGAGTTAATACATATGTATTACAATCCTACCCAGCCTGCCATCTAAATGCACGTAAAACTCGGAGCTGGCAGTTTCAATGCATGACTGTCCCTATACCTCCCCCCCTGCCCCCCTCCACACATGCACATGTACATACACTAGTGCCTGTGGCTGAGAGGATTAACATATTTACACCCCTCCCCCACCCTTCTAGACATCGTGCCAGGTTTATTGGGGTTCAAGTTGTACATATCATCTAAATTTGGTGCCATATGTTGACATATACATTACATAATAACAGTTCTGCACACATATGTATTTTAATTTTTCAAGCTTGACTTGTCAGTGTGCCTTGTCAGTGTTCCCTGACTGAATGCATAAGTAATATGACAAGGGGGTGTAGGCCTGAGGGTATTTCCAGAGTGTTGTAGAGATATGATGAAAGGGGATGCAAGGGTATTACAGAGTGCCAGAGAAAAATGAAAGGGGTGTAAGGATATTTTTCAGAATGTTGAAGTAAAAATGATTAGGTGTGAAGGTAAATTTTAGAGTGTTATATAATAAGGGCATGTAAGGGTATAAACAAAATGCTAGTATACTATGATAAGGAGGTGTAAGGGTATTTCCAAAGCTAAAGTAATATATAAGAGGTAGGTTAATGGTATTTCAAGAATGCGAAAGTAATAGTAGTAATACTTTTGTACAAAAATGTCCACAGGGGGCCAAGTACACAGCACGCTCTATGGTATGCATGAAACACTACAATGTATGATGAAGGCATAGAAGGGTATTTCCAGACAGCTACAGTAATATGAAAAGGGAGTGTAAGGGTATTTCCATAACTACATAATATATATGTTTGTTTCCTGTATAAGCAATGGGCAAATGTCAAACATGGTTTGTCAAAAAGTTCAAAATAAATCAAAATTTTATTTTGCCAATCTCTGTAACATGCTTGATGCACAAGTGTCTCTAAATATGGCCCTCAGGATTTTTATTGTAAATTTAAATAGGAAGTGAAAGGGTTAAAAGAAGGGGGGGGGGAGGGGACAAACACAATACAGTGCAACCTGTCTTGATAGACTATCCCCAAGGATGATCAAATGTAGGTCTCTCCACACATATGGCCTTTCACAGGAGGCACAAATAGGACAAAAACTACAGTGGTCCATGTCTTGAGAGACCACTCCGGGGGGAGGCCCAAAGGTGGCCTCTGAAGACAGGTGGTCTCACATTAGAGGTAAAATAACATGCATAAGATAGCAGCGGGGACCTGCCAAAAGTTTTTTTAAGCCAGGTGGCCTCTCATTGGAGTGGTCTCTGACAACAGGGACCACTGTACTTAACAAAGTATGCTAAAAAGGTGGTCTTTGGAGACAGGTGGTCTCTCATGGGAGTGGTCTCTCAAGACAGAGACCACTGTATCAGCAATAAAGAGTTTTGTGGAGAGTAGGAGATGCAGGATGTCTTTATAGACAGGTAAAGTGCATCTTCCTTCTTGTGTCAAAAATCCTGAGCCATGCAGCCAGAATAACATACGGTATAATCGTTAATTTTCGTGAGGGATAAATATTCATGAATTTTCCCGAGTAGATCATACTCAGGAATATTAAACTTGTGAAATTTTGGCAGATTAAATCTAATAAAGTCACAACACAAAAATATTTTTCACATAGTACTTTAGATGAAATATAAAAAAAAAATTCAACACACACAAATGGGAGGTCTCATATGATTATTACTCTTTTTTCATTTTTGGTTGTGGCAATTTTTGGAAAACAAAACTTGGGAAAATCTTTTTTGCGGCGTATTCGGGAAATGTTATGTGCGGGAATATAAATGATTATACAGCAGATAAATGGACATTTTCAATTTTTGCCCATTGCGGAAGCTGGAGACACATTATAAAGTTGTCATCATTTGTAAAATAGTGGGGCATTTCCATAACGCATGCCAAAATAGCTCTTTCACACTTCCTACCCCTGAACTTAGCAGCACCGCATATAATGTAAGAGCTTATCTAAAATGAGTGCTTGAAGATACACAGATTAATCATGGTTCGTGTTGAGTGTTCCATATTTCCTCAGGGGCTTAGTAATGTGCTCACATAGGGAGCATTAAATTTGTCCAAAAAGGTAGATAAGAGCCACTTGTGCGCCCAGTAAACAAACTGTCTGATTTAACCTTAGGGCACTCTACACAGGGAAACAGGGAACAAAAATCAGAATATATCAAGGGAACTACCAGTGCTTTACTCCCCCCCCCCCCCCTCCAGCTCACCATCTGGTAAAGTTTATTCCAATATGTTTCATACAAATGTGGAATACATTCATGCATTCAGCTGCAGAATTGATCTTTCTTGGCCACCCTTGAATAATTACCAGACTGAGTGCTGTCCAAGCATTATTTTGTTACCAAGTGGGTATAGAAGTATGTAAGTCAGAAGCTAGTCATTGGTGCAAAAAAGTTCGTTCGTTTTGTTACAATGTCACCGTGTTGCTTATTTTAGCAGACTGTCACCAGCCCTTTCTGATTACGGTGGCAATTTACACTGCGTTGACCCCAAAATTGTGGAACAACTTTAACGGATAATTTCTAATTAAGGGAGAAAAGGTTGCCTTTCATGTGAAAATGGAGAAGTTGTTAAATTATATTATATGGTGTATATGTTGCCTGCATGTCAAATTGAAAGTACCCTATGAAAATATTTCGCACACTTGCACGACAGTACTCAATTTAGTTGATATACATGATCTAGAAGTTTGACAGTTATATTTGTCAGGGTCATTAAACAATGAACTAAAAAACAAAAAAAAAAGTACCAGTAAGTGAATTGTAACTGCGTGTTAACCCTCAGTCCTATTGCAGGTACTGATCTAGGAATTGTCAGAACATAGCGTTGAGAGTAAATTTTTATTATATGACAAAAAGGTAATGAAATGGCTGAGCAATCTACTTGAAGATACATTTATTCCAGTGACATATGGAGGCATTCCTTGCTGGGGGCGGGGGGGGGGGGAGATGAAAAAAAAAAGTACTGCATTTCAATGTTGCATTGTGGTGCATTTTCAGGAATAAAATTGGAAAGCAACTCTAAATAGATTGATAAACCTTCCCTGACAAAACATTCTTACTGGGGTTTTCTTCACTATCTAAGGTTTTTATAATGCCTGCAAGCCACAAACGACCAGTGCGATTCCACAGGAACAAAATATTGAATGATTTTTACCTATTTGGCAGACCTCCATTGAGAGGTCTCCTGCATCATGTGACCAGCTTAGGGCCTGCCCGAGATAAGGCCTTTCAAAAGAGGTGACTATTGCATTACACATGTGAGATGGCCACCTGTTGACAGTACTTTTAAAATTTAAAAAGGAGAGTGTTTTAGATCTCTTCTTTTCTTTCCACCATCTCGCTTCCATAATCTCTTTTAAGGATAAGTCTCATGAGATATACAATGCCGGGAAATGTAAGGTCTGTTCAGCAGACAGCCTCAGGTAATACAGAACTGTTTGTCAAATCCTGGAATGCAAACACAATCTTGATAGTCGAGCACTGTTTGAAGTTGTAAATTTATGCGTAATTCACATTCAAGCATGTTGCTGTAAGGTGTATGCCTGCATTGTTCGCCTTCCAGGTTAATCCACAGCCTCGTGGGCTTTTCTTCAAGTGGCCGTGCGGCTGGAACTCTGCCTGTGTAATTAGTTATGCAACGCTCATTACAATTACACGTACAGAACCATAAAACGGGAGCCACAGAAAAGGTGCCTGTGGGTTTTTCTGGATATTCGGTACGCGTGTATATGCAAATTATGTGGTAATTTACATACGGTGCTAATTGAGTTCACCTGTTACAACTAGATTGTATGATAGGTAACTGCAATATTATGTTAAAAATTTCGATAGTGATACACAATTAATAGCCCAGGTAAATATTGCCAGTGGTGTTTGATGAATAATCCTAAACACAGATCTGACTACATGTGTTGTCTGCCTTTTACTTTCTGTTATATGTACTGAGTCCCTTCTTGCGGATGCAGGAGGTGTTGTTTTAGGGCTGTTGTTGATTTGAGAAATCGCACACTTTTGTCATCGGGGTGTGGTTTCCGCTGTCTTAGTACATGGTAAACATAGTAAGGTATGTCATTCACAGAAAAAATTTGATTGATGTTGTTTTGCAAGAGTAGCCCAGCTGTAGCAAAACACGTCATCAGATGACCACTGAATTGTCAGCAGGTCTGGAAAGTTTAGTGAATCTCGAGAATGTATTGTGACATTAAAACCGAGGGGGACCAGATTGTCATATATCTGAAGTGTGTAGACAGGAGACTTGCACACAGTTGGATGCAGATACGGATGTGGAAGACGATGTCAAAGTGCAAAAACTCCACAAGAGGCCTGCCTTTTGGTTATGAAAGGTATTTGTGCATGTCTCGAAACTGACTTTCTGGCTAAATTCGACTGCCGTAGCATGGTTCAAGAATAGTGCATTCATATTGTCTTGGTTTTTTTTTCTTTTTGGACTAGACTTTTCTGGCGTCCCTCATGCAGGGGGTGTTGCAGTCAGGAGGGCTAGGGCTGTGTATTACCATTGCTTTCTTATTGCAATTTGCAATTTAATCATCTTTGTGGTTTCAAAAACTGCAGAGCAAGTATACAGAAACAGAATTTTCTTGCTGTAAATGTAGATGTATAGCTTTAATGTTCATCTACATTTTCAGACATTCTCAGCAAAAGAAAGCCAGTTTATTCAGTGTTTTTTTAACATACAACATGGGGGAAATGCACACCTCCAGCCCACACAGATTTTGTGTATTGGGTTGTGTATTCAGCTTTAATGCAACTTTATACACATAAAATCTGTGAGTACAATCTCCCTGTTCAGCAGTGCCCAGATGACACATTTTTCTCCAGTTAGCACAGTTTCACCCTTAAACCAGACAAAACCGGCTGGTGGTCAAATGTCGTCTGCTTCAGTGCTTTCAACTAATTTCGACAGTAATGAAAAACAATTTGACTGAGAATTGCAGTTGAGACCCATCAAGATCACATGCCCCAGGTTAACAGTTTTCCCTGGCATAGGTTGGGCACAACCCATTCCAAAGAAAGCTGTTGACTCAGTCTTAATTCAAGGGGTAAAGGGTTAACACCCTTCTTTAGTGTTGGCACATCAATATATATCATGATGGAAATGATGGTACCTGAAATGTACTTTAATACTTTCATGTGCGTAAATTTTCACAGGTCTTTGCATTTCAGGCACCTAACTTAAGTTTTAATTTCGATATGTTGGACATATTGCTTATTAAACCTGTGGCACTGTTTCATTATGTATTTATCTTTAGTTTTGCACCATCAAGCAAAAAAAAAAAAAAGATGAATAAAAATATAAAGAAAAATTAGCAAAATTGAAAAGAAAAAAAAGTAGTAAAATTGAGTGAATTTACAGTAATCATTAAGTGACTTCCAAAGCTCTGAATCAACTTCTCAAATCAAAGCTGACCCTAGTAAAACAATCATAATCTGCACTGCATCAGTGGGTGCGACTGGGCGTGCAGATAATGCATGCATCTTGATATGCACAGAAATTTTAAATGATTCAGGCAAATGATGTTGGCTATGTGCCCTCAGCCAAGTCTGTATTCCCGGAATCAGATAGTGAATACTGTGTATGATACACAGATGATGCACATGACATATGGTGACATTCAAGGAATTCTGATTAAAAATCTGCTGCTTTATTCCCAGTGATGATCTCCACCCTGGAAACACGGCCCATGCCTGTCAAAGGCAGAGCCCCCTGTGGAAAATGGTGGCACGTAGTTTGTGCAATTACATTTCTTTGTGAAGAAAATCATTGTTTCATAATTCAATTAAATATTGTTGTGTCAGCAAGAGTTGACTACAAGTAAAGTGAAGAGTGCTGTTCAAGTTACATCACAAAAAAGTCCTGAGAAATGCTTTATATACACACATACATAGATATATGGGAAGTCTCTATTGAGACCACCTATGGGACTGAATAAAGTAGGTCTTAATATGGGAGTGGTCTTAATATGGAACACATACACAAAATGGTGACCAGAGACACAAACAGGACTGGGGCAAGGTGGTTGTAATTAAGGAGTTGTCGCTTAAGGTAGAGGTCTTAATATTAGGAATATTTCGCTGCATATATACTTTATTTCATGAATGTGGCTTGGCTAGGAAAATACCTGTGTGCATCCGTAATCTACCCCCAAGGCTATTAATGTTCCAGGTAGTAATGACATAATGACACTAAATGATACAGTCCCAGTGAAAAAAAAGTAAGAAAAATATTTACAGTGGAAAGACTAATTAATACTAATTACCTTGATTGTTTGTATCCAGCACATAGATTGACATTTGTTTCACATGGTTACATTGTATATACATGTATTAGTGTACACATCATGTATATGCAAGTTCATTTTGTATCTCATTCTCTCACATGACACAAACACACACATATAACACTGCTCAATTACAGCTCGGAAACTACCAAAATATCATATCACCTCCATTTGTCATTAACAAAGGTTTTATGTCTGCAAAAAATTGTTTATGGTCACAGAAATATGATACATACATGTTTTATGTCCTTCAGTTTCACACCTTTGTATATCACATTTTGGAAAAGTGAGTTTATTGCCTGCTCAACCTTGGTCTCTGCTTAGCTGAGGGGCAAGGCTGGTGGTGTACCAGAAGTGGTCTGACTTACAGGCAACTAGATTCATATCAATCAGTAGTTAAGGATTTGTAATTGGAAATTAAGGTCTGCACTTGTATTTAGAGATGACAAAATATTAAAGATGTAGCTTAAAATTGGAGGATATAACTTTAAGGTACAGTATACAATGTATGTTTTACAACAAGATATATATGTTTTAGAAGAAACGTAACATCATTTAGCCATATGTCGATGTGTTTATGTACACACACACACACACACACACACACACACACACACACACATATAATCTCTGTCTCTATATATATACACACAAATATGTTATATATATATATTGTTGAGCATGAAACACTGAATGATGCAAGACCCATCATTATACTTATTTCTGAATTGCATTGTAAAAAAGTAAAAATGTGATTTGTCTGAACACTAAAAGAAAACACATAGATTTTACGTATTTACTTACCCTGTTACCAAACCCATATCCTATATACCTGTTTGTTGTAACAATATGTCTTAAGGCAAACTGACAGCGATGAAGTAGTCTGATACCTCATCACCAAAGGGGGGAAAAAACATTCATGTACTTATTATTAAGACGATTAATCCGAGCTGACAGTTTTTCAACAATAAGTCAAAAGTGCATAGAACTGAGTATAATTATATGACAGTGTACATATGTTTAGTTCAAGTCCGCAGTGGGACGTCTTCTCGGTGCACAGATTGCGGTCAGAATTATATCGAATAATTGTGCCAAGTGTCACAATAAGTCAGCTGGCCTCCAAAGCATGCTAAGCCCTATGTCTTTAAGGCCACGCATAAGTGGACATTAATTAGTGCCTCACACCTGATGAGAGGCTCATTTGGCTAATTGGTCAGCATCTGTTACCTCAGTGACCCACATATATGGCATTGTAGTAACAGTCTTCTCGTTTTTGTCCATTTTTGTAGTGGCATTATGTGATCCAGCAGGTTCGTTCCCATCGGTTGGCCATAAATTGCCTGCACCTCAACAGCCTGTGATTCAGTCAGTCCACAGTCGTGTTAGGAGAGCCTCGCCAGATCCGAGTGACAGGGACGTTTGCAATGGGAAAAAGGTAGGTCCTTCAAATTATATTTAATTAACAGGTATTTTTAGGATTGCAAGCGTATTTCTCTCTTTTGCTTTGGTGATGAAACTTCAAACACTGACCGATTGTGTAAATGTGTATCAATTTATCATCCTGTGGTGAATCACATGAGCTTTGATGGGAATGGAAATTGGACATTACCTGGAACTACTACATAGAACTGTCCACCATGACTTGGAAACTCCATCATGAATAAGAGAATTCCTGATATTTGTTATGTTGCGAGAAAATGATAACATATGTTGTCCCCCACCCCCTAAATAAATATATATGTATACATATTTATATATACATATATATATATATATATATATATATATATATATATATATATATATATATATATATATATATATATATATATATACATATGATACATAATTGGAAACTTGTTTCAGTTTCCAATCATTCTGGTATTCTATCTAGCAAAAGTGTCACATGTGCTTATAACCTTTTGGAGAAATTGTCGAAGTCTAGATTTATGCACAAATATATGAATCAGGAAATATGTAGATTTTAAAGACTCCTTACTTGAATAACATACATCAAACTTTTGTATTCTTGGACAGTGATTTGTTATGTATATAAATTAGTTTCATTGAGAAATTAAAGAAAAAAAAAAACAGTTTGTTTCATTAGTTAATGTGACGTCTGAGAGTGATTGAATTTTCAATTGTAGATTGAGTCCATACGTACATACTGAATGAAACTTGAAGTTGTCTATGTGAGAGTCTTAAAAGTGCAGTTACATTTTGATGATGAAAATATTATCTTTTGTGGAATTATATATACACTTGTTATTGGGCCACTGGTTTTGAAGATAACTGAGAAGGTATGACAAGTGAATGTGCAATAGCTCAATTTTTAGGACATAATAATTAGCTTTTACAAATTGTTTTTCTCACATCTGATGTGCAGTCCAAATATGCCAATCACTTTTACTGTATACATACATACGTAAAATATGTCAACCTGACAAGCATTTACTATAACCATATATAACAAAGTGGATTCTTAATTAGCAGGACTTTGAACAAATCTCAATCAACTAGTGGGATCGTTTGCTTTGAGGCATTTCCATTGTATATGATTTACACATATGAAAGAATAGGTCAGTTATTTCGATAGTAGATTTGAAATTCAGTAATGAGAGTCTTTACTAAGTTTATTTTTAAATAGTTAATGATGACATATATTTCTGATAACCTTTGCTATTGTGACATTTTTTTAAGTTTGTGTTTTTTAGAGGCAAATTTGAAATCTTGCTGCATTTTCATTTGCAAATAAATTGTTCAAAATTACAGTTCGTGTATGTTATTCATCTCAAAAAGATAGATGTCCTTCGACACTTCTGTATCATTAATACCCAAAGTCTGCCAAGTTCTATACTCTCTATATCTGTCCCTGTCACTACATACATGTATGTCTAAAATATAGATACATAAACAACTGTTTTGTTTTTTTTTAATTTTCAACTTTTAACTTGAATGATAACGTTTTAAATGTTTCATGATATGTGGAGAGTGTCATTGCATTTTACGATGCAAAGTCAGGGGCATGATTATATATATATATGTAAATAGGTTAGACAGGGACATGTTAGCTTATGAAGAGTAAAGAGTTCAGACTGCGGAATAGGGTAATGACCTCTAGGAAGTGGTTCTGGACAAAAAGACACAAATACAAATATGCAGAGTCTCTTGAAAATATGAAAAAAGTCCTGTAGCATATACTTTCCACAGCATTCTTATACTTTCATTTGTATATATATATATATTTTTTTTTATGTATATATATATATATATACACAGTGGAATCTCCCCCATTAAGACCACCTAAAGGACTGAAAATGTGGTCTTAAAAGGGGTGATCTTAATTGGAGATTCTACTGTATACATGCAAACATACATACATACATACATACATACATACATACATACATACATACATACATACATACATATATGTATGTATGTATGTATTTATACATATATACCTTCTTAAATTTTGTATGTCTGGTTTGTTCTATATGATCTGACAGAGCGTTTGCAAGTCAGAAAAAAAAAGCAAACAGATTCAACATAAAAAGGGAGTTCTGTCAAAGTGAAATCAAATGTCTCATTATCCTCAGATGTGTTTGAATGCAAACAAACATCTGTCCACAAGACAGATGTATGACGTCAGGGGGAAGTGCTTCCTTGCACACACCTTAATTGATGCACGTGGGCCAGTGTGTATTGCGCAACTGGTGTTGGCTCAGAAGAGGACAGATGAGTGGCCAGTGGGTGTGGTCAGTGAGCGTGGCCTGGGTGGGCAGTGGAATCAAGCCAGAGGGTGTGATCAAGTGGAGCCCTGTCCTGCAGATAGGTGGTCAAGCAAGAAAAAAGTGCACGTGTGTGGGTATGATGTGCGAGCACCACATCACATGACTATTGCACTTCTTGACCTTGCCGTGCAGAGTTTAATTGATTTACAGGTGTCATCTGTCATAATTATTGTGTAAATATGTAAGTGACCACTGTGGATTTGAGTACATATAAGGCCAGTCAGAACACAGCTGTCTGGAACAGGGGAGGGGGGGTCCTCAGGGAGAGTCAAAACTTCGGTTCAAGGCCACGCCTCCTGAAATACTTAATGGATCCCCTCCTCCTCCATAAAAAAGCCTGAGCACAATTTAAGTTATTGTCTGAGTTTTTTTTTCATTTAACATTATTTTGGTTCAGTCAGGTTTGCAAACATGCAACACAATACAATACAGTGCAATAGAATAGAATAGAATAGAATACAATACAATACAATACAATACAATAAAATACAACATAATACATGGTCTATGAACAAAGTACACAGAACTGGTACAATGTCTCAGAAGAAGAGCTCAGGAAATGTACCAAATTCTAACATTGAACTTAAGCTGAATTATTCTAAGAAAAACAGATTAAGGTAATGTTGCTAGTTGTAAATAATTTTGTTCATTTTGAGATTTAGGACAGTTTGCAAGACAGCCATACTGTCTATTCTGAGTTGGTAGATCTAGTCCCAAAACAATTTGAAGAAACTATCAAAATGCTTTTAATGCTAACATGGTAGTCAGTAGACCATGTGAAAACTTGAATCTTGATTACAGACAGTAGTTATTTGTACCAAACTGTCCAGTTTGTGTGGATATTTCTCTGAAACTAACTATCTGATTTTGATCAAATAAAAATTGATTTACTCTAAAAATTCTTCACAGAAAAGACATATAGGTTTTCTAAGAAATGGTCAGTTCTTTTTCAAATGATTATGGGTGTCAAAAATGAAGAGTCCACCGACATTATCAATTTTGACAAAATTAGCCTTTTTTCAATTTTTTGTATCACATTGTGAAAAAAACAGATGCAGATATGAAAAATTCCTGATACTATTTTGAAGATACCTGTGTGGAGATCATAATACAACATGTAGTACAAATTGGACCGTTTTATCTTGAATATTTTTTAAGAAATACAATGTATCCATAATTTCAAAAACAAAAACAAAAAAAACCCAAATTGTACTGAAAACGCTTGTATTTATTCAACAACTTTGAATGTAGATTTCTATCTTTAGTACAGAGATATTCTTCAAATACTTGTGGGTCAATTAAGTATTTAGGTTTATTATGTAGGAATGCATATTTCTGTGATATTTGGCACAGAAGTGAAGTACTTATGCCAGGTTGGACATTACTTTAAAACCCCTGTCAATTTGTATCACATACAAGTACAGAACATTTGATGCATTCCAGAGTCTAGAAGTGGAACCTCCTGGTTTCCATGATAAGCTTCTGCAAACATTTGCTTCAGTTGTTAAAAGTATAACTGGATTTTCATGCCAATTACACGTACCTGAAGGTTACTTTCTGTATACAAGCTTACAGACTCTTAAAGGGGGATGGGGGTGGGTAAGGGGGGCTCATAGTACGCTGGCACAAGTACACTAAAACCCCCACTAGTAGGCACCTGTCTGCAGTGGGTCCTCCTTACAATGGGCACTTTTCTTTGGTCCCGTTTGATTTTCCCTATTACCTACATGTTAATGGAACCTCTCTACAGTGGGCACCTCTCTACGATGGGCAGTGGGCACCTTAAATGTATTTGAAAATCTGCTACAGTGGGCACTTTTCTTTCTAAAAAAGGTAATCAGTACATGTATTTCGAATGTTTTCTTCTCACACTGTCATTTTTGCACCAGTGCTTGTCCCCTCAGCCGGATTCATCACCCCACACAGTGTGATTTCCAAACCACATCAAACAGTGCAGTGTGGGTCAGCTGGTTGGCCAGCATGTACTTGTATATTCGAAGCATAGCAGTTTTCAAAGGGGGCGGTCATTTTTTACGGGGGGGGGGGGGCCTCGGGATGTGGGGGAAGGTACAAAATGACTGACATGGGGGGTCATAAAATTGGCTCCGCACCCCACCCTGGCGGGGGAGGGGGGGTGTCATCAAATTTGGAATCAGGTTTTAACGAAGTCATACAACAATAACCAGTATAAGGCTGGGGGGGGGGGGGTGGTCACAAAATTCTGCAGACTTGCTGGAGGGGGGGGGGCGCAAATTCTTGTCAGTTTTATGGGGGGCCACAAAAATTATGATGATACGCCATCCCAATATCCGTCATCTCTTCCCCCCTCCCCTGTAAATAATGACCGCCCCCTAATCTAACATTGATTTCCTTGACATCTTTGTGGACTAACACCAGCATCAAAGGGGAGAAATCGACTTAATAGCTGACTTGGCTGAAACAATAAGTGTGTGGTTGAGTGCCACCTGAGTGATTGGCTCAAGGTTATAGTGAAATATTTGGATATTCATCATTTTTAACCTCAATGAGATCAGAACTGTTCTTCATATGTAGTCTATGGACAGCATCAGATCAGTTCAGTTTTTACTCCTGCCAGTCAGGCTAACAGGAGAAAGTTTTCCAGTGTGCATGTCACAGTGAAACACAGAAATATCTGACACTTAGCAAGCAAGCAGAAATACTTAAAGAACTTGAGGGTAAATCACAGAGACAAATTGTTGCAGAGTATATCCAAAGGAACCACGGGCAACATCGTCTATCTACCCACGGTGGTCAACCCTCTCTGCAGTGGGCACCTCCTACAGTGGGCACTTTTCTCCGGTCCTAAGGGTGCCCACTGTATAGAGGTTTTACTGTAAGTGTAATAATTTTGCCCTCGTACAAGGTAAGGAGAATAAGAAAATGAACAAATAATGGTTGGTACGAATTACGGAAATTAAAAAGGCTTTCAGTACATAAGTGCAGCAAATTAAAATGCCCGTTATGCAAGTACTGAAAACCCCTTACCCCCCCCCCATAAAAGGAAATCTGAACAAAGAGGCATCAAGCAAGTCCATTTAACTAAGAATTTTCTTGAATCATTAAGACAATTTGGATGAGTGTGATAAGCAAATACAATGTATAGAAAGCTAGCATTAAAAAAAAAAAAATATGTTGAACTATACTCACACAGTTGATTCTGATTTCCTTATCTTCAGGAGGTGATTTTTCATCATGACATTTGAACCTGTCTAGACCGAGCTGCTAATATATGCAAGTATTTACCCCTAGTTGTACTGCATTTCCCCCCCCCCCCAAATGATATATTCTATTGCCATGTTGGGATGTTTTTTTTCTTTTTGGTATGTAATTCAATAGGACCATGACAAGCAGCCTTAGTGATGGCAAGATATTGCACTACCAGAGCTAGCTCGTGAAAGAACATCAATGTTAGATGACCAAGAGCACACATGACTTGGCAGTCATTTCATCATTCCGTCACACACACAAAAAAAATTTTTTTTTAAATATACCCAGAGGGCCATTCTCTACTTTCCTGCCCCATTTTCCAAACACGATGTTCAAAACTCAAAGTCAAGTTGGACATTTTTTGTTGCGATCTTTAGGAATGCATGTACATTAGCCTGCAACTCAAGACTGCAGGCTTCCCTGCACAAAAGCTTTAAATTATGACAATTGCATAAAGAGATGCTGTGCTTAGTGTTCATCAGTTGGGTCTCATTTTTATTTCGTTTCGTTTAATACAATTATTTTTTTTTCTTTTTTTGCCTCAGTCCTGAGGGCAAACGTAACTGCAATATTTTACCAGCCTCTTGTTCCATCTTGTGTGTCTATTCATTCAAATCTTCTATGTAAAAGCAGAAATTCTTAGCTGTCCCCCCAGGGCAAGTGTTTCCAAATTATTTTTTAATTACCCTGATTAGAATTTCATTTGTCCAGGGCTAGTGGGTATGTAAGTTGATGAGCCCTGGATTGTTTTTACTGTAAGGATTTGCAACCCTACAGCAGCCAAAAGCATCAAAATTACATGAAATAAATTTTCGTTTAAAATTGAACCCAAAGTGTGCCGAGGAAAGGCTGTTGACTCAGTCCAAAATGTGGCACTGAAAGCATGAAGACTGAGTCAATAGGTTTCTTTGATGTGTTTGGTTGATAAGCCAGGAAAGCTGTTCACCTGGGGGCACACTGTAAATTGCTTTATTTTCACATGTATAAATTTTCATGCTGTTTGCATTTGCAAGTGACATTTCACTGTAATTATGATTTCACTGTTTTGGACATAATAATTCCCATTCAAACAGTGTTAAAATACTATTTCACTGTGTTTTTATTTTCACGGTTTTGTGCCATCAGCAAACTAAACAAAAATAAGGGTACAGCAAAATTTAAGCAATAACAGTATGTTGTGATAGGTCTTGCCTACAATGTGCAATGCTCACTCAACTTGTTTTTCATTACTGCTGAAAATTAGTCAAAAATGTCGAGTCTGACCAAGGAAGGTAGAAATAGATTTATACCCCCCTTGGTCAGACATTTGATTACCAGCTGGTTTTGTCTGGTTTAAGGAGGGCAGGGTCCAGTCATGCTCAGCTGCCACATTGACTGTGCTTGTTTTATGAGGAATTTCAGGAAACTGTACATTGCTTTAGTTTTGCTGTTCTCTAATTAATGCTCATTTCGCTGATGGCTCCAAAAACTGGGAAGATAAAAACACACCGTGAAATAGTAGTTTAACATTGTTTGATTGGGAATTACGTTCAAAAGAGTTCAAATAAAATTACAGTCAAATGTCAAAAATTAAAAAAAAACAACAAAACATGAAAATTTATACACAGGAAAATAAAAAAATTTACAGTATAATATCCATATTTCCATAATAATTTGGGAAGAAAACTATTACTTGTATGGAATGAATTAAGACCAAAAAAGTCACAGGCAACCAAGGATGTGCTTTCTTACCAGTTGGGTCTGATGTTGAATGATACAAACATCAGAGAAACTTGAAACCTTCCTTCGGGCATCACTTGTGACAGTGTATTTCATGAATAATGCTTGCTCATGAATTTGAAGTCCAGATGTAATTTATTATGTTTACATGAAAAGAAAGACAGATACAGGAAATAGACAAACATCAATTTCGATTAGTTTGTAGCAAAGTTAGTGTTGAGAAATTCTAATACAGTCAAACCTGGCTTAAGAAACCATCCTTGGGATCTTATGAAAGTGGTCCCTTAAGACAGGGTCTATATTTGGATCAACTGAAATGAAAAGACATATAACTAGATTTGCACACACCTTTATTAGGCTATGATGAAATAGTTCAAAGAAAACCAGCATTTGCCGCAGAGAGTTATATAGGAAAGCCACTTATTGTGGTCCCTTTACACAGGTAAACTGATATGATGGGACCAGATTTACCTGGATGCGGGGTGCTTTGGACAGGCGGGCCTTAAGGCAGGTAAAAAACAAAACAAAAAAACATTGGGGGTACTTGGGACTGGTCACTTGCGACAGGTGGTCCCTTAAGACAGGTGGGCACATGGGCAGGTTTGACTGTACATGTGTGTTGAACTTTAAGATCAAGAAAATGAGACAGGGATGGCAAGATGATCCTCATTTACTATGCACAGATATACTTCGTTTTTTTTCTGTGAGATCAGCTTTAACTTTAAGGTCATGATTTTAAAATTACCTGCTTGGTACAGTGTCTCCCTTTGGAAGGATATTTGATTGTTTGACTGTAACTATGCTGTATTTTTAGTTGCTGTTTTTTAAAAAGCAGAATCAATAGTGATGGTCTGCCACACTGACAACCTTAATTGGCATTTACATGTTATAATAGTTGTGTGGAGAGACAACTACCGTGGAGGCTTCATGGAAATAGAAATGTATACAGCTTTGAGTGTTGACCGAGAATTTGAAACTTTTGGGTCATCTGATATATGTCATTAGAATTGTAGTTCTAGTTGGTGGTGTGGGGGGGGGGTGTCTAAATTTTCATGACACCCCTTTCTGTTGACAATGGCTGGCCAATTAAATGAGCCAGATTTTGTTTATGGCCTAGGTGTCTCCACTTTCAACGGATCAATATGAGCAGTGGCGCCATCTACATCACACATGCTCCACTGCAAGTTCGAATATTTTTATAAGCAAATATCCCAGTCCCTGCTTGGAGGGACCAGCGGAAGCGTGGGTCCAAAGGTGGGCACCAGGTGTCTCACGTGGTAGTGGTCTGTGAAAGCAGGTACCTCTGTATGTTCATTTGGCATGTTTGTATTTCAGACATTTTTTTTCTTTTTTGAATACCCAAGGCAGTTCTATGTGGTTCATTGTAGTCACATCCACCGTACATACTGTTATCTCTGTTGAAGCTGTATTTCCACATTTTGTTTTTTTAATTATTATTATCAATAAATATATTTTTTCTATTTGATATTCCTTTCAGCCGACGCCGGTCACTCAGGTCAATACCACAGAACAGCTACAGAAGTTACGAGCCGCCATGAGAGACACTAGCAAGACGGGGGGTCAGGCGGTCAATGGGTACATTGTCCCCATGGATGATGAACATCAAGTGAGTACTGAACCAAAGTCACCTTTAGGCCACACAAATTGAAAAGTGAGTTTCTCAAGTATCTGTTTAAGAAAATTTACGAGAGTGGCCATTTTTTTTGTTCAATTTAACATTTTTTTACCAAAAGTTGACAGAAAATGGCCACAACAAGGCCTATCTTTCATAGAAGCCAAATATACACAAACATCACATCTTTCTTCCATTAAGATATGAAAACAGTAGAGGTGGAGCTGTGGAACTGATGCAGTCAGTACTTGAGAAAGGTACTATTACAATTTACAGTATTTCCTTTGGCCTAATAATTAAATCTTCAGAGCAAAGAAACTAGGAGTTTGATAAACTGCTTTTTGTCTTGAAGTATAAATTGTATGCAAACATATTAATTTTGAAGGGTTGACATTGTAGTGCTTGTCCTCGTTATATCGTCAGTGCGATGTGATGCATCTACTGATAGATATGCTTTCCTGTCATGATACATTGAAGATGATCGCAAAAACGAAACAACAACCACCTATGTATGGGCATGCACCTTTTTCCGTCGAAAATTACTCAACCTGACCCGTGTGGTACGTGCTGAAAACAGACTGCTTTAGACCAAGACCAAGAACTGCATCCACTTTAGAGTCCCCTTTATGACATGTGCTAATTTTATCTAGACAGTGATAACACACATCTTTTACTGTCAGGGTACTACCAAACAATGACGTGTCCAGAGAGTGTACATAATTTCTCTTTTCACATACCGTATTATCCCTTTTAAGCGCCCCTGCCCTCTTAAGCACCCCCACCATTTTCTCATCCCTATATTTATGAAATTATGCCAGATTTTCTTCCATTTTAGATCAATTATGCATAAATATTGTTCCAAAAATCCTAAGTATAGGTATATACATGTATATTGCACTCCCTTTGGGATAATTTCCTAAGCGCCCCGGGCACTTAAAAGGGATAATACGGTATGCGCAAAGTGATTGGGTGCTGTCAATGGTATTAATTCATCTTACCTGATCAATTAGTATGTAGAAACACCAAGGACTATATCAAACACTGATCATCAACCAGTTGCCTGCAAAGCTGACCAAGTTCTCTGTACAGCAGAGTAGACAAAATATGCAGCTTTGGAGACAAATCAGATTGGGGTTTGCCTTAATATGCCCGGGTTTAAGCCAATGCTAGCCACAAGCAAAGCGAAATACTCACGTAAATGTCTGCTCCTTTTATTTCTTTCAAGAATTATACAATTGACAGGTCAACAGCTTTCCTCAGCACACTGTGGGCACTTTGCCTGGAGTGTACTAAGGAAAGTTGTTGACTCTGTACCCCAGAGGGTTAATAGTCCACTGCAGTAAAGGGTCAAAATCCACTGGCATGTTGTAGTGATGCGTTTAGATTAATTATCAATATGCTTAGTCATCTCTTCCAGTGCCATATTTTGGACTGAGTCAACAGTTTTTGGGGGGGCATGCTTTGGATGCAATGTGTCCAAAGCATGCCAAGAAAAGCTGTTGACCTGGACTATTATATTCTATGTAACTGCAGGGTTGCTGGTACTTGAATGAGAGGTCTTTTTACAAGGAAATCCTTGTTATAATTCACAACAGCTCCTTTTTAGTAGTATAACTTGAGTTGTAGTAGGTACTAAAATAGCTAAGTGCAGTATGACTTTAGTTGCAGTTTGTTCTGAAAGAGTTAAGTGTAGAAGAGAGAAAGTATTATATGATGTTCAATGGCATATACATGTATGATGGAATCCAGGTATTAAGACCACCAAGAGTTGCACCTAAAAGTGGTCTTTATTTCCAGATAGGCCTACTTTTGAAATTGTTGCCATACATGTACGCATTTGTAGTAAAATAAAGCACACGTGTGCGGTTACTGCATGTCTGGTGTTATCTATGAGGTGGTCTCATTGTGGAGGTGATCACTAATGTGGGGTTCTACTGTGTATATACGCAGACCTATTTTATTCGGCGTATTTTATCGTTCTGTTTTGGAACAAAACTAATTCTGGCAACATTTTTAGATGAATCAAACAGTTCAATTATATTTTCAGAGTGAATATGTATCAAACCATGACATGAGGGTCCAATTCATCTCTGGCTTTTCAGGATCGGCAGGTAAGCTTTTCACGGGGCACTGCATTTTCGCAAAGGGCCTAATTCCCGTGCTGCCACCTAGGCTGCAACAAGGAACTTGACAGGAAGGATGGTAGATTCATGTATGAATCAGAGCCAAATGAGCTTCTATGATAAGAGTAACAACTGGAAAAAGCGAAAATCTTAGGAAAGGACTAAGTTTTAAAACATACCAAGATGCTAAACATATTCAGAAAAGTCTACTTGTGTGGTAGAATAAGTGTCATTTCCAGATTACTGGTCAACCTGACTGGTACAAGTGCCCTCATCATGGCGGAGGCTTAGTTCCACTGCCTAGCAACTGAGGGGACAGGAGCAGGTCTGCAGTGAATATAGTTAAATATAAATGCCTCCTATTTGAGGTTATAATATACTAGTCACCTTCATGAGGTATGGTTTTCCTTCAAGTTTAAATTCATGAAGGCAACCTCTGACTATGTAGGGAGTGAATATGGTGGAAATTTCTGGTGCAATATTGATTATTGTCATGGTTTTGCAGAGTTTGGTGCTCATGTTATATGTAAAGTCTGTTAAGTAACTAATTAGCCCCACATTGATTAGACAGCAAGAAATTATTTGAATTTATGTTGAGGACAAAGTGTGTGAGGGACACAGAGAGACTCTACTAAAGTCAGTACAATGATATCTGTCTTGAGAGACCCCTCCAATGAGAGACCACATATCTTTTTAAGACCACTCTCTCAGAACACTGTGCTATCTTTTCCATGTTATCATATCTCTAAATGAAAGACCACCTGTTTTGGGAGACCACATTTTTACCTGCCCTTGGGGTGGTCTCTCAAGACAGGGACCACTGTATTTGCATATATGTACATATACATACACACATATATAAATGTATATATATTTATACATAATTATATATATATGCATATATATATATATATGCATATATATATGCATATATATATATATATATATATATATATATATATATATATATATATATATATATATATATATATATATATATATGCATAGCTGCACAGTTTAACTCCGGCTTTTCTACCTCTTTATGGGAAGAGCTCATGGACCCTCAGATAGTATGGTTTGTTGAACTTCTTTAAATTAGTTGTAGCCAAAATAAAAATCTATAGTAAATATTATATGTAGATCCATGCATAATTAACAAGTGTTACAAGGATGAAAATGGTTGAGATTATGAAATTGTACAGGTGCTTGGGAAATGACAAAATGTACTTGATATAAACAGTAAAAAAAAAAAAAGAAAAAAACATAAAAAAAAACATGTCCTAACTAGGTCTTAGATTTATGATATGCAAAGAAGATGAGAGTATAACTGTAATGACTGTGTGCATGACCATGTGGCCTTGTCCCTAACTTGGCCTGAATCTTTTAACCCGTGAACTGCAGCATAGAAAATTAACGTGTAATTTTGGCCACATTTGTGGCTTTATGCACTTAGACATTGAAGAGGCCCAGATAATTGTAAGACAGGGTCCCTGGATTGAAACATTAAGTGGTTCTCTTAATTTTGACACACCTGCACCGACGACATATAATCCATTGTGGTAATACCACAATGACATGCAAAGTACAAGTACACATATGGTACACACAGCGAAGTCACAAAGTGCGTACGTTGTACGTGAATGGTGATGCAATGAACAGGTTAATTTTTAATTTGCTAATCATGTAATTAAGAAAAATGATATCCTTCTTAATGGTTGTTATACATGATGTAAATGATAAATTTTATTTTTAATCAAGGAAGATATTTTTTCCGTAATCAAAAGCCAAAATTATGACATCGAGTTGATTAGTCGGGATAAGGTATTGAGGGAATGTAAACGCGAGCACATGGGTTTGGTGGCAAGAGAAGTAGCTACCTGGGAGGATATACATGTGTTAATGGGCTGCCAGCAGTTGTTTTTCTCAGTCCCTGATGAGCTTGAGACTATCTGACCCACCAATGACCTTTCCTATATGCAAATACACAAATAATCAACCTTTCTTTTTCCGTTATTGTGTGACGATAGGAAGCTTAAACTTACACACGCAATAGTACCTGCAGACCACCCCTTTTGCCAAGCAAAAGTGGTCACATGTGACATGTGGTCTTAAATTGCAGTTGAAAGTAGAGAGTAGACTGCTTTGCCCTCAAAAATGTGGTCCTAAAACCCAGGCGGCCTATATATTGCATCACTTATAATGTGAGGCCATTATATTTTAAGTATATCAACTTTTTTCCTCTAAGAATTAAACATGTCTGCTTTCCAGTTTGCCACATCAACTAAGAAAGAGGGATACTTTTTTTAGGATTTTTTTTTTCTCTTTGGTTCGCATTTGTAGGAAGGCTGTCCGGCCAAAACCTCTGTTACTTCATGTACATTCTTGTACAGGTATGGCACAGACTAAAATGCCACACATATAGTTTTCAGCCTTTTAGTTAGTGCTAATTACAAGAAAAAAACAAAAACAAAAATAAAAAAAACGAAAGAGGAAAGTGTGCTTAACTAAATTATTGTAACAATTGCAGATTAACTCATTCCACTCAAATGACACTTTTTTCCTGCTAATATCTAAATGTTGTCTGCTGATTGTATTTTACTAATTTA
This sequence comes from Hermodice carunculata, assembly GCA_964020975.1. Classification (NCBI taxonomy): domain Eukaryota; kingdom Metazoa; phylum Annelida; class Polychaeta; order Eunicida; family Amphinomidae; genus Hermodice; species Hermodice carunculata. The sequence continues at coordinate 76,111,538 of OZ026614.1, read as the reverse complement.
AGGACTATTTTTCAAAATTTTGCATGAAACTTGCATGGAAGATCATTCCAAACTATATGCCCATGGTCAACAGCTTTCCTTGGTGCACTCTGGACACGTTGCACCCAGAGCACTCCAAGGAAAGCTGATGACTTGGTCTTCTATCAGGGTCGAATGAGTTAAAAATCTTCACAAAAAGACCTTTCTTTGAAGTACCAGCATGCCTCTCCAGAGGAAACAACAACAGTTTGGGTCAACAGCTTTCCTCGGCACCGCACCCGAAGTGTGTCGAGGAAAGCTGTTGACACAGTCTCTCACTTAACCGCAAGAGGGTCAAGGGTTCAAAGCGCTCAGACTTCCTTTTTGTCAACAGGGACAGCCGTCATCTTGAGCAACAAGGCTGCCCTGTGGACTGACGGACGATACTTCTTGCAGGCCGAGGACGAGCTGGACTGTAACTGGATCCTGATGAAGACAGGTAATGACCACATTTACTTGTTGCTTACCTCAGAAAGATCTGCACCGGGTATCTTTTTGCATTTGTATCCAGTTAACAATTGTTTTTATGGGCACTGTCTGACAATGTCACCTTGCGTAAGGTTGTTTTAAACTTTGCAGTTTTGAAATTCTGTTCAAAACCACCAAAAACAATGGTTACTAATGGGAGACAGCAAATGCTTCTTTTTTTTTTTTTTTTTTTTGCTCGGTGCAGGTTTGTGAGGGATCACATTGCGCAAAACATTATTTTCTTGGGTTAATAATTTCATTAAATTGCTTTGCAATGGGATATTTGCTGATGGACTTCATATAATTGTTCATGCAAGCATAGGCGGGGCTTGATTCAGCGTAAAATACGGTTCACATTAATTGATTTCTCTTTGAAAATAATGGTTTTGTGCAGTGTGTAGAAAATGCATGGAGAAGTTGTTAAATGGTGGACTCTCTCCAATAAGACCGTCCTTACTGCACTCGTAGGATGGTTTGTCTTGAGAGGGTAAATGCAATAGCAATAGAGACTTTATGCATGAAGATGGTGACCTTGCAAGGAGCATAGCCTTTGGTGAGAGAGCCCTCGTTACAGGGGATTGCTACATTGAATGTTCGAGAGTTACAAGAAGCAGGGGAAAATGTTTGGGAGGAATCTTGACCTCACAGCTGATGATGTCATCCTGCATGATGTCTGGCAGGGTGTTTGAAAGTGAAGACAAATATTGCGTATGAAGTGGGCATAAATATAAAGATACCATACACCTGTGAAACAGTTCCTTTTGTTTTTGCACTAAATAGAACCACAGATCTTGCAAAATCAAAACAAAGTCTTGAATGATTATGCATGGATATATATATACACAATATGAATGAATCTCCGATTAAGATGCTGTCATAATTACTTTCAAGGGGAGTACTCATAAAGTTGTGTAAATCCCCACGAAGTTGGCATTGCCTTTGAAGAGCCATTTCATGAAAGCGTGTGGTAACAATACAACACTAGTTTTCAAGAAAGTCACTTTCTTTACCTCTCCTAGAACAAATTCAGTCTTTTGTCACAAACACAGTCAGCACAACATGAAAAGGATGTACACCTAGTGTGCATGACCATGTTGGGATTTTCAGCATGAAGAATGACAATTAAAGAATGATGAAAGTACATATTAGATTTTGTCCAAGGGCTCAGGTTTTTTTTTTTTTTTCAACCCATAGCTGTCTTTAGTTCATCAGGTGTGTTCGTAATTATATCTACAAGATGTTGCATGCATGTTCTGCCGTTATATTTGTGATCGGGCAGTAATCAGCTTGTATCTAGCTTAATTACTCTTGCATGGTGCACATTTTATTGGGTTTTGATGTTGGAGGAAAACTGAAAGGTCAGACAAAAATGAGTAGGTTCCTGAATGTGCACTTTTAAGGTCAACAGCTTTATCCTTGTCATATTAGGTCCTGTGTATTTTTTTTTCTTCTTTTTAATTGAATGTATAGCTTTGTCCTCACTGAAGTAAGGTCTGTGCATGCACTGAGGTGCGTATCCAGGTCTGATGTTTTTTTTTTCATACTGATGGACAGTTTGTGGTCTTTGCCTGGTAAATGTTTGCTATTATATACATGTAGGTTAAATAAAGACCAAGCGGTACAAAGTTAACTCTGATCTTTACTGAAGTGCAAAAAAAAAACAACTTTGTTTTTTGTCATAAGATGGACTTCTGTTAGTATGTTCTAAAATCAATTCTACAAAGAAATTGGGTTATTTTCATCTCAATTCTACAAGGAAACAAGGAAATTGTGAAAACTGCAAAAATAGAACCTAAGTTTATATATTCTTCTCATCAGCCTCTGAGAGTGAGGATCACTCATCATGTGGGGGTTGTTGATCATATTTGTGGCACTCGATGGATTTCTTTTATTTTTGCTCAGCAATTAAGCCAGCCATATTTGTAGAACTGCCCAATGCCGAATTTAGAAGAAAGTCGGTCATTATAATTCACTTAAAATTAGATAAGAAACAAACTTAAGTTGTGTTTTGGTCATGGTGGGAAGAAACAATGCTCTGATTTAGGTTTTATAGTGTAGACTCTTTCAGTGCTAATCACAAAAAAAAAAGTTGTGCTTGTGTGAAACATAATGATTCCAGCCAGAAATTCCTTGTAAAAAGAACTTCCATCCAAGTATCAGAATGCCTATATTTCCGAGGAAACAAAGAAAACTTCAGGTCAACAGCTATCCTCAGCATGCTGAGGGTTGCACCCAAAGTACCGAGGAAAACTGTCGATTCAGTCTCCAACTTGGGACTAAAATGGTCAATTAACTATTTTTCACTCAAAGTACTGAAGGAGAACTTTATCTTAATTATCAAATGGATAGGATGCTAATATTTTTCGTAAAAAGACCTTTCATTCAACTACGAGTATGCCTCTAGTCCCACAGAATGAAAAAATTCCTGGTCAACAGTTTTCCTTGCCACGCTTTGGGTGTATCGTGCTCAAACGCAGCACCTAGGAAAGTTGTTGACTCGGTCCCAAACTTAGTACTGAAAGAGTTAAGGTGCATGTGGTGACTTGCAGTGGGCCAGACAGGCAGCAGTCTGGGCGGTCAAGCTGACCAGATTACAGTGCCTGGGGTCATGTGGTATGCAGATCAGTTTGCGTAGAATTGTTAATGTGGACAGGGAAGGTTATGCATGGAGAATGCAACACATGTTTCAATCTAGACAGTCGTTTTCATCACCATTGACCACCAATGACGTCGTAGTTGATCATCATGCATTTGCCCAATCTGTATATGTCCTCTTTGTCATTTTCACAATTCATGATCATGGTCAATTTTAACAGACCCATGATCAATTTTATTCCATGATTTTAAATATGTCACCATAAAATGGCGAAAACTTTTTTGGCACTGAAACAATTCAACTTTTTCCATATGAAAATTATATCATGTGTTACTGAAGTCATTAAAGATCAAATGACAAACTGACATATATATATATATATATATATATATATATATATATATATATATATATATACACATATACATATACATTTATATATACATATACATTTATATATATATACACACATATACATATATATATATATATATATATGTATATATAGATATATATATATAGATATAGATATATATACAAAATTCTGTTTGTGCTGTATTTTTGTTATGAGGAGGTAAAATTGATCAAAAGAAGTTCATATTCTGCCACTTGTGCACCCACCACAAAAGACTGTTTTCCATGTCACGAAACAGAAAAAGGTACCATGGTACCTTATTTTTTCTGCCATAATCTCAAGCACAATTTATTCAAATATTTTTTCGTTTTAGTGAGTCACAAACTACATGACAACAGGCAATAGTTCGATGTCTAACTTTTCACACACAGCAGTTTCTAACAATATCATGACAAGTGAGACTTGGTGTTTGACAACATCATTGTGCTTTTTTATCTCCAGAGCTGGAGATTTTGATTTTTGTTGAAATTTGCACCAGCTTAAAATGAGAAAAATATAACAATATGCTCCAATCAAAGTTACTAAAGGAAATTAATACATTCAATAGAAATCTGCCTGAGTGTAGTAATTCACAAAACTAGAAAAAAAAATCAACCTGGTCATTTGATCTTTGATGTTTTCATGATTTATTTTTTATTAATGAAGTATGAGAGAAATATTATGATGAGATTATTTTGGCCTCATACAGTGCTGTAAGCAATCATCAGATAAGCTTAATAATTAAAAGGTATGTCACAAGTTTCAGTGACTTTCATCAGCACTCCAAGAACTCATAGTCGCAAACAGATAGATGGCTTTTGGGGTCTTCCAATATGGTCAGAGAAATTTACAAATTCATATGGCAATGATGTATTAATGATCTGCTTGACAGGCAACGGGTTCATATTATGACAGTTTTTTGTTATCATATATTTGCAATTAAAGGAATGCAAAAAAAAAAAAAAAAAATCAAATGACTGGTGACTGAAAATTCAGAACTGATAAACATGTATAAAGCTTGAATGTTATCTTTATTTTAAGGCATATTTTCAAAACTTATTTGCAGTGTTGAGCTGGAGAGATAGAAGTTGGTCAGCAGCAGGTTAAGTGTTGTATGGTACAATGTGGGCACGGCTCTTACTTTTGCAAGTGTTAACAGAGAATAAGGTGCATCTGCAAGGTGAAGTGCTGTCCACACATTAGTGCCAGGTCATCAGGAATAGAGGGGCAGGTCATCAGGAATACAGTACCAGGTCAGGAATGCAGTGCCAGGTCATCAGGAATAGAGTACCAGGTCAGGATACAGTGCTAGGTCATCAGGAACTTAGTGCCAGGTCACTGGGAATAGAGTACCAGCTCAGGAATACAGTGCCAGGTCATCAGGAATATAGAGCGAGTAATCAAGAATAGAGTGCCAGGGCATCAGGTATGATGTCAGATCAATATTAATATCGTGGGAAGATCATTAGGGAGGTCTTCCCAGGTAACAAGCATTATAGTGGCAGCTTATCAGGCATTTAGTGCCAGATTATCAGGAATATAGTGCCAGCTAGGTCAGCAGAAATATAGGGCCAGGTTATATGGAATATAGTAACAGGTCATAGGTAATGTAGTACTAGGTCACCAGGAGCAGAGAGACCATTCGTAGTATATGCACCAGCCCTTTGACTTTAGAGGGAATAAAAATTTAGTGTTAGAAAGAGAGCATGTGTGGTAATATTTGGAGGGTAGCGAAGATTTCGTCAGCAGAGGAACATGGTGTAGAAACATATTACAGAGCTTCTCTCAGTGAACAGCCTTAGGCCCCAAAATATATTGAGCATGTAATGGAACAGTTTATAGCATAGGGTGACAAGGAATGAGGCCACAAAATACCATCCTTACACCTGCACAATATAATAATGTTTGGGACATGGGGGGGGGGGGGAGGGGGAGCAGACAGTGTCATTACAGTTACTATGGAGATTTCTGTATGTTTTAGAGCTTAACTGTGGCACCTGACCCCAAAATGCTCAGGCTGCATATCAGAACTTCAGTTACAAACCCCATAATGTTTATTCTTAAATTCAATGGACTGACAGGTCTACATGACACAGAGCATTAAAAGAAGAATGCAAGGAAGGAAATTGCAGTAATTTATACATAGATGGATTGATTTTGTGTATGGTATTTTCAATTTTAATTTTCTAGACTTGCGCATGAAAAAAAACCACAAAAGCATTGTCCTGTAATGGATAAATTATGAATGGAAGGTTACATGTTCCCTTAACACCCTTCTATTGCATTTCTTATATCAAATCAACACATATATAAATTGAAAAAAGCATTGTCCTGTAATGGATAAATTAACAATGGAAGGTTACATGTTCCCTAAACAGATTTTATTTTGCCCTTCTATAGCATTTTTTTTAATATCAAATCAACACATGTATAAATTGAAAAAAGTGCGAAAGTATTTTATGAAGGTTTAGTTGCTAGTAGTATTTGCAGAAAGCAAATATAAAGCATAATACTGTGAAAATCTTGTATACATAAAAAACTGGGAACATTTACACACTTGAAAAAAAAATGATTGGAGGAGCAAGAACAGCTAACCAGAAATGTCTATTCTTCTGGCCTTCACCTATTTTGTTTGTATTTTTACCTTACTTTAGCCTTTTTTTTTTTTTTTTTTTTTTTTGGGGGGGGGGGGGGGGGTCAGGGTACACGTTTGCTGCACAGACTCTGCTCAAATTCCAAGGTGTTTGTCACATACCATGATGCATTGACATGTCCATGAATAATTTATGTGGCACTATTAAGAGAATGCAACGTGAGACTTAAACCTTGGGACATTATCTATGAATAGATAATGGTTTCAATGTTAACCTACCTGTCCTTGTATGAAGACTAGGTCAACAGCTTTCCTCGGGGTAGGAACTGTGTCTAGTTGCCCAATCTGCATATAGGAAGACTGTTATCCTGAGACAGGTTATTCTGATAGAGCTCATCTACAATTCTCAATCAATTTTTTTTTCATCATAAACACTGAAATTAATTTTTAAAAAATACTGAAGTAGCAAAACATTGTACCTCCAGTCAGTTTTGGCCAGCGTCAAGAGAAGAGTCAAATTAGAGCCTCAACATGTGGAGTGGGAGATAATCAAATTGGTGGAGGGCAGTGTCACACCAACTGAAACAGTCCCACTTAATATGAACATGTAGTACATGTATAAAAATGAGGATAATATATTATAGAGATGAGGCTTGTAGAATACAAACCCTGCAGCAAACTGTGGACACTTAAGGCTTGTAGAATACAAACCCTTCAGCAAACTGTGGACACTTATTCTTTGTTTATTCCTTATATTTTCTTCACTTTTTTCTGTTTGATGTATGCCCACAAGTAACTCGTCACAGGTATTTTGATCAAGTGACACCCACGTCATTGTCAATTTTAGTGACATCAACTGCACATGAGGTGGCAAGGAATTTTTGCTTGCATCTAGGGTGGTCAGGTATAAAGTGTAGATCAAACACTGGCTCTGAGTGGCATATGACATAAATCCCAAGCACAGTAACCACCAAGCGCTCATGCGGTGTCCAAAAATTTAGTGCAGTAGTTAATAGAATGATCAGGTGCTACACGGCTGGACTCGTGTTTTGACTGCAGGCACCCCAGTGCATCTTTTATGCACTACAATGCCTGAGGATGCACAGATGCGGTATTTGGATGATGCATCCCTTGGGATGCACAGACATAGTAATCCAACTTAACATATTTAGGTTCGTCTAAAAAATACTTCAGATGAAGTATTATTACTATCATCAACGATATACTTTTATGATTGATTAATGATAAACTTTTATGATGCTTAATACCTGTACTAGATATCAGTATGACAGTGACAAATACACTTAAAAATAGGAATGAAATATATGTGGCATAAACTATTTTAAATTGTGTATTGGCTTAATATATCATATATCTTAAGGGGGACATAATAAATTGAAACGCAGTTACTATAGCATGTGCAGGACTCCCTGTGGCCCTATGGGACCCCCTAGACCTAAATGGGACTCCTTTAGCCTATGTAAGGTCCTTTGACAAAGGAGTCAGAAGTTCGTGCTGTGAACCCTCAAAATTTTGTATTCCAGGTAAATAAATTCCAGACATACGTGGCAGAGCGTTGTGTACTTTGACAACTTTGAGGTGTTTTTAACTGTGTCTCTCTCAGGTTAACTGCAAAACATTCTGCCACATGCCATGGTCATGCAGTAGCAGTGAATTAGAGTCTGTCAACATTAGCAGATCAGTTTGTGGAATTAGGTTTAAGGATTGAATGCAAGGGACATAGCAGACACATACATTGTCAGGTCAAGATTTTTGACAATACAGGTACTTTGTATGATGACAGATCCAATAAGGCCCGGGCAAAGCGCTTCTCTTTCTTGGATGGAAACCATTCTGCTAACTTCAATTGCCCTCAGTAGTTTCATTAGCTCAGCTGACTTGTTGCCAGCTGAGCTTTAATATAGGATAATCAATCTCGGTCAGTCAGCTATTGTCCTTCCATCCACTATTTACAGTTTTTTTACAAAACTGTCAGCCAGATCCACTGTAAACTTGGAAAAACTGTGCCTTGGGTCAGTGTCCACAAAGATTGTTCAAGTGGTCGTACTCTGGTGACTTTTGGATTTTTCAATGTTTTTTTTCATATTTTGGCAAAATAATAAAAAATCTTCTCTGAAAGCTCTTGGCCAATTGCTTTGAAATTGCATAGGGACATTTCTGGAGACCCCTAGACCTTAACGTGTTCAACACATAGTACTGTGATTTTTTTCTTCTTTTTTTTAATGAATTTTTGTGAGGTAAAGCTATTTTCAACTTCTCCAAAACTATTACTCAGATTGTTCCTGAAACTTCACGGAATTGTAGCTTGTGAAAAGGTCAAAGTGAAGTATTCACAAGGTAGTTATGCTCCATGATCTTTAATGAACTTTTCAATTTAGGTACTTGTTGGTTAATGCACACATTCCAATTATTTACAATGTAAGGCAATGGAAATTGCAATTTTAATTCACATGGTCATGCTCTAGTGATTATTAGGTTTTGAAGGATTTTGTTAAAATCTTGAATATTTTCTTAAAACCACATGGCCAAATACTTTTAAATTGAATAGGGACACTTCTGGGGACTTCCCAAGCTATTTCAGCAAGTATTGCTGTGATTTTTGTTTGTCTAATTATTTATGAATTTTTGTGTCTTCTGCATTTTGATATTCTTGACGAGGGAGGGAGGGAGGGAGGGAGAGGGAGGGAGGGAGGGAGGGAGGGAGAGAGAGAGAGAGAGAGAGAGAGAGAGAGAGAGAGAGAGAGAGAGAGAGAGAGAGAGAGAGAGAGAGAGAGAGAGAGAGAGAGAGACCTTGACTTCAGGGCACAGACAATAAGACTTTTGATCCTTTCAAAATGAATCCAGTCAAAGGTGGCTGTTGGTTTCAAATGTTGTGCTTCATCTTTGATTTTTTTTCTTTGATTTTACGCCTTCAGCAAACATTTTGAATGATATATGGCAGGAAATATACCTGGATTCTGTAGTATGCCTCAAGTGAACAACCTCCTCAGATAGAGCAGTAGCTTTCATCTCCCCCCTCCCCCCTTCAATTAAGACTGAGTCATCAGCCTGGCATGATTTGAGTGCTTAGCACCCAGCCCATGCCAGGGAAAGCCTTAGACCTGGGGTATGTTATCCCTATAGGTCTCAGCGACAATTCTCTTTTGGATCGTTTTTAATTACAGTTAAAATTAGTCAAGAGCAGGAAAACAGAAGACATTTGACCACCGGCCGGTTTTTCTGGTTTGAGGCTAAAAGGGTTAAAACAAGTCCACCTGAGGGTGAAATAGGCAGTATTGATTCTGTGAAAATTGTAGAAAGTGACAAAGTGCTGTTTCTACTTGCTCTTTGTCTAAGGATGAAAAATAACTGCCCTTAAATATACTTTGCATGTATGCATAGGAGAGTCATCCCTGAAATTATTTGTACATGACTTTAAAGCCAGACGGAAGCAATGTATTTTGATGAAAATAACACGTTGTTCATGTTAAGCCTAATTCACCTGCATCTGAGAGACTGAGATACAAGAGTTTGAAGATTCAGCATAAAAGTCGATGTCACCATTAAGCGTATGGATATACAAGCTTACCCATCAACACACCACAGTCTCGCACCTTGACGTTGCTGTAGAATTCTGTAAACCAGTGACCATGTTTACATGGCACAGCTGAAGAGATGCCATGTAAACATGTAAAGAATTGCTGCTTGACCCTGTAAGTGGCTGGATCATCTTCATGTAAAGACATTTATCAATGGGAGGATTGGACACAATGGGAAAGAAATGATAGCTGGAATCTGGGCCTGGAGTTATATGGCAGTGGAAATTTGGAAGAATAGTGTTTTTATCTGGGTTCAACAGGGACGAGATTAAAAGAAATGTTCTGTTTGTTTTCAGTAAGCAAGTCTGCACCGGGTTAGTACATTGTACATGTTTACAGAGTCTCCCAAACAAATAAGGTCATCACGTAGAGATAAAGAGATAGATCTCAAAGGATCGTGGGAAAGCACAGCTTTTTAACCAATGCCATGTAATTCTATACAGAAGTATAAAGATCAGATCGTGTAAATTGAAGGATGCTTAAACGTTTGTTTATTCATCAAGTGTCTTGGAATTATATGACACCCAGGAATGACATGAAGAGTTGATCTCTTTATATATTTGTGATATCTATGTGGGGATGACTTTTTTAAAAATATTTTTTATTTTTTTAAATTAAACATGGAGTAGCAAGTACAAAATATCTTAAAGAAAACGAACCATTGTCATGAGATTTCACTCACGAGGATATGATTTTTTTCACCTTAACTGAAGCTTCACTAATATTGATATTATGATAGAGACAACTGCATAAGCTGAAATTGTTTCAGGAAATTATAACGAGCTATACAAAAGACAGAGCAACATCTTTGCAAGGCTCTGAAATATTTTCTGGTAGTGCCTGCTGATTCATGATAACCTTTCATACTGGTGTACATAGATTGTCTGGAAAAAATTACCAATTGAAAATATTTTATGGTAAAATTAAATTTGGAATTTCCGTAGCTGCTGATGATAGGCAAATATACTACAGTTGAATAGTGATCCAGTAGTGATGAGTCTGATCACACTTAAGTCACATTTTTTTTTTTTTTTTGGGCCAGGTTCATAAAATGATCCAAGGTGATCTTTAGGAATTAGCTCCAAAAACTCAGCATAGTGAAGCCGACCGTTAGCAATTAAGGCAGTCTGATAAGGATCTGCATGACTATAAGGGGAACTGACAAAGTACAGGGTGAGGAACAACATGATACCTGAAAATGTTGAAAAATTATTGTTGGGACTATTTCATCCATATCGTGAGAATTCTACTGTGACTGCTGTCTGCAGGTGTTAAGGCGTGAAGTTTAAGTGTAAACAACATTTTCAGAATAATACATTTACGTGGCAGTTAGGAAGTATTCAGTAAGATTGTTTCGTACCCCACATATACAGGGGCTATGAGTGTATGTATTGTGCTCCCTCTTTATTACGCCCCTCATTGGAAGGCAGTCGTACCCTGCTTCATGCACCCCACTAGCAGCATTCAGGGAGTGGGCGGGGGGGGGGGGGGGATTGTATGTGTGGCTTCTTACATACGGTGTACAGCGTGTGGTAATTAGTTGATCTTCCAACTGACATACGAGATAAGTTGGGCAATGCAGAGGCGACCCCTAGGGGTAGGAATTATTCAACAACAGTTTAGAAGTGATCCTTAAGAGGGGCTGGAGCTGTGGCACTGGGTGTGATCCCATACAGTAATCCAGAAATATGTCAATGAGAAAAAGAACATATAGGTTACGTGCTACTATCGGATCCCGATCCAACCGTATTCCTTAATTCATGGAGCTGATATTGTACTCGATATTATTCAAACAGTAACCAGATAGCTTCATTGAGGTTTTTGCTTGGACATATATTCGGAGATGAGATTTCCCGAGTACTTGGGCCAGTCAGGGTTTCACCTGTACAGACACAGGTATAATTAGCATCAGTGTTCAGCCCAGGGTTTACGCCAGCCATTGTAGTCACCTACCAGTGTTTGCAACAGTTCATGTACCAACAGGGCCACTCTGGCAACAACTCTACATCTGGTTCAATTGGGACTTGGGGCCACAACTGCCAGATGTAATGTTGTGTTCAGGGTGGCACTCGGGCTGCAGACTTCCAGCTCTGCTAGTACATTAACAAACTGTAGTCTTTCCTCACTTCTAGTGGCTACTGACAACAAAGTAAGTCTCTCTGTCTCAGTCTCTGTCTCTGTCTTGCTCTCACTCTCCTGTCAATCACTAATATTCTCTTAACTTGACAACAATTAAAAGTACAGTTTTCATTGTTGCATTGTGTCTTTAATTCTTTTAATTTCAAAGGTTCCAACAGTTGAAACTTGAATTGTCTTTCAGTTGTCTATATCGGTTAATCATGTTAATCAATTATTTCCTTTTCTCCCTCTCCTTTCTTTCTTTCTTTCTTTCTTTCTTTCTTTCTTTCTTTCTTTCTTTCTTTCTTTCTTTCTTTCTTTCTTTCTTTCTTTCTTTTTTTCTTTCTTTCTTTCTTTCTTTCTTTCTTTTTTTCGTTCTTTCTTTCTTATCTTTCTTTCTTTCTTCCTTCCTTCCTTTCTGTCTTTCTCTCTTTCTTTCTTTCTTTCTTTCTTTCTTTCTTTCTTTCTTTCTTTCTTTCTTTCCTTCTGTCTTTCTTTCCTTCTTTCTTTCCTTTCTTTCTTTCCATTGCATCATTTTTTCTTTGTATTCCATTCTTCCTATCTCCCTCTCTTCCTTCACGTCTACATGTATCTTCCTTTCTTTGTCTCTTAATTTGTCAATTTCCTAGTTAGTCATTCTGTCGGCTTATTAACAGCATGTTAATTCTTTTCTCTCTTCCCTTTTCTTTGCCTTAAAACAAATGGCTCATATCTTATACATATTTTGTATTTAAATCCTTTAGTCTTTAATTTTTCTTGATACGTACTCATGCTGGGAGTCTTGCTTGTATGTACATATCGAAATCTCAGCACCAGCCAACAGAATGAAACCAGAGAGAACATCGTAAAAACTAAACAAAAACATTGTGAGCAAGTCTCCGATGGCAAAATAGTAGAAGCAGCAGTTTCTTCAACACCAGAAGGACGTGTAGGAAAATGTCTCAACAGATGCCATTTTTTGGTCAATTTCCAGACTATGATGTTATCTTAAATTATTATTCATGGTAAAAAGCCTCCTTTTGTTGTGTTATACATTATAATACTGTGTCCAATATGTTACATTATTGTATGAGTTGTGGAATAAAAAGTTTAATTTTGAGCACAGATTTATTCTTTGTTACCTGCAGTGATGGAATGATTTGTGATGCCAAGACAATCTGTATCTGGAAATTTATACTCAAAAATTTGTTCTGCTGGAGTTAACAACCTAACATTTAATAAAAATATTCTGCTTTTGTGTCCATGAAATAAAGAGGAGAAACTACAAATTCTTGACGCATTTCTGCACATGGAAGAGACTTGGAAGATATGTCAATTTAATACCATCGTCCAGAAAATTAAATGGACACATCCGTATACTGTTACTACAGTGCTACCTGCTGTATGCAGCCACTGGCATGACAGTTCAGCTGTTCTTTCTGACTGCATCTTTGCTGACTACAAGAGTCAATTTCTTTGTTAATTTACCTGTGGTGACAGGTCACCTGCTGTATATGGCCAATTTTTTGTGTGTGTGTGTCAGAATGAGTGGCCACACACAGCCGGCGCCACCATGCTGCGTTAATTTCTTTTTTGGACTGCCTCAAGTAATCATTCTTCATGAAGCAACTTGATCACCAATGACTACAAAACACTGCCCAGGGCTCTGTCATTTTTTTTTTTTTAATGTAATGTCTTATTAGAGACAGCTACATACAGAACCCAATTAATACCAGCGGAGACCCCGCAACTGGGTTATAACCACCACTTGTCCTGGTTAACACCGAGTGACACAAACTTGTGACTGATACAGTGGGCTATCAAGTTATTAACCTGTTGATCCCAGTGTGTAACCATGTGCTTATGATATCCGAAAACCATTAAACCAGGAGATACTGCAGAGGCATTCTTGAGGGATTAAGCAGAGAAAGACTAATTATTTTCCTGCAAAAGTACTTTGTAGCTTTTGGTTCACAATGTAGTTTTTTCGTGTCATTGTTTGTTTTCACAAGTCTATTGTAGACTTTAGTGACATCTAATTATGATCTTGGATAGATGTCTCTAATTTTTTATTTTTTTATTTTAAACATCTGTATAGCTACACGTAGGCATTCACAGCAAGCCCCTGGCTTACATTACTGTCCATCTGCAAATATACCTGCGTACATACAGATGACATCTTAAATGTCCCAAGGTTAAAGTATCTTTTCCTTTATTGTTTACTGATATTATATCCAGCCATATGCTATTTTCAGATTTTAAATTTATGTAATTACAATTGTACATCAAAGTATCATCTGATGGAATAGATGAAGGGCTCAAGCTGTCTAAATTAATGTGCCATTCTATCTTAGACAATGTAATCTTGATTGGCTGAATGAACTTTTTTTGTATAATACACAGTTTACATTAAAGAAAAACAACTGACAGGATTCTATCATACATATATACATGGGCTTACAGAATTAGGTTTATTAAGTTTCTCTTTGTATTAAATACAGATCGAGCATTCATGACTGCTCAGGTCTGTACCTTTGAAAAGTTCTATTAACAAATACATGTATATGTTATTAAAAAAAATGACATGAAATTTTCAAAATGAACTTTTCAGTCTCTTGAGTGTTCTTAATAGGCAGATTCCACTGTATGCAAACAAGGCTGGTTGGACTGCGTGTTCACGTAGTCATGTGAGTAATACATCCCCTCCCCCAATAAAAAGTTCATTTTGAAAATTGGCACTGAATAGTACTTCCTGTACTGTAATACTGGCAGATACATGTACTAAAACTTGGCGTGCGGGTACCACTTGGTACAACAATGTATCACATACAGGAAAACCTGTCCGAGTGGGCATCTCCGCCAAGTGGGCACCTGTGTTTAGTGGGCACTGTTGCCTGGCCCAGTTCCCAATACTTCCCATGTTAATGGACCAGTGCTAAGTGGGCACCTGTCTTAAGTGGGCACTTTTGCCCAGTCCCAAGGGCACCCACTTAACACAGGTTTGAATTACTCTATAAAAATTATGCCAAAAACTTGGTGTGTAGATACTTGAAGGGATAGGGGCCTGTCAGTGGCAATATCAGCTGTGGGTCACTGTGACCTTGCCTTATAGAAAATGCTTGCCCAGGCCACACTCTACATACTGTAAGAACTACACAGATACTATATGGACCTCTAGTGGGGGACTCATAACCCAGATAACATATTGGCATCCAACATTGGGCCCACGTCATTTTGCTCATTGGCCCCTCATTGGGCCAACCATGTTGGGCCAATGATGAACCAACATTGGGCCAACATTAGGCAAAAGGCACACACAACTTTGGTCCAATGTGTGGCAAAAGAAGGCACATAACGTTGGGCCAAGGATGGGGCCCAACATACTAGTACAGGACTGCATATGCATACAAGAAACTACATGTATATGTTCAATTATCCCGTCTGTCAATGTGCACAGAATAAACTTCATATATAACTGTGTATATATATATATATATATATATATATATATATATATATATATATATATATATATATATATATATATATATATATATATATATATATACACACATACATACATACATACATACATGCATATATGTGTGTTCAATTATCCCATCTATAGGGGACCACTTGCATTTTTAAGGTCTTTTGTACGGTAGGCACATTCTAATGAGGTGTTGTATCACAGAAACAAAAATGTACACACAGACACATACATGCATGATAGGCCAAGCAGGAAAATAAAGAAATACGCAAATTATGTCAAGTATATTTTATTATGTCCCAGTTTTGCATAGGGATATGGTTCATTCTGATTGTTTTTCTCACTTGTGATGTTACCAGACCTTTTCCTTCCACCCCCAGCCCAGTGTCCTTTGCATAGCAGAACCAGTTCTTGGGAGCAGTGGCCTATATTGCTGACTTCTTGCAGGGAGCATTCTGTCTAATGGATTCTGAAATAAAGATATTTTAATGTAAGACAACATATTTTATTTGTTTCATGTCAGTGAAGTCTCCATCTGAAGACCTTTCACTAGCTAACACCACACGTAATTTGTTGAACATTCCTCCTTTTTCCATTGACATTTTATTGTTTAAAAATGTTGGCGAGACAATATGTGGGATCAGTGACACTTTTGTCAGTCTGGGGAGGATGATTCATGTATATGTCATCTAACTTTCCTGATGATTAAAATTTGTCCCTGAAAAAAGATTAAAATGTGAGATACAGAAATGATTCTGTATGATTCAATAATGCTTGTGAGGGTGGCCATTAATTTCCAGAAGCTTGAAAGTGTGCATTATCTGTATCAGAAAAAAGGGTTCAGAGAAGAAGAGTTCAAAACTCTATAACCTTATCAATTTACATAGTATTCTGTTCAACAGTACATGACAAAAAATCTGCCACTTGTGAAAACATGCATGATTTATAAACAGTATATGACAAAACATCTGTCACTTCTGAAAACATGCATGATTTATAAACAGTACATGACAAAACATCTGTCACTTGTGAAAACATGCATGATTTATAAACAGTACATGACAAAACATCTGTCACTTGTGTAAACATGCATGATTTAAAAAAAAAAAAAGACGCAAAACCTGAAATTATTAACTTACTGTCCTTTTCCTAGAAAGCAAATGCATCAAAGATATTTATAATTTCTTACTCTCGGGGACTGCAAAGTTGTTGGGATGAGTGTGAATTTAAGAAACTTTCTCTGGATCCACGGTTGATACTTCAGTGTGTTTGTTAATGGCACTTTAATTCAGTGTATCAGGCAACTAATAAATTCAAACACTGCAGGTCTAAGACACATACATATATGTACTGTCATGTATGAAATGTTGAACCTGGCACGGTGACCAAAATTGGCTGACTAGACAGAACTGGGATCCAGGCCCATTTTCTGTGCCTCATTTAAACTTTTTTTGTGGTCTGCACAAGAAATTAAACAGATATGATAACATCAAGGTAGTGTCCAACAGATTTGAGTAAGCTAAATTTAATTTAATTTAATTATTTTGGTGAAGGTGGAAAATCGATCCTACCAAACATTTTTGGGACTGGCTATGTATATGCCCAACAAATGAGCAAATATGAATGGGTGCCAAACACCATTGGTACAGCAACTGGCTGGATATATGCTTTGACTAAATCAAATTGGCACAACATGTGGGGATGGGAAGTATTGTCAAATCTTATTGGCCCAACAGCTGGGCAAATAAGCTAGGCGGAACCCCGTTGACACAAAAGCTGGACAAAGTGAGCTTGGTTGAACCCTATTTGCACAACAGCTGGGCAAATATGTATGGCATTGAAATATATTGCTACAACAACTGAGCAAATTGATGATGTGACCAAAATCCTATTAGTTGGCACAACAGCTGGGCAAATAAAGCATGGTTGAACCTTATTGGCAGAACAGCAGGGCAAATAAAGCATGGTTGAACCTTATTGGCAGAACAGCAGGCCAAATCAGTATGGGCCAAACCCTTTGCTAAAACAGCTGGACGAATGAAGCACTGTCGATCCTTATTTGCTCAACATCGGGGAAAATGGTCATTGCCATATGCCTTATCTCCACAACAGCTGGGGAACCGACAAGGCCAACATTTTTAGATTCCAACATAAAATATCTTAGCAATACCATTCATTAGAGTTGCATCTCATTATGTGCCTACATATGTATAAAAAAAAATATCAGGTAAATAATATCTGCTGCTGTTTTTTATGAATGAACTTACAAAATAGTGAGCAATATGCAGGTGTTTGATGAATCAAGAAATGTCGCTGGAACTTTTATATTTTCAAAACCAATATAACAGAGTAGTTAATTCTTCAGCAACTTCATACTACCTTAGTTTTGTCTGTACTTTTGTTTTAATGGTATATTTTTATTGATATCATCAAAATCACTGATGTAGATTTAGCCCCACAAAGAGATGATTTTGTTGTTCATTGTAGTTCCCCCGTCATCTGTAGTGTTTTCAAAGGTTTGTATGGTCCATAATGGACAAAGTTACAACCCTGACATGGTCTTCATTGGCCATTGAAGACTATGTCAGGGTAGCACTTTTGTCAATTATCTTTTAAATTGTGTTACATTTAGGATTTTCTAATGCAACGTAGATAGCGTTTATGTGGGCTGATCCAAAACTTCCCAGCTTACCCTATTTCTGGGGGTGTTACAGGAAAAGACAGTTTTAACAGATACTGTAGCAGTGATTTTTTTTTTAAAGTCACTGCTGGTCATATCTTTAGATACAGAAACTTTGTAAATATCTGCTTCTTTCTAACAGAAGATCAGCATCACTACAGAACAATACTGAGAGAAATTAAAAAGCTGGGATAGCATCAAAGATTGGCGAATATCAATACAAGGAGGATATGCCAGGCGAGGACATTTATGAAACCCAGAAAAACCACCAAGAAAAATGTTCCTTCATATGCTACCATGAAAGTCTAGTTTGTAGTTTTTAAGCATGGTTGATCAACCACAAAAGGAGAAAAAAGTTAACTGTGAAAATCACCAGAAACTCTTCAGATTCAGGGATGCAAGTCTATATAGTCATATGGTCAATTCTCTCTGGAAAACAAAATTCACCAATCTGCAGATATGGAATCCAGTACCCTAAAAGAAGTTCATTTGTAATCTGTGAAAATCTTCTTTCTGTATGTACATATATCAACATTATAAAAAATAATTGTCCTGCAGCCTCTCTCCAAACTTGTTCTGTGTGAAGTGTTCAGTAGCCATCCACAAATGGAAACATCGATTTTACATGTTCCTTAGACGTTATGAGAATGGAACTGGCTGTCTTGCATATTCATAGATCAGAACAACCTGCAATTTTTGCATCCACAAAAAAAAAAAAAAAAAAAGAAAAGAAAAGACAATATTGTTCAGGTTTTACTTGTTACCATGGAAGCATTGCTTAGGATTTGAGATCACTGATTTGAACAATTTGTGAATGGCTGGTGAAGTATTCCACTGCATTTTACAAAACTCGTAACTGCTTAAGCCTGGCAAGGTAGGTCTACATCATGCCTGAAGAAATCATCCAACACAGAACGGCATCAACTTGGAAAAGCATTAATCAGAACATGTCTGTTATAACAATGCAAAGGCCTACCTCCAGATTTGGCTTTTTTTAGCCTGAAAGATTTTGGTTTTGCCTGGGAAGCAGACCGTTGCTTCATTCTGCTCTCCTAATAAGCTAATAGGAGACATTCACATTTAACTGCGATCCTGCTCACTTCCTGTGTTGCAGACTGATGTTCCACCATGATCAGGGCAGATTTGTATTATATACTACATAAACATCCATAAATAACACCTTTTCAACCAAAAGACAGCCCATTTCTAATTATTTTAGGCATCCTTTATGTTTTAAATATATGTTAATACATTTTCTTAAGATTATTGTGTGTTTGTGTTGTTCATTTTGTTGAGATAGTACTTTTGACCATGCTAAATACATGGATCTGCCCTGATTCAGGTGGCTCCCTCTTTTGCTCAATAGGTGTTAGAGTAGGACCGCATTTAGATATGAATACATCCTATTAAAGCAAACTATGGTCCGCATATACCTCAGAAATGACAGCAAGATGTTCGGATCAAAAACCGACATGCACGACTCCACAGATTTACTCTGGGCTTACTACGTGGCTTCTTGGCCGTCAACACAATTAAATTTATAGCCCAAGGACAACAAAGGTAGGCACAGATGAGAAAAGGAGGGTTTATCCCAACCCCTCCCCTCCCCCTCACACACACACACACACACACACACACACACACACACACACACACCCTGTTTAATTATCTCCCGCCCACGAAGTGGGGGGGAGATATAGTAATGACGACCGTCCGTCCCACATTTCTTGCGCGCGATATCTCAAGAACAGATTAAGCTAGGATCATGAATTTTTTGCAGTTGGTCACCCTTATAAGTGTTCACGTCAAGTTTGAAGGAGAGTGACCTTGACCCCATTTTAAGGTCACCAGGGTCATTTATCTCTAAACATCTTGCGCGCGATATCTTAAGAACCGGATATGATAGGATGATGAAATTTTCACAGTTGATCACTCTTGTTAGGGTCTACATCAAGTTTGAAGGTGTGTGACCTTGACCTAATTCCAAGGTCACCAGCGGCAATTCAATTTTCTTTGAATTTGTTGTATGCAATATCTGAAGAAACAAGTGAGCTAGGATCACTTAACTTTTACAGTTGATCAACCTTGTAAGGTTCAGAAACATGCCAGTATGTACCTGCCAAATATACAGTTATCTTTGTTTTAAAATTATGTGGGCAGGAGATATGGACAGCGTCAGCGTCAACTTGTTAATCATATTGTTTGTAACAATGCAGACAGAAAAGGTAAATAGAATTTTTAAAGCTTTGTTAAAGTTCCCCCTCTTCCTCGGATCTGGTCAGCAAGGCAGTCTGAGTTTTGCATGTAACCGTAACACCCTTCTTTTGTGGGGCCCAACAGGTCGGGATGTAGCCCTATCAGGAGCTGACCTGTCCTAGCTTGCCTTATCTAGCCAGCAGCCTAACCTTGACCTCATTTCCAAGGTATAGGGCAACTGAGTCAGTTGAGCACAGGAGTGTCACAGTCCTCTTAGTTTATTTATTTTTATTTTTATTTTTTTTTTTGGCATAACATTGCCAACTTCATTCTTGCTAACTTATATGTCTGAAAATTCATAATTACCTCTAGATACAACAATCAGTATTGAAATTGTCCCTTCCCTGGTCAAATGCAAGGGTTACCTTGCTTAACCACTCAAAGGCAAAGCCAAATATTTCTGAGGCTGTGAATGAACATTTTTGTGATTGTAACAAGGCTTCTACGAAAGAGCGTATTTGATTTGATTAAAATCGTTATTGCAGTCACTTCATAATTGGGTGTTAAGCAAATAGAATGCAAATCTTTTGATTTAAAGTAGGCTGAGCCTGAATTTATACATCTAGATTAATGCAGCTGGATATCTCTGATCCTGTACAATTGTTCAACTTTCACAAAATGTTGTTACTTCATTAAAGAATTAGCCAGTATGTTTGCACTTTGTGGACCAGATAGATGGCGTCACTACTAGGCCAGTGGATGTTGACAAAAGCAAGGGAACCCCCATCAACATAGCCATCAAAATGCATTGCAAACAACGGCCTTGAACAAAATCAAAGACAGTGTGTAAAATGCAGGTCTGGTCTGTTTATATTCTGAAACCCTGTTGAAATGAAAAGGCTTTACACACTGACATACCCACAGTGTCAGATCAGTGTGAAGCTTCTGCTGTAATTTGCAGTCTCCCACTTGTTGCAGACTGGCATGTGCCGGAGTGTGGGCGACACCCTGCTGAAGGGAGACTTGTAGGATTAGGAGGCTGGTCATAGTAATATCAACCGTCATCAAGCTTGCAATGATTATGACATTAACATAAGGCAGGAGAATGCAAAACTGACACCTATTAATAAAAAATACAGAGTATTTTTTCCACTTTCATCGCAAGAAATATTGCACACATTTGGCGCCTCAAGTTTTTTTACATACATGTGTACATGCATGCATCCATGCATCCATACATACATACATACATACATACATACATACATATACACTTACATACATACATTCATACATACATACATACCACTATGTATATGTACACTTTTGAACTCACATGGTTGTATTCATTGGATAGATGCCGAAAATTATATAATTTCATTAAATACTATAAAATGTCTCTGTATGTGTGTGAGCATTCTATCTGGGTAGGTAGTGCCAGGCAACACAACCATCAATTTGCTGACAATGAAAATAAAGAAAGTGAAACAAACTTGAGTGAATATCCATCTTTGAAAGCCACCTGTGTTGCTGGCTATACATACTTATTTAATTGTTTTCTCCACTGTACTTGGTCTGCCCTTCAACTACATCCCTCGTGTTTCAGTGATGGAAAATTAGTTCAAAATCTGATTGGTCTACTCTGGCTCCCATGGCGACAGACTACAGTGCAATGGGGTACACATACTGCCGATAGCCAGGGTAATGATTATTAATTTCTTGATTGGTCGATCACCCTGTCGAAAGGGTGAATTGAATTGAATTGAACTTTATTTTCAACATTGTATACATAGTAGTTGACAGTGCAGCTTTATTACACTTGCTATGAATAGAACTTTGTGGCCATGGGGCAGAGCAAGGGCAGGAGAGGTGATAGAGCTTGGTCTGTTGAGCAGGCAACATCAACAGTGATGCTGAGTTAACCCTTACTCCAGGTCTAGTCTGCTTAGACTTAAAGAAGTCCTTGCCTCAGGTCTTGTCCCATGTTGGTGATAAAAATTGAGTGTTTCTATAATTTTGCATGTGCTGACAGCACAGAGTTACTTGTATAAATAGCACGAGGCGGGAGGGAAGGACTTGGTTCAGACTGATATAGACATGCAGCGCCTTCTGTTGACGAAAACATTTGCTCTGCGCCGTTATTGGGTCGTACAGGGGTTTCTCTTGATTGATATGTCATTCATGTACTGGTCACCACCACAGAGAAATGAAGCTAGATGGGATTCCCCTTTTCCAGTAAGATTCATGCACTTGCGCCTCCAAGTGGCTATCAATTGCAAATAACAGTCTGCACCAAGTCCTTCTCTCCTGTGCTCAGGCTGTTTGTGCAAGGAACTCTTCACCTTCTGTGCATGCAAAATAATTGTCGCCCTCAATTTTTGCCACCAATGTGGGACAAAACAGCATGATTGATGGAAGGATTTCTCTAAGTCTAGGTCTGCTAGAAGTTGTGAAAGTCAGATTAAGATTGTCCCAGATACACCAAATATAGCATGCCAATAAAGACCAAAGTGTCATTAAATTGGTCAAAAATGCATATAATAACAACAACATTAATGCATGAGGGAACATTACATGGAAATTTTAAATGAGAGTAGGAATGTAACTTTGGGCCGCCAATATACATGGTGTAACAGTGAAGCAACGGTTAATAATAAACAACACTGTATTTGTTGATAACCTAGATATTGATTTTTTTTTCATTATTATCACAAATAGTATTGTACTGAAACTATAAATAATGTAACAAGTTTACATAACCTTACTTTCCACTCCCTTAAAGCTACACAAAGTTATAAATAAATTCCCAATAGCATCATGCTAAGGATATGTAACATAGTTTAACTGGAATTTTGAAGCGACCAGCACCTGCAGGAGTGTAACACTGTGGTCACATGTAAAGTGTTCTAAACTATTTGTCTTTAATGTGTACAAACTTGAGACCTATATTATGACAGTGTAGCAAAGATTGTATGGTGCAGTGTTGACACAATAATTAAAAAATCATACAAAATTAATTATCGTTTCTCCTAAATGTTGAAGAAACTTTGACAGTTTAATGTATAAGTTTGATATCAAGCCAGTAGCAAGTGCAACGGAATACGTGTACATGTATACTGTTAACAAAATAAGCATGCCTCATGCTTGTCACTTTTGGAGTTGTTTCTGAGAAACGGTTGCTTAAAGTTAAAACAAGGGCATATCAAAGGTAGACACCATTTGAAGGGCTGTGGGGAGAAAATGAGGAAAAAGTTTGAAAATCCTCTTTTAGTTTTGTATTTTTGTTAATCCTGCTACATATTTGGGATCAGTACAGTATGTAGGCCCTGCCTTAAGAGACCACCTGCCTTGAAAGACCATCTTTTTAGGATGCCTTACTCAGTACATTCATGTTGTTTGTATCTCCTATGAAAGACCACCAGTCTTGAGAGACCACTATTGGGTCGTCCCTGGGGGGCTTCTCAAGACAGATTTCACCATGTGTCCAAAACGCAATGATTTTATTCAATGTTCCTAAGTCAAATAGAGCAAAATTAATAAATAAGAACTTGCAGGCATGCTTTCGTCAGTCAGCTGAGCTCATCTGACAGTCCATCCATCATTTGTCTCCCATACAGTACAATCCTCAGTTATTTGCCTAAAATGATAGTATAACCACAGGAAGGAATGTATATCTAAGTCATCATTTATCTGTCCCATCTTCCACGACATACGTTTCCAAGTCCCGAAGGAAAATAGTTTGCCAGATCTTTTTCAAGTTTGGAAATGTACCTTGGGCGAGTCCAGACCTTTATGCAATCAATAGTTCGTGCTTCAGTAATTTTGGGATTTTTTTTACAGGCTTCTTTGCTCATTTTCAGGGAAAATGTTGAAGATGGTTCATCTCTTGTTATATGTTACTCCTGACTTTACTGCATATTTAGGATCTTTCTGTCCAAAAATGAAAGATTTGATTTCATATTTGGGTAAAATCATGATGATTACTCATGTAATTGACCTGTAAACCTTGGTACTTTAATTTGTATCAGTGAAATGGACAAAATTGATAGCTTGTAAGCATTCACACAACATGTACATTCCATAATTTAGGGAGTCAGGAGTCACATCAGGCAATTATTAATGAAAGTCTGCGGTCACCAGTCATATCAACTTAAGTGAGATCTAAATTTACCTTTGATGAAATGTAGTGCTCTTCAAAATGTCAAAACTGCATGATTAATGGTTCTGCTTTAAGAGCACTTGTTCCAGGTCTCTTCCGAAATTTTGCCGTTTAAAAAAGGATCCAGGGCAGTTTTAATTTTTCTATTATGTTCAATGTTAACTCTGTTTCATTAATCCAAGAGGTTAATTATTACACTGATAATTTGGGACACTTACCGTGATACGTTTTTGGCAACAAACTGAATGTCTTTTCACCCTCTTCTCACTGTCATTAAATTTGGCACCCTCTTGAGAAATGATAAGGACACGTAAACTATCTACAGTGAAACTTGTGCTGAAAGACCACCACTATAATTATATAATCAAACTGTGAACCCATGAGACAGATTGTCTTTCCTAGGAGGCATAAATCAGATGGAAAGTGATGAGCAAAGTATCTCAGAGTGGAGATCCTCCGAGACACGTGGTCTCACATTGAAGTGGTCTCTCGAGACAGGGGCCACTGTGCATGTACAAGTGTCATACCAAGTGACCGACATGACAAGCACGTTCACGTGGATGTTTTTATTGTGCACATTATTGGCCTGTTTATCATAGATGGAATGCTGATATTAACCGCTGAAGTGATCAGCACTTCTAATGCTACTTAAGTGAGTGCTTAATCTTTTCTTGATAACGGTTGCGCCTAATGTTTTCTTGATAGCAGTAGCTGTAACTCATGAATTAAGAAGTGCGTGACTTTATGAGTACATGTATGTATAGTTGTGGATTCTGGATCAACTATTAATAAAAACATATGGTGTTGTACTGTGTTTCAAAATTACAGCCCAAGATAATATGGAAACTACCTGAACAACATGAACATTTTATTTCATACAAGATGGTATGTAGCAGTATGTATCTTGAAAGACTACTCAGGTGAGAGACCACATGTCTGAGGAAGCTCCTTTTTTCAGATACGTACTCCTTCAGTTATTTTAACCTTTGACGCTTTCCCCCTTAAACTGGTCCAAACCAGTTGGCAGTCAAATTTCGTCTGCTTCAGTGTTTCTTTCAACTAATCTTAAGAGTGATGAAAAACATTTTGTCTGAGAACTGTTGGTGATGAAAAACATTTTGACTGAGAATTGTTGGTGAGACATAATCCGGTTAACACGCCCCAGGTCAACAGCTTTCCTTGGCATGGGTTGGGCGCTTAATGCCAAGGAAAGCTGTTGACTCAGTCCCAATTAAAGGGGGAAAGGATTTCTCTTCTTTGTTTCTCTGGAACTAGAGACATGCAGGAAGTCAAATGAAAGGTCCTTTTGAGTGAAATTTGAATCTGGATTCATTTTACTAATTCAGATGAGCACAGATTTTTTGTTGTTGTGATTGGTACTGAAAGAGTTAATATGATTTCCCTCATCGGAAAGATTTCATGCCTGTTTCCAGATGTCAGAATAAAGGCAGGTTTTATTTGAAAGAGAATTAGAGTCACTCGGTGTCAACTTGGTTAGATGTCTTTGTGAGTGTTCCCGATTGGTTGCCTAGTCATGTTTCACTTGCCTCCGTGGCATATATGAAGAATAACTTGCCAGGCAATGTAAAACATTCAATTGAGGCCAGGCACAGTGCTTCCTAAATGTAAGGTCATTTTAAGGGGACATTTTCTAGTACATATACATGCAGTTAAGGGGTTAAATTTCCTTGTGGTGGTTCTGAATTGAAGACCATGATGGAACTTAACCTTCCACCCCGAAAAAAAAAAGGAAAAAAATGTACGTGAGACTATCAATATAACTTGTCAGGTTAACAGCTTTTCTTGGGATGAGTTGGATGCTTAATGTCCAATCCACACCAAGGAAATCTACTGACTCAGTCTTGAAGACACTTTTAATTCAAGGGAGAAGTGGTTAAAGCAAGGGAGAGCTAGATATCTGATGGAAGGGGTCCACGACATTGACACTTAGACTCCCATGCTAGTCTTAAATTTATGACTACCATCAAGGAATGTAATTAAACATCATTCTGCACCACAGAATCAAATGATAATGTGAACGTGTGGTTTTTAGGCCCACTCAGTACTGACATGCTTCACCATTGAATTATCACTCATTCATCTGCCACTAGATGTCACTGCCTCATGGCTGGTTTCCTGACCGGCAAACAAAAAGCTTTGAGAAAGTCCAAGCTTGTCACGAGAGCGCTGTGTCTTTTTGCCACATATTGCTTAAGTTTTTCTTATGCATATCCCACCTGTTTGCCTCAATTAGAATATGACTATTAGTCCTTTGTGAAAATGCTATTAATGTGCTCCCATGTGTAATGTGAAGGGGTCACAGCCATGTATTAGGCTGTGTGGCCTCTAGCATTGTGTGTGTGTTCAGCATCAAAGTACCGCCTGATTCAAACCCATGATCATGTATGCATATGCATGACCAGCACTGGCAGTAGATGAGATTCATGGTGCATACACTTCATGATCATATACATGTACATGCTGAAACAGGGAGACCTCTGTAGCGAGTTTGTTCAACAGGTCATGCCTGACTGATTTTTTGGTAAAAAATGTTAATTTTTTGGAAAATCTTTAAAAATATTCTTTGTTAAAACTACATGGATAGTTGATTAGCAATTGTGCTGGAGCACTTGTGGATGTGCTGAGATGTCCATTTTTTTTTTGTCTATTAATTTTATGTTGGGGGTTGGGTGGGGTGGGGTTAATCATGTTGACTTCCCTAAAACCACAGGCTGGATTCAGTTTTAACTTTGTAGTACCACTATATTGTACCTCAGAAAGTTGTAGTTTCTTTTCTGGAAGCAGTCACAACTAGAAAAGAAGATTTGCTACAAAGCAAATCTTTCAGTGGTCCTCCAAAATTTGCATAAATTTAAATGCTACAACTTTTGTTTGTGGTTCATAGCATGCACAAAACCTATAAATTGAAGTTCTAGCATCTTTGCTTATAATAGTTTTTAAGATATTCAACATTTAAACTTTTCAAGTGCCTCTGATTGGCACAAATTAAAATTCTGCAACTTTTGTTTGTGGTTCATTGAATGCACCCACATCACAAACCTATAGATAGAAGTTGAAATGGCACCTCTACTTATAATAGTTTTGAAGATACATGTATTCAACAGCTAAACTTTTGAAGTGCCCCTAATTAGCATAAATTACAATTCTAGAGCTTTTGTTTGAGGTCAAGATTTAAAATTTCAAATGTCCCTAATTTGCATAACTTTAATGCACTCAACCGTGTTTGTAAAAAGGCACTGCTTCACATATGGATCTATAAATATATGGTACCATGTTTGGAGTTTGTTAGTGTAATAGTGTCTGAGAAAATTGTGGTGCAAAATTAATGGTAAAGAAGAATTTGAAGAAGAAGAAAAAGAAAGAAAAAAAATCCAACCAAAATAGAATGTCTATTTTGGCAAACAGACACAACTAAAAAAGAAGACTTGCTACAAAGCAAATCTATCTGTGCCTTCAGAAGTTGTAAATATGGCTAAATAAAAATTTCAAAGGTCCAAATGACCTTGACCTTTGAATGTTACATGTACATTAAAAATGTGCAGTGTTGGAATACCTACATTTTGAGCCTGACAGGACTGAAATTGGATGAAAATTGACCAAGTTATGGCTAGATGAAAATTTCAAAGGTCCAAATGAATTTGACCTTTGACCTTTAGAGGTCACATGAAAGTATAAAAATGTACAGTTTTACGATATCACAATTGAAGCCTAGCATGAACCAAATCAGATGAAAATGACCAAGTTATGGCTAGATGAAAATGTCCAAGGGCTAAATAACCTTGACCTTTGACTTTGAGAGGTCACAAAAATGTGCGGAGTTTTATAATACCTATAAATAGAGTCCAACATGATTAAAATTGGATAAAAATTGACCAAGTTATGGCTAGATGAACTTTCAAAGTTCCAAACGACATTGACCTTTGACCTTTAGAGGTCACATATAAATTACAAAAATGTACAATGTTACAAACCTGTAATTTGAAGTTGGATTGGTTACCTGCACATTTAATAATAGTTTTAGAGATATTCAAGGTTTATAATTTCAAATGCCCTGAATTTGCATTATCTTCAACACATTTTCTCATTATTAAAAGGCACAAATTCATGTATAGACCTATAATCATGCCAAGTTTGAAGTTTGTGAGTGTTAATATAGTGTTCGAGAAAACTGGCAAATGAAATTTGGCAGTAAAGAAAGAAAGAAAGAAAGAACTCTAGGAAAAACAGAATGTCTGTGTTGGCACACAGACATAAGTAAATCACCTGTAGCTGGAAGCTGCTTGAAACTTGCAAAAGTTTAATTTGAGGATGGAAACTGGAATACCAGTGGGGCTGGAGAAGCCATCTTACAGTGTACTGTATTGCAAGAAGGATTATGATTTTACAATTCAAAAGAACTGTCACATTGTTGTGAGATTTTGTAGCATGCTGTGGATAGACACTGAGTAAAATGTGCATGTCCCAGTGGTAAAGAAGCATTTTTAGAAAGGGATTGTTGAATTTAGAAGTGTTTTGTTCAAACATGACGAACCTGAGTGGTAGTTTTACATCATTATGCGGTCAAAGCACTGGATTGAATGAGCTTTAACTACTTCTGGGGATATGGTTTGACATTCAAGCTAAGACATTGGCTTATATCTCCCTTCCCTTATGGGTCAGGTCAAGTTTAATGATGAGCCATTGCTAGAGGTAGTTCAACTCATAACTAAAGGGTCATATGTTCATTAATACGGGATTTTTGGGACAGAACAATTGACCCACATGAAAACATTCGCAATAAGTCAGACAAAATTACATAATCTACCTAGTAATTCAGTACATCTGCAGGGGTAGAAAAGGTTTAACAGTATCAGTACTATGCCAATAATACAGGTCCTGCCTTAGATGTGTGGGTTCAACCTTGGCATGTGTGAGTGGCAAAGCTGCTCACTGCGAGCTGCAATGCTCATCCAGGGGGTCCAGGGGCATGCGCCCCCCCCCCCCCTCCCCGAAAAGTTTGAAATTGGAGGTGAATTCTGGGCCAATTTCAGACTCGGAAATAGCACTCCAACTAAAGAAAAATTTAGTTAAAGTAATAAAATTCAAAATTTTACACAACTGAAAATTCATTTGTATGGTACAAAAAGTGTTATTTATGGATTGGTAAGTAACAGAACAAATACAAGTGCCCTGTTCATGGCAGAGGCATAGTTCTGTTGCCAAGCAACTGAGAGGACCAGAGCAGGTCTGCAGTTAATGAGGTTAAATATGAATACCTCCTATTGAGACTCAATGTCAACATCATTACATATAAAGTGAAACAAATTACTGTGACATGTGTATGGAAGAGACCAAATATACCTTATGGTTTTCCGCCAGGCTGCAAAAAAGCTGTTGAACTTCTTTCTTTAATGATGACCAATCAGGAACAGTGCTGCCCTCAAGTGGCCAGGTACAACATCGGATTGCACTGCACTGAGCCAATATTTGTATCTGCAAATTGTCTTGAAAGCGAAAAACAGCAGGAAACTAACACCACCAACCTTTGAAAAATTTGAATGGCAGAAAATCATATTGGGACAGCTTCGATGAGACAATTAGGTAACAACATCTCAGCGTTGTCTCAATTGTCCTATATGGGATCCACAAAACAAAAAGCGCTGTACAGTATTTGACTTTTGTACCAGTGTATGATGATGGGTAATTCTTCACAAAGTCAGTGGTAATGACAGCACAGACATGCTCAGACAACTGGGCAGCGTATGCATGCGTACAAAAACTGACACATGGTTAAATGTGGTATGAGTGTGAAAAATGCCTGAATAAATATTTTTATTTGTTGTTGTTGTTGTACATGGTTTTCGTGACACAGTAAAAACTTACGTGTACACTGCAGAATTTTCATGTCCTTGTAATGTATCAGATAAAATTGTTGTAAATCCATACAAAGCCAGTGCCATATATCTCCAACATGTGTATAAATTGGTCATAATCCTATACAGTGCATATAGGAGAACATGCTGTCTTGTTGTTAATACAAATTTGTTAATGTGCTTATATTTAATCTGACAATAAATTGTGACGCATATACAGGTGCATGCATCACAGCACAGGGGTCCCTGTCTTCAGAGACCACTCCAATGGGAGACCACCTGTCCTGAAAAACCACCTTTGCACGATAACTCCGCTTAGTACTTTTCATATTATTCAAACCTCCTGTGAAAGACCACCTGTCTTTAGAGGTCAAAATTTGGTCATCCCAAGGGTGGTCTTTCAAGAAAGGTTTCACTCTACTTTATCCTGAGTGCAGAAATACATGTACGTACCATGGTCTGGAGGCTGAAGCTATATTTTCCATGTTAACCAAACTTTGCAAGGTTTGCACGTCTTAGTGTCACACGTTTGACTGTTGCCAATTATACATGTTCTGCAGAATTGCCTGCTTTTGTGCTTACAGGGGAACCGGGGACGCCAAGCATTTCAGACTGGCTAGAAGCGGAGCTGCCAGCCTCGGGCCGTGCCAGTGCAGATGCCAAGTGTTTATCATATGGTAAATAGATCAAATCTTTTATCAACATCATGTAAAACATAATTATTGGTTTTGCTCTATTTAATTTCATGCTTTTCCAGCATTTTGCAGTGAAGAAATATGGAAACAAACATGGAATAATGCCAAAGGAAAGTATGTATATTGGCAGTTTAGTGCTAGCATCGTCCCACCACTGAGTCACTGTTTGTCCGGCATATCAACTTAATTACAGTCAATGCTGGAAAAGAGTCCAATGAATGCAGCATCACTTCACAGTTTGCATTCTTTGAAATGCTCACAGAGATGTGCAAATCCCCACTTAATGCAGTTGGCTTTAGAAAATACATTATCATTACAGAAAAAAATGGCGAGGGCAGAAGAAAGACCTGAAATGATTTAAGGGTCATCTTCCTGCAGAAGGATGGAATGAATAAATCAAACCTTAAAGTGCTAATCACGGCTATAGTCATTTTCTCATGACAGTTAAACATATAATGGTTAATAGATTTAAATTCCACATGAAGATACCTTTCATTCAAATACCAGTAAGCCTAGTCTAAAGCAAAGAGTAGTCTTAGTCAACAGCTTTCCATGGGACACTTTGGGCGCATTGCGTGCAAAGTGTCCCGAGGAAAGCTGTTGGTTCAGTCTTAAATCGGCACTGTAAGGGTTAAGTTACTGTAACACTTTTTGCATCTTATATATGGCAATATCCAATCAAACTTGAACTGTATGATAATTGCATGACATGAAAATCATGTTCAAGTCATGAATCAACTTAATCTTTTGTTGTCCTGGTAGATAAGTGGATGGCGTACAGGTATCCGTTAGTGGAGATTCCCAACAACTTGGTGGATGATGTGTGGCAACAGATGGGAAACCGCCCAGTCAAACCCAATAACCCGCTGCTTGTACTGGATACGCAATTTGCAGGTAAGCCGTGTCAAAGGAGATAATGATCTCTATGACTTCCTGTCTGATAGGTGACAGTGTGTTGATATCTGAACTACTGCATGCTTGAGTGTTATTGCCTCCTTGGCCTATAGGCTGATTATGTACTGTCCTTGTGCTGTATGTGTGGGTCTATTCAGGGTTTGTGTCTGGACTGTTTTTTTTTTTTTTTTTTTGCTTTGGTACCATTACCATAAACTTGATACACATGCTTAATTTAAATATATTCATTTAATCTGAATTGCCCTACAGTACATCAAAATGCTACTAATAAGTTGGGTTCTCCAGAAGTTTAGTTGGCCTACAGGTTGTGTCATGTTGCAAAAGTGTTATTAGGCATAGATCGTTGACGATCAATGCATTAGGTCAGTTATCTTGGATACAGGTTATTGATCCTTGCAGTAACTTGTTTTGGCTATTGATCACAAGATGGCAGCACTGTGCAGTCTCACCTGATGTTTTAGTGACCAGTGTTTGTGTCAGTGATCACTAGGTGACAGCACCTGTTAGTCTCAGCACAGGAACTGGCCATGAATCATTCAAATAGATTAAAGAACAGTACATGCAAAATTTTTATTTAACATGCACAGACTAACTGTCACCTACCACCACTTTCAAGTAAAGCCGGATTAAATGCAGGGGAAAGTCTCAACATCTCCAATGTTGCACCAAATCCTGTATTATAAAAGTTGTGGACAATAACACAAGATAATGGTTTAATGAAAGCAGTACTTGCCAACACAATCAGAAAATCTTGACAAATTTAATGTGCTGTAATAAATTTTTCTTGATAGATTACAGGATAAACAGCCAAAGTGAAATTTACCTTGTGAATTTTTATTACACTGACACAATTTAAGACTTAAAACCGAAGGAAAGATAGCCTTCTTCTTTCAATGTTTCAAAAGAGGAAACCTCTAGCTACATTATGATCAAAAGAAAAAAAAATACATTCATTTAATGCCTGAAACAAGCAGTAAATGTTGCTGATATCACTGGTCTGCCTGAAAATTTTGTTGCCGACATATTATGGGCCCAGAGAAAGGGGAAGTGACATACTACCCCTGAAGCTCATGAACATGGCCTGCTGGGCATGTGCCTGAACCAGCCAGTCTAAGTGAATCTTGTTTGACTTCGTCATGTTGTTGAATTTCCGTCATAAAAAGTTTATTTCTGACATATCATTATGCAGTCCTGCCTGAATTTTCAAGACATGAAGGCAGTTCCAGTGAGGAAAGTGCTTTAGACTCTGAACTGGGATGAGAATGCAGGAGTGAACTCCTGAAGTACTGATCACAGAGGTATTGTACTGTAATAATGGTACCTCTATGTACCCACTAACAGGTAGCCTGTCTTTTTGAAGTTGAAACACTAAATGCTAGCTTTACCGCAATCTCTGGGGAATAAAATAGTACCGAGTTGACCATAGGCGTAAGTTACTCGATCTGTCGCATTGAAAAGAGTGCTCTTGCTGCCGCTGTTGGGATGGACAGGCTTTGTATTAACACATGTGAAATCTCAGGGAATAAAAACGCTAAAGCCTACCTCTCTTATATTTACGTGAAGACGATTTGCTGGCATAGCCCTGGGAAGTGTGCATTCCAAGTTGTATATGGGGATATGCTAATTGGTTATCACACAGGCACACCATTCAGCATGGCAGCCTCCAGCTTTTGAGAGGTCATTAGGTCACAATTTTGGGAGGTGCTGGGACGTAGAGCCTAAGCCATGTATGCTGTGCCAAATTTGGAGGCACACTGTTGTTGACAGATAACTTTGTTACTGAAAAGTTGCAAAATATTGATACGTGCTCGCAGATTTTAATTTTTTTTTCAACAAGAATATTCAGGTAGAGATATGAACAAGTGTATTGGATACAGAAAGTGACCAGCCTTTCCTTCGGCTCTAAGACCTGTAAATTATGACTGAAGAGGCTGTGTAAAACATTCCTTTTCCCCTTACCTAGCTGATTTAATGATCCAAATGTCATTAAATGTATCAGTGGACTTCAGGAGTTCCATGCAAATCTAGGTCCCCAGGTCAAATGTCGGGGTCACAGTAAAATAGCCATGCTCATCATGTGCAATTGAAGTATAACTCCTTTGTCCTTAGACTTACTTTCTTTGAAATATCACTCCCGCAGATATGTATGAAGACCATGCAAAGAATATGCATCACAAAACAAAACTATGTGGGTCATGCCAGCTACCAATGGTGGTTGGATGCTGTGTACTAGCATAATTGTAGCGCTCTGATTGGATGATTATTTCTTGTAATATTTGGCAGGGGTAATCTGGCAAAACAAGGTGCAGGCGGTGAGAATTACAGCTGGGAATAAAAGTGAGGTGGTCGTGGTGACGCCTCTGGACCAAACTGCATGTAAGTATGTGCATTCAGTCAGAGTAACTGAAAAAATAACGATGAATCTAGATACATCACATTCGAGTGTCTTCCTTCAAGGGTCCAGATTACCCCAGTACTGTGTAGTACTTGTGTGTGCACTTTTTGTATCTATCTTTACCATATATATTGCCATGTTGAATGTAAACCATCCAACACAGATGCATATAATCTGAAGATGCTGAGAAAGTACATGGCAGAATCCAGTTAATATCCTTCTTATAACTATCATTGTCACTTGCAACCAAAAGTTATGTTCTGTATGTACTTTGTATATTTGCCTGCATAGCTGCTCTAGACACAATAACATGCAGGAATTTGCAAAAAGTATAGGCAGTCCTTGATTTAAATTTCTTTTTGGGGGTTTACCTGTGTAATGATGTACATGTAAATGTATGCAACAGACCACATGAGCATGTACCCGTTGATTTCCTTCTTCATGTGTGACAGGGCTTTTCAACTTGAGAGGCACAGATGTGGACTACAATCCAGTCTTTTATTCCTATGCAATTATAGAAGAGGCAAAAGTCAGGTAGATCCATTTTAATTAACAGACATATCATCATTTTGACTCGTGTGTGATAACTTTCTTGTGATCAACAAGAGTCAGCATCAACTGATGCGAAAGAGTAATTGGTAATTGACCAGCGATGCAGCTAGGTACAGGTTTCCTGTTGATCATATGGTGCATTACATGATCAAATGTGTGGTGTTCTCATGCTGTTGTTATCTTTGTACTATCGTATTTGGCAAGACACATTTGTGAACTTGCAAAGGTATAGCGTGTGACAGTCGTTGAATAGAAATTAATTATACATCATCATGATCTTCAAAACAATTCCAAGCAGCACATGAGGGTGCATGATTCAATGAAAAAAAAAAAAATGATGAGAAAGGAATGTATAGACACCCATTATTGTGTTTGGGTGACAGAGTGCATAGAGTTGTCCAGGGATGGTGCATCATTGTGTTCCCATTGTGAAGGAATGTAACATAAGTGTGCTCATGTGAATGACTTACACTTGTAAAGGTATGGAGCAGTATTTTTTCTTCATGTAGACCTTTGATGGAGTGAAGAACATTGTGTTCACAAATATGAAATTTGGCCTTCTGGAATGGTGGAGCACCATTGTACTCACATGAATTGTGACGGGATGGTGCATGATTGTTTTCAAGGGAATGTGAACGGATGGATCCCTGTTGCACTCAGGAGTATAAGTTAGACTTGTACGCAGATAGCACACTATTGTATTCACATGGATGAATTTAGACTTGTGAAGTGGTAAAGCACTTTTGTGTTCATATGGATGGCTACAGGTTTGTGTAGGGTGGAGCATTATTCTATTTACATCAAAAATTAAAAAGAAAAAGAAAAGAGAAACTTTCAAGGATAGTACGTCCTTTTTTTTCTCACATAATACATCAAATATTTGTGAACTGGATGATAAATCCATGATTTTGCATTAAAAATTTCTGATTTATGGATGGTGTATCACCATATTCACATGATAAACCAAGAAGAACTTGGTGGACCCTAGGATTGTGCTAAGAAAATACTCGAGTTGCAATTTGTGTAAAGTTGTAAACTTTCAAGGTGCAAGTGTATGGTGCCTGACTGCTTGCCTAAAATATGACACTCAAAGTATTAGTGCATAGTAGCCACCCCAAAAAGTTGACACGACATGGCAAGAGATGCAGTTGTATCAACGTATGTTTTCAAATACATTTTACGCAAAAATAACCCCACATTT
Organism: Hermodice carunculata; assembly: GCA_964020975.1. Taxonomy (NCBI): domain Eukaryota; kingdom Metazoa; phylum Annelida; class Polychaeta; order Eunicida; family Amphinomidae; genus Hermodice; species Hermodice carunculata. The sequence goes on along the minus strand of OZ026614.1, from coordinate 76,075,617 downwards.
CTGGTACCTGCTTGGAGTTACACATGAATTAAATCCAAATACCTGGGGACAAGATCTTTCACCCTGGCACCAACACGTCAGTGTCAGTGAGTCTTCTATAACAATGCCAGACTGTCACCCTCTGTGTGTCATAAGGGCAGCAGGACACATTATTCTCAAAGCAATACAGAGACTATACATAGAGGCCATTGCTGTCAGATGCGTACCTGTCAAGTCTCCCCCATAAGGTGGGAGTCCCCGACTTTTTCACCCAAATTTTCTTGATTTACGTGCAAATTTGGCAGAATCTCGCCCATGAAAATTTAGTATTTTCCATTATATTCTTTGTTAAAATACAAATCTCTCCCATCGATTTTTCAAATTTACAAAAATCTCCCTATTTTGAGGTGTGGAATGTTGACAGGTATGCAGATGATAGAAAAAATTATCCAAAAAAAAAAAAAAAGAATAGAGAGAGGGTTAACAATTGGGCATCAACTAGAATATATACTTGTTGATTGCGTCTACTTTCAGTTTATATTTGTTGAACCCTACTGGACTACTGACTCCGCAGGTTCGCAAACACCTCAACACGGGAGCTACGGGGTCCTGTGTTAATATGACTGGAGACTGTGTCACTGTACGTAGAAGATAGTTTTTACAAGTAGTAAATGTCTGAGTGTTATAAATGCACTTGGGTTTAAATGATGCATCTTTTGTCCTTCCACATATGTTATATTTATTTTTAAGATTCTTTTGTAGATCACTCAATGCCATTAATTAATCTATATTTTAGGTGTAAGTAATTGATCATTCATGTCCATTACTTCATTGATTCGTCAGGTCTAATTACCTGGTCTTTCATGATCATTAATTGACAGTACTTTTTGGCTTCCAAAGCAAGGCCATTAATATTGTTTTCAAGTATTAATGGCTATGCTTAAGACAGTTCTTTGTATTTCACAGATATGAGAGTTTTCAGATGATAGAAGCTTTTTGTGACTTTGTACTAAATATACTGAATTATATTTCTTTGTTAAACAAAGTGTCTTTAATTTTTGTACCCCTCGGCCTTCTAGGCCGGAGGGGTATTGTCGTCATCTACACGTTTGTCTTTTCATTTTTTGCAGAAGTAATAAAATTTGGATTTGAGTGGTTGGGCCTATACATATTGGAAACACTATAGTCTGTATTTAATGAAGAATATTTCAAAGGTTAATTGAGAGGACTGGTTTAAAACCACCAGTTGCTTTTTGTGGGTGACTGCCTGTTTCAAGTCGGGAGTGAAATTGGTTTCTTCACATTGGTATCGGAAGATCAATGTTGATGCTTTGGTACCTCTGGAATCTCTTTGCTGTCATTGTTGGGTTCGATATTTATGAATATGGGTCCTGTTTTTCTACATAAGTGTATCATACTAGAGATGTCCGTCCTGGCTGAGGGGTTTTCGGTCAGTGATCAGCTTTTAGTTTTAATGGGGAAGCACTTTCATCTCTTATTCCAAATGACACATTACACAGTTTTTCTGTTATTTTTATCCTTCATTATTATTGAAGGTCAAAAGCTACAGTGAATTCTTCCCTGACCTCCAAGCCATCAACAGGTCAGCATCAGTGAAGAAGATCTGGGTCAGCCCTCGGTCCAGCTATGCTGTGTATTCTACAGTAGGAGCGGTATGTGTTTTTACGGGATTGCTGCAGACATGTTTCGAAAATTATACGCATGGTGTGATCATTAAAAAAATTTGTAAACAATATTGTTGAGAACATGGGCTAAATGTTAAATTGAGATGAGCCACATTCAAAATTTTAATAGTTTTCACAAGTATATTTTTTCCTTAAATATACACAGAGTACTCTTATATAATATTCATTTTGCATGTGGTGCCATGTACTAATTGCTCCCCAAGTACTGCTGATCTGCAATAGTACATGGCACCACATGCAGTATGTACTTTATGACATAGACTTATTATAATTAGCTGGAGCTTCTTGAACCTCACAGCAAAATTAACAAGAAATTATTGCAGGGTTTTCAAATTTCATTTCATTAAAAACTGAGACTCTAGACTTGATTATGTAAATGTGACAGCTCCGCCTGGTTAGGAATGAGTGCACTTTTGATTTTCTGGTCATACGCTATTGCAAAATAGTAATTGCTTGACAGAGGGCCTTTGGCCAATCACAGAAGAAGCTCCACCTAATAAGATTGATTCTGTATTTTAATTTGTAGTTGTGTGTCCCATGCCAGCCTCCGTAGGGGCACCATTAAAACATTGATCTTGTATCCAAATTTTGATCTATGTTTTGCAATTAGTACAAGAGTGTAGTATTCCTAACCGGATTCACCCCCATCCCTCACCCCCCACCCCCATGCACACTCTTGGTATGCTTAACTTCATCAGTGCCGTGTTGAGCATCTGAATTATTTTCAGGATTCTAGATTCATATTCTTGGTGAAAAGACCCTTCATTCAAGTAGATGATACAAATGACCAGGGACAACAGCTATCCGTCACACATTTTTGGTGCAAGACGTCCAAAGTGTGCTCAGGAAAGCTGTTGACTCAGTCTTTAACCTGGTACTGAAAGGTTGAATTGCCAAATGACTCGAACATGCAGAGTATTTCCTCACTTGCAAAGTATATAATTTGCTGCCCACAAGGAAGAAAGCTAGCTAAAGACATGTTCTTTCCTGCAAGATGGCCATACTACTGACAGCAGGCTTTACTGTAAATGTGTATGGTGAAGACCCTGTCACTGCATGCATGTAGCAGCATGTAACTTTTTCCCATTAAAAAATTACCAGCGAACATCTCATGCTGTAAATGTATCTAATTCTTTTTTGTTGTTGTTGATAAGAATGATATGCCATCAATCAAATAGCTGCTTTCCTTCGCACACTTTGGTTGTATATCAGGCAGATGGTCCCATAGCAAGCTGTTGATTGATGGCTTGATTCAGATGGTTGAAATAAGTCAGTGACTTAAATGGAGGCCTGTTGGCAGAAAGTACAAACTCATCATCAGATCATGAATTTGTCAATATCTTTAAGTTGTAAAGAATTGGCACTTTACCAGTTGATGAATAAATTATGTCGCCCCGTGCAACGGGGGACATGTTTTTTGCATAAATTTCTTCCACTTCCTCTTGTTCTTGTTCTTCTTCAGCACATGTTGTAAATGCGATCATGACTCAAGAGAGATTAATGAATTGGGGAGTTGAAATGTTTTGTGAATTTGTTCCTATACATGTATAACACCTTGCTTGGGATTGAAAATTGGTGACCTTGACCTATTTTTCAAGGTTACATGGCCATTTCATCTAAAATCGACGCAAACACAATAACCTCACAAGGAATTGACTTAGGAAGTTGAAATGATTATGTACCATAATATCAACTAAGTTGGGATTGTAGATGGGTAACCTTGACATATTTCCAAGGTCACTTTTTAAAAATCATTGCAGACGCACTTGAAAAGGATTTGACTTAGGAAGTAGAAATTTTGTGTGATTATGTTTGTGTTTAAGACTTTTATCAGACCTTAGTTGTGATTGCATATGTTTGACCTTGACCTATCTTTCAAGGTCACAAGCATTTCCTTGTTGATAAATATGTTCTGAGTTTTGTTGCAAATGTGATAACTCAAGAAAGCTTTGACTTGGGAAGTTGAAATATTTTGTGAATATGTTCCTATATAAGACGTTGCTTAGGATTGCAAAGTGGTGACCTTGATGTATTTTTCAAGTCACATGCATTTCATCTAAAATCAATGCAAACACGATAAATCCACAAGGATTTGACTTCGGAGGTTAAAATTTTGCATGATTATGTACCAGAATACAAACTAGGTTAGGATTGTAGATTCTGACCTTGACATATTCTTAAGGTCACATGACCACTTTTTAAATAAAACATTGCATATGCACTAGAAAAGAATTTGACCTACAAAGTTGAAATTTTGTGTGATTATGTTTTTATATAAGACTTCTATAATACCTTGCTTGTGACTGCATATGTTTGACCTTGACCTATTTTTAATGTCACAAGCACTTCCTTGAAGTTGTGGAAGTGATAAGACAAGAAAGACATAGGTAGCAGCTTCAAATTGTGTGATTATGTATCTGTATAATAGCTAGGTTGAGAATGTAGATGGGATGACCTTGACCAATTTTTCAAGGTCACAGGGGTATTTCCTTGAAAATAATTGCAGACGTGATAATCCAGCAGACTTTGACTTGAAAGGTTGAAATTTTGTATTATTATGTACAAGTATAAGAACTAGGTTAAGCGGGGGGACATATTTTTTTTTTACATCCGTTTCATCTGCTTCTTCTTCAACATTGTTGCATACGTGATAACTCAAGAAAGATTTGCCTTAGGAAGTTGAAAGTTTTGGTGAATATGTTCCTATATAAGACTTTGCTTGGGATTGCAAATTGGTGACCTTGGCTTACTTTTCCAGGTCACATGGGCATTTCATCTAAAATCGACTTGAACATGATAACTCCGCAAGGATACCCATTACCTTCAACACTGCAAGGGTGCACAGGGAGATAGTTGATTCTCTGTTGGAAAATCAGCCTGTTCTAGTTGGTTGTAGTTTGATAGCTTCATGCACATAACTGTGCTTGAAAAGTAAGAATATCATATCTGCAATCATTTCTTTTTTTAGCTCTGCTGACCAAAAGTCACAGAGCTAATGCGACCGCTCATGCCTGTCCGTCTATACTTTTGCTCGTTAGCGCAAGTTCAAGTTAGCCCAATATAACTTTCAAGACTTATAGGGTGTATAAAAATCTAGGTCCCTTTTAATATTGGTGGCGACACCTACATTATTATGTTATATAGGAGTCAAAATGTGAAAATCTTGTGAACACTTGCATCTTTAATTTTCAGAGAAAATGTGCCAAAATGCGTTTTAATATATAAAATTCTATATCTTGAGAAGTAATTGGATTAGACTTGCCAAATTTATAGGAGATATAGACAATGTCCAAAGCTAGAATTTGATGTAATACCAATGACCTTGACCTATTTTTGTGAGCTCACCATGCCTATAAATATGAAAGAGGTGATTTTGTAATGGCAGGGTGTAGCTTGGACATCGAAGGCAATGTCGGCACAGCACCAGGCCTATGGGTCTCAGTACAGGGATACCTGTTTTGAAAAACCACCTGTCTTTTAAGACCACATTTCCAAAGTCCCTTTTGCTATCTTTCCCATGTTACTGCACCTCCATTGAGAGACCACCTGCCTTATATGACCAGTCTTTAGCTTGCCCTAGGGATGGTCTCTCAAAACAGGTTTCACTGTATTACATAATTTGGGTGACCTTGATCTTCTGTCCCAAGGTCACTGAGGACATAAAGTTAAGGACTCACTCATTGTTGTCTTGGCACATGCGACAATACCCATCACAGGAATTGCACAAATAAGCTATGATTACATGTGGACCATCTGGTGAACATTTTGTACACTAAATTTACATAAGTTCCATATGTTCAGAAGTCAGAAGCCACTTGAGGAGTCGCAACTTTGAAAAGAACAGGTGCAATATAGCCACAGTGCCAGCCGTGCATTAGGCCTATGGGCCTCTTTTCTTTTTTAATTTGCTATGAATTCTATAATTGTCATGTTGTAATGGATCCTTGGTGTAAGTGATTTGCCTGTGGAACAGACCCTGCTAACTTTTCTGATATGTTGACAGGGGAGAGTACACTTGGCACCTAATCCCATACGGCTAATGAAAGCACGGAAGAATTCAGTAGAAATTGATGGAATGAGAGCCAGCCAGGTCTGTATCAAATGTCATCCTGGATTTTTGTTTTTATTATTAAATTTGTTACCCATTGAGTCAAATAAATATTTTTAGAATGATAAGATGCATTTACAACCAATTAAAATCACTGTTGCCAAGTTTGCATTGTACATTAAATGATTAACTCACACAGATCAAAGATACAAGAAAAAAATATGGTTCCTTAGATCGTCAGATATATGCATATAAAAAAAATGGTTGAACGAATGCATTTTACCACATGTTGCCATGTTTATACATCAGCTTAATCCAGAGACACTGAGATTAGTTTTATGGCATAGATATATATTCCCTTGGTATTTTGTGGTCACAGTGGCCTACAGATTACTGTATGTTTGTGGAGAAAAATACAGTGTTATCGGCGCAGAACAGAGTTTAGACAGTGTCATTATATTCACATGATATTGTTCAGTCATACAAAACAGACTATGTTTTCTGAATTGAAGAAATGTAACAGGCTATTTAATACAGTCCTTTTACTTTTTGTCTGCCTTGTGTTTATAGATTCGTGACTCTGCAGTGCTTATTGAGTTTATTACCATGCTGGAAAAAGAGGTGAGTACTTTGAACAAGAAAAACCTGTTTCATAATGGTTATCAAAGTAGCAGTTTTATATATAACTATATATATTTTTAGGAAACATAATCGTTAATCTGCTAAAAATATTGAACAACTTTTGGTTCAGCTGACATAAGTTTGTAGCATGCAGCTCCATCATGTTATTTCTATGAGAATAGTATGCCCACCAGTCAAGAGCTGTCCTCTGGGCAAGTTGGATCATAAGCACCCAACGCCCCCTGGGGAAAACTGTTGACTTCGCCTTAATTCAAGAGGTATGGGTTAGCCCTTACCCCCGAAGACCGGCCAAAACCAGCTGGTGGTCAAATGTTACCTGCTTCAATGTTTTGGACTGACTTGAACTGGTGAAAGAAACAGTTTGAATGAGAAATGTACAATAGAACATGCCCAATAGAACATACAACTTTCCTTGGCATAAGATCGGGTCTTTCAATCCAGACTGAAAATATCAGACACAACATCCACGCCAAAGTCATTAGTCCTCCAGATGGCACTGGGATAGCTTAAAACCTGTGGCTTTTAGGTTCTTCTGCATGCCTGGTGTATGGTGTGGAACAATCTTTGCCACCTGTTGATTGGTTAATACTAGTGCTTCCTTTTATGATTGGTCAAAGTTACAAAATATTTTAAATGCTTGATTATTTTCATTTATTTTCAATTTTTTGAAAATATTTTTTTTTACAAATATTAATATCAATCTGATATTATGCAAAGTTTTAAAATGAAAAAAAATGTCGGTACTGACTTAGCAAAAATAGAACAACAAGCAGAAATTTGGTGAGTTTGGTGCTACGTTGGCCATCTGTCAAGAGGAAATGTATTCCTTAAGGCAGAAGTAAATTTACATCTGGGCACTTTTGGGCTCTTTGAGTGGGAAAGGGTTCTTTAACAAAGAAGTACTTGCAAGTACAATGTCGTAATTGAAACGGTATTCTTAAAAGGAATACATTTCTTTTTGACAGATGGCCAACATAGCACTGGTGTCACTCTACTATATACGCAAGTCATACTTCAAGCCTTGTGCAGTGATCAGTCTCATAAGAGAATGCACACCTTTTGAACGCATTCCCCCACGAGTTAAGACTGAGTCAACAGGCTTTCCTTGACATAAGTTGGGTGCTCAGCACCCAACCCATGTGAAGGAAAGCTGTTCACTTGGCTCATGTTATATGGATACAGGTCTCACTGACAATTCTTATTCAAACAGTGCTTGAAATTAGTCAGAAACAACAATGTGGGTGGCATTTGGCCCCCAGCTCATTTTGGCTGGTTTAGGGGGAAGAGAGATAAAATCCTCTTTCGTCACACTTCAGTCTACTTGTGCAATACATTAACGTGCATTTTAAGACCACCTACAATATGAAACCATTTTGCACTGACAGATTCATTAATAGTTGGCACTACGCTAGAGGTCAGAGCTCACTTGGCTCCCTAGTATAATTACTATTTTAGGGTGTTTTGTACCTCTTAACTGCAAACAAAGTAGGTACATTTATCTATGAAGGTACCAAGAAGTCACAGAAATCAGTTTTTACTATTCTGACGACAGTGAAAGTACACATTCTGCCACTTGATTTTGAGTACTGCATGCACATGCCAAGATGGAGTCATGGACATGGACATCTTATTCTACCAGCTCATCATGGTCTAAGATGTTTGAGCTTCCAAGCAAGTTTATAAATTCCACAATGGAGGCTCTTTTAAATGGACTTGGCCTGGACAATACTGAGGATATAGAATCCTTCTCGGGGTTCCACGACAGTGAAATTGAGAAAGAACTTCATTCAAGTACTATGGCTATGGATATGGTAACATCTCCAGACAGGATGGGTGACCCAGTTACTCAGTCTACACCCATAACCAGGCAGGCTGCCCCTCTCAGCAGCAGCAGCAGCAGCCAGGAAGCTGACCTACTTACAGCTTCAGGCAGCCCAAGTCCCCAGGCATCTATTGAGCTCAGGCCTGACACAGCAGAGGGATGTCCACTCAAGCATGACACTAACTCAGCTGTGCCACCAAGGAGGCTGCCAGAGACCCCCCAAGACCCTCTAGGAGCACCTACAGCCAAGTCACAGGTGGATGCAAGTTTCATGGAATGTATGTTTGGAGCCCTGGAATCTGAGATAACCAAACTCAGACAGGAACTTGGTCAAGCCTATCAGACTATAGAGAAGCTGCAGACCCAGATCAAGACATAGCATACCAGCACAAACAGATCTCCTGTGGAGGCAGCTGGAAGCAAATACTCAACTTGTGATGACAACAATGAGAGCACACAGAGTGCTGGCAGTGTGGGCTCCCTGCCTCCACCCATGGAACTCCTCTTATACCTCCATGCTCCACCTCACCCCTTGTTACAACTGAACAGCAGCAACAACATCCTTCTGATTGGTAGTTCCCAACTAAAGTATGTAGCAGAAAAAAACATTGGTAGCCATGTTGATATACGCTGCCTGAGAGGAACCACAACCCGCAAGCTCAAGTCAGTCTTTGAGAAGATGAAGTTGGGCCACTACAGATCAATAGTTGTCCATGTGGGTACATGCCAAATCACAGAGGATCCTGTGCAGTTCAAGGAGTCCTACAAGTCTATAATGTTGGATTCCATAACCTCAAAGTTCAGTGGGGATGTACTTATATCCAGCATCTGTCCACGGGCGGACAAGTATGCAGCCAAGGTGGTGATCTTGAACCAAATGCTACAGGATCTGGCCCAGCAAGAAGGGTGCATGTTCATTGACAACAGTCATATGCTAAGCTGTGATGGTGTTGCTATGGAGAGGTATCTACACAGTGACCAATACCATATCAACAGGACTGGCACCAACATCCTACTGGGGTGTATCAACAGAGTTGTACCTCTCCAGGAGCCTCACGGCCAGACATCTGTAGATACCTGTACAACAGCCGACTGTATAGCAGTGATACCACATGCCAACAACATTGAAGTAGTCACGGGTAAACAAAACAATGCTACAAACTGGAACAAAATAACTGATGGTGAATGCACCATGGATACAAATAATGACAAAATAGTTCATGTATTATCTTCACCACATGAAAAGAGTAATATAGATAAGTGTATCACTATGTCTGAGATTGATGGAAAAAGTGGGTGTAATACAGAGTCAGTGTTAAGTCTTGGTCTGACCAAAAAAGGTCTCAAAGTAGCACATTTGAACATATGCCACTTACAACCAAAAGTAGACCAGCTTCGTGTTATGTTACAAAAGACAAAATTAGAAGCTGATATATTGGGTGTAACCGAAACTTTTTTAAATGGTAACATCGCAGACTCACAAATTATGATAAGTGGATTTAACATGATCAGAAGGGACAGGCAACATAGAAAGGGTGGAGGTATTGTTTCTTATATCTCAACTCAAACTCCATTTGTTCATAGAAAGGACATGCAAGATGAAAATATTGAATCCATATGGCTTGAAATTCAGAAACCTAACTGTAAATCAGTATTGATTTGTTTTGTACAGACCACCCAATGCTAGAGTAGAATGGATAAATAACTTTGAGAAACAGTTGGAGCAAGCATATACTCAAAATAAGGAATTTGTCATACTTGGTGATCTAAACATTGACTGGTTTAAACTAAACGACAAAAATGTGTGGGCTGACTGTATTTCCTCTTTCCATCTATCCCAAATGGTAAAAGTGCCAACAAGAGTTACGAAGACCTCTGAGACACTTATTGACCATATTTATGTTTCAAGCCCGTTATCTGTAAAACAAGTAGCAGTACCTAAACTTGGTCTCAGTGACCACTTTCCTGTATGTCTTGTACTTAACTGTGGCAGCAATAGTATGAAAAATGACCCAGGCCACACTGCTATACAATACAGGTGTATGAAAAACTTCAAGGCACAACATTTTCTGCAGGATTTACAAAATATTGATTGGCAACCGGTCTATTCATGTGAAAACCCAAATGAAGGCTTAACTGTACTCATGACAAAATTTAATGAAGTTCTCAAATTACATGCTCCCCTGAAAGTTCATCGAGTTAAACACATTAGTCAACCTGAATGGATAAATGAAGATGTAATAGATGCTATGAAAATGTGTGATAAACACAAATCTTTAGGTAACATCGATATATACAAGGTGTGGAGAAATAAGGTTGTACAAAAAATTTTAAATGCTAAAAAACAATTTTACATGCAAATTGTGACTGAAAATGTTAAAAATCCTAGTAGACTATGGAAGACCTTAGGGCTGGTTCAACATTTTCATCATTTTTGAATTAGTACTTACAGTACACAAGTGGGGAGGGGGTTAAATGGATCTGTACACTTTCACAGAATATTGAAAATGATGGTCAATTTTTGGCCTGTTTTGTGCAATTTGCTATGATTTTTTTGGAAAAATCATCATTTTTAAAGTACTAATTTGAGGGGAGGGAGGGGGGTCATGAAATTTAGTACCCTTAGTACTACTTCAAAAATGATGATAATGTTGAACCATCCCTTACAGAATTTATCAGGCAAGAAAAAACAAAATGCACCATCTGCCCTAAGAGTGAACAACGAAGTTATCACTAATGAAGAAAATATTGCTACATGCTTTAACGAACACTTTACATCCATTGCCAGTCAATTATTGTCTTAAGTTCCCAAAGGTGATAAGTTATATGATGGACTGGAAAAGATTCAAGGCTTTGTTGACAGCAAGGTTCCTGTTGGTGTAAACTTCATCATACCTCTTATGAAAGAGTCTGATGTCATTGCTAAGGTGGAAAAGTTAGACTGTAAGAAGTCAAGAGGTACAGATGATCTTGATGTCAGGTTACTGAAAGCAGCTTTGCCATGTATTTCAAAACCACTAACTAAGATACTTAATTTTAGCATAGAAACAAGCATATTTCCAACTGACTGGAAAATAGCCAAAGTTACCCTAATTCACAAGGATGGTGAAACAATGGATGTGAATAATTATAGACCAATATCTGTTTTGTCTGCTTTGTCCAAAATTCTAGAAAGGCATGTCCATTCCTGTTTCTATCAATTTCTTACTGATTATAATCTCCTCTGTTCATGTCAGTCTGGGTTCCGGAAATGCCATTCATGTGAGACCAGTTTAAACAAATTACTAGATTTGTGGTACAAAGCTTTAGATGATGGTCAGATGGTGGGGACAGTCCTACTTGATTTACAAAAAGCTTTTGATTTAGTTGATCATCATCTTCTTCTGGAAAAACTAAAGGTTTATGCGTGTTCTGATATGGCATATAAATGGTTTAAGTCTTATCTTACTGATAGATATCAAGCAGTGTGTATTAAGAAAGTGATGTCTAAGCCCCAAAAGGTGGTATATGGAGTTCCTCAGGGCTCAATACTAGGGCCCCTTTTCTTTATTATATTCATCAATGACCTCCCATTGTACCTAGGTGAGGGAGAGATTAATATGTATGCGGATGATACAACTTCTCATGTAGTTGGTTCTTGTATTAAGATATTGAAGAAAGGTTAAATGCCAAAGCAAATACAGCTGGAGTGTGGTGTCAAAACAATAGATTACTTGCGAATCAAAACAAAACAAAAACTATGTTATTAACTTCAAAAAGAAGAGCTGCAGCATTGGATGATGATAATCTGAAAATTTATTTAGAAGATGCCTTGCTGGAAAATGTAAGCCAGCAAAAAATTCTTGGTCTATGTATAAACAGGTTTTTGACTTGGGATGCACAAGTTTCTAATATTTGTAAGAAGGTTGCAGTTAATCTAAATATCCTGAGGAAAATACGACATTTCATACCCTTCTATGTAAGAAAAATGTTTGTAAGTGCCTACATTTTGCCACATATAGACTACTGCTGTAGCATTTGGGGTAACTGCAAAAAGTCTTTACTAAGAAAAGTTCAGCGTCTCCACAAACAGGCTGCCTATTTAGTAGTGAATAACAATGAATTTCAGAGTTATGCAAAGGTTGTTAAGAAGCTCCATTGGATGACAATTGAGGAAAGAATTTTTTACAGGAAATCTCTACTTGTGTTCAAGGCTTTGAATGGTATGGCACCAGACTATCTCTCAAAAATGTTCCATTATGTGAAAGATGTACACAATTGTGATAAACTCTACATTTCTCATCCCAAAACTGGGTATCAAAAAATGACTTTCAGTTATGATGGAGCCACAGCTTGGAATAGGCTACCTAATGAAGTAACGAAATCTCGTTGTTGTCATTTAAAAGGAACTGTACAAGATACATTATTTCATTACGTGATAATGAGTAAATGTACTGTCATTGTATCTTAAATACTCTTAAAGCCCATATTTCATTGTATAACAAAATGTACCATGTGTATTGTACTGTATTTGTCTTTTAGAGGGCCTCAGGGAAGATTAGTATTCTGCTATACTAACTGAGTTACCCTCTATAAATAAATCTCTCTCTATATATATGGGTGGTCTTAGCAGCTATATGTGTTTAAAAACAAAAAAAAAAACAAAAAAACTGATGTAGTGAAAAATGAAACGTGTTTTATTTTCGGCATAATCCCTGCCACATTAAATTTACTTCATCTCCTTTTAGGTGAAGGAAGGCAAAGTCTGGACTGAAATATCTGCAGCTGACAAACTTGAAGAATATCGCAGGTAAACCTCAAAGGCCAACCACAATTGCTCAATCATCAAATGTTGACTCATCTTTTTTTCCCCCCAGTTTCACTTGTTAAGGATATATCGTATGTTATGACAGAGGGTCACCAATTGTCCAACAGAGCAAACAATCCCCAGGAAAAATGCTACAAAGTAAATATTTTCTGAAAAGCTATCAAGCCTGGAATCCTGTGTTTTGTACTCTCATTGTTGTGCAGGGCATTTGTGTTAATACAACAATAATGCAAAATTGTCTTCTTGATTGCACACAAAATTCACATCTACTTTTCCATTTATTATGACTCGATTTGAAAAAAAAAATGTTTTGGAAATATTGAGTAAATATACTTGTCTAAAATGTGGGTCTCAGTTTACTTTTCTTTTTCTTTTTTTCATTGATCTTGAGCTCCAAGCTTTTGAAAGTAAGAAAATTACATCCCATTCAAACGTCAAAAGTCCTGGTATTTCAATGGATCTCACGACACCTATACAAAAAGGATAAATCAGAGATCTGGTTTTTTTTTTAAAGTCCTCAATGAGATTGCAACAAATTTGGGAGTTGAGCACAGGACTATCAGAGTCCTCTTGATTGTGTCAAAAACCATCAAAGCTCCTTAGGTGTACTGATAGTAATTACCTGACCATCAGGATATACTAAGGTATACATTTCAACTCAACCTAAGCATAGACAATTTCTTTAAAAGGCCAAGAGACTGCTCCAGAAGATATTAAAGGAAACAAGTGAAAAAAAAAACAAAACAAAAACAGTGATATGAATGGAAACTTTTTTTTTAATTATAGAAAATTAAAGTTTTTTCAATAAAAGAAAAGTAAAGACATGTTGTCAAACTTCAGCATGACATTGATGATTTATTTTCACTCTTACCTTTGACAGAGCAGCTCTATACAACAAGGGCCTCAGTTTTGGGACCATCTCGGCATTTGGCAGCAATGGTGCGATCATCCACTACTCCCCGAAGAGTGCCACAAACAAGGTCATCACCACTCAGGGCATGTACCTCCTCGACTCTGGTGGCCAGTACTTGTAAGCTAAACAGTATCCTCATGTCCTCGTGAACTAGCTTGCACTTTTGCCCTGCAATCCTCAATGAGTACAAGAAATTTTGCTTGACCTAATTCGTTGAGTAAAAGTTTTCAAACAAAAATAATACGTGACCGTTGAGCTGAAAAATAGTCCTGGGGATTTTTTAAAACTTATATAGTTTTCCAATTAAAGATTTACAAACTTTTGCCTCCTTAGCAAACTTTCTCAGGGGGCCAACAGTCTATCGCCCTCCAGAAAGTCTGTTTAGCAGGCAATACAAACTGGAAGGACTCCCAATATATTATTCATCAATGTTTGCTTTTCATAATTCCAAATCAAACCATCAAAGAAAATCTCTGGGAGCATTTTTCAGCCACACAAGTATGATATAAATTGTGAGCGCAAAAATTAGAATTAGATGAAGCGTGTGCAAATTATATGCCACATTTGTACATGCATGTGACATTTTACAAGCATGTACATAGGGTTAAAATTAAAACTTGATGGGATTGTTTATTTTGGAAAGATGGAGTCTTTAACTAAATACAATTTAGTTGATTCCGAGTGATGTGAGCTGAATTGTTGTATGGTCACAGCATCATATTTATAAAACTGGTACCCTTGCCATTACTCAAGAAATGTTTGAAGGAATTGCACAGTTGGCGGTCTGGTTAAGATGTCTATTGGGTCATTGCAACATACTTTTATTATCATCTCTACTTGGGTGAAACTCTATTTCTGGCAACCCAGCAGACAACTTGTAGAATGCAACAGAGTTTTTGATTACGACATTTTCTGTGGGATGTTGTGTCTGATTGAATTTTAATTTCATTTTACATAAATTTGTAAGTTAGATTTTCTGCACATGAAGTTTAAGTTAGTACCTTTTGCAAATTAGGAAAGATTTACATGATTTAATTCATGAAAATATGTTTCATTTTTGTGATCATTCATTAACTAAACAGTGTGGTTAATTTCAACTTATGTGATGTAAACCCCCCCCCCCCCCCAAAAAGTGTTTTTTTTCTTCAGTTATAGCATATGTAGGTTTTTCTCAAAGACTTATCATGATACAAAGAAACATGCTCTCAGAAACCAAACACAATTTTTTTTGTCAGAACAAGAAAGGACTGAAAAGTAGCTATTTTCACTTCAAATTTGAAATTGGATGTGCACTGATTTATTTCAGAGATGGTACAACAGATGTCACGAGGACCTTCCATTTTGGAACTCCAACTGAGAAGGAAAAGGTATGATATGCAATGCTGGCTTCTTGATTAAAATCAGTTGTTGTCCTGCATCAAATTGGTCTTTGAATGGACATACAGCTGCTGCCACCTGCTGGATACACCAAACACTAATAGTTATTAATACTCGATGATACAGTGGCCAATGATGATAAGTTTGTACATTTTAAACATGTCAACGTCATTTGATAAAAAGAAAATTTTCAGAATGGGGAAATTTTACATATAAGAAAGAATAAAGAAGAACTAAATGGATTTATATGGTGGAAATTGTTCAAATTAGCCAAATTTGTTTTGCAAAGGGCTAACAAGAGAAGACCATATGAAGTGTGTCCCCCACCAAATGTGCAGATTTGACAATTATTGAAAGACTTTGGATCAATATTTACCAAGATTATAATAGAATGAAGTTGCACTTGAGAACATGTTCTATAAACAAAATAAGTTAATCATATGAACATTCAATAGATGCACTTGCTGTGTGTGATCCAGTCTTTTCTCCTATGTCTGCAGCTTAACCTGTATGGGTTATCCTACATGGGTATACAGGATAAGGTTTTAATTGTAATCTTTCATTTGATTTGTCACGGTGCATTTAATAAAATACCAACTCCTCCCACTCTCAAAATAGTGTCGTTTTCAAACTTATTTCTCCAAATCTGATTAGGTGCGTAATTGAACTTTTTAGACCTAGGAGAAAGAAAATCCAGTATGGCTGGCTCATTGCGGATGGCGTTGGGATAATGAGTTGTTGGATTTTCATGTTTTTGCGAGGCTGTGCTGAGCAAAACATGAAAATCCAATGACTCGTGATGCCAACATTATCCTCAGTGGGCCACACATATTGGATTCTCTGTGTCTTCAGCATGGGAATGTAATTGATCCAGCTATTTGGTCTAAGAAGCATAGGTGTCTGTTGGGGTTGGGGGATATTTTTTTTAATCTATCTAAGGGAATTTGCTTGAGAGCAGTAATTGAGAGCTGCAAATGTCCAATATATATATATATATATATATATATATATATATATATATATATATATATATATATATACACATATATACATATACATATATATACACACATATATATACACACACACACATATATATATATATATATATATATATATATATATATACACACACATATATACATATATACATACATATATACATACATATACACATACATATATACATATATATATATATATATATATATATTATATAGATGCATATATTAACCATGAAGTGCTGATAATTCACACACTTCACACTGTATGTGTTAACTTTGGGCTTTTGCACAAAGAAATCGCTATTTAGCATGGACTGCAAGTTGAAATTGATTCAAAATAAATCCCAGTGTGTCACATTATTGTTTGTAGGAGGCCTATACCCTGGTCCTGATGGGAGCCATTGAACTAGCCAGGGCAGTATGGCCCATAGGAATCTATGGTTTGTATTTGAATTCTTCAAAACTCCAGTCGGTGGTGCTAATACTCCAAATAAAGTAAAATTCTCATCATTTTGTTGATTAATTAAAGTATCTTGTCCAAATTTACCAGTTTATTCTACAAATAATTTAGAATGTTATGGAACAAATGAAGCCATTACAGATATGTAAAATAAACAAAACAAAACAAAACAAAAATAAAGAAAAGAAAAGAAAAGAACACAGAAAAACAAAAACAACAAGAATTACCAAAATTGGGGAAATGGGTGAAGTACATGTAATGGGGATAAAAAACAATATTGAATCTACTCTACTTCTGTTTTCATGAACTTTTCATAGTCCTTGTGTTTGTTAATCACTTAGCAGTTATGTTTTTTAAATAGAAAGCATTAAGTTGATGAAAAATAATTTCTGTACCTGCTTACAAATTAAGTTACCTTACAATGCATATTTGTTTACATGACAGTAAAGTTTAGCAAAATATTTGTAGTGAATGACTTACTGTTTTGTATGTACACGTTAGTATCTGGATTATAGGATTTTCTGTCTCAGATACCTGACTGGCTAAGTCATACGTGTACAGTACGTACAACTTACTATATGGCACATATACCTGGGACTTCGTTTTCCTGTGTTCAACTTCTTATCTTGTATGTGCAGTAGAGCCTGACTGATCCTTGCATTTTTACCGATACCGATACCGATACCGATACCGATATATCGGTATCGGCAGAGTTTACAAAGTCAGACACCGAGAAAAGTTCGGATTCGGTTTGTAGGGAAAACTAACAAAAAACAAAAAAAACAAAAAACAACAAAAATGAAGACACAAACCGAGCTTGATATGTGTATTGAAAAACTTCTTATGACAAACACTGAAAACTGTGCATGTGGGGCAGGACGGCTTGAACATGTAACAAACACAGTCCACAGTTAATTACTGCTTCCATTTATATTCAACTTTCTCCATGCATAAGCATATGAATCACAGTGTGAGGACGTTGCATACCAAATCTGAACGTCAGGAGCTTATCCAAACCAATGCCGAACCAATCCTGAATGCTGTGAATCAGTAATATCCGATTTGGTCAGGGTCTGTTGTGCAGCTTACTGTCATGTATGTTTGAGACAAATAAATTTTCTCTGTGACCTCAATTTTTTTCTGTCTTTTTTTTTTTTTTTTTTTTTGGAAAAAACAAAATTTGTGCGCTTTCACTTTTTGAGTTCTTCTCGAAACTGTATGTTGGATTTTCTTCACCAAAATTAGAGGAAATGTACCTGGACTTGATCTTCACCAAATTATTCACTGCATAATGGCACTGTCATTTTCTAATTTGCAACAAATTATCAAAATTAGGAAAGATGATATCTACACATTAGCATTGTTACTGTACAATAGGGGTAACAGCAAAAATGACATATTGGGTTTTAAACAAAGGCAGCCTGGATATTTTGGAGATAACAGGACCAGTTCAGTCTGTGCATGCAAGGTCAGCTAAGCACAGGACTGTCACAGTCCTTTGGGGGTTTTTTTTACTGTTTTTTTTATTCTTTTTCAAAACTTGCTGGGTTTTCTTCAAACTTGCCAGGACTATTGTTTGACTTAAATGTTAACAAGTTATTCACCAGGTTGCACTGCTGTTATTTCTTACCTTCAAGAAATTTTTGAAAGTTTGTCCACAGGTACACATTAGCATGGGATACAAGAATGAAAACGTGTGTGTAGCTTTATAGAAAATCATGGACTAAATCCTCTTCAAACATGATGTGCATGAACCGTGGGTGTTCTTTGTTGTGTTCTGCATCAAATTTGTTCAATTCATTACACTTCAGTGATTTTTGATAAATTTTTGTTTGCATCTGGGGAACAATCTTGCAAAGACAGAGCTAAATATTTCAGAAATACACTGCAACACATATGGGGCCCCCTTACTTCTTATGGTCAGTTTGTTAATTGATACAGATAACTTTGATATAATAGGGAAGGTCATAATTAGCTCCAAGGTGTGTTGACACCCCAATATACAACTGAATACACAAGCATTTGGAGGGCTAGAGCTGTGTATTCCCATTACTTTGTATGTAAGAGCAACCTTAAATAAACTAGTCACTTTTGTAACCGTGGTTATATGATTTTTTTGAGGTATTTAGTTATATATGCATCTCGATTTACTGTCTGAAATTTGGTATTTCTATGTGCAGTAGTTTTCAAGTTATTAAGTTACAAATTACAGTGTAAAGCAATGACAATACACAACCCTGCGCTCCACTGACTGCAGTGCCCTCCTTCAGGCAATTCTTGAACTGTCTGTTCTTGCCCTTGCCTATTCCAAAGATCTTTTTGCCAGTTTTATTGAAGGCAGTTTTTGTGTGATAACTCAAAAAATGTATAATCTTGACTTTTGAAATTGCATGGGCATTGATTATGATCCTGTTCAGGAGCTAGACTGGAATTTCACCAGGATGACTAACATTAACCTGAAGGCCACACCAATAACTTTTGTGAATTTAATTCTTCGACACCTCAAGCAAGTTTGAGCTGCAACCTCCATATTGCACTTGATGATGGTCCAAATATGCAGTTTCAGTTAAATGACCTCAATCGTATTTCCAAGGTCACAGGGCAACTTGGGGAATTTTAATCAACTCCCAACCTCCTCTCTACACATGCTACAGAGGGAGGGACACACATCGTAGACTGCCTTTTGATGGCACATAGATTTAGGCCTGAAGCTAAAATTGCCAAGGTCAGTATAATAGCATAGTACACACCCAAAAAGAACTGTTGTTTGTACCAGCAGTTACTGGTCTGTGTATGCAATGTCAGCTGAGCAGAGGACCATCACAGTGCTCTTGTGTTTGGTCTAGATTCCAGTGTCACATGTTGAATAACTCCTGGTACGTTTCTGTGTACAGTTTTGCAAAATTTTTGCCCCTGCAAATAAATCACCATGAAAGGGGGTAAGGGGGGTTTCGGTACGCTGGTACAGGTAATTATTTTTCTAGAGTACGCAGTACAGAAAATACAAAATCTTTAAAAATTTTGGATAGAACAAAGTACGTAAAACAAGAGAGCTTCCAGTATGCCAGTACAGTAAATAAAAAGCCCCAGTACGCCAGTGCGGGAAACCCCTTACCAACCCTCGACCATTAGTTTGAGTATGAAAGCACAAAATTGTCACAGTACTGTTGAGCTGACACATAGATGATATATAGATATCAGTTATGTTTTGTGCGTATATTGCAGGTCGTGATATTGATGCTTATGCAAGGGGTCCACTGTGGAAAACAGGACTTCAATATAACCATGGCACGGGGCATGGTCTTGGTGCTTTCCTCAATGTACATGAAGGTAGGAATCTTAAGAAATGAATGGATAGAGCTTTAAAAAATTTATTTGGAATCACACACATGCACACATACACACACACACGCAGGCACGCAGGCACACACATACACACACACACACACACACACACACACACCTCCACTACATCTGTAGAAGATGTCTTTTTATCAATTTTATGCAATGTTTGGTACTTCAGAGTGCCATGTCATTTTGATTCTTGTTGAAGTGACACGGCAGCAAAATAGAAAGAGACAATGCTATATGTGCTTGATAAACATGTTACCTTACATGTACATGTACTTCATTCAACTGAAAATTTTTGTAATTCCAAAATTTTATCATATACAGCCTTCCAAACATTGAAACAAAATGTTTCGAGTCTTAGACTTTAACATTTCGTATGAACCCTGCAGGTCCTGGACGTATTAACATTGGTTACCGAGCCACAGCACATGAGAGCTCCTTATATACTGGCATGTTCTTCTCAGACGGTTAGTGAAAACCTTTCATCGTCACTTTCTCTCTCTTTATTACTCAAAAGAATTGGTTAATTTGTTATGTATTTCTTACTATAAATGATATAGTTATTATATTTCACTATATTTATTTTAAAAAGAGTGGAAATAAATGTAAAAGTCTAGTTCGAATTTCTCACCATAAATTATCATATACAGTGGTACCTGTCTTGAGAGACCCCTTCAATGAGAGACCAGATGGCTTTTTAAGACCGCTCTCTTAGAACACTGTGCTATCTTTACCATGTTATTATACCTCTAATGAGAGACCACCTGTTTTGAGAGATCACATTTCACCTGTCCTAGGGGCGGTCTCTCAAGACAGGGACCACTGTATACATTTTTTGGACTCGATTTGACATATATATTTGTTGCTTCTGACCTAGTTTAATATTACAGTGATTATTAGGATGTCTGTCACAGTCAGGACTGATAGTTTAGCTAAAATTGTATGAACAAAATACTGTTTTCATTTGTTTAGATTTTCCACTGTATATAAACATAGCTAAAAGTTACCATTAAAGGTTCTCTTGATTGACCATGTTCAAATTGGATACATGGGTTACTCATGGGTTGTCCTCACCGTACAGTGCACTTAAAAAAAAGTTGGATATGAAAATAATACTTTTATTCACATTTTTATTTTAAAAACTCATTGCTCCTTTAATCGTCGCTTTCCGTTCATTTCCGACACCCACAAAGCGTGAAAGGTTAGTGACATCACGAATGCCACACCGCTGGCTGTCAAGTGTCACTTGGTTTAAACATTTTATTCACACTTCATCAACAGGATTAAAAATGCATGTAGAAATATTCGTTTTCAGCCCTGTTCCCGCCCAGGATGGGTCGGTGTGTTGCTGACCCATGTGCAAGTATACAAGAACAATGGCTTAATTGGCCTATTAACAGCTGAATACACAAGTCACATCCCAATGGTCTTGCCTGATGTTCTGCAAGGTTGTGTGTATTTTACAAAGAAATACACTCGGAATATGTACATTTCCCTTAAAACTGCCCACAGAAACCAGGGATACACTTTGTATGAAAAATGCTGAAAAGAAAGTTTTTCAGTCACACTTAGTGCTTTATATACTTAAATTATGAAATGCCCAGTCAATGGTGAAATACATACTTTATTCAAATTTATCAAAGTTTGCAGGACTTTCTATTGTTCTTCATGTTCACTCATGTGTTTCACGCACATACACTATTGCAGCAATACAAGTTCTACAGCTTGTTTACATTCCCCCAAAGATAAGAAATTACGGGGAGCATGGGCCCATGCATTAAAGAAGGGGGGTGAGGGGGGGTTTCGGTACGCTGGTACAGGCAATTATTTTTCTAGAGTACGCAGTACGGAAAATAAAAATCTTTCAAAATTTTGGATAGTACGAAGTACGTAAAAGAAGAGGGCTTCCAGTATGGTAAATAAAAAGGCCCAGTACGGGAAACCCGTTACCGACCCTCATTAAAGATTTACATGGACAAGTGGCAAGGGCCTGGGAACTGATCTAACCTATGTAGTGGACACTCTGTGGAAAGTGACTAATCTGTCAAATGTGATGGTATTTAGGATAGGTTTGGCAAGAAAAACTTACTGCTGTTGCCAAATGCGGTCCCATCGGTGGACAATGAAAGGATTTGTGGAATTGGCCAAATGAAGTATTACTCATAAAACCAGGAACAGTGATTCATTATTTTCTGCATAGTATTTACAAAGTAATCTTCAGTATGATTCTGATTTCAAAGCTTGCGTCACAGCAAAATACAGGTGTAGTAATTCTACGACTGTTACAATGTATCACATAATTATGTCACAGTGGGATGTTGTTACAAATTGAAGTAACATTGTAACAAAGCTTTAGTGTGTTTAACCATTTTGATTCAATTGATGGAGAAAAAAAACATGTGGAAAACATGGACAAACAAGGACGGATCTTGTTCCATACCCGGGTGTAGGGTTGAACAGTCTATAACAGGTTGAGTTAGCTGACCACTGTAATGTGTATGTTCAAGCAGGGACGTGTTATAGAATGGACTACCAACGGCGGGGCCCCCTTTGTACCATCTATGTTGCCGCTGCTCAAGTGATCGAGTGTTTGAGCGAGCACCTTCAGTGCTGAACAAACACAACTCCACGGTCCGCGCTGGCCGCTGGCAGTCTCGTGGGCCAGGTCACGCGATGAAAGGCGAGAATAATTGTGTCACCGACTGAAATGTGCAAAATTTTTCACCGTGTTCCACATTTTAAAGTCAAAATTTAGCGTTACGCTGGACTCAGCTACAAGAAATGAAACCACCATCATGATCCTACCAGCATACACTATCCATCTAAAACTACATTTTTTATTGCTAATTACAGCGTATGAAGTTATTACGCATGCAAGTTGTCTAACTTTGCATCACTTTGGACAGAAAAATTGCAAAAACTAGCCCTTTTATCGACCGATTTCAACAAAAAAACACATCGATGGACTCACACGGTTCTGATTCAAACGATGAGACTGGTTGCGCACGCATAAAACTCACCGTTTTTGAACTAGGTACAATAGCACACCTGATGTATGTAACCCGATACAACCGAACGCGGAAACATAGATGGAACAACAAACGGACTGAGCAGGGGGGATTAACTTGAGCGGCGCTAGTGAACACGCTTTGTAGTCGTCGCGCCCAGTTGACCACTAAAGGGATTAGCACTCCCGTTGGTAGTCCATCTATAACACGTCCCTGGTTCAAGTACTACTGTATATTGCCAGGTGTTTAATCCCATGACCAGATAACACTTGTTTGGATAGCCAACACATTCAGCCTCATCTATGCAGCTGCCAAGACCAGTGGACACCTAGCTGGCCCGTTGTCTCTTTCACTCATGTATTGTAAATTGCTTTAATTTCGCTGTATTCTTATTTTCACTTATTTCACTGATGGCACAAAACCTTGAAAATAAAAACGCAGTGAAATAGTACTTTAAAATTGTTTGAATAGGAATTCTGTCCAAAACAGTAAAAATAAAACTACATTGAAATGTCAAAAATGCAAAAACCGTGAAAATTTATACGCATGGAAATAAAGCAATTTACAATATTACTGCTTGTGACAGCTCATGACCAGCTCCCAGTAATTGGGTGTACAAAATTTTATCTCATTGTACCTTTGTCGTTAATATGGAGCCAGAAAATAAGTCAGTTACAGAAAATATTTTAATACCATTGTTACATAATGGTATGATCTGAAATAAAGGATGTAAACACATGTACTAATGACTATACAGAAATGTAAATTACTTCCCTCTTAGGGTCGAGAGGCCACTGCCGGGTAGGAGTTCTGATATTAAAAGCTATTCATAAATGCAAACTTATATAATCAACCATAGACCACACAGATGGGAACGGAAAATTAACTGTTTGACCGAGGACGCCACACTAGACTTTCATGCATGTACAGTGCAGGTCACACATGAGTTCCCTTTATGCCTGTATTCTTAAGATGAGTGTCGCATGCCAAAAACCCTATGCCTGCACGTGCACGCATGTTAGTAGAGCCAGGCGAGAAAGTATACAAACCAATGCCACTGGCATTTCACGGAAGAAACACATATTGTGAATGGCCAGGTGCATTATGATTATAGCCAAACACGTTATGCTCATCGCCAATCGCACCATGCTCTGTACCCACCTTGTGACCACCTGGGAATGTTGTTTACCATGGGGTGAGTGCACATTGTGTATGTTACCAAACACATTGTGCAAATGGCGACTCACCAGATGCCTCTAGCATGATTGTTGAGCATGAGCATTTGGCGATGCGAATCTTTCTCGTGTGCACCAGATTTTATGCCAACACATTTGAGCATGCTTAAAAATAATGCTAACACAGGGGGTGAACTTATGTGTGGGTTGTACTGTGTACGGTAGATTTAGGCCGTAGCTTCCATCATGCATGCTAGAATTTGAAACACTACAAGATCTGGTCCATCCTGATGCAAATTCCAATTTATTGCATTCACGCTTGTTCTTGTTAAATGGAACAAGTATTTTTAATAGGAAATATCTCTGTCTTGGCTGTACCGTGGCTGCAGTACCTGCAGTAACGATGACAGTAGGGTTCTGGGTGTCCCCTCGTATGTAAAAGGCTGAATAATCTTTTCCTCTGCTGCTACAACTTTTCTTATTAATTCTTCTTCATCCTCATTAGACCAGGAACATGAAAAACTCTGTTCAGACTCTGTGGAATCACTATGCTCTGCTGTATCTGCCATGACTCTTGGCAAACTGAAGGCACTCTGGCTATAACACATACACCCTAGCCAGCGGGTTGCATTTGTGAAGTCACTAACATCGGGCCATGATCGGACAAAATTCCCGCGCTTCCATGTTGGAAAGGTGGCACACTTTTGGAGCTATTAAAACACTATTCGAAAATGAAATTCAGCGTCTCGGTTTTCAGATATCATTTCTAAACATCAACTTTCCATTTGTGGTAACCACGCAATCAAGCTGACCTTTAATAGGAGTTGCATGGGTGTATTCAAATTAATTCTGAAAAGAGCTTTCATTCAAGAAGCAACAAGCTGAATTTATAGTTAGGGGTTTTGCATAGTATGGTAAATGGTGCTTCCACAGCCAAACCACGTGGCAAGTAATATGAAGACACCACTCAAGACTTATGCAAATACAGTATAGATACTTAGACAAGGAGCCGCTACTTAGAGAGACATGTACAGGTACAGGCTCCGAAATATGTTCTGAGTAGTTACCCGCTTTGTTTGGGTAAATACAGCCTATGTCAAAATTCTACAGAGGAACATGTGCAGTGTGGAAGATAGTACTTCCATATATATATATATATATATATATATATATATACACACATACATACATACACACATACATTCATATATATATAGGTTAGACAGTGACAGGTTGGCTTATGGAGAGTAGAGAGTTTGTACTGCAGAATGTGGTAATGACTACTGGGAAGTGGTTCTGGACAAAAAGACCCAAATACAAATATAAAGAGGTAGAAATTAAACATGATTCAGTTCATGCTTGATAACTTTTCAGTTCTCGTTATAGACAAACTGATCACATAAGCCCCTACATGTACGTGTCCATTGACACAAAATTTTTCAGACACTGAGCCGCTTATAAATGTACATCATGTATTTGATTTTTCAGAGCCCGGTTACTATCAAGAGGGAGAATTTGGAGTAAGACTTGAGACAATTGTCATGGTCAAAAAGATGAACACGAAAGTAAGTATCAGTTATCAGATTAGTACCTGTGTACAATTTTATCATGGCATCAGCCAATCAAAAGGCTGTATTGCTGTGCCCTGCCCACAGTATTTGTTACATATATGAGCACTGATACTGCGTAAGGTACTCACAAAGAAGTGTTGCTTCACTGACCCATGGATCTGCTGGGTTTGATGCTGACTTGAGGGTAATTTTTGAAGTGGCTCATGTTAACCCAAAAGAGTATAGACTCTGTGTCAGTCGAGGCCCACGGAGCCTCAGTTTGGTGTTTTGGCGGGTTTGAAGGGCAAATCAGTTAAGCCGCCAGAATTCAATATCTTGTTCTTCTTTTTTTCAGTTTGTGTATTCCCACAGTTAACAAGATTGTGTATTCCCACAGTTAACAAGATTGAACCTTGATGTATGACTTGAAGTACATGTAAATGCCAGATACATTTTAACTAGATGTCAGTATATGGTGGCAGATACGGGAAGCAGGATGCTTCAAATCAGTGGCCTAAAACAATAATAATCAAAATGACATTGAAATGTGATATCAGAGCATAATCACCATGGCATTTGGATGCAGCTGTTCTTTGTTTATACCTTTTGATATGACGTAGAGAGCTCACTCGCACAAAACTAGCGCCTATACACTGTGAACATCACTCTGTGGTACTGCACACTGGGAAGTTCATATAAGCAGGCACCATGATCGAGTACGAATAGGCTCTTACACCACAAGTAGGAGTGTATTGTGTCAAAATGAATTCAAAACTGCAAAGCATTGAGTGGTTTTGTGATTCATTTTGGCATTCTTCCCATCAGATCTCTCGATTTTATTTTTTTGTAAAAACTAAGAGCATTTGCAAATAGTCCCAAAAAAAACAATGAAAATAAGCAGCCTGGTGATGTGACTGTAATCTTTGAAGAACTGGTATAAAGAATAAAATTATGGTTACAGAAATGAAATATCATTTCTGTCAATTTTTTTTACTGCCAATAGTCAGTAAACACTGAAGGTTTAACAAATGGTAATCAGTTTTGCCTCTGTGTCCGAAGTGAACGCTTATTTAAAGCGTCACTGTCTAAAAAACTAAAGAACCTAGTTTTCCTCAGTCTATGAGACACCTGGTCACCGTGAAAATGATAATGTTCATCATCAACTCGGTAACCATTTACTGATGAAAACACCACTGCAAAATGCTGTTATGTTACACCAGGATAATGAATATTTATTTTAATACTCTGAAAATTTTCTCATGCATCAGTTTATAATGACTCATACAAAATGCTGATATGTTATTTATGTAAAAATACAATGTGTTCATAAATTTTCAAGAGATTTTCTCAAAATATAAACAGTTATTGATGTGTTAGATCATGTGGGAAAGAAAATTCAGACACATGTAATGAAGTGTGTGTATATAATGTCAACCAGATCACAAATTAATTTTTTTTAATTTCAACTTAATCAACAATCTTTAAATGTGTCTTTGTATCTTTCAGTATCGTTTTGGAAACAAGGATTATCTTGGATTTGAGTCTTTCACTCTAGTGCCGTTTGAACCAAACCTGATTGACTATGACATGTTGGATATGAACCAGGTGCGTTTTCTTCTAAAAGGCTGTAATCTAAACCCTTTGCGTGATAGTCATGATGGCAGTTGCACTTACTTGAGTTATTGATTCCACCTTCGAGTCTCTTGTGGGAGTGCCTCCCATTCCAGGATGAGTATCCCTGGTGTGAAATGGACTCTCCCACAGAAAGTAAATTGTCGAGGTTGACAGATTTCCTTGGTCACTTTGGATGTTTTGCACCCAAGATGCACTGGGAATTACCATTGACTCAGTTCAAAGATTATCAGTTTGAGGGCTTGTAATTTTTCATTCCAATATATCAAGACCAAATTGAATGCCATATTTAAATTGGCTGAGTCAGATGTGCCGCCACTGCAGTTTTACTGGTAACTGCAAATTTACCCATTTTTGTATGCTGTAAATTATTTTGCTTTTATATGATTGTTTGATTTTTTTTTTTTGGTATTTTGACATTTGAGTATTTTTAATTTCACTGTTTTGATCATAATTTCTGTTCAAACAATGTTAAAATACTATTTCACTGTATTTTCATTTTCATGGTTTTGTGTCATCAGCAAAATAAGTAAAAATAAGAATACAGTAATACCTGCTATTGAAGACCACCCCTTCTGCCAGCCAAAATGGTCATATATATCAGATTATCATAAATTGGAGGTAAAGAATCTAGACTGTTAGGGCATCAGAAATGTCACAAAACCAGGTGGTCTCTAGCGGCAGTGGTCTTATATTGTAGGTACCACTGTACAACATAATTAACCCTTTCAGTGCCAAATTTTGCACTGAGTCAACAGCTTTTCTCAGAGTGCATTGGGCACAATGCGTCCAATGTGTGCCAAGAAAAGCTGTTGACCAGGGGTATTCTCTCTGGAACTATAGGCATACTGGTACTTGAATAAAACGTCTTCTTACAAGGAATACAAATCTGGGATCCTAATAATAATTCAGACTAGTTTGACTGAAGTAGATCGACTTAAGACGTGATTGGCACTGAAAGAGTTCAGTTCTTGGGGGACTGCCACTTAATTCCTTATGTTGCTCGGCAGCATTAATGCTTGCCCCAAGGTCAGCTGAGCAGGGGTATGACACAGGCTTTTGTTTCTGTTTTTATCTGTTTATTTTTTTATGCCCCCCTTCGAAGAAGGTGGGGCATATAGCGTTGCACATATCGGTCGGTCTGTCGGTAGACTGTGGTTTCCACACAATAACTCAAGAAGTTTTTGAGCTAGGACTTTGATACTGTACAAGTGTATCATTCTAATCAAAAGCTAGGCGAAGTTTGAAGATGCGTGACCTTGACCTAATTTCCAAGGTCACAGTGGTACCTGACTTAACTTTGGTTTCCGCACAATAACTGAAGAGGTATTTAAGCTAGGACTTTTATAGTTCACAGGATAATAATCCATATTTGGGGCTAGGCGAAGTTTGAAGATGGATGACTTTGACCTCATTTTAAAGGTCACAGAGCCACCTTACTGAATATGGTTTCATGCTTTCTGCATGATAACTTATACCTTGGAGCTAGAACTTTTATATTGCACAGCTTTATGGTTCTCTGTAAGGGCTCGGTTGGTATTGAAGATGGGTGACCTTGACCCAGTTTTCAGGGTCACAGAGAGATTGTAGTTAGACTGTGGTTTCTGCACAATAACTCAAGAAGTTTTTAAGCTAGGACTTTGATACTGTACAAATGTATTATTCTAATCAAAAGCTAGGTGAAGTTTGAAGATGGGTGACCTTGATCTAATTTCCAAGGTCACAGTGGTACCTGAGTTAACTTTGGTTTCCGCACAATAACTGAAGAGGTATTTAAGCTAGGACTTTTATATTGCACAGGATAATAGTCCATATTTGGGGCTAGGCGAAGTACGAAGATGGATGACCTTGACCTCATTTTAAAGGTCACAGAGCCACCTTACTGAATGTGGATTGGTACCTGAGTTAACTTTGGTTTCCACATGATAACTGAAGAGGTTTTTAAACTAGGACTTTTATATTCCACTGGATAATTGTCCGTATTCAGGTCTAAGTCAAGTTTGAAGATGGGTGACCTTGACCTAATTTCAAAGGTCACAGAGCCATTTGGTTGAATACTGTTTCTGCATGATATCTTGCATTTTAGAGGTAGCACTTTTATATTGCACAGCTTTATGGTTGCCTATAAGTGCTAGTTTGAGTTTGTAGATGGGTAACCTTGACCCAGTTTTGAGGGTCACACACAGACAGTAGACTTCCTTTTTTTTTTGCACAATAACTGAAGAAGGTCAAGTGAAAATGAGTGACCTTGCCATAATTTCCAAGGTCATAAAGCCACTTTGCTGAATATGGTTTCTAAATGATGACTAATTTTTCAGCTATAACTTTTATATTGTACAGGTTTTTAGTCATTTTTTAAGGGCTAGGTTAAAGTATAAAGATATGTGACATTGATGTATGATCAACCTTCACTAATTTTGTAAGGTCACAAGTGCCCCATCTACCACTATCAATAGGGTAGCGAGGGCAAGGGTAATGAGGGAGGGGGGCATCTATGTTTTACAAACATGTCTTGTTTACTTAATTTTTTCACACTTCTTGGCTTTAAATATACATATAGGCAGGGTTTGTTCAACTAAAACGTTTTTCGATGTTAATGTACCTACATGTTGATTTATTTAATTTGGAAGTTTCGATGTGGCCACTGCACATCCCCAATGATTGAGAGAGTTGTTTTTCCACAAATGACTCTTAACTTCAAAATCTTACCCGACGTGTGCAAATCACAAAGCTTATAAAACCATTCCCAATGCTAAATATATTCTTATGCAGAATCCCAGTTGACTTCAGTCAAGGTACATGCAAGTCTCATTCCAAGACTGTCTTGGGATGAAATGTCGTCTAGTCTGCTTCAATCATTTTTCATAACTTCATCTGTCATGGAAAAACAATTTGAATGAGAATTAGATCAGACTTATCGAGATACCATGCCCCAGGTCAACAGCTTTCCTTGGTGTGGGTTAGGTGTTAAGTGCCCAACCCATGCCAATGAAAAAGTTTTTGACTCAGTTTTAATTCAAAGGGGAAAGGGAAAGCATAAAATCATGTTTTGCTCAATATACAGAAAAAAAAAGTGATGTAAAACAGAAACAACCAAGTACCTGTCAAGACTGAAATGTACTTGTGCCAGCTATTAATAACCAAGTATAACCAGCAGACATCTGCAATATTTGAAATTTTTAGGCTTCCTGTCGTATTTGATTGTCACAGGTTTGACTGCAGATGCAGTCTCCTTATGTATAACCAAAAATAAAGTGTTTGCCTTTATTTTCAGAGAAAATGGCTGAATGCTTACCATCAGAAATGTCGTGATGAAATTGCTGAGAAAGTACTGAAACCTCAAAACAAAATGGAAGCCTATAATTGGGTGATTTCAAGGACCCAGAAGATTCCTGACACACCGTCGTATGATGCATCTCGTGCCAACAGCATTTGTCACAATAATATTTTGACTGCAACATTTTTAACAATTCTGACATTTTTACTATGGAAGCAATACTAATGGATATAAAATCTTGAATTGGCCTATTTGTCAGAAAATATTTAGTGCAGCCCTCTTTTTAAAACTTACAGGCTTCCTTTTATTGCAAAAAGTGGTGTAAATTTGACGTGAAACTGCTATATATGGCAATCAAACTTTTTACACTGTGAAAGACCACCTGCTTTGAGAGAGCACTTTGTACGTATACATTGGTTCCCCCCCCCCCCCCTTGTAAGGCTCTCCTGATGAGAGTCCACCCCCTCTACAGAGGCCACCTCTCCATGCGTGAAGTCTGGTATTTTTGTTTTATTTCCCCCCTTTAGAGAATCCACCCTTTTCATGAGGCCACATTTCTGGTGCACTTGGGGTGGCCTTATAAGAGGGGGACCACTGTGCCTGCCTTTGGAGGGTGAACGTGTCAAAAGAGTGACCGTGTCTGTACATGTATTTTCACTACATATATTTGCATATTATTCACAGCTATAGTGAGTAAAAATTAGTGCTGCTGGTAGTTTATAATAAGAAATTATATTATGAACTGACAGATACCAACAGGGCAAATTGGCTATATTTAACAAAAAGTGGTGTTGAATGTTTATAGTGCTTAAAGTATCAGCATACATATGTGTCTCTACCAGCACTTGAATAGTTGATCTACATACTTAACGTGAGACCTGCATATTAATTTTCCACCACTGGGGTTCACGTCTCTCAATCACAGAGGACACACAGGCATATCACTGTCACAGGCAGGGCCAGATAACCGTTGCTCACAAAATTAGTGGGGATTTTTTTTTTTGAGAATGGTCTAGGTTTACAAATATCAAATTCACATTCATTCAGTGCTCCCTAAACTGGATTTAAGAAGAAATTTCCACCAGCTGCCTGTACTAAGTATTCTTTTCCTCTGAAATATTGGTAATATCTGGCTTGCCTGCTCTGGCAGCAGCCTGTATTTCACCAGGTGAAACCATGTCCACTAAGATAACCGGGTGCGACAGTTGTGTTGGCAAATTAATAAGCATGTCTCATATTGTAAGCATTTATATTCATATTGTAAGCTTTTTACGATTGATTGAATCCACAAATGCTCCATAAAATCTGGGACATATCTATCTTGAAAGTATATAATAGAAGATAATACTATAAGACATACTTGTGTGTGCAGAGCACTTTTGTATGATTCTAAATATGTACAAAGACATAGTGTAAAATTTTAAACTGATTCATAAAATCAGAAAGCTATGTGCTTGTATATAATGATATAAAGACCAAGTTAAATGTAAAATTGATGATGTCAGTATATATGTTTATATATGTATGTATATTAATATCATACCCACAGTTTCCTCACTCCACGAAAGCCCCAATTACACGCCAGATAATAAAGGAACACATTAGAGCAGCAGTTTTAGTTCCACTGAAGTGTGTTGCTGATTTGTAGCTGAGTTGACTTGCATGATGGGTCGACCAACAAACTGTTTACCTGCAGCACATCTGTATTGCATAATCGCATTCAGTTTTTGCCATGATTTTTTTAACAAAGCAACTCAATGCAAGGTAAGGACTTTTCAAAGGATAGGCTCTGATACAATGTGAGGGAATTTTAGTGATTTGAAGTCAGCTTGGAAGTTTTCCTTTCAGGAGCAAAATAGCATATGAAAAGTGGTTAAAATAATTCAGAAAAATTGAAACCATGTCCGTTTTATCCTCACAAGTATGTAATTAGTCAATGGCACTGGACATTGGAAGCACTTTATGCTGTTTATTGTAGTTTTCCAAGGTCCAAATGAAATGATGAAATTGCACACTCTACACAATTTTTTTTTCTTTTCTTTTTTTTTTTTTTTACTTGTGTTTTTTAGACTTGAACCCAGGGGTCCAGAACAGGAATCTATAGGTCTTTGCATAACCCATGCTGCCTTCTATTCAGCCCATACCTGGGTAGTGTACCTGCGTGCTGGTAATATGCACTTCAGATGCTCTCATCAACCCGTGATTAGCGCATTATTTGCATTGAATGGATATTACTTGGCTGTTTCTGTTGGTGGCCAAGCAGTTGGTGCTTAATAAATGTATGAGTGACTCTCCTATTTCTGATATGCTTCTATTTCTGATAATTAATCGCAGCTTTACAAAATCAGACTCACAAGCAAAATTTTCCTCACAAATTTACAGACTGCTGAATGGACAATCAGTACAATTTTTCTTTTTTCATGATTTGTAATATTATGAATCAATAAGATAGCTGAATTTTTTTTTTGGGGGGGGGATGTTCGATTGTAAAGTTTTGCAGAGCTTTCTCCCGAATTTGTGAAAATTCCCAACAAAAAGCAAATTTCAGACAACAGGTTTTTAAAATACATGAAAGGAAAGGTTTACAACTTCGGAAAATATTTCAACTACATTTCTCGGGAAAATTTATACTTTTACAGCATCTGAAAAAAGGCCTGTCGGAAATAGGAGAAGGTTTTAAAATGTTGTATTGTTATTTACTGTGTCTGGGGTAGCTGGTGAACTGAGCATCCATGCAGTGAAATAATAAAAGTATTTAATCATTTTCTGTGTTAGATTTTATGAATTTATCCTATCCTTAAATTTATCACCTGTAATTTTATTTGTGTCATTTCATCCCCCATAAAAATGGGTACATGTTGCCTTGATTGCTTAGCCTAATGGAAATTGGGAGTTATGCATACATATTGTAATGTGAAAACAGCCAGCAAGGGTTTGGTCTTCATGAACACTGTTTTATAGCATTAGGGTATTTCTCATGAGTACTTCATGAGCACTGTATTATCAAGCTAATCGTTTTCATGAGTTCTTCATGAGCACTGTATGATTAAGCTTGGACAGTTTTCATGAGCACCATATTGTCAAGCTGGGGTAGTTTTCATGCATTTTCGTGCATGATGCATGATCAAGCTGGGGTGGTTTCATTGAGTTCTTCATGAGCAGTGTTTTGTCAAGGAAGAATGGGCTTTTATGAGTACATGTACTTCAGGAGGGCTGCACAGTCAAGCTGGGTAATTTTTTTACGAGTACTGTATTATCAAGGAAGAGGGAGTTACATATTGTCTTTTATTAGTAGCCTACTGTTCCCTCAGAATTCTGTTCTGCTGTCTTTTCTTACAAAGAAAAAAGGATATTGTGGTGGGCCTACTAAAGATAGTGTATGTTATGGTGCTCAGCAGTGCTTCCGTTAGGATTTTTTTCAGAGGGTCCCAACCTGAAAGAGAGTCCAAATTTTTAGCTATATTTTGCAAAATTAACAAAGCTAATGTAGGAAGTTAGGACCCTTTGAATATTTGGGGGGGGGGGGTATTTCGTGCTTTGAAAGGGCAATATAGCCCCATTTGAAGGTTAACAGAAACCCCGAGTGCTAGAGTTGTGTGGTAGAACTTGTAGTGTAAAACAGTGGCTCACAATTTTGCATAAAACTTCCCCATTCTCTTTGATCATGCAGTGGGGTGGTGGTGGTGGTGGTGGTGGTGGTGATGTTTGGCGTTCCCAATCACTGTATGTGTAATACATGTATATGATTATGCTGCTGCTCAGTTAATTACATAATGCGCCTGTGATTAAATGTTGACCTGATGGGGAACTGACCGTATAGTGGCAGCAATCCATCAGTTAGCATTCACTCAGCTTATATCATTATCTTTTTCTATCCTCTGTTGCCTGTGAGTACCCTATTGTTATACCCAGATACTGGAGTACATGTTGACCATGATAATGAATGGAGCAAGACTTGTATTTTGAAGCTGAAGAAAATTATTTTAGCACTTTTACCACTTGATAATTAAACGTATCACTGTCTTTGAAGATTGAAGCTTCATGTGGATGACATTAAACCTTTTCCCCCTTAAACCGGCCAAAGCCAGCCAGGAGTCAAATGTCAATTGCTTCAGTCGTTTAAACTCATTTCATCAGTAATGAAAAACAACTTGACTGAGAATTGTAGACCCTAGTAGGTGAGACCTATCAAGATCACATTCCCAGGTCAACAGCTTTGCTTTGTGAACTTAGTGCCCAATCTGTGCCAAGGAAAGCTGTTAACTCAGTCTTAATTCAAGAAGTAAAGGGTTAAACTAATTCCCAAGGTCACTGTTCTGTGTTAGTGTATTTTAATATTTAATTGGTAACTTGAGAATTGTGCCATCTTGGATCCAGTGACCTCACTTTGCTGTGCATTTGAGAACTCTAGAACTCTTGCAGAAAGGGCTGATTTTGCACATGATGTTCCCATTCAAAGACATTGAAGTAACTCCCAGGTTTCAGAGCTGCAGGAACCTGTGCTGTGTGGGCTGAGTCAGCTGAACACAGGACTGTCACAGTCCTCTTTGTTAGACAACCTTGCTATGGGTAATGGATGTATCTTAGACATATAAAAATATTTTTTCTCCAGAGAATGGCCCTCCTCTAATTAGGCTAGCCCTACCAAAGTACAAAGGTGGTCACATTAGAGAGTTGCCCTTTCTAGAAAGGTCAATATACCATAGAAACTAATAAACTTACTGAATGAAAATGTGACCCCTGGTAGGAATTGGACTTTTCATCAAGGAATCTTTTCAGATGAGGACCATGTCATTGGTGTGGGCGTCTGAATTTAATGTCTGTAAAGCTGTCTACATAGATTAGTTTCTGGTGCGAAAGGTGTTTTTTCCCCAGAAATATATCTATGAAAATGTACATGTTTCTATTATATAAATATTATACATTCCAGTTTTGAAATGTCAGATGTTCTGATGCATGTTTCATATTTTGCTTGTTTGTGTATTAAATTTGTATAAAAATGATCCAAGGTAAGCCATGAATTATTGTATAATAATAAATTTTCGCGAGCAACAAATATTCCCGAATTTGCCTGAATAGACCCCATTTGGGAGTATAAAACTTGCGAACATTTTGGCGGGTTATATCTGATAAAGTCACAACACAAAAACATCTTTATTAGTACTTTAATTAGAATATAAAAAGAAACTTCCACACACACAAATGGGGAGGTCTCCTACAGTTAATACTCTTGGTGGCATCAATTTGGAAAAAAAAAACTCACGAAAATCTCTCGAGGCTAATTCAGGAAATTTTATGCTCGGGTATGCAAATTATTTTACAGTAGTATTTAACTTTCAACCTAGCTAGAAAAAAGGACTTGTCAAGTGTTTGCAATTTCTTCTCCACCACATGCATCCCTGCATTTTTGAGCAGTTGTAGCATTTTTCTTTCAACCAAAGAGCTGTGCAGTTAAATATATTATGTTACTGCAAAATTACCTATGAGACTACAACAGATCAACGAATGGATCTCAAGAGACCTCGCTTCTCCCATGAAAAGAAACAACTCTACATTTACGAAGTCCAGCAAAGCAAAATTGCAAGGAACACCAGGTAGAAACTGATCCTCACAGTTCAGATAATACTGGCTATTAGAGCCTGCAGTATTTCACACGGTATTGCCAGACCATTGGTCTCGTGATGATACAGGGGCTGAGGGGTAGATACGCACACTGATACAGGTCCAACCATGTGACAATCCTTTTATTACCACTAACCACCCTCCCCCCTCCCCCCCCTCCGAACACTTATGTGAGAGTTCTGTCGCCGAGTGTGTCCAATAGCCTGCCGCCTCTGTTAGCAGTCATTTTGGAGAAAGTACAAGGGGACCGCCGAACCTTGCATGCTTGTGATCGGTTAAAAGTTTGAGGTTGATTTTCACAAGAACTCTCTTGATTGGCTATAGGCTACAGAAATTGAGCACAGTCTGCTAATATAACTTTGTGAGCTTCCCTTGAGCTTTCAGGGCCATCTGTACAAGCATAGGACACGTACGTGATATTGGGGGGGGGGGGGAGGGGGAGGGTAAGGGGTTTTCCATACTGGCATACTCACGGCATTTTTATTTCCCGTACTTCGTACCGACCGTTATTTGTACATTTTCTTATTTTCCGTACCTTGTACTA
The DNA here is from genome assembly GCA_964020975.1 of Hermodice carunculata. NCBI lineage: Eukaryota > Metazoa > Annelida > Polychaeta > Eunicida > Amphinomidae > Hermodice > Hermodice carunculata. Next base: position 76,038,700 of record OZ026614.1, on the reverse strand, counting down.
GGGCAAAATTTTTACTTGCACCAGCGTGCTATGCGCCCCGCCCCCCTTAACCCCACCCCCATCAAGGGATGTAAAAGCATGAAGTGGTAATAAATACGAAGAGTGCACACGTTCACATTCCAATGCAAAGTCTTACTGTAAGTACATGTACCTGCATTTTGTAAGAGTAGAGTAATTGTTCTGGGCTGAAGTCTTTGGGTCAGTCCTGGCACAAAGGGCTGATCTTCATGATTCATCAAGGTTTTGTATGAAGTGGTAGACTATACACTGTGTGTCTCTGCATATCAACTTGGATGACTATAATCTGTGGTCTGCCCTGTCTATATACAGCTAGGCCAGTGCATGGACTTGGATCTGATACCAGCAAACTTTCTGAAGTGCTCTGTAAACGCGTGTCACTGTCAGTAAGTTTTGTTTTTCAGAACATCCGCCTTCTTAACCTAGGCCTACCTAACTTACATCTGCATACCTTCAGGAGACAAGTTTCAGGGGACGATATGGTGCTGAATGACTTGTAAGTCGACGATCAAGAAGTCTTTGCAAGTTTCTGTTCCAGGAAGAAGTGGCCATCAAATCTCCAGATCCAACTGTTGTAGTTCCAGAGATGCGTATTTCTAGCAACCAATTCTAGGGATTACTCAAAATCTTTATATCAGTTTGATGAAGAGAATACTTCAACAGCATCATAATGCTGAACCATTTTGTACAAAGGTGTTGGGACGACTTGGTCTGAGTCACCGAAGAGTGATCTGTGATACAAGAACTATGTATATGAAAGTAACACAGTCATGTAATTGAACACAAATAGTTGTGATGGTAAAAATTGCTGTGAAGTGCTTTAAAATCATGGAGCAATATCTAGTTCACTTGGCACCAGCACAAGCATGGTGGTTGTAAAATTTGCTGTGAAGTGCTTAAAAAAAGCATGGAGCGATTTCTTATTCAGCTGGTTTATGTCAAATAAAGAGAAGTCCCATATTTGTAGCAAGTCGTTTCAGTTATTACTTTCGGTGTCACTGCTTTGTGTATTCTATGATTTTCGTAGCTGCCTGGTGACACTCTGCTGGTCTGCTTGGTCAGAAGACAAGTCGAGTCATTCCCCAACTTGGCCCAAGTGTTGCATCATGTTTATTCATAAATTTGTGCAGAATTATACTCGTAAAAGCCTGTGTAAATTGAGAAAAGAAGCATGATGTGGCAATTGGTGACATAGGACTTTTTACCTTTAAAACAGTAAACAAATGACGCCCTGGACTGCGGGGAATATAATAGGCAGAATTGTGAACCTGAGGCATGGACTGACAACCCGAAGTGAAGCTCGGGGTTGACCGCCCATCCCGAAGATTCACAATTCTTCCTATCCCCAAAGCCAATGACGTCATGTGCTTAATTTATCATACCGAAGAACAATAAATCATTAAAACAACAAAATTTCCACATAATAATTTTATTGATATAAACAACATTATACAATTGTCAACAAGTATATATTGGCCAGCCTTGGGGCTTTTTCATAAATAATACTCGACATAGGCCAAGGTTCCCACGTGCCAGTTTCCAGAGCCGATCAGAATTACAGCGCCATCTAGCGGGATGTGCAGGGTGACTGTACCTTCTCAGCGGGAGACAGGAAAAAAATGTCCCACCCCTAACTAACCAATCACGAGTGCGGATTTCCCCCTGAGGTACGATAAAATAAACGGTCGACTTTACTGTTTCAGGGCCAAGTTTGGGACTGAGTCAACAGCAGTCCTCGGTGCGCTTGGGACCCAATAGGCCCAAAGCGCGCCGAGAAAAGCTGTTAAACCAGACTTATGTTCACTGGAACTATAGGCGTGCTGGTACTTGACTGAAAAGTCTTTTCACAAGGAATATCAATCTAGCATCCTTATTATAATAATTGAGAACAACTTAGGTCGCAGTTGGCATTGAAAGAGTGAATACAATTTGCATACAATTAGTCTCCAACTCCTACATGCATTTTTGAACACTGGTACACTTCGAAAAAAAAATGCAGGAAAGACAGACGGACAGAGAGAAAGTAGGCCTAAAGGAAAAAAGGGCTAACCCAAATTGTACCTATGTGTGTATTTTAGAAACGCCCATTGAGAATTCAAGAAAGGTTTGGATGTTCCATAGGTATTTGGCTAAGAGTAAGACCCTGGGGCTAATGTAACATTTCATACAAATTCTTCATTCACTCATTCACTCTGATGTTTTTAGGTAAAATATCCATTATATTATATATTGTGATATACAGCAGTTAACCACCACCATTTATAATGTGTTGAAATGCTCTTTAAGGAATTACTATGAGAAATGTTACAACCTGTTTTAACAATATGTATGAAGAGCAGCTCTTCATGCTCATCAGCAAAGACCTGGGGGGGGGGGGGGGGTTGTCATGTGCCATGCCTTTGGGTTCTGGTCTTGCCCCAGGTCCACTAGCTGTTTCTGCTTTTTGCAATATCTCATAAATGACACGTGTCAAAATCTTCGGCGAAAAGAGCGACGCATTGTTTCATGTTTAAGGGCCAAGTCACAAAGCTCTTCGTATGCCATTAGGCTTTACAGCATCTCGGGTCTAGCCTACTTCTTTTTATATGTCTTCATGCTGAACTTGTAAACTTATATAAAAGCAAAATATCATATATCTGGGCTTTATCATGCAGGTATAGGTCTTTCAAAGTTTTTATTTTGTTGGCAATTTACTAGAGAGAGTTTTAAATAGACGTCAGATAATCTTAATTAGACTTGAAATATATTTATGGATAAAATATAGGCTGCAGACAGTTTTAAATACACTACAGATAATTACTGTCTGCTCTGGGAATTAAAACTGCAGTGTATTGTCAAATTTTAATTTTTGAATATCTTCAAGACTATGATATATAGACATGTGATTCCAAGTTTTACATCTGTTATTGGCCATTGTGCATCTAGTGACTACAAAATACATATTTATGTACTTTAATTTATGCTGATTAGGTACAATTTAAATCTTAATTACATGTATCCTGAAGACTATGATAAGCAGGAGATGCGATTCGACGTTTTACTTCTGTGTTGTCGACCATAGTGCGTCTAATGAATACAAATTGAAACTTGCTGCGTTTTAATTTATGCTGCTTAGGGGTAATTCAAAGTTGAAATCTTAAAAATCTTCAAGACTGATAGATAGAGATGCGTTTCCACGTTTTACACGTTATCGACCATTGCACATTTAATGAATGCAGAACATAAGTTGTATTTTAAGTAATGCTTATCAGGAGCAATTCAAATTCTAGATCTTGTATATCTTCAAACCTAGATGAGGGAGCGGGGTTCAACTGCAGCAAGTACAACCAGATCAACAGGTTTGCACAGTTTCTTTGTGTACCCATGGAACCGGTTTAGCAAAGTAGTCTGGGTGAGTCACTTTTGTGTAAGTATACAGCTGTCAGCCTCGCAGGCAAATCACTGGTGTCTGCAGGTTGGTTCGTTACGCTTTCCTTATTTTAGTGACTGTGAAGCTGTCAAAATACTAAAACTGGAGTTGTCATGTCTCTTATATGTAATATGATCAAGAAAGCTTGTTTATAGACTGTTTGACACCTTCGCCTCTACCTAAACAGCATAGTTGTTAAAATTGCCTGTTGGTTGCCTCTTTGATTTCCTGCACTAGAAAATTTTTCACTGCAACCTCAATGCCATTTCATCTGGTGCTTGGTTTGCATATTGTCGCTCCATTGAAATTGCATTTGTAATACAGAAAGAAGGGAAATATTCAGAGTATTTCAAAATATTCATAATTTGAAGGAACACAAACAGATTTGCTGTCAAGCACATCATGTTTTCTAGTCAAATATCTGATTTCTCTTGATAATTATGATGCAAGCTACACATCATCCAGACCTGTAAAGTCTGTTGATATATTTGCATGCATGATATCTGTAACGCACGTGTAAGTTAGGGGGACGAAGGGTCAAGTTTCACAAAACTTTTTTCGTAACAAAAAATTCATTCGTATTTATATTTAAACTTTAATTTAGTCTCAATTCGTTACCATCATCAGATAACATGAGAACCATTATGTCACTGTAGTTCTGGCTATTAAAATATTTTTGGGAAGAAGGTTGATTTGTCACATTTTTTAAAGCTTTACAAATCCGTGTGGCAGAACAATTTGTTGTCTGGTGTAAGGAAAAATGTTTATGAACCATTTAATACGTAGGTATGAACTAAAAGTAGATCATGTCAAATGGAATAAACCGATGAATTATCTACTTCTGCATTTCAGAATGAATGAAAACACAATAGAATTGGATCGAGAATTTATCTTTTGGAGGCGGAAGAGACAGTAAAGAAACTGCGTTTGAGGCCCTAGACCCGTCATTATTTTGGCTTCATTTTTATGGTTTACACATCTGGTCCCTATATGCACAACATTAATGAATGGATAGATCTACATTTATTTCATGATTATTCGTGCTAATTTGTGAACTTTTGAACTGAGTTACATATGAAAATATTAAACTTAAGATATTTTTGCTGAAGGCTCATATTACCCATATGCCCCGGTGGAATATGATACTATCTTAGGTGTAAGAGAGCTGTGAAAGTATTCAGAAGCAAATGGCCGTTCGTATTCCGTAAGTGTTTGGGTTTTACAAATTAATCTCACAGACATTTTATATACAAGGCTTTTTGAGTGAATTGCTTTACTCTTGCAGTACCAAAATCGTCATTTTAATACATGTTCTTGGCATTTTTATTAAGGAAATATAGGGGCTTATACCTATATGATGAGTGCCTCATATCTCTGACAAAATAATACACAACCAGGGTAAGTATTAATGTAATTACAAATACCGCTTACTCATAGCTCCACAGTTATAGATTTAGCCCCTTGTCAACAACAGACAGAACCATATTATTCCGGGGACCATATTCTCCAGGTATGCGCTACTTCCCATTGTTTGCAACTTTCTGATAGTAAATACTTTATAACTTATATGATTTTGCAAATTATTCCATTAGCATGAAAAGAAACTAGTTTATTCATGTTTACTTTGCTAATTGTACCCTCCCCCCCCCTTGGGGAACAGGTATTTATGAAGCTCCTTTTGTACGTCAAGATTGCAGGGGATATAGAGTTTACAATAAGACTGAGTTAATAGGAGGTATTCATAATAACTATATTAACTGCAGCCCTGCTTTTGTCGTCTTAGCTGCTATCATGGCAGAACTATGCCTCCGCCATGATAATGGGCACTTGTACCAGTTATGGTAATTGATCATCTAGAAATACCACTTTTTCAAACAAACAAATATCGTTCTAAATATGTTGAACATCTTATATGTTTTAAAACTGAGTAAATGACTTCTCTTTAGCTTTTTGCTCTCTGAATTTGTTACTTTTATCAAAGAAGCTCATTTGCCACTGCTTAACACTTAAAGTGCCAATCACGGCATGCAGTCATTTTCTCATTACCGTTAAAAACAATGGTTAAGAGATTCAAATTCTTCATGAAGATACCTTGCATTCAGATACCAGCTAGTCTAAAGCAAAAAGTAGCCTCAGTGAACAGCTTTCCTCGGAACACTTTACGCGCAAAGTATCCCGAGGAAAGCTGCTGACTCAGTTTTAAATCAGCGCTGTAAGGGTTAATACGTGTATCTGCTCTCCTTCCTGTCAAGTTCTTTGTTGCAGCCCAGGTGACAGCACAGGATCGTAGTTAATATGAATACCTCCTATTGACAAACTACACGAACATCCACAAGTTTAGAGAAATACATACAAGACTTCTATGGGCTGTGCAAGAAATCGAATAGTCTATTAATACTTTCACTAGTTAATCATCATGACGTTTAGGTTTTTCTTTTCAAATACACGGCCTCAAAAATAGTTTGTTATCATTAAAAGAAACAGCAACCATGCAGTAGACTTTTTGTTGGTGATAAAGAGGGCCAATAATGTCACAGTCTCATGGTAATCAATTCGAATTCTATTATACATGTATTTTGGTCATACCTAAAAGTAATGGTAACCGTCTTAATTTGGATCCCTACAAGCACACTTTCTGGAATCTCGTACATTTTACTTATAGTATATACGTGTTCAGTTGGTGGCTACCAATGCGCCATCTGGAGTGAGTAACAGATATCATAAAGACTGCTCTTTTTTGCAATTTACACGTTTTTGTTCAGAAGCCTTTTACATATGGAAACATGTTTGGCTTTAGGATTCAGAGGGAGCTGATTCCATAAACGTACCGTTATACTTCATTTGATATGTCTTGATTATTCTGCCATCCCTCATACTTTTAGCTGGTGTTACTGAATTATTTTAATTATGTATATCTTCCATACTTTTATATCTTGACTTATTTATTGCTTTTTCTTTTTCTTTCTTTCTTTCTTTCTTTCTTTCTTTCTTTCTTTCTTTCTTTCTTTCTTTCTTTCTTTCTTTCTTTCTTTCTTTCTTTCTAAAACTAACCAAAGTGCTCAACCCAAAGTTAAATCAAGTCTCCATTAATCTCATTTCAATTGCTTCAAAGTTGCATACAGACTTCTGCTCTTCTGGAGTAAACATCAGTTTTGTTCAAGCCGCCACAGTGCATTTTCCCTGCATTTTTGAACTGTATTTGTGAATTACGACATATTTGGTTGCCGTCAAAGTAATTCACTCTATCATGCTGCCGTCATTTCCTGGTTTGTAACGATTGTTTAGTATCGTTAAGATCGCTTCCATCGTTAGTAATGTCTCGGGGTACTGATGTTCATGCATGTAAAGTTTTGTTCGAATTCATCGGCCAGGTATTCAAACATAGCGGGGATATGGTGATCTGTAAAACAGATGATATAACTACTAGTGAAACAATACCATATAAATGTCTGTACTGGTTTGTATCTGTACAATGTAGTTTTATCAGCAAACCGCTCAGCCCCCCTTCTCTAAATTTTTGTAGGGGCTGTGCGGCTCGACCTTTAAAAAAACTCACCCTTTGTTAGGGCAGTTGTCACAAAAATGGTATCTTTGTTAGGGAATTTTTAACCGAAATAGTAGAAAATATGGTCCCAAATTGGCGAGAAAAGTGTTCCAGAAAAAGAAAATTTTGACCTTAGTTAGGGAAATTTTCCCGAATTTTGGGCCACAAAAGAGAAGAATTACCCACTTTTAAAGGGGATTTTTGGCCCCCCCCCCCCCCAAAAAAAATGGACCTTTGTTTGGGAAATTTCGCTGAAAAGAGGGGCTTTCGGAGCGGCACAAACCCTGTATCGTCACTGGTGGAAGTAACCTTTCCGGGGAGGGGGGGGGGGAGCAAATCCTCTTGAAACTTGGTGAGGATGTATACTGTTGTGTATGGACAAAGTCCGCTGAGCATAGGCTGTTCTTGCGGGTTTTTTGTTTTACGTGTCTCGATTTGTTTACGCTTACCTTTAGCTTAATTTTTTGCCAATGCTTGGACGGCGATGAGTATCTTTCCAAACGATATAATTAATACTGAACTTAAAAATGGCAAAAGTTAAATTTTTTGACTGACACACCTACGACGTCTACGGATTTGATGTTTGTGTTAAATTTTACTGAAACATGTTTTGTCATATGATTCCCAGGATAGATATATCTGGACACACATATAGGTTGGAGCGCCCTAAGGTAATTCCAGAGCTTACACAGGGACGACCTTCCGGAGTCTGTCAAGCATACCAGTTATCTTTTAACTCCTTTGCCATTGTTCAGATTAAGACCCAGATAACGACTCCTCCGGCGTTCTGATCTTAGATTGTGCCAACTTTGAAATTCCTCCATTGTATGTGGCGACAGGTTCTGTCATTAACAGCACTTTGATTTCCATCAATTACTGCCAGCAAATAATAGAGCTTTCAGCTTTGTTAATGAAGCAATCTTTTTTCCTCGTTGTTTCCAAGACTTTGACGCGACAAAGCAATTACATAAGTGTTGCACTCGGTTGCAGGCTTTGTTCTCACGTTATTTCACCATATATTCGCCTCACTGACGTCTGTGCCATTAAAACTGTATAGCACCTGGATCCAAGAAAGACATTTTCATCACAGTTTCGCCGAGAACACTTCGACCAGAGGAACAGAAACGGATCCAAGCCAAGCAGAACAGAAACCTGGGCAAATCTGCCACCTGGATCAGGTGAATAGAAAAAAAACCAAAATGTTCTTTTTTCTTTTAACACACGACGCTTATATTTCAAAGTTTTATATATATATATATATATATATATATATATATATATATATATATATATATATATATATATATATGTATATATATATATATATTTATATATGTATATATATATATATATATATATATATATATATATATATATATACATACATACATACATACATACATACATACATACATGGATACAACCATACATACATTCATACAACCATGCATACATACATACATACATACATACATACATATGCCTGTATATTTCTTTGCATTTCTGATATTGATAAAAAATTGATTTCAAGGGTTTAGTATCTGCATTTGCTTTGATACCTTGACTACATTGCCAGGAACAGCAATTTGGAAGTACTTATAATATGGTGACTTGTTGATGGGTCAAACTAACGTCATTCAATTTATTTTCAATTTCTTTCTTTCTTTCTTTATTTGGCAAATGGTTCAAACTCACTTCTCAAAATATGACACCACGTCGGGAACACTATTAAGATTAAAGAGCACCTTCGATGGCCAAGCGGTCAGAGAGAGAGAGAGAGAGAGAGAGAGAGAGAGAGAGAGAGAGAGAGAGAGAGAGAGAGAGAGAGAGAGAGAGAGAGAGAGAGAGAGAGAGAGAGAGAGAGAGAGAGAGACCTTTCTTCACTTCTCTGCAGGCCCGCTCCGCGGCCTGGCCTGGCTTGTTCTATCTCGCCACTATGACCTCCCCCTCATTTATTTTTATAATATTCATTAGCAGTTTTGTTTCATAACGAATCGACTAAGAAAGGGTCTTAAGGAAGACTATCACATACCCGGGCGGATGACGAACATGCGTATTAGAGTTCTTCTTGCAGCACTGATACAAATACAACCTTCAGGGTGACACATGGGCCTATCAGGGATTCTGCAAACTATCATTTTCAACATAAATAAACAAATAAATAAATAAATAAATAAATAAATAAATAATTTAATAAATAAATAAATAAATAAATAAATAAATAAATAATTTAATAAATAAATAAATAAATAAATTATATAAATATGTGTATTTTAAACACCTGATAGCACAAGATTGATCATTTTATCTTGAATACTTTGAAGACATGTCCAAAATTTCACGAAAGCCATATTTTTACCCAAATACTTGCGTTTATATGCCTACGGCAATTTTGAGTTTGGTGTAGAGAGATTCAACAAGACTCTGTGGTCAGTTGAGTATATAGGTGTATTATGTTAGAAACGTATAGTGATGTGCAGTCACTTTTCCCGGTTGGACATTACCTTATATCATTAAGACTGTGAAAGGAACGTGACACACATTCTGGTCCTATCTTATCCACTATAAAGAGAAACTTAACAAACCCAAATCTGTGAGCCCAAGTAGGGCCTACCCCGGGGCCTACCTTTTCAACACTGTCAAGTCCGATTTTCCAAGAGCAAAGTCCTGTTCCGTGCCACTCACTGAAAAACTGTGTAGTTCTAAATCTTTATAACAAATTATTTTGTGCAAGCAACGAATCATATTCATACAAGTTGAAATTTAGAAGAAAATTTTAGACTTTAGGCCTAGTATATAAAATCGGGGTTTCATCTTTGTGCTAGTTTCGGCACTTTTGTGTTGTATTTATAACTGTGTTTTGAATGAGCCTCTTAATTCCTTTTGCATAGTTATCCGAATTGTCGAAGGCCTGTGATATCAAATAGTGAGCCTAAAATAGTATGTTTTGTTGCTTGTATGTCTCTTTTTTCATCTTATACTTTGATGTTGGTACTTACCAGTAGCTACACTGACAACATGATGTTTTCTGCTACAACTTTTTACCTGCAGCCATTGGTTCTTCGTTCACACTGTGCTGATGAAATCCTGCCAAAGAAAGGAATGGGGAAATGTATAACTCTCCAAAGTCAGTAGTGCTGCAATGCAACTGTAGGTTATGTACTTGAAGCTGGCCGAGACCTTTGATTGTATATGTTTTGATGTGCTCAGTGGCAGCCAGAAATATCTTGTGGTCATTTGAGAAATGCAGCGTAACGCCCCCTATGATGTCGACAAAGAACGTGCGTCTGAGCAGAAACAAATGTTTGAGAGCATGTATTTATACTGGGTCCTTTCTTCTGATATTCATGTATTTATCGTTCTCCATGTTCTTTTGTTGTTCAATGTCCTGCATGCTGTATGATCTACTATTAAGCTTGTCTGGAGATATTCATCCAAACCCCGACCCTGTCACATGACTATCATGAACTTATTGCACTTAAATGTAAATAGTTTGACAGCCAACAACAAAATGGATAAACTAGAGACTTTATGTCTCCATAACAGCATAGAGGTAATTTGTTTAAATGAGACTAAACTGGATAATTCTATTGCAATGATGCCTTGCATATTCAATGCTTCAGCCTTCCTTTCAGATGTGATCGCAACAGATCAGGATGTGGTGTAGCGATCTGTACATCGGAGTCACTTGACCCAAAATTAAGGTTTGATCTTAGTTCATCAGTTCTGGAATCTATAGTCATTGAAACAGCTTTTAATAAGTGTGAGACATTTATAGCAACTTTTCACAGACCACCAGATCAAACCTGGCCGAAAGCAAGGGTTTTCTTTATCGTTTTTCAAGAACCGATTGGAAAAATGATTGTTGAATCCCCGCATGCATTAATTGTGACTGGTGAATTTAATCTTCCGGGAATTTCATGGGATGATGGAGCTTATAATCACCTGCAATAGTTTAAATCTACAGCAACTTGTAGCTGAACCATCAAGAGGAATTTCTTAACTGGATCTAACGTTTGTTATTAAAGATACTGTAAACTGTATTATCTCAAACTTGGCACCTATCTCTGCTTATGATCATCAATACTACCAGTGCATTTTACTGACAACAAACATTTGTGTCGGAAAAGGTAATTCTTTTAAAAGGGTTTATTGGTTTTTCGATAAAGCTGATTATAACAAAATGCACGACTTGCTGTCATCAGCTCCTTGGGACGCTATGAGACGGGCAAAAAGGTCCGGTAATGAAAGTGACTGGATTTGGTACCGCAGGCTCAGAAATGAAGTCGTTGGTCTGCGCAGGATAGCTAAAATTTTACAAAAGTACATGGCATTCTTTCTAACTAAAAAAAAAAACAAAAAACAAAAAAAAAAAAAAACAAAAAACAAAAAAAAAAAAAACAAAAAACAAAAAAAACCAACAACTGAGCCAAAAAAAGTGGATCTCAAGGAAACCAATGCCTTCATTAATGGATCTCTTTTCCTAAATCTCTTGACAAAGCAAATTGTCTTTGCGATTATTTTGATTCCCAATGGATAAAGGACGATTTCAGCTCTGGGTTACCTGCAATTACATATAGAAGGGATCAAAGGTTGGAGAGCATTATCATTGCAGAAAATGAGCGTTGACCTTACTTAAAAAGTTACAAATTAGTAGGACAGGTTGTCCTGACAGAATTCCAAATAAGGTCTTACGTTTGTTTGCTGACTATATTCATGTCGCACTGGGTAAATTGTTTAATCTTTCGCTCCGCACTTCCATCTTTTCGGATTTGTGGAAAAAAGCTAACGTTTCAACTGTCTTTAAAAAAAGACGATCCTCGAATTGTTAAGAATTACGGACCAGTTTATCTGCTTTGTGCTATATCTAAAGTGTTTGAACTGTGTGTTTTTAATAGATTGTACGATATACTGACAAGCCACAATTTATTAACACATTGCAACCAGTGGTTTAGAAAAATGGACATCACTGTAAACCAATTAATAAACATCGTTCACGAACTATAAGTAATTGATAAGGGAAAAGAAGTTCACATGATATTTTATGACATTTCAAAGGCTTTTGATCGTGGCAGAGCAATGCTGGAATCTGTTCAATATAAGGCATCTTTACTTGTCATGGGTGCAATGAAACCATCAAGTCAATCAAAAATATTATCGTGTGTTGGCTGGCCTAGCCTGGAAATTAGACGTAAATATCATAAGCTGGTTCTTTACTATAAAATAACTCGCAGTACTCTTCCTGATCACTTGAGAGCGCTGATCCTCCAACATAACAGTGAGAGGGTCAATTACTTGTTACGCAATATTCACGGGCGCTCCATTAAAGTGGGTGTGTCAACACACTTTTCTATTTTTCCTAAACTTTTCTTTCTTTCTTTCTTTCTTTCTTTCTTTCTTTCTTTCTTTCTTTCTTTCTTTCTTTCTTTCTTTCTTTCTTTCTTTCCTTATGTCTTGGTGCCAACCCAGACATATTGTTTTTCCTCGCGTTCCATGACACCCTAATTTGTCCGGAATTTTTCTCAGACACTATTATTCCCAAAACCACCAAACTTACCATGGTGACTGACCTACCAATGAAATTTTGCCATTTGGTCTGGAATTGTCATGATTTTTAAAAGTATGCAAATGAGGGGCAATTGAAAGTTTAAAAACCCCATATCTTCCAAACTGTTGCAGATAAACACAAAGTTTTAACTTACACATGTAGGTTTGAAACATCTGTCAAATCCAATAGCATACAAACAAAAGTTGGGGAATTTTAATGCATGCTAAATTCACCAAATTTCTCCCCAATCCACACATTCAGGCCTTCAACTGCTTTTTGACCTGTGCTTGACCTCCATGGTGCTAGGCAACCATTTTGCATCCATAATTAATTAGCTTGAACCTGTCTCATAGGCAGCCTTCTATCCATGCAGCATGGTAGCAGGTGTATGGTGTGCAAGGTTTGGGTCTTGTAGCAAATTAAGGGGGGGGGGGGGGGGAGGCGGAGGGGAATCCCAACAACTGTGTAATGAGACTCTCAATAAAATACAAAGAATCTCTCTCTGTTCATGCAAAAACAGATCTTCTCCATGCTGCCATATGTACCAGGCAGGCTATAGTTCCCACTAGTGCTGCACAGAGCTGTTAGTGCACCATGACTGATACTGGTATTTTAGCTGGTCTGTTTTTGCCTGAGGCTATGTCAGTCTGCTGAGCTTATCAGTCTCCAGGGTACCAGCTAACCTCTGGACTTCTAGCACAAGCCTGAATGTACCATCTGTTAAAAATAGACAACTTGACCAGAGCCATCAAGTATGGTCTTCCAGTCCTCAATGACTGTTTTTCACAACTTTGTGAATTTTGAATAAGTGTGTGAATTTGTGTCATCACAGTGGACACTTTCATGTCTTTGTTTTCTTGTAATCAGCGAGATGAAGCATGTTCTTCATAGCCAATACTGAGACAGTATAGTGCTTGTCTCGGTTCACAGGTACATGTAAATGTTCTTGACAGCTTCTGTTAAAATTTGTTTATGTAATAAAGGAAGAAAGACAGTTTTGTATTGAATGTATACACCTCCCCTTGAATTATAATATGTATACACTGTACATGTATATGTGCATGTATGACTAATGTACATATACTTGCACACATACTCATCCATACTGCCCAGAAGGGCTGACCCTCTCTGGAGTGGGCACTTTCCTCTGGTCCCAGGGGTGACTTTTCTCTGGTCCCAAGGGTACCCACTGTAGAGAGGTTTAACTGTACAAGTAAACACTGGAATTCTATCTATCTATCTATCTATCTATCTATCTATCTGTCTGTCTGTCTGTCTGTCTGTCTGTCTGTCTGTCTGTCTGTCTGTCTGTCTGTCTGTCTATCTATCTTTCTTTCTTTCTTTTTCTTTCTTCTCTTTCTTCTTCACAACCAAGTTGGTCTGGGGATTTTCTCAAGCACTATTTTTTCAAAATCCGCCAAACTTCCTATGTGCTGACCTAGCTGGTGAAATTTGCATCTCATTTGGAATAGTCCTGATGTTTAAAAGTATGCAAATTAGGGGCAATTAAAATTTTAAAAGCTCCATATTTTCCAAACTATTGCAGATACTCAATATTTCAATGTGCATATATAGGTTTGTGACACCTGTCAATATAATGGGCAGTGTAAGTTGCAGAATTTCAAATTATGTTAAGGGGCTTTGAAAAATTCCAAAGTTAGTATCTCCAAAACTATTACACATAGACATACCATTCCAACTTCAATTCAGAGGTTTGTGGCAAAGCCGCATCCAATGAACCATGAACCAAAGTTGTAGGATTTTAACTTATGCAAATTAGGTGAATATGCTTAATGTAAATCTTGAATAGCTTCAAAACTATTATAGTTAGTGGTGCCATTCTTACTTCAATTGATGGGTTTGTGGCAAAGCCTCATATAATGAACCATAAACCAATGTTGCAGTCTTTCAATTTATGCAAATTAGGCAAATACACAAATTAAAGTGTTGAAAAGCTTCAAAACTATTATAGACAGTAGTTTCATTCAAACTTCATTTTATAAGTCGGTGACATGGTCACATTTAATGAACCCAAAACAAAAAGTTGCAGCATTTTACTTTCTAAAAATTAGGCTAATACATGAATTTTAGATTATGTTGAACAATGGCAAAGTATAGCATTTCAAATTGTTCTCATTTTGAAGGCACCCAGACAGATTTGCTGTGAAGCAAATCTTCTTTTCTAGTTCTTTCTTCTTTACCAGCGAATTTGTCCGACACTTTTCTCTGACACTTTCATACATAGAAACTCCAAACTTGGCATGATCATACCTCCATGCAAGGAGTTTGGCCTTTTTATGCAGAGGAATGAAGACTTTAAAATTATGAAATTTTAAATCTTGAATATCTTCAAAAGTATAACAGATAGAGATGTCATTGCAACTCTACAAGGGGATAATTAACCATTGCACATCTAATGAATTTAAAACAAAAGTTGTTGCAATTTAAATTATGCAAATTAGCAGCATTTGAAACTTTAAATCTTAAATATCTTCAGAACTATTTTAGATAGAGATGTGATTTCAACTTCTACGAGGGCGTTATTGACTATTGCGCATGTCATGAATCTAAAATAAAAGTTGTAGCAATTTAAATCATGCTAATTAACATCATTTGAAACTTTAAATCTTGAATATCTTCAGAACTATTATAGATGGAGATGTCATTTCAACTTCTACTAGGGGGTTATTGATCGTTGCTCATGTAATGAATCTAAAACAAAAGTTGAAGCAATTTAAATTTTGCTAAGTAGCACCATTAGAAATTTTAAATATTGAGTAACTTCAAAGCTATAATAGACAGAGATGCCATTCCAACTTCTACTCCTATGTTATGGACTAGTTGTACATTGCCATACCAACAAGCTTTGAAGACACACACACATTGATTTGCTACGTTACAAATCATCTTTTCTAGTTCTTTCATTCCATCGGGTACCCAACTTTGGAACGCCCTCCGATTAAACATCAGAAATTGCCCTTCTGCCAACTTACTCAAGGTACAACCTATAAGCGTTACTTGTTTCCCGATAGGCCCGGGCAGTTAAGACACGGACCCAGAAAGAAAACTATTTTCATCACTCGTCTTCAAGTTGATTTCAGTGCACTAAACGCACATCTGTTCACTAGACACCTTATTGAAAGTCCCAGCTGCTCCAGCGGTTGTCCCTCCAAAACTGTGATCCACTATTTATTGCCGCGCCCACCTTCATAACATTCCAAGACAAATTCTTTCGGCAAAGATTTCAGACATAATCATGAACGAAAACCTAGAGCTTATAACTTAAATCGATTACGGAATTGTAAAACAAAGTGCACGTTCTACTCTTTGGAACTTACATAGCATCATATGAGTGTAACTGTTTACTTGTTGAGGCAACTATATGCAGTTCATTGAAAGTTTCGAAAGATTTCCTTGTATGTGATGCAACTGTATTCACGGAATGTTAACCTTGTCTGACAAATTCCCTCGGCACATAGTATCGATACATTTTCTACTCGTTATTTTTCTTTTGTACTATGTCTTCTTTTGTCTTTTTATCAGCTCACCGACGGATCCAGGACGGGTTCGGGGAGTTCGATCGAAGTTAAATCGATCGTTAAATGTGCTCACAGGACTGAGCGAGTGCAGACAGGGGTCAGTAGAAATGTTGAAGCACTGGCCCTGCCATCCTGTAAAAATTCTGGGACTTATCTAACCCTGTATGCCATACCCTGAAAGGAAATATGAAAACTAACAGAAGAGCCCAGTTTAGTGAATTTTGTGTGTCTCAGATATCAAATTGTCCATGTGAAAACGGAGTCTCAAATGCCAGGAAAACGCGTCTTAGAGTATCGATTTTTCAAAAATTTCCGAGGGAGTCCCTCCCCCTCCCCGACCCCCTGCTGTGAGCTTCATGCCTTAGGAAAGCCAAGATCCGCCCTTGCCGCTGTCTTGTATGAAATATATACCTATGTATGTTGTTGTATTTCAGACACATCATACAGGAACAGTATAAGGTCCACAGTGAAAAAAAATGACGATAAAAGGTATATAGAGAACTCAGATGTACGAAAAGCCCGAAACACAAGTCGAGGCAACATCCATAAGAGTGTGTAATCAGACAAACAATAGGTATTGAAGAAAACAGCACATATAGAGAGAAAAATGACACATTATATTAATCCTGTAAAAAAAGAAACTAATCATAATGCAAATATAACAAGTTATTCTAGTGTCTAACTACAGGGGACATATGGAAGATGTAAGAATACAAATCACTTTGAACCAGAGCATTATTGCTTTGTTGCGATCTCAGTCCTGCACAGGGTATCCATGGTATTCGTCCTATTTGATACCTGCATTTCACTGGCACTGCAGTCTCGGGCATAATTGAATAATCTTCCAAAAACATTATTATAACCAGCCCGCAACTTGGAAATAGAGTTCTTAGGAAAATCTATCTCGATGTACTTGTATTTACTGGAGGAGAGGGATTTATGTAGCCTCCGGCTAATTTCCCGATCCTCATTAAAAAAATAAAGTATGTTATTAATAAAATCGGGTCATCAGCGGGGCACAAGCACAAGACTTGTTTCGGTGCCATTAAAATCACAGCTAGACACGTGACCCGCTACACGGAAATAGGCCCATGACTCGTTCCGGGCCCATTCATGTATGATAAAATAATTAATCAACTAATTTTTCAAAATTACCCGCTGCTTCCACGTCAAAATACAGAGCTTGGGTCTGCTTTTGGAGGCAGGCATGCTGTATTACTGCTAAAAATACAACTAACTGTTCTCTCTGAAATTGCTCTCTCTGTATACGTATACTCTAAAGATTATGATATCAATTTAAATTTTAAAGTCGGACAGGACTTAAAGCATATTCTTAATTGTTGTAAACAAAATTTCAAAAATGGAGGATTTGGATTATTCTGGTCAAAATATTAACAGTCTTTGAGTTTTGTTGCTTAGCAAGGTTTTTTTTTCTCTGTAACACTGCTGCTATTTGTAGTTTGTTTGTAAATATACTTCATTTGTTTCGAGAGGATTAGAAAAATAGCCTGTGGCTAATATAAATTCTTCTCCTCGAGTAAACACAAGTACCTCATTGATACTTCAGACTGTAAACAAGAAACAGAAGGTAACAGGAAAAAAATACACATACAATACAAGGTATAACGAAACAATTTGGTCATGCATATATACCATGACAAACAGAAGGTGAAAAAATTCAATCTATTACTAGCTCAATTCAAACAAATAACCAAAGAAAACGTACGATTGGATAAAGTATGTGACCCCAAATAAGGAAATCAAGCGAAATCAAACCAAATGCATAATTGTACATAGGAAATCATAATCACAATGCGTAGATTTAAACAATAAACAAGGTGATGTAGGTATAATGTCAAGTCAGTGCCGTAGCCAGGCTGAGACAGAGAAGGCGCTTGCCTCCTCTGAATTTTGCTGATGATGTTAGGAGTTAGCATAGAAATAGTTTATTCAGCCTCAACAAGACTTGTTAAGTTTAAGTTATTATACACAACAAAAACAAAAAGACCCTATTGTAACTAAGACTTTGAGTCACTCATAGTGATAGAAGATAAGAGCATCACAGAAGGCGTACTTTTTTCAATGATTACTTGTATCTTTGCCCTAGTAGTTGTAGGACCAAATTCAATTTATATAAAATGGTCAAAAATAGTCACATTTAAGTAAAATTTTGAGAATTTATATATGTATAAAGTCATTTTTTTCTTCAAAACCCACTAAATTACACCATTTTATGTGCCATTTTTCCAAAGTTTTCAATCTTGTGAGGGGGGCACGCCCCCTCCCCAAACCCAACTCCCACCAATACCCTTTGCCTCTTCTATTTTAGAAGGCTGCCTACGGCCCTGCAAGAGTGTGTCCGACA
This sequence comes from Hermodice carunculata, assembly GCA_964020975.1. Classification (NCBI taxonomy): domain Eukaryota; kingdom Metazoa; phylum Annelida; class Polychaeta; order Eunicida; family Amphinomidae; genus Hermodice; species Hermodice carunculata. The sequence goes on along the minus strand of OZ026614.1, from coordinate 76,020,277 downwards.
CAAACGGAATCATGATACATGATTAGAAAGAAAACCATGTGAACATATATACATAGTACTAAGAAAACAAAAAATCATGTGAAAAATACGAAAACTAGAACTACGCATGGTACACAACTCCAAACTTAACAGGAAAAATTGAAGTTTGGAAAGAGTTTCGCAGTTTCAAATGGCTCTTTCCAATGGCTATATGCAGGTAAAGATCAGATTAACACAAAATCTGAAGCACGCTTCATAGCATAAGACGATTTCCTATGTTTGGAAACCAAAAACAAGAAAATCTGCTCTACAAATGTGACAACAACTGTATGTTCAAATTGATGTTTAAGGTATCAGAGCCCTTGGTCAATGTGCTCTGAAAATCACATTCCATCAAAATTGACTTTTTGTAGAAGCCCGCTAATGCAAGATCATTATCAGGAATATTTGGCTGATTATATCGCTTATGTTTGACGATAATAACTTACAACCTTTCTGTTCACGCGAGAAAAGTACACATTTGTACAAAAAAAAAAAAAAAAAAACACACAAGAAAATATGTAGTTTTAATAGCGTAGATGCAGAAATATAATAACTTCAGTGCACTTAAAATGGAACTCCTCAGCAGGTGTCAGGATAGCTCTGCTACCTTAATGAAATTGACAGCGACCCGGAAAATGTGTATTTTCAACTTTATGCCAATCTAATTTTATTATTTAGAATTCTGTCATTATCACCACAGCATCTCCTTTCCGGGATATCTATACTTTGTGGAAGTTAAGATAAATTGAGCATGTGAAAAGCAAAATCTTTAAATGTGAACTTGGGCATAGCCCTATATCGTGAGTTGCAACACAGACTCGTGGTCGTAAATATGTTGTGGTTGAATGAATTAATTGCGATTCGACGATTAAAATGTATTTATTAATACAGGCTACGTCAGTAATTATCCATGAAACATGAACAATGGGCCTACTCTGATAAACGTAATAACGGACCGTTCATGTGTAGACAATTTCACAAATGCATAACATACAACCCCCCCCCCCAAAGTGCACATCAGTTCATGAAAAGGGATATATTTGAGGAGCGCAAAAAGTTTAGGAGGTTAATTTTTGTTTGTTTGTCTTTTTGGGGGTGGGGGGTGGGGTGGTGTTTTTGTTGTTGTTTTTAATCTTAGTAATGTTGCTTGTTTCTATTAAACAATAGACTACACTGCTCGGATACTTGACTGATATACTTGTTTGATTTTCGGAAGAATGTTAAAAGCCAAACAATCGGAGGGAGGGGGTAGGGGAGGATTATACGGGTTGGGGTGCAACGCTCTGTGAGAAGTGGATGCCCTATCGTTCAATACAATGGCTGCGGGCAAGAAACCTTGGTCATGATAAGTATGGTTTTCGACAGATGCTGGCTGCTTTTATGTTAGTTGCCGGCGTATGCTGACAGGCCTCGCTTAGGTGCCAAAATGTTACCCGATCTTAGGTAAGGCTCCATATAGATAAGTTATGAGTACAGGTAAGCTGCTTATCTGTCATATTATTCAGCCATTGCTACAATAGGAAGTCTATATATTGTTGATCCTAACTGATAATAATGTAGCCCGGTTTGAAGGCATTTGTTTATACAAATTCCTGGAATTTGAATAGGCCCACTTTGCGAAAAAGGCATGCCACGAATTTTATCACGATTCGCTTACGCTAATTGTTATCAACAACAATGCAAGAGACAACTTCACTGATTACTCGACGTCTGTTAATGACGCAGCACATCACCCATCCCGCCCATAAATGCAGTTGCCAGGACAACAATCCAAAGCTCGATAATTCATATGGCACCAATTGGCGCGATTGCTTATTATTTACAGGTTTGCGTTATCACGATCGACCTTTGCGATCTGATAGGCACCTTGTGATGTCATTGGCACAAGTAGCCTACCACGGCCTGCTTGTCTGAACTACACGGTGTGTGTACTGCACGGTTCCACCAAAACATGATTACGATATCTTCAAGGTTATGCGGTGCGTAAACTCGGCACAAGTGGATTAGGAAGGCGAACCGATATAATACGGAACTTTTCATCGCTTTTCACAGGTTGAACGTTTTGTCTTTGAAGGAAACAGAAGGACGCAAGAAGTGAGATTCAGCGAGGTTAATTTTCGTCATGTCATCTCCAAAGCTGCTTCGCAAAAAAGTATCCAGAAATCGACTGCTGCGTGTTCTGGTACTTGGGCAGCCCGGTGTGGGCAAAACAGGTAGGTTCTGTTCGTATCCATCACCCCAAACCTTCAGGTGACGACCTTTGACTTAACTTGGCCAAACAACAAAGCATTAACTCATTAAGATCAGAATTGTTTTATAGTTTTCACGCAAGTAGACTACTAAAAGGATTTCGATGTTTTGCGGGTCTTTCAAATAAACTTTTATTCATTTTTTAAATTTATCATTTACACAGGAGTTAACACATTTATTTATTTATTTATTTATTTATTTATTTATTTATTTATTTATTTATTATTACCATGATCATCATTACTATTATCATTATTATCGTTATTATTACTATTACTACTGCTATTTTGGGGCATACATTAACGTTTCATTGAAGTAATGTTTTGTTTCAAATTCTAGAAAGTAATGTTCAGATTTTTTTTGTCATTTGTTGTCGTAATTGTGCCATGTATAGGTAATTTTGAGTGTGTAAAAAGCAGCAGATTCAATAGGAAAGGTCAGACTTAGCTACAAGGAGTGTATTTGTCCCAATACACAACAGAATACACAAGTATTTGGAGGGCTAGGGCTGTGTATTCCCATTAGTTTGCATGTTAAAGCAAACTTAAATAAACAAGTCACTTGTGTAGCTGTGGTTATATGATTTTTGTGAGGTATTTAGTTATGCTTCTAGATTTACTGTCTGAAATTTGGTGTTTCTATGTGCATTAGTTTTCAAGTTATTAAGTTCGAAATTACAATGTAAAGTAATAGGAATATACAACCCTAGCCCTCCACTGACTGCAGTACCCTCTTTTAGGTAGTTCTTGAGCCTTCTATTCTTGCCCTTACCCATTTAACAAGGAACAGTGGACGCCTGGACAATTTATTTCTGTCCACGCCAAAACAAGGTGAACTAAGTGTTCTGTTATCCGCACGATGTTTGTTTGCATCACAGTCGGTATCGAATTAAATGTACGATATGTATACATACCTTGGCGAAGAAACTTAATTTATGTGCTATATGTCTCGATGTAGTCCATCTTTCAATACATCTGTGTAAGTGTATTTATACGAAGGTTATACAATGACTGCCATATACTGCTACATGTGTGTCCAACTAAGTCAAGAACGCCTAAGTTACGTCGTTTAACTACACTGATGATAGACTGAGTTTGAAGTGCCCCTCGTCAAGCGGGCAAGGCGCGGTTTAACTCCTTCCGATGAAAAAATCGGATGACTTTTACCTTTTAAATGCGTGTGCTTGAAAATCATTAATGTGTTTGTGTTCATCTTCTCCATAACCGCAGGCTGGATTCTCTTAAAAAAATAGAGATTCACATGTGACTTTGTTTGCCCTGTCAGATTGTGCTGAAGGTCACTGATGTCAGTTTCTGATTTCAAACGGATATTTCCAAATCCCTTCATTATCAGTAAGAGTACGTTATGGCATGGCTAGTAAAGGGATACTGATGTAAATTCATGGATATGCATTCTTCTCCAAAAGTGCCGACTTGGCATATAAGCCTCAGAGGAACATACTTTAGGCGGACTTCTTATAAGTCTACTCAATAGCACCCACTATACGATGACTGGGACTTCTTTTATCAATATTTTGTTGATTTTTAAATCATAAAAAGTTTTTCCCCTGAAATCGCATGTCCTCTGCTTTAAAACACAGAAACACATTTTGTAACACCTAGTTCTTAATTTGTGTACATTGGTGACTGTGTCAGCTCAATGCTAGTCACTAGTCAATTTGAATGCATTATTTATTTATTTATTTATTTATTTATTTATTTATTTGTTTGTTTGTTTGTTTGTTTGTTTGTCTGTCTGTCTGTCTATCTATCTATCTATTTATAATCTGTTGGATGAAAGACTTTATAATTGGGCATGATAATGGTCGCCTGTTTGAATTAAGTGAAGGTTCCGTTTTGATAACTCTAGCATCACTACGTGCAGTTCTCTCGATAACTTGAGAACTGTTTAAGGTATGGCTTCTGTGTTGCACGTTATGCTGGCTATAAAGACCTGGTATTCAGACTTAGTTACCAAGGTCACAGGGCCACATGCCTTTGACGTCAGCACTTTTTGAGCTAGGACTTCCATATTTAATAAGTGTGGTCCTCTATAAGGTGACAGTGTAAGGTCCTCCATCAGGCTCTCTGTATGGACCTCCATTAGGTGAGGGTGTTTGGTCTTCCATGAGGCGAAAGTGTATGGTCCTCCATAAGGTGAGATTGTATGCATAATCCTCCATAAGGTGAGAGTGTGTGGCCCTCCATAAGGTGAGAGTGTATGATCCCCCATCAGGCGAGAGTGAGACTGCAAACAGGAAGTTTGACTTAAAACGCAATGTCATGTGGGTACTTTGATGGATTATGCTGTTCACTTTGATCAATGACGAAGTATCTATGATCTGGGGTTTTTTAGTGTACATGAATGGGACCCCGGGAGGACTAGATGAACAGTGCAGCCAGTCATAAGGCAATTGTACTGACTGATTTTTATTTCATTTATTATTTTTTTTAATATGGATATAAAGTCAAGAGTAATGTTAACTTAATTGCGTGTTGATTTGGCACTTGATGATGGTCTTCTGTAAAGACCAAGGAGGGTACACGTGAAGCCTCCTTGGTAAATACCAAGTAGGGTAGAAACTAAGTTATGAATGCATACAGGTGACCTTGGCCCCTTTCCCGCATTCCCAAAACTCTGCAAGGCAACTTGATGGAAGGTGAATGTACCGCCCGGCTGCTCACTGTGTATTTCGCGGAGGGAGGGGTAAATATTTCACATTGCGTTTGCTGGATTATTTACGACTACAATAATGATTTACACTTGCAATTGTCAGCTTCTGCTCGCAAGTTCGGCTCACTGTAGGCCTATTAAAGTCTTGTGTGTGTGTGTGTGTGTGTGTGTGTGTGTGTGTGTGAGAGAGAGAGAGAGAGAGAGAGAGAGAGAGAGAGAGAGAGAGAGAGAGAGAGAGAGAGAGAGAGAGAGAGAGAGAAAGGTACAGAACTTCTGAACTGAGCAACCATTACTCACAACATAATTTTTCATAAAACGCCAAAGAAGCGGCGAGGAAAGGTAATGTCTTGCTGCTGTCAGAGGGGGTTAAAGGCTCACGCTAGCACAGCTTGCATTTCGCGATGATTTATTGTCCAGTGGCGTGGCCCTTATGCAGAGTAACTTTTTCATTGCCAATTTTGATCGAAGTCGATGCGCTCTGCATTGACAAAACGATAATGGATTCAATTTTTTTTTTGTAATCCGACCTTCCATTTAAGTACCAACATGGCTGGAGTTGCAAAGACCACGAAGACCGTTTCGGTCAACAGCTTTCCTGGGCGCGTTTGGTACCCAATGCTTACCGAGGAAAGCTGTTGACTCAGTCAAAACTTGTTATTGTAAGAATTCAGCAGTCTGGTAATCATTCGCACGACTGCTGTGAGGAAGTTTTCAATCATATTGTTTTTTTAAGCACACAAAAAAATTTTTTTGGTTATATGCACTGACTTTACGTGTGAACACATCTGTGATGCTCATAAGAAGAATCCGGTGTAGCTTTTATCCAATTTACTCGGACAGACTTGGCCTTCCCTTTACACTTATTCGTCATTTACTGATTTTTTTTCAGCAGGTTTGAGTTTCTATGGCCCGAGGGAAATCACCATCATAACTAACACAAATCGTTCTCATAACTGTTTATTTATTTTTTTGTTACTATTTTTATACAGACATTAATCACGTTGGAGATTCCTTAAAATTGGAAGCTGAAGCGTTTTAAATGCCTGTGGTCTGCTTTATGTCGTGAAATAAACAATCTGTGGGTTACCAGAAGTCTATGAAGCAACAATAACCATGTTTTTTTAAAAAAAAAATATTATTATATAATTAACAGTTACACGACAATGTATTTTCCATGTCGCAAAATTACAGATTCAAACATCGGGCTCGTGTTTGGCCTCTTTATCCCAGGACAAGGGTTGGTGGGTGGTTATGTACGATCAACACTCCACACAAAATTTAAAACCCAGGTCCTATGCACGTTGAACAAAAATGATGTGGAATCCGAAATTACCGTCAAACACTTTACACAGCACTGGAATCCCAGCCGCATTTCGCACAGTCTCGGTGCAATCGCAGATCACATGGGATTAAAAGTGCGAATCGCATTTCACTTGCTCACACAAATTTTAACATGAGACGAACGAACTGAAAGCCTGTACAATGCGGACAAAAACGATCTGCCTTCAACCAATGATAGAGTGTTGTGGCGTATTGCTGCCAACACAGTTAAAAGTGAACAGCAATTTAATTTTGTGCAAGCCGATGATAGTTTTTCTTCCCAAATATGCATTTGAGCGCACAAATTTGGTTGTTTATTCCAGAACGTTATACCCGTGCAAGACCATGCTTTTATTATGGTCTAGCAGCTTGATTGGAGGGCACATGTTTTGTGATTATGATCAGTAATTTTTTATTATGAATCAATTCCTGTAGCATCGCAGGCAGGCATTAGCCGCGTTGCAAAATTTCAGAAAGTGGAGGCGCCAGATTTGCCTCCACAAGACCCCCCCCCCCCCTATCTCTATTGTCTCCTCCAAGGAGCGCCCACAACAGCAAGCAACAGTTAGTCGTGGGGGATACCGAGAAAGCATCCGCCAGACCTCCAGCACGAGTTTAAGAGGGGGAAATACCCAGGGCAAACCGAAAACGCATTTAATTTTCCAAACTCCGCCCATGAGTACAGTAACAGAGCCTTGAACCACACAGAGTGAAACATGCGATCGCATGGATATATACAATGAAGTGATATTTATATGAAGTAAAACGTATGTCAGCGAAAGTAATTACACTTACGTACACTGAAAGGTCGGTTCTGTCAGCCTGTTTAACTGACACCATCTAACACGGTATGGAAAGAATGTGATGGCTAACTCAAGAAGAGGATGGGGCCGTGTTATTTCCGTCTACATATATTGTCATAGGCCAAGTGGTCGAGCCATATTGGTTACATAAGCTCCCAGTTGATTCATACTCAAATAAATGGAATTTATGCAGCCTAAGTTTGAGGTGCGCAGCCAAGACACCTGAGTTCCTTCAACTTGCTAACAGGCTTATGCATTCGTGTTTCCACGTTGGCCGATGGACGCACCGGACTACCCACATTTATCAGCCTGGCTAAAACTGTAGTCCTTCAAAACGATTTTGGTGCGTCTTGTGCCCTTGAGATACACACGCGTGAAATAGAGAATACACGGGAAACCAGCCTTTTTAGCAGGCAATGAACAGCCTTTCTATGATGTCAAAATTGTGCTGATCGAGACAGAGAGTACTTAAAAGCATTGTCACCCTCGAAGTCTGAGGCAGAGCCATTTCATGCCTAGCCGGAGGTGATAATATCAGTTGTACTGGTGTATACGAAATGATGACAGGTCACCTGGTTCCAGTAACTGTTTAAATAGACACATTGGTTTAAAAATTTAACACATTTGATTTCGAAAAGCGATTGGGGGAGCACGCGAGGCCTATATTATCCTCTCTTGCAAAAAAGAAGTAAAAATACAATTAAAAAAAGTACACATATGAAATGATGACAGGTCACCTGGTTCGAGTAACTGTTAAAATAGACACATTGGTTTAAAAATTTAACACATTTGATTTCGAAAAGCGATTGGGGACGCACGCGAGGCCTATATTATCCTCTCTTGCAAAAAATAACTAAAAATGCAATTAAACAAGTAAACATATTTCAGAACTTAGACACAATAGATAGTAAAAACATAAACATGTCTGTCTGTGACTGTACATTTCGCTAGGTCAGTACTTTCCGATACCATAAATATTAGCTAAGTGAAACATTTTGTGTCATGTTTATATTTGACTACAGATTCATAAATTCAATTTTGACACTTTATTCCGGCCCTTGTAGTAACGTTCTGTGAAACGAGCAATAACGGCATTTATAAAATTCTGCAAAATGTGTCGTTGAATTGCATACAGCGAGAATTCTGAAAAATAGCGAAAAATATCTTATTCCCCAAATTGTAAGTGCAGGTTCGAAAAGTAGCTACTCGAATTTTGAACAAGTCAGCATTTAAACTGCATGCTGGCCTGATACGCAACTGAGCAAGTATTACGTTTCCTCCTCTGCTGCCAACATAGGATAAATGATTAATTATAGTATTCTTGCTATTTAAATTAGACTTGAATTCCTGAATAGATTCACTTCTTGTGCATATGAAACGGACAGTTTGTTCCACAGCTTCGCAGTGGATGGAAGGAAAGATTTACCAAAATAAGAATTCTTGGCGGGTATAACTGTCCATTTTGACTAGGAGCGACCATTATATCTGGATCTGTCACCATCTGTGTTGGGTAATGGATCTTTAAGGTATTTTTAGGCGCAATTTTATTGAAAATTCTGTACATAATGAGTAGGTTTTTTTTATAACAGTTTTCTGTGCAGAAAATGGAACATTAATTGAATTTTGATCTGACAAATATAATTATAGCGGTACATTTCTTTCTTTCTGTCTATTTGACATTTGTTATTTCAGTCCACGGCGCGTACGGATATACGTTAGGTTATCAGTGACCTTAGTGCTACCTGATTGCTACTTTCTGCATATGACATGCCAAATTTGTCTTAAAATGCAATAAGGTACTAGTATACATTTTTAGAAAGCGTACACACTTAAGATTTATAGCACGATGGTAATTTTTTTCGGAGGGCAATGTCATACAGCAATTTTTTTTTTAAAGTGATCGCAATTCTTTGTTATATATTTTCGATTCAGATTCCACATTTTCACTTATTTTGGCATTAGATTTACGGCGCACTGTAGAAGACGCTACAAATTAAATAAGTGTGTCTCAAAATTTAAATATTTGTTGCTTCGGAGATACAAGTGTTTGAAATCAAAATCATGACGCATGACAAGAAAGTTGTTCTTAGTAGACGGTTGTAACAGAACAGCGTCAAATTTTACAATTCCGAAACACTCTTTTTGGACTCACAGCATGGCCTATGTCTGCTGCAGATTTGAGGGATCTGTACCTTCAAAATTGAATGTGCTGAATCGATATTTGTAGTGAATTATGATGATGATTTTTATAATTGGTGTGTGAACATTTACACCGTCTGACATTATAAAATTATTCTAAACAGAAGTTCAAGCTTGTTAGCTTCAAGAAAATATACGCTGTACCACGCATAAAATCTGAATCTGGGGTTATATGTACCAATTTGTGAGTCACTGTTAAGTTAACGTATTTGCTTAACTGATCCACAGTAAGCGTTTCGTATCTGGCGCGCGGGTGACGAGGCAATCATTCCTTATTGCGCAATATAAACTGATTACGAGGATACATGGTGTGACTTATCTTTTGATAACCCGCAAATATTATGTTTTGTCACACACTACATTTCACACGTGGGGTCATATCAAGTCACAGCCTGAGTCTAATGTTTTACATTTGCACATGATTATCCGCTCAAGAAGCCGAGAATTTAACCCTATTTACTTTTTTCAGCTCTAACGGTCCGACTGGTCACCAAGAGATTTATTGGAGAATATGACCCTACACTTGGTACGTACTTGCAGATGGGAAGTGGAAACGAATTAGTTTCCTTTCTCATTCATATTCAATTCCAAATAAACCTATTAACTTCAGTTTCGATTTGAAAGTGTCGGTTGTATCTATTTCATATGATTTATAACTCGCTGAGAAATATCTCCGATTGCCACCAACTTTCGTTTTGAAGCCGAATAGTAAAGGGAGGGGCTAGGGATGGGGTGAGGGTGAGGGTGAGGGTGAGGGTGAGGGTGAGGATAGGTCCCAATACGCTGATATACGTAAAATTTTGCCTGAGCTCAACGTACGGAAAATACGATAATTTGGAAACTAGAAAAGAAGATTTGCTTTAAAGCAAATCTGTGTACCTTTGTAAGTTGTAAATATGGCCAGGTGAACATTTCAAAGGTCCAAATGACCTTGACCTTTGACCTATAGAGGTCACACGTAAACTACAAATACGTGCATTGTTGCAATACCGATGAAAGTTTCAAAGGCTCAAAGTACCTTGACCTTTAACCTTTAGAGGTCACATGTAAATTAACATAACCTACAATGTTAAAATATGCACAATTTAAGCCCAACAAGAACCAAATCAGATGCAAATTGACCATTTAAGTTATGGCTACATGAAATAACTTTGACCTTTGACTTTTAGAGGGCACATGTAAATTTGAAAAATGTGCAATATTACAATACCTACAAGTTGAGTCCAAAATGATTAAAATTGGCTGAAAATTGACCAAGTTATGGCTAAATGAAACTTTAAAAGGTCCAAATGAAACATAATAATGAAATATCTACAATTTCGTTTAAGTAGAAAATCTTTATAAATTTTGTATTTTAGTTTTGTAAGACCCAACTTTGGAGTATAGGTCAATAGTGTGGGATAGCTGCACAGCAACTCAATCCGAGCAGCTGGAAAATGTTCAGCGAGCTGCAGCACGTAGTGTATCAGGTGCTACAAAAGGTACAGTCCATGATTTAATATATGAAGAAGTAGGGTGGGAAAAATTATCCGAAAGACGGAAAAATGCAAAGCTGATATATTTTTTACAAAATAGCACATGGTGACACTCCACAATATTTGAGGGACATTGTACCAGATCCGGTTAGTCAACGAGTTCGGTCACGTTACACCTTTATCGAAATTCCTGCAAAAAAACGAATATTTCAGGCTTTCCTTTTTTTCCTTCTGTTATTAAGCAATGGAACGAATTACCTACTGATACTCGGAGAGCTGAAAGTCTTGACGAGTTTAAATCTAAGCTTAAACGGAATTCAAATAAAGTTAGCAAACATTTTTATATTGGAGATAGAAGATTAGCAATTGCACACGCACGCCTTCGTATGAAATGTAGTAATTTGAAAAGTGATCTTTTTAAGAGAGGACTCGTTGACTCCCCCGAGTGTTCCTGTGGCAACGCAAATGAAGACGTTTTTCACTATTTTTGTGAATGTAACAGGTATGGTGTACCGAGGAATATTTTACAAAGGACGGTCCTACCTATTGCATCTTTTACCGTGCGAACACTTCTATATGACGCCAAAGAGTGCAATGGCAAAGAAAACGAAATTATATTTTTAGCTGTACATCAGTATATAAAAGCCACAGGAAGGCTCGGGGCAGTAACTTAATGATCTACAATTATACAATATATGACTCCTGACGGTTTCATCCTGATGTTATTCTGATTCGACCTTGTATATAACAATTAAATAACTTCATATCACTTAATAAGTCAGTACCCCATCTACTGTCCCTACGTGGCGTACTGTCTTGGTTACATCCTTAATACTTTGTTTCGGTATTTTGACACCTATATGTATTGTAATGTGATGTTAACTACTACTTGGTCTTTGTGATTACCTGGTGTGTAATGTCTTTTGATTTCTATACTTTTATATGTACAAGAGGGATTAATATAGGGTTCGCCCTGTTTCCCAATTGTTGTTTGAATAAAATATGTTAAAACCAAAAGGTCCAAATGACCTTGATCTTTGATCTTTAGAGGTCACATCTAAATTACAAAAAATATACAGTGTTGCAATACCTACAAGTTGAGTTCAACATTTTTAAAAATTTGATGAAAATTGACTAAGTCAAATGTCGGGCAAATTTGCCTGTAAAGAAAGAAGAAGAAGAAAGAAAGAATTCATAGAAAAACAACATGTCTGTGTTGGCACACAGACATAATAAGGGGCAGTAAAAAGTTCAGAAAATAAATGAGCTTCCAACACACAAGAATGGTACATAAAAATGCCCAGTGCGAACACTACCGGAAATCCGTAGACCCCTCTTAGAAGCATTTCATGACATTAGGTCAGGGTTAGTAGCTGATACTTTCATATCCGGGACAACCAGGGTTGTCATCTTTATAATTTATTGAATACAGCTGATAAGAATCCCAGGATAACAAATCTTGAAAAACGGTTGCGGCCCAGCTAGGGCAAGGTTAGGATTGTATGTGCATGTAGGGTACAGGTGATATGTCGACGTCATTGTCAACGTCCAAGATCAAGGACCTATTAACCTCGTTGATAGGTCCGTGCACAGATTAACTGTTATGAATTAGTTTCCTGATGCTGAAATGATAAATGTTTGCATAAGAACATTCATATTGCATATGATGATGAACTAAACTGGACTTTTATATGAGTGAAACTGACCTTATTCACGAGGTCACAGCGCAATGTCAAAGCATTTTGCTTCCAAATGATATATATGTACCTATTTCTATTTGAACCATGACTTTTCCTTTGGATGTTGGTTATGGTGATGGTCCTTGCCGTCGTGTCCTACGATTTAGTTAGCATGGGTTACCTTGACTATTGCCTAGATCACAGGGCAACTTAACTCCGAAAACTGTTTGAGTTGGGATTTTGAATTGCACACAATAGTGAATCTGCAGAGGGGACAACTGCAGATCATCTGTGCGTTGATTTCCAAGCCAGCAAGCAGACGAAACTCGATCCGTGTTTGTGTTTATAGTAAATTATACTGCACTGTGGAGAACACGTGGGACTTAGTCTGTTTAGCAGGCAAACATGTGGATGGAATTGGTTTAATCGGCAATCCAAATACAATTTCTTGGAGACGAGTATTTTACAATATAGTGAACACAACTTTGTTCTATTCGTGTTGTATCGTTTCGACCAGCAGGGCATCAAAATCCACCATGTTGAAAGCATTGAACAGTATTGGGTCGCAATTTTGCCAAGATAATGGTCCATAAAACTGCAAATCGATAAAGCACAAAATCGTCTTCTAAACTCAGCTGAGTTTGTGCAACCATTACCATGACTGAGGGAAAATTTGATTCCCTTTCGTGTTTAGCTTTATTCTCAAGAATTAATTCACTCAATGCAGGTTGGAAAATAACGATTTTACATTCCGGCTTCGGGTGGAAGTTTCACAGCCATGCATGTATAACTATTACGTAGCCACGCATTGCCTGGAATTAAAACGCTGCCGTATTTTGGTCGGAGTGTTCGCCTTCTGGCACGGTGGCTGACAGGTAATTAAATACATTACACCAGTACCCAGGCAGTGGTAATCTTTGGTACTCCAGCGCGTCCATACAAAGATTATTATCGAAACATATGATAATTTCCCCATTATTCATCGGCCACTTCTTTGTCAGTCCTACTATTGCACAGTTGAAGCGACCTCACGCACGATTTGTTTTTGTGCTTATTTCCAAACAAAAAATAATGGAAAGTTTAAAATCGCTCTGCGATGTGTTTAGTTAAGAAAAACATGAAATGAAAACATTTCAATGAAGAATTATGTAGCGATAAGTCAGATTTGTGGGTGCATCGCGGTGCAGACAGCATTGGCGAGGACATAGTATACGATGTACGGTATTGGTCTACAAAATGACTTCCTGCTTGTTTTATGATAACATTTCGCTGAAAAAGAGAAATATCGTAATGTCTTATTTTATATGTGTGAGTGCCCGAAGGGCTGTCAAGTAAATGGAAATTCAATTAGCAAGTTGCCAGGTACTACTAGTATATATAAAACCCGACTTAAGTATCTGGTCTCAACATATTAGACGAAGTCACATACTATGATTGCAATGGTTTTTAAGCTCAATCAAAATCGCAGCGTCGTGACTTCGATCAAAATGTTGGCGGGGTACTTGAGTCGAGTTTTATAGTACAGTACCTGCGTAGGAACTCGCGAATCGAATGATTTTTAAGCTCAAATATACTTTGAAAATGTGATTCCCCGGCGCAGGATTTTGGTTTAAAAATTGTGAAACTCTGAATTTTTACAAATGGAATTAATCCTGTCTTCTTATTTTAAATCCTTCCGACTTGACATGTTTTCTATGTTTTGGGAGCTTGATCAGTGTCAGCAATGTAAGAGCTGCAGTTCCCTGGTTTTGTAGAACTTTTAGAGGATCTCTTGTCAGAACTGTTTATTGTGAAACACTTCCATTCGTTTACTTTTACGTTCAGCTATCACCTGGTCTACAGACCGAAATGGCGCACATGAAACTTGACCAATAAATAAACAAACACCCTGCGGTCATATGTATTCTATCAGTTACCCGCTTTGTCTGTTTATTTTGGTGCCGGTTCGGTAGCGGTGCAAAGCAAATTTTCCTATAGCTAACTTAAACTCTTTATTATGGTTGAAATGCAATGGAATGGATTGGCCTTTACTGGCTACACCATTACAAGACAATACAATGGCACTTGGCCAAACAATACAAATAAACAGTTGTACAACAGGGCATAACAAGTGTGCAAAATGGCACATACAATAAATAATATACCGAAAAGTGTGCAAGAGAAGGAAAAAAACTGAAAAGGATATCGAGGCAGGTGTCGCAGAGAAAGAATTTAATTTTGTACAAAAATAAATGAATGAGTGGAATTAATAAATAAATAAGTATATATACATATATATATACATAAATATATACAAATATGTATGTATATATATATATATATATATATATATATATATATATATATATATATATATATATGTATGTATGGAGAAAGAAAGAATGAAAAACGGGTTGAACACGATCAAAGTGGTCCATTGATTTCTGCGCATTCTTTAATATAAATGGTAAATTTTTAAATCAGATCTGAATCATGTAAGCCTATAATGAATCCAAATACGTGTTGTTATTCACATCAAAGATTAGTGCCTGTGCATTTGGAAAATAAAACATTAAATTTATAGCCATTTTATTTCTTGCTTTCAGAGAAGAAATACAGTGGTCAGTTGGAAGTGGATGGAGAACAAGTCAATTTTGAGATATTCGACACGGCTGGCCAGGTAGGTTTGTTGTTTGGGTCTTGCCATGAAAGAGACGCGATCAAGTCAATATTGAACACAGGCGGGTGGCCTCTTACCATGTTTCCAGAAAGCGCTTTGCCGCAGAATTGCATAGGAGTATATAATAGCGTTTATATATACACAGCAGAATCTCCCTATTAAGAACTCTCTGTAATATGACTACTCTCCTATTACGATCGTCCTTCCATAATTTGAATTGTTTATATTTCAGTTTGCTTTTTCATATTCAGACTACTCCGCTATAAAAACCTATTTCTGTCAGTTCCATTGGTGAGTCTTTATAGATAGATTTCGCTGTGTAAGTTTTATAATGCCTTTTCTTTTACTGCACCAACTTCTGGGTTCATTTACCCGCATACACCCTGCCAATCGGTTAATGCTTACCAATTTAAGCTACACACTGACGAAAGACATATGTAATTACAAAATTTCCCAGGTTTTCATCCCAGCGTAGTTCTCCGTATTCAGACGCCCAGGAGCCTTCGTGCAACACATTTCAACATAGTCTCCATAGAACATTTCAGGGCCTGTAGACTTCCAAAACGTCAACTGTTAATAAAAGACTTACCAGTGATTGAATTTTCGGAAGGAGTTAAATATTTTTTTGAAAAAGAACAAAAACATTAAACTTTAAATTCTATGCACACTTTAATGCCCTCGTGAATTTCATCAGCTGCAAATATTTAAAGTGAAACGTGCAACTTCAACGGTTCATACGTTTTAAATTTTAGGGCCCTGATCCTGCCAAACAAGTCAACAAACAAATAAATCAGAACCATTTTGTTCTATGTGAACAATTCACCGGAACACGATAGGCACTTATGGTCTGAAACGAGAGCCAAACCAAACTGTAAATGTATATTGAGTTACGTGACTGGGGCGACCTGACTCGTCACAGGGTAAAATCAGCTTTGAACCGACAGAGTACGATATTGAGATGGCACTGTCTGTGTGCTGAGCAGGCAATGGATTTTCAGCTCAGCTGAGTTTTTCGGAGGCTCAGTCGTCCATTGCCATCCTTCCGTTGAAATGCGTCGTCGCCCATCCACATACCACATTTTCGACTTCTCCAAAACTACTGGCCAGATTTCCCTCAAATTAAACTTGGTACGGCTGTACTTTAGGTCGCTGCCTACCAATTTATCCAAATGGTCAAGCTTCATTGATTTTTTGGATAATGATTTTTTAATTATTTTTTTTTTTGCAGAAACCTTAAAAAAGTCTCAGTCGTCCGTTGCTGATCCTTCCGTTGTCATTCGTCGTCGTGCATCCACATTCCACATTTTCGACTTTTTCTTCAAGACCACTGGCCAGATTCCCTTCAAACTTGGTAGCGATATACTTTGGGTCACTGCCTACCAATTTTATTCAAATGGTCAGGCTTCATTGTGTGTGTGGTTTTTTGTTGTTGATTTTTTAATGATTTTTTGGGGTTTTTTTTGTCCAAATCTTAAAAAAAATCGTCTGTCAAACTACAGGGCCAATTGGTTTGAAATTATATAGGGACATTCCTGGGGAACCAAGATATTAACTTAGACAACAGGCGGCTTGCGATTTCTAGGTCAGCTGAGCTTACAGGATGGTCCATCGTCCGTCGGTCCACAATTCACATTTTTTGCTTCTTCTCCAAAACCGTCTGCCAGATTAACTTCAAACATGAAGGGTGTGTTCCTTGGGTGGGTCTCTGCCAAGTTGTAACAAATGGTCGCGCTTCATTAATTTTTGGATTTTTTATTTTTATTTTTATTTATTTATTTTATTTTATTTTGTTCTTTTTTGGGGCTAATCTTAGAAAATCTTCACCTAAAGCGCTCATCTTATTGCTTTGATATCACATAGAAACACTTCCAGGGACTTCTAGTTCTTAATTTGTTCACTAGGTGGTGCTACCATTTTTTTATGATTTTTTTGTCTGTTTTGCTATTTTGGACTTCTCCAGAACCGTCACTCAGATTGAGCTGAAACTTGGTGAATATATTCCTTGTGGAAGGGTCAAACAAAGCTGCTCACTAGGTGGCACTCTTATGGATTTCTGATATTTAACGATTTTTTTTATTCGGTACTTATCGGTAAATGCACCTTTCCTATTCATTACTATGTAAGTTAATGGGCCTTTTAATGGTAATTCATATCTTCGACTTCTTCTCCAAAAACGTAAACCAGATTAACTTCAAACTTGGAGGGTATGTACCTTGGGTGGGTGTCTGCCAAGTTTTTTAACAAATAGTCACGCTTCATTGAATTTTTGATTTTTTTGTGAATTGTTTTGTTCGTTCTTGGGGGCAAGTCTCCACCAAGTTTGTTCAAATGGTCACGCTTCATTGATTTCTTTGATTTTCTATGATTTTTTTTTTAATCTTTAAAAATGTTTTAACAGGAAGGTTCAACATGGGAATTTCTTGTTATGGTTGCAACTTGAATAATTTTGGCCAGATTTGTGTCAAACGTGGTAGGGATGTACTTTTGATAAGTGTCCACTTATTTTGTGCAAGCGATCATGTTCCATTGATTTTTGGGTTTTTTATTATGGACCTTAATCTTGCACATGTTGGTTTTCTTCCATATAGGTCAGACTTACTCAGAACATGCGTGACCTTGATTCTGTCCCAAGTTCACAGAACCACAAGTGTGATGCATTTCTAGGTCAGCTGAGCATGGGCTGTTCACACAGTCTTCTTGTTTATTTTCAACGATGTTTTTAGTGTGTTTGCTGTTTTCGGCTTCTTTTATAAAATAGTCACTCGGATTATGCTGAAACTTGGTGGAAATATGGCTTGTTGGGAGGCGAGTGCGAACGTTATTCACTAGGTAGTCATAATGTGGATCCCTGATTTTCAGCGATTTTTTTTAATTCGGGTATTTGCCAGCTAATGCATGCATTACCATTTATAACAATGTAAGTCTATGGGGACTCCGATGGTAATTCACATTTTCAACTTCTCCAAACCGTTGACCAGGTTAAATTTAAACTAAGTGGGGATGTACTTTAGGTGGATCTCTATACTTTGTACAAAAGGTCACTCCCCAATGGTCTTTAGATATGAAAAAAATGTGCATTTTTGGTAAAATCTTTAAATATGTTCTCCAAAACCGCCAAGCTCAAATTGCTTTGAAATTGCATAGGAACACTCATGGAGACCCCAGGCCTCAATGTCTTCCATAGGTGGTGCTGTGAACTTTTTTCCAATTGTTTAAGATTTTTTGTGTTTTCGCTTTTTTCGACTTCTACTTGTACTAAGACTAGGTGGAAATGTAGCTTATGAGAAGGTTAAACACAGATATTCACCGGGTGGTGATACTCTGGATCTCTGTTTTTTAACGAATTTTTCAATTCAGTCACTTGTAGGTTAATGCCCACATTCCTCTTGATTACTATGTAAGTCAATGGGGCTTGCAATGGTAATTCACATTTTTTACCTCTCCGAAACTGTCAAACAGACTCACTTCAGATTTGGTGGGAATGTGCCTTAGGTGGATCTCTACCAAGTTTATTCAAATGGTCACACTCCAATAATTTTAGTTAAGCCAATTTTCTTCTTCATTTTTGCGGTAAAATCTTTAAAAAGTCTTCTCCCGAACCGCCAGGCCAGTTGCTTCCAAAATGTATAGAGACATTTCTGAGGACCTCTAGACGTTAATTTGTTCACCAGGTGGTGCTGTGATTCTTTTTCATTTTTCAAAGAATTGTGTATTTTAACTTTCCTTGAGTTTGTGTCTCAAACTACAGGTTAAATCCTCTTCAAACAAATTGGAAATGTACTTAAACGTGATTGCCACCAAACTTATTTACCACACGGTGGTGCTGTCATTTTCTGATCTTCAACAAATTACCACGTGAAAATCCATGTGACAGGCATTATCTCTATGGTCCAAGGGAACCATGATCAAGGCTCACTTTTTATGGAGTTTTATGCAATTCCACTAACAAATCACATGTGTATGATGTTTTTATTCTCAGGCAGAAGAAACTATACATCTAGAGAGTAACATACGATGGGCTGACGCTTTTATCCTGGTATACTCCGTAGCAGACAGATGCAGCTTCGATGATTGCACCAGACTCAAATTTCTCATCAACCACGTGAAGAGAAATCGCAGGTCGAGCACTGGTGCCTTGGCTCAAGCACAAGATATCCCAGTGGCTATGGTAGGGAACCAGAATGACCGGGAACCCGACCGTATGGTGGCAACTTCCGATGGACAACAGAGAAGTCGAGAACTGGGATGTACGCATTGTTACGATATTTCGGTACGAGAATCATATGAGCAAGTCAAGGAAATATTTTCTGATCTCTCTCGGTACTGTAAGAACCCCAGAAGGTCGAAGAAGGACAAAGTTAGTCCTCCACAAATCAGGAAGAGAGCAACAACTGTTGCAATATTTCCTGTCGAACAATCGTCAACGCTTTCTCCAACAAAAGAACAATCAGAGGAGGTCGGGAGAAGGAAGATATCGATGTCCAGAAAAATTATGCAAAAAGTGATACCAGCGATACGACTGTCCAAGGATTTTGACTTCAGTCATACTGAATCGTCTGATTCTTGATGAATTCAGTCCTTTTAACCTTTCCCCCTCAACTGGCCAAAATTGCTGGTGGTCAGATGCCGTCTGCTGTAATGTTTTAGGCTATTTCAACAGTAATGAAAAGCAATTTGGACGAAAATTATAGATGAGACTTATTAGTATAACATGCCTCAGGTCAACAGCATTCCTAGGTCCAAGCCATGCCAAGGAAAGCTGATGACTCAGTCTAAATTCAGCGGGAAAGGGTTAATATTTGTGATGTATCAAATTGGCAGATTTTCGGTCAAAGAACTGACAGCCGCCAGCAGCCTTAACCACAATATCTTGTGCTCTTATTGTCTGCTCAAGAGATTAAGTGCCTCGTATCTTTCTCTCCATTTAATCGGAGAAGGGAGATCGACCTTACAAGTGGTTTGCTATAAGGCATGGAGCTAATTACCGGTAGTGTTCATGACTGTAGTATATATTTTTATGTACTTAAACTCACACGCTATGTAGAAAGAGCACATAATTATTATGTATTACATTAAGTTAATTAAAAGATAACGCATTTACCGTTTTTAATACATGTATTAGTCTTACCCTCCAAGGGGACGGGGTATCAATATAGCTTTACTTTCCACGCTGTTGTTGCCAAATGTGTTTTTTTTTTCATTATTTTTATTTGCTTGTTTGTTTATTTGAAAGCACCTCTGTACCATAAATACAACACAAGATTTTTTTGTTTTTTGTTTTGTTTTGGTTTTGGTTTTCTTCTGGCGACAATTCAGAATGCTTTCCTTTATAAATGCAAAATCTTGTAAACACACAGATTGTCCCCCCGAAATGATCGTTGTTAGTTCCAATAGTGCGCCTATGGGCCTATAGAAGTTACGCACCTTATATTTGGTGACGTCCATTTTTTGCATCATGACCTATTGATTAAAACTTGCTCATAACTTGAACACTGATCATTAGAAGATGACAGAGTCCTCCTTTTAGCACTAAAACTTGCAACATTCGTTATCATATTCACAAATTTTCCTCATTTCTAGAAATTTGCTAGATGCCCGATAGGTCAATGGATGCGATTGGAATTATCGTGCTGTTATAGTAACGGTCTCTATTATCTCCCACTGATACTTTGAAATTATCAAATGTTGCCTGTCTCTGAGATAGCATTAGAGTATGTCTGCAAAAAAAGTGTTTTCTTATGTGAGTGATCCATTACTATAACATGATCTTGCTAAATCGAAAATAACGTAAAAGTTAAAGGGCAAGACACCCCTTTAAAGCAGTTAAATTTGACGGGAGTTTTTTTTTTGAACAACTTACGATTCTTGGAAAAATGAATTAAGAATAGTTGATATAACCTATCGCTTTGCTTATATGTACATTTGAATACATTACAAGTTCATGCATTAACTAGAACAGGCTAATTTTCCGACAAAAAAAATCAAATGTCTCCCCTTGCGCCCTTACTATTGTCACCCTTATTTATATAAATAGGCATACCGATTCCAATGATCTACAGATATGGTTAAGGTACACTTTTTATTGACTTTTCAACACGTTGATTTGTGACGAAATGCCCACGTGATCTTGAAAAATAGGTCAAGGTCATGCATCTGCAGTTACAAGCAAGGTCTTACAAAAGTCTTACATAGAAACATAATCACACAAAATGTCAACCTCTTTAAGACAAATCTTTTTTGAGTGCATCTGCAATGATTTTAAAAAGTGGCCATGTGACCTTGAGAATAGGTCAAGGTTACCCATCTACAATCCCAACCTAGTTGGTATTATGGTATATAATCATGCAAAATTTGAACCTCCTAAGTCAAATCCTTGCAGAGCTACTGCGTCTGCGTCAATTTTATATGACATGCCCACGTGACCTTGAAAAATATGTCAAGGTCACCCATCTGCAATCCCAAGCAAGATCATATATAGGAACATCTTCACAAAATAACTTCCCTTTCTTGAGTTATCGCAACGCACGCAACAATGCGTTGAAGAAGAAGAAGAAGAAGAAGAAGCAGAAGAAGAAGAAGAAGAAGAAGAAGAAGAAGAAGAAGAAGAAGAAGAAGAAGAAGAAGAAGAAGAAGAAGAAGAAACGGATTTAAAAACAATATGCCCCCCCCTTGCACGGGGAGACATAATTTAAAAATGGTCCCATATAGAAACTCAATGAGTACAAACTGCATGACGACAGAAAGCATGAAAACTTCATCAATTATGTCACTCACCATGGGAAAATTGAATTGCCACTGTACATTTCTATGGCAAGCCATATCAAGAATTCGACTTCTGGATATCAAAAGGTAGACTTCTTGATAAGAAGTCCACTGTTTGATATCGAGAAATACTTTTTTTATATAAGAATGACTTTTTGTTATCAAGAATGACTTTTTGAGATCAAGAAATACTTTTCTGCAATCCCAAGCAAGATCATATATAGGAACATCTTCACAAAAAAATTCAATTTCCCAAGTCAAATCTTTCTTGAGTTATCGCAACGCACGCAACAATGCGTTGAAGAAGGAGAAGGAGGAGAAGGAGAAGGAGAAGGAGAAGGAGAAGGAGAAGAAGAAGAAGAAGAAGAAGAAGAAGAAGACGACGAAGAAGAAGACGACGACGACGACGACGAAGAAGAAGAAGAAGAAGAAGAAGAAGAAGAAGAAGAAGAAGAAGAAGAAGAAGAAGAAGAAGAAGAAGAAGAAGAAGAAGAAGAAGAAGAAGAAGAAGAAGAAGAAGCGGATTTAAAAACAATATGTCCCCCTACTACTACTACCACCACTGCTATACTAATAATAATAATTACAACAATCTTTTCTAACATTATGAATGCTGGATTATCAATCCATCTTCCCGCGAACAATATGCCAACTGAACCCAAGGCCACTGACGCTGGAAAAGGTGATTTAATGAGATGTATAGAAAGGTCAATCGTAGCAGGTAGAAGATGCTGTGACAGCGAGAATGTAATTTGTAGTGTCGTGTTAGCAAACCCGGGCAGTCTTTGAGAAATTTATCAATCGTACACATGTCAGGTCGCCCCTTTTCTCTGCTTGTCGGTAGAGTTGTAGCAAGTGTGTCCTCTCGCAAAGCAGCCGATACCTAATTGGCCAGCATTTTAAATCAGCATTTTATTACTTCTTTCTTCCATTTCTCCCCCCCACACACATACATACATACATACATACATACATACATACATACATACATACATACATACATACATACATACATATTTACACAATTAACATTATTTTATCAAATGCATTTTTTTGCCACTTTCACCCACTCATATCTTCATATTCACAAGCATATACAACTATGCGCACTCATAAACACGGACTGTGAAGGGTAGTCCATATACCTAAATGTACAAAAGTTTCAAATTTTAACTGGGCTTATGAAACTCTCATCTGCATTATATAAATCATAAATAAAATAGACAATATAGATATGTTTCATAAAATCCATACAATTGAGGTAGTTATGTAAGTCAAAATAAGCATGAAATTAAGAATGATGTTGGAAGAAACAAAACCATACAAAACAAACAAAAAAATACATACACTTAGATTACACCAGAAGCATTTGATTTTCAGGGATTATCTATTTCTAAGGTTTGATACAAATTCTTCAATTTCCTTTTGAAAAAAATGAAAGGAATTTTTTGGGAAGTAATTGGCATTTTATTTCATATTATTGGTGATTAATTGGAAATTAAGATTAATTTTTGAATGTAGATCATAAAAAGTGTACTTTTCCATTTGTCGTGTACTACGTGAATGAAAGTCAGCGTTCCTTTTGAAAAAAAAATCTGATAATCACTGGTGTAAGATTTTGTTGAATCTTGTTCATGAACAAAGCTGTTAGATATTTCCTCATTGTTTCAAATTTCATAATTTTTTAGTTTTTGAATGCCTTTGCTGTATGAGCATTATAGCTAGAATGACTCATATTATCTAAAACGTCCAAAAGTTATTCATAAAATAAGTAAACATAACACTTCTTTAAACAAGTGCAGATTCAAATGCAATAACCAGATCATTACTAGCCCAAAACATATTTTAATACACATATCACTAATTTTGGCAAATATTTATCCAAATTTAAGAACTCAATATATAACATTAGAATTTATAGAGGTTGGTGATAATGCTGTCTGTATTATGCTGAATATACAAATACAACACGTGCTATTCTAAGAAATTCGAAGCACTTATGATACACCAGAAAAGAAGATTTATATTGAAGATCTAAAAAATTCATGGCCCTAATTTGCATAATTTTGTACATATTAATATTCCAAATCATATAGACAGCTTCCCTACTACGTATATTACAAAGCCCGGTTTGACATTTGCGGCCTGTACATTTGCCTGACATTTGCAGCCTGTACTCTGTCGGAGGAAACCTGCACAAAATGATGGCTTATAATAAATGAAGGAATAAATGATTGAATAAATAAATATATGAATAAGTAAATAAATAAATAGATAATGTTCTGTGCCACAGCGCACACACACACACACACACACACACACACACACACACACACACAAATAAATAAAAAACAAAACGAAACGAAAAGAAAAAAAAGAAAAGCAGAAAGGACCTCGAAGAAACAGTGAGCCATGCAGCATGGCATACAGATGTAATATGGAAGTCTACCAGTTGATGACAGTTATGTGAGCATTGAAACACCAACGGACTGAACGAGAACCATGGATTAATGGCCTTAAATAGCAGACCACCAGAGATTAAGAGTGTTGAACATTGTATCACCAGAAATTCAGCAGCTGAAGAAAGCTAAATGAAAAATTTAGAAGGTAATTGTTCATTTCAGACTTTATATGCACTGTACCTCTAAAAATACTTAAAATTCACATGTATTTTCCTCCTAGATCTGGTGTTTTGGCCAACTGAAAATAGTAAGTCCTGTGTAGTATGATGATAAGCTGGGATCGTCTCCTCACTTTCTTCAGCATTCCTGTCATCACCGCCAAGTGCTGCTATTGCTGTATTCATGGTCAGGCTCTACAGCCTTTACAAGTCAACGACGTTAAAGGATGATGTATTTGTTCTTTCACATGCAAGTGTGGTGAGATAGGTGGATGGTGTTCTGCTGGTGGGATTTCATCTCTTAGCATCTGGGGGTCGTTTTGTGATAAAGTTACAGGTTCACCAACTTGCATCACTCTCGCACC
This sequence comes from Hermodice carunculata, assembly GCA_964020975.1. Lineage (NCBI taxonomy): Eukaryota > Metazoa > Annelida > Polychaeta > Eunicida > Amphinomidae > Hermodice > Hermodice carunculata. The sequence continues at coordinate 75,995,451 of OZ026614.1, read as the reverse complement.
CCCATATTAAACGGTGAGTGGCATTGTATCTGCCATATTTTTTGTATTTTCCTGTCGCACACTCCTTTGCCTGAGAGCTTTTCCATGCGCAGAAGCCCACTTAATTCGTCACAATTTTCCATAGGGAATGACGGGAGTGGGGACAGCAGTGGGGCTTGCCAGATTTTTTTTTTCTTTCTTTTTTTTGGTTCTGGATAATAGTACAGAGTCAGAAGAGGTGACGTAGTACGCACTCCATTGGCATTGATACTTTCTTTTATTAATTTTCCAAAATTTCTGGCCTATTCCAAAGCATGCTCAGCAATCATGGTTCTTGACATGGTGAAGTCTATGAAGGTTTTCTGTTTGGTTTGTCTGTTAAAGGTCACGAGAGGTTAATGCCACAGAACAAAGTGACCAGTCTGAGTCACCCAGCATCCTGGCTGGCTGTTGCCAGGGCAACTGGGTCAAGCTGCAGGCTCTTAAACAGTGCTGACCCCTGTGTTGTCATGTTGGGTTGGCCTGATGTCAAAACTGTCACATGTGTTAGGGTCAGCACTATATACTTTGAACCGAATTTCAATTGCCGAGATCATAGCTTATTGCACCTCACATTTAACTAAGCAAAGGAAATCTCCACCACCATTGTCTAGACATCTGTGTCTAGGCCACAACACCCCAACACAGTTGAGTTTGGACCCAATTGTTTTGAAGACATGGGGGTTCTCATCACCACTTGGTTCCTGTGGAAGCAAGGAGGGGGGGGGGAGGGCTTCCAGTGCGCATCCACCCCTCTTCTTCCTTCTTCCTCAGGCACCATTTCCGGTTTGCTCTAAGAGTTGGGAACTCCGTCAGCTTTATGTCAAGAGAAACTGTTTTAGTGCTGTGCACACTACCTCTGTACTGCAGAATTTGTTTGACCGACTCTGTTCAGTCACATTCCTCACTGGCCACTGCTGCCCTGAAATATCTGCAGTTCACATTCTCAGGCAAAGTTTACCAGTTTAGAGCACTTATGTTGGGCCTTGCCATGGCACCTCTGGTATTCACAGTTCATGCAGATGGTAGTAGCATACCTTGACCAGAGTACAGTGTGCATTCATTTGTACCTGGATGACTGGCTGATCTGGGCACTACAGCACCTGCATTCACTGCAACACACACAGACTATTCTAGAACTTTACCAATGCTTAGGCCTGATTGTGATTATTGAGATTCATATGGCCTGGCAGTGGCAAGCCCTTAGGGGCTCCCTGACCTTGATGGACTCCCAGGTGCCCCTGGGCTACCTACACCGTTATCCCTTGGAGCACGCTGTGTGACATATAGTTTAAGGATCAGGGGTACCAAGCACAGGTGCAAGTACTCCCAGAGGACCACTGGTACCTGATGGTGAACCAAGTGGGAGAATGTCATGTCAGGTCAGGCATTCATGCAGTTTCAGGTGCAACTCACCATATACATGGACTCATCGTGGTCCACTTGAGGAACCCGTCTGGGGGAGAACTAGATGGCATCGGGTTTTGGCTGATGCAGCCCATATCCCACCACATAAATTGGTTGGAACTGGTGGTGATATGCTAAGTGATCCTCCACTTCCAGGACCTAGTGGAGTACTAACATGTTCTCACTATGTGCAGCAACAGGAACGCAATTGCCTACCCCAACCAGTAGGGCAGGATGTGCTCCCAAAAACTGATAAAGTTAGCCAGATGCATCACCCAATGGTGCTCTAAACACAACCTCTGCATCCATGTGAAGCATGTCCCAGGACTAGAAAATGCCCTGCCTGGCTAACTTTCAAGAAGTCAGCCAGCAGGGACAGAGTGGTGGCTCCACTCGCATCATTCAGGCCATGTGGGCCAGGTGGGGTACCATACCCGTGGATCTGGTTGTGACAAGATCAAACACAAACCGTACTTGTCATCTGTCCTGAATCCCCAGGCCATAGCAGTGGATGCTGTAGCCATGGACTGAAGCAACCTTTGGGCTTATGCCTTTCCATCTCTACAGATCCTCCTTAGGGTCCTGCTGAAGGTTTGGTCCCATGACTGCAATCTGATCCCTCGACCTTAAGCCACCACTACGTCTACCAGCATGGTGTTTTCAGGCCAGTATACTGGTTAGAGAATACAACTGTGGTCTCCGAGTATCGCTGACATCACAGACTTCCTACTGTACCAGTGGGAGGTCCTTGGTAAGAGTTCAAGAACTGTGGAGGGTTTTCAGTCCACTGTCTCCTCAACTCTGGTGAATGTCCTAGATATATGTATAAGTAGTGATCCTTATCTGTAGGTGTTTCTGCACAGACAGACCAGCTGATTAGCAGGTCCTACCACAGAGTGGACCTCCCGCTGGTGTAAGTCATGCTGAAGAGGTGGCCTTTTGAGTGGCTAGAGGCGCCCTCAGGGTTTTGAATCAGATGCAGTCCCTAGGTCGGCATGCCTAGAGTATGCTTAGACCTTGTCTCGGACTTGTATGGAGCAGATGTCCCTAGGGTCTGCTAGGCTAAGAGCCAGTGGACCAGTTTCAACTGAACACTGACTAACGGAACCATATACCCCCCCCCCCCCGTGCCCTCCATGTTTCCATGATTCAGTGGTCTTGATAGATCTCCAGGAACTAAAGAGTGGAAATAGACAGTGTCTCCCTTATGGCAGGCGGTTCTCTGGTTGGGGGCAGCTTCCGGGAAAGGGGGGTTGTCAATTGGCAGTCCGATGCTGGTCCACAAGGAGGGTTTCCAGGCTTTGGCCAGGATCCCACTGTTCCTGGCCTCACATCCACCAACCCAAGAGACATTGCTCCTAAGAATGATAGTCCCCCCAGGCTGTTGGTCGCAGTGGTTGGTGGTCAGTATTGCATGTTTCGTTACTCCATCCTACAAATGCATTTATATATTGGCAACTACAGTCAAGAAGTAATGTTACATAACTAGTACTTGGAATTTTTAGTAATTTCAGTATTAGTGAGTATACTTGAAAAAGTTTAGACACATAACTTATACATGGATTGCAAAGTAGGCCAAGCCTAGCTATATTAATCACTCCATGGCACAGATGTCAGGGTATACTTCCCTACCCAACATATTAATTTGTGAGTATACTTACCTCTTGACCACCACAGAGGCCCGTCTGACTTCCGTGCTTCCGCTCCGCACTTAACTTCCACTGATCAATCATCAGGAAGGAAAAATTGGGGTGCATGCACACCGAAAGTCCACCCCCCCCCCCCGCCCCCGAACTGAGTGTCGACCGGGACCACTAGATCTTTAGAACAATCGACTCGTAATGTTATTGTGTTGGGCCTTGTTGCCGAGACATGGAGGTCTAGGCATGGGTCGTTGAGAGGCAAGCAACTTACTAAAACCAAATTAAATTACTAAAATTTCACTTAGCCTAATTCTTAATATAATGCTCCTTTTTTATTTTCCTAAAAAGTGAAGGATAAGTTCAGATACAGCTCTGCTTACAAGTTATGTTTAGTCAAAAGTGCAAGATAATCAAAGTATGAATATTTTTAGGATTTCAAAATATTTTGGAACTTAACAGATGTTATTTTCTTCATGAACTTGTGTGTTCATCACCAAATATGGGCATTTTGAAGATTTTACATAGTTCTTCATAATTATTTGTAAAATAGTGTAAGTTGACACAATGTAAAGTTACTTGAGGCACAAATTGTCACCACCCACCCCTTATATTTTTTGTATTTTATATAACAAAAATGGTCCAAGATTAGTTTATAATGTTTAAAAAATGCATGAAATTTGTGTATGGTTTTCAAAATGTCAGGATTCACAACTATAGTCCATTGTATGCTTAATTCTGTGAGCATACAACACCATATATTAAGCATAAGCAAAAATCTTGTAAAAAGTTGATGAAAAGATACAAAATGTGATTTCTGTCACTTGGAAGTGGTAGCTTGTGCCAGAACTTTGATAAATATATTGGATATAATTGTGTTAGATGCTATGTTTGTACTTGTTTTTTCTCAACAAAGCCTTGACATAAAATCAATTTGACATAAAATAGAATAATTGTGTATTTGCAGCAGTTCAACACAATCAAAGCTAAATGGGTGATTGAGCCCTCTTTAATAAGAGCAGAAAATGTGAAATACCTGTTGAAAACTAAAACTGTGGGGTTCTTCATTTTGAAGCAGTCGACTTTTTGATATCAAGAATGACTTTCTGATATCAAGAAATGACTTCTTGATATAAAAAAATACTGAAAAAATAGCAAAACGGCGCCCCATAGAAATCCAAAACTCAATTTTGGATGTCCATAAATCTTATTAGATGTTAAAACGACTTGCTATACGTTTCTGAACTTATTGAAACTGCACCGTTTATATATATATATATATATATATATATATATATATATATATATATATATATATATATATATATATATATATATATATATATATATATATATATATATATATATATATATATATATATATATATGTATGTATAAACAGTACACTTTTCTAACAGCAGCAGCAACACAACTAAATGAATTTGTGGGTGTCGGTGTGGGTATATAATATATATATAAACAGTGCACTTTTTTAACAGCTGCAGCAATACAAGTGAGTGAGTGTGTGGTTGTCGGTGTTATATTTGATCCTTTGCTGCATGATGCGGCGTCTCATGGTTTCATGCCTGTATTCCGTTGACTGGCTTCACTGCACGGATTTGCCTACAGTGGGAGTTTGGAGGTGGGTGTTCTTTGCGGATTCATCCTTGCATGTTGAACATGTGTAAGAAGTAGGCTGGATATGAGGTTATGAGCAGTCAACTGCACGAAGTAAGTAAAAGTTTTATCTTCAAGCAAATCCTTCCAGCAACCTCAAATCACGTTTCGTTCATACCCCCCCCCCCCAAAAAAAGCAAAACAAAGTACAAAAACAAAAAACCACACCAAAAAAAAAAAAAAAACAAAAAAAAAAAAACAAAACAAAAACAAAAACACCCCCCCCCCCCCCAAAAAAGCGGAGCGGTTCATCCCCAAACGCCACATAGGGCTTAGGACATGTCCTCACTTTAAAAATGGATAAATATCTTAGCACACATACTACTACAGTTCTTATAAACTACAAATATATATAGGCCTATGCCCATATACAAAAACAAATTTACCATATGAATGTATAGGCCTATACAGAACCCCCCAAAAACTAAATTTTCATGTCAATATATAATATTACAGTTTTGAATTATTGTACTTTTAAGAAGCAATTGCTTCGTATGAATGTCAAATACAAAGAATTAACGAACATGGAAAACCTGCATAACAGAATTGAAGTAAAATCATGAGGATGTACCGGCCTACGGGTCTCCCATATTTGCAAGATGACTTATGGGCTCTATCGTCTTTGTTAAATTAGGGTCCAACAATGTGTGCGAAACTGCGAAATGCATGCGCTTCATCATTCATTCACTTGCAGCCACGGTGTGGTCGCATCGCATGGGAAGAGTTGAACCTTAAGTGTAACCTGGCCTGAGACCCACTTGGCATACCACGATAGAAACATTCAATTGCAGGTTGTTACATCAATACAACGATAACCCCAACCACATATATTTTTTTCAAATGGCCCCATCATATATCACTCGATCCTGTCTGCAGGACAGGTTCAAAAACAAAACGCTACAGACCCAATAAACTAGGTTATACGATGCAGGTGACAACATGCGGCAAAACTTCTACACATGTGATTTTGCTTTTAAAATACAGCCTAATACTGTTGTTCCTGTCAGTGGCTCGTTCTTCCATGTTTTTAGTTAAATCGCCGATTGTTTTCTTTCGTCTGCAAGACTATTTGCGGTAGGTCGACTAAACCACTGGGGCAGCAAGCAGAATGGTTGTCATCAGTATTTTCGGTGGACAGTGACTTTGCCGGTCAGCGTGAATGGGTTCGTATTGACCAGGAATCAGGATATGATGACAACCATTCTGCTGGTTGCCCCTGTGGACTAAACCTTTTAAGTGCTTTCCCCACTTTTCACGAATTAGAAATCAGGGGTTCCAGCGGGAATCAAATCTGGATGGCTGTGGACAAGTGTGTCGTCATGGCACGCTAGGTAGGCCTGTGTTGACAGACATACTTATAGGCCTATGTAGGCCTATAGGAGCTCGGGACGAAAGAATATAGCCTAATGTTGAATTGTGCGTCCCAGACTTTTATTATTTGGTTCAAACATACTTTATGGAAACAAAAAATACAATTGGGAAACAGGCTTGGCCTATGTATGAATCCCTCTCGTGTGGTTTGTTTGGTTCATCCCGACAACTTGGGGTTCTTGAGGAGTTCTGGGCTCAGAAGAACCCCTTGGTTCTCTCAGGAGCTCCAGTTTCTTTGAGGCGGAGGGGGTAGTAAAAGAAAACTTTCTCGTAGGTCGGGTTCATCATGACCGGAAAGGGTTTTCCTCCATCGAGAAAGATCCCTCGGCAATGTCACTTGTCGCGCTTAACGGCATAAACGTGTATTTATAGTTTACCCACAAGAACAAAAAGGACAAATATTCTTTCATTTGGGACTTAGTCAACAGCTTGCCCTATAGCACACTTTGCGCCGTACGCGCGATGTGCACCGAGAAAAGCTGTTGACTTAGACCATGATTTTTAAACTGAATTTAGACTAGGCATGCTGGTACATGAATGAAGCGTCTTTCCGCGTAGAATTTGAATATCAAGTTATCTCATGGTTATAAATCATCTTCAGCATTAAATTTGCTTACAGCAGCGAAAGAGATGTGATTTACAGTTTTGTTATTGGATTAAAAATATGTCTTTGCACGTAACAATTTAACATCTTTACACTGAGCATTTACGATCTGTGGCAAATACACATACACCCCTCTTTGACTTCTTGGCTTGTGTTTAGGCGTGTAAAATGCATAGAATGCGTGAGTCTCCTCTAGTCCCCGGCTATTTACCCTAGAATGAAACAAATAAAAGTTGGAAATACTTGTCAAAGAGTGTTTATGAAGTGTTTATTGTCTTTAATCATGCAGCTTTCCTGGGCACATCCAAGATGCTTAATGCTCAGAATGCACCAAGGAAAGCTGTTGACTCGGGTTTAGCAACATTCATTCAAATTGTTTTGTAAGAGTGCAGGATAAGAGACCCTGTTCCAGTTTCAAAGACATAGTTGGCATATATCTGTAATAAACTTAATAACATGAAAGCTCAGTGGAACAGATTCTAGAAATATAGGGATTGTAATGTGGCAACGTCTGTATTTTGTGTGTATATTGCAATATGGGTCGACCTGGAACTCGCTTCGTTTTCTGACTATTTTTATTTTTTCACTTTCATATTCTTTGTCACGCTTTGAGAAAAATTAACGTCAATAGGTGGTGACCACTCACTCAGATTAAAAGCTTTTGATACCGTAAACAGGGAAAAACTGTTTATATTTTTATGGGAAAAGACATGCAGGGCAAAGCATGGCGTCTGACTAAACTTTTTTATGATAGAGTCGAAAATAAATTTATTTTTGGTACTTTGGAAAGTTCTTGGTTCGAGACGTTTAATGGAATGAAACAAGGGTATATTCTCTTCTCCACTTTGCTTTCCACGGTGATATTAGATTTGTTTCAAATGTTATAGGAAAGGAATTTTAATGTACCTTATAAAAATGGTCGTATTCCCTGTCTTTTATACGCTGACGACATTGCATTAATAGCAGAAACTGAGGACCAATTAATACGTATGCTGAATGTAGCACATATTTTTGTTGAAAATATCGTTTAACAGTAATAAAACAAAAGTCATGGTTGTTGGAAAAAGATTTGACGGACACAAAATGTAGCACATATTTTTGTTGAAAATATCGTTTAACAGTAATAAAACAAAAGTCATGGTTGTTGGAAAAAGATTTGACGGACACAAAATGTAGCACATATTTTTGTTGAAAATATCGTTTAACAGTAATAAAACAAAAGTCATGGTTGTTGGAAAAAGATTTGACGGACACAAAAGATGCATGTTTTGCGATAAGTATATTTCGGAATGTAAAACGTAGCCTACAAGTATTTCGGCACCATGTTTTCAAATTCGTTAAAAGACTCGGCACATGTAAAGGAATAAATCGTTCCAAAGGCATCTCGCCTTCGGGGCTATTTATGCAGCATGTTATCACCCACGAAGATGTAAACTGAGTTATGTTCGGCAATATACTATTTGGAGGAATATAATTCTTCCCCTTTTTGCACATGGAGGCGCACTGTGGGTATGTAGTACGAAAGAGTCTCGGGCTACTGTCAAGTCCGTACAATATTCAAAGGCGAGAGTCATCTTGCAGGTCCGCTCACCTGCGATAAAAGATATACTCTTGGTGAATTGGGATTGTTACCAGTGAATTTTATTTTGGAACAGATGAGATTTAACTTTTTTTTTCACCCTATGAAATTTGTTGTGCCCGATACTCGATTATGCAAATATATTTTTAAAACGTTTAATGGAGTCCATTAGCGACCATTCCCCCAATGCCTGCGTGTGTTGATGAAATGAGAAAAACGTTTAACAGCGTGTGCATGGATCGTATTTTCGAGTCCCCCCCCCCCCCCCCAACTGGCTTAGTCGTTTTTCAAGTCGTCTATTGAAGGGCACAAATTAATTTTCCAAGAAATGGACGAAACGAAGTCACCTAGTTGGTATCAAATGTTTAAGCGATCCACTTTTGGTGAAAAATGTTTGCTCGATGTTCCAAATTTGCTTGTACCAGGTTGAAATTTTTGGCTTGAACCGGATGCCTAGGCTTGGGAAATGACCTGGAAAGATGGGGTGTTCCAGAAGGTATATGTGTTTTATGCAATGATAACAACGAAGATTTGCCACATTTTTGTTTCTATCCCCATCAATCACATAAAATCGGGAAAGTATATATATATCATATGAATGATGTCTTTGGAGAGAGGATGTAAAAGGTTAAAGTTCGATTATGTTTGGGAAAGTTTCTAGGCCTCTTCATTACAAAAGAAACTATGTTGGCTTCTAGGAAAGCACGTGAACGACTTTGGTCATTATGTTGGCGATCTTTTTGACCGCATAAGCAAGGAGCGGCTGGTTGAGGCTTGGCACTACAGGAGACAGTCTCTCCGGCTTGACCGGCAGCCGATTCAAGCTGCATATACCTGTTGCTCGCTGTACATAGTGTAGATTATAGATGCATGGGACTTTTAAGTCTGGTATGCATGTATAAAGGCGATTTTTACATGATGGCATGCATTCATATTTAGTCTGTGTATTTTTGTTGTTGTGTTTTTAAGTGTGACGCACCACGGGTGCTACATGTACCCAGTTTAAAGGGCTAGATGAACACATACATACAAATATACATATAGTAATTAAAATAGGTTATCGTGACTTATTCTCAATTTGTTATACTTAAATACAAGTACGGTTCTGAAAAAAAGCGTACAAACTCTTAATCAGACCAATCATTAGATATTACAAACTGCCAAGGTTATGATTCTAGGATTATGATTTAGGCTTGTATTGGATTGGCATGTTATTATAGTTTCAGGCGCCTTGTGTACGTTCGCACTCCCACCCCCCCCCCACTCCCCGATCCTCCTCCCCTACCCCCACCCCCACCCCACCCCCACGCTACGGGCCTGTGATAAAACAATGTCGAATAGTTTGGCCAGACTAATTTTCACTCTCTGGGGGTGTTTGGAAGAGGAATCCTAAAGGGTTGCCTTAGGAAACATTAGGCTATAGGTTTGTGAAGAACTTCAAATGTTTGTCTACAGAACCTTAGAGATACTCTTTAAAGAAATATAGTTCCATAAAGAACCTTACCACAGGGCTCCCTGAGGTACATAAAAAGGTACAGCATTTGTGATAAAGTGATGAGCCCCAGGGTTTCTCGCATGGCGAACGACTTGTTGTGAAAATGCTCAACGTCTCAGCAATGTTGGTTTCTTTGCATCATCATTTGCACATGGCGTGAGAGGTTCAAGATAGTTGCCGCGGTAAAACTACATGGGGAAGCGGCTGATAATTATTATTTGAGTTCACATTCATGGCACAGTTTCCACTAAATCATAAAAAGTAGTACTACTTTTGTCAGAATAGAAGTATTTTTCCCTCCTTTCCATCGCCCCACATACGTGCGTCAACACCCGGTAAAATAGTTACCGCGCCGTCTGCCAAACCCGCTACAGGTCTGGTTGTTTTCTGGCTGCTTCCCGGTCGTTTCTGTTCCCCCATACCAGACTGCTTGAAATGCTTGCCCGCCCGTTGAAATACCCCCTTTCTCTCACACTTTGCCCATCTCAGCAAAAGTAGCGTGTCTATATATTACTTAAATGGGTCCCACTGTTAAACTAGCAAGCAACTTTATCCTGAATAGTAACTTATGTCAGAATTGTAGCATTTAATAATATGTCTCGCACACTAGGGAAACGCGTATCCGGGATGATCAAAAGTTGGACGTCTCTGGTGGAGATAACGAATCATGCCAAAATATGTATTCTGTTTCTATGTTGCTGAATACTATACATAGCCGAGTCATGATATAACCTTTAAAAATTGCTGGCGATAACGGATAATTCGCGCTGCCAGGTGGGTGGCAGAATTATGAATGTGCTTCTTATTTTAGTTTGGGAATATCCTCCATGTATTTTTGTTAGCTGCTTGCCCTGTAGGTACATGATCTTTCCATTTGGCGGCAAAAAAGTACTTGTGTTTGACTTGTCAAGATACAGAGACTAATCTATACGAGAGCCCGAAATAATAATAATAATAATAATAATAATAATAATAATAATAATAATAATAATAATAATAATAATAATAATAATAATAATAATAATAACAACAACAATAAAAACAAAAGGAACACCCCAAAAAACAAAGAAATAATAAATGAAGAGAGAGAGAGAGAGAGAGAGAGAGAGAGAGAGAGAGAGAGAGAGAGAGGAGAGGAGGTCAATTATTTGCATACTGACCCTTGCCACTAAGTCTTTGGGGGATCTATGCGGTTGAGTGAGAAAAAGTGACGTGAAGTGTTTTACAGGTTCTCGCGAGTAGGAAAATTACTGGCGTATGCTTTGCTTGCCCGATCATTGTACATTGTACGTTTACAACATCGACAGATTCAATGCATTAAACGTTGATATACAAACACACTGAATGAGGACATGTATGTATGTATGTATGTATGTATGTATGTATGTATGTATGTGTGTGTGTGTGTGTGTGTGTATTTATGCATGCATGTTTGTGAAAGATGGATAACTGCCAACAAGAATCTCTGCTGCAACGCCGAAACACCGAAAAAAAGTTTAGAAGCCTTGCAATCGTTGGGTGGCAAGCATTTCTTACGCGTACCACTACCATACAGACTTCAGTGATTAAAAAAAATGTAGCCATATTTCTTTGCCAGAAGCAATGAATTTTGCCCAAATAAAAAGAAAGAAAGAAAGAAAGAAAGAAAGAAAGAAAGAAAGAAAGAAAGAAAACAGGTCCCTTCATTCCCAGTATAAATTTTTGACAGTTTTTAAATCTAATGCAATGAGAGAGAGAGAGAGAGAGAGAGAGAGAGAGAGAGAGAGAGAGAGAGAGAGAGAGAGAGAGAGAGAGAGAGAGAGAGAGAGAGAGAGAGTATTCTGCAAGAAATGGAACATTTTAGAGATATCTACACGAAAATGGCCAAATGACATTCTTTTCGGCAGCTCATATGACCTGCATAGATTTAGAAATAGTTAATCTTCATCACAAATACGTTTTGCGAAAGTTATAGGCCTAGTATGTATTTCTTGAATCTGAACTCATGTATTTCCCATCATCTGGGATAACTCGAGTGTATATCAAGAGATGAACCACGCAGATTGAGTTGAGTTGAGTTTCGTATACTGGTTGTCTACAACAAATCACAGTATATTGTTCAACGTGGACGGACAAATTGATCGAAATCCTGAACGCCTCGATCCGATAAATGGGCTCATGACGTATCATACGGATATCTATAAGCCGGTACTGTTGTTTGCTGTAGTTGCTTAGCAGTTTTAGCCGAAGCATGTGCACGGGTGGCATGTGAAGCAGACTCTGTTTTTGTTTTTTTTGTTTTTTGTTTGTTTGTTTGTTTGTTTTTTATCGATGGAGGTAGAGGGTCTGCTTCGCAGACAAATGCACGGGCACAATTCAAACTTATGGTGTGTCTCATGATTTTTCAGGGCAAGAAAATGCAGGCAATAGGAGATATGCAGATTAACTTCCTGCTCCAACTGCATACCTGATTGCCTAGTCTCGCTTGGTGAGATATAGCGAGATACGGGTCGGTACCTGTGGAGATAAGCGGGATATCGTTAATATTTTGGAAATACAGAACACTTGTTAAAAACACATGGACATTTTCTTATATATGGCCCAGGAAGTACTAGGAGAATACCAGTTTAGCATTTTTGAACTTAAATTTCTCAAAAAAATCTTATTTCATGAGAAATGAGCATATGGCCTGTCTGTGACAGTGATGCGACCCGCACGTCCCCCGTGATCGCCAGGCGTCAAACCCGTGCTTTGTGGCGGGAAATCAATCTGCGTACTGCCTATTGCATGTGGAATGTCAATCAAAACCACGACAACGACAACAAACATGAAAGGGAGAAAGTGTGAAAAAGGGTTGAATAAATCTCAGACAACATTTAAAGATCAAAAGTTTCTGAACTGTTTATGTACTCATTTTGCATTCTCCTTCACATATAAATCATTTAAGAATAGTATCTCCACACAGAAGTGCGTACCATGATTTTTTTCTTACATGTTATACCTGTCCCAAAGTATGAATTTGTTCTTGTCATCTGTGATCTTATGTAGATTTATATCAAGGATATGAACTTCTAAATGGAGTGCCATTTAATCTTTTCAGCATACGCGAAGTACGCCCTCGGGCTGTTGGAACCTTTCTGTCAATTAAGTGAAATTACACGGATTTTGCTATTTACTCGTTTGGCTTTAATTTGGGCTTGAATGGAGAAAACCCGAATAGCTGCTCAAAGGTCTTCTTTTTTTTTTCAAATTATCATTGCAAGCGTGTAAATTTGGCCTTTCCTTTGAAATTGACGGACAAGGTCTTTTGGGTGGTATCAAATGCTCAAACAGACGACTTTGGGTCAAAATTATCTGTTTAAAGTCCATAAGGTTGAGTCGTGTGGCATTTGAAAATTCATCAAAATCTTTCTTGGCTTTTTTTTTTTTTTTTTTTTTTTTTGCTTGGGGTAAAGTTTTCCCCACATCTTAGATTTAGCCACACCGCATATAATGATATTTTGATTTTTCAGGGGGGCAAAAAATATTTTTTGGGGGGGGGGGCGGATGGGGGAGAGCATAAAAAGATAAGTCGGGACCCACTCTGGCTCAACAACAAAAATGGAGACACAGCCACGCATTCAAATGATTTATACCATGCCTCCTTTGTTTTCTCAAGGGATATATATGTCACCTGCTTGCACATATATCCCTGCTTTAAATTTCTGTGCCTAGATTTCAACACAGGACTGATTTGCTTTGGTTAATACATTTAAAAATGCATTTATATTCATGAAATCCTGCATTTTTAAATCCCTACGCTTCGCTCCGGGATTTAAAAAAGCAGGATTCCAGATAAATCCCTTGAACTTGGGATGTATCCTCTTCAGAATAGCCTGGGAAATGACAACAACAGCACATGTCGCTTGGTACTCTGGGAAAAGCGCATGGTCTCGTTCAGGATGGTAATCGTTTTCCTCTTGCAAGTGAATATGCATTGAAAATTTGTCACCTCCACCCCTGCACCAGGCTGTTAACAAAGCATGCTTACATTTACTTGGTTTTCAATCAGATATTGAACCAAAGAATTACATCATGCGATTGCATTTTGTCACCCAAAGACCAAAACAAAACCCAAGTTGACCTCACGTGCTCCCCCACAGCAGTTTCAAAATGGCAAGCATGCAACGTACAGCCAAGGCAACTGAATGTGGAAAATTTGATGCTACCAAGAAGTAGATCACATTGGTGTACAAGTTTGTTTGTTTTTCCAAAAAGGAAAATAAAAAACAGCACCAAGGAAAGCGGTGTTCTCAATGTGTTATTTTTTCAGAAAACGGCGCAGGAATTGAAAGTATGCTCAGCAGTGAGGAATATTGCCTCTCAATCCAAGTGTCACAAGGAAGGGGGCATCTCAAAAGTTTGAGAAAAGAGGAGTTAGATACCTTTGATAAAACAGTGATACCGCAAACAGTGTTGAACTTTTACAAGACCAGAGACTTACCGACACTTCCAAAACTAAAATAAAAGCCTTAGAACCTTATTACAGTATATCAACAGTAACACTGCGCCTGGTTCTAATAGAACTTCTTAAATCTATTAAACGAAAAAACAAATTAAAAATAAATTGCACTTAAATTACATCCATTGTGAGCATAAAAAAGACGAAAAATTGTCTAAATATGAATAATATGAAAAATAAATCGAATCATCTTTTGCGTATCACTGAAAAACAGTGCAGCTAATTGATACAAATAAACAACAATACCAAAATTGTGAAAAATTATAAATAATGTTATTGGGAAGAATAAATTTGCTACCATTAACGACATATTTAAGTACAATGATCAATTATTACAAATAGTAAAGATATTGCCGACAACTTCAATTCATTTTTCACCAAAGTTGGTCCAAATTTAGATAAAAAGATCCCTGTAACTAATAAACACCCTTCATGATTTCTCTACAATCTCTACAAGTTAATTATCTACATTCCTTTTTCTTTTGCCCTATTGCAGAAGACGATACACGTGCCATAATTAACTCCTTAAGAAATTTATCGCCCGGTTGGGATCTGATCATTCAAAGGTTTTTAAATGTATTTCTGTGGGTATTCTCAAACCTCTTACTTATATCATGAACTTGTCTCTGCAAGCTGGTACCTTTCCAGATGATTTAAAAATTGCAAAAGTCATCCCATTGTTCAAGGAAGGAGATCTTGAATTATTCACCAGTTATCGTCCTATTTCCATTCTATACTTTTCCACATTTTTTAAAGCAGCTTACAATCAGTCCATTGATCATTTAGAAAAACATATTTTGTACAATTTCTAATTTGGATTCAGAAAAGGTCACAGTACTGAAAAGGCAGTCGCTTATCTTGTAAACGAAATACCAGAGGCCATGGACATTGGTGATCACGCAGTTAGTGTCTTTCTTGATCTTTCCAAGGACTTTGATACGGTTGATCACAACTTTCTCCTTTCACAATGGCATAGCACTTGACTGGTTTAGGAGTTACATTACCAAGAGGAAACAATATGCGTATTTCATGAATGAAGAGTCTACATTACAGATTACCTGCGGAGTTCCTCAAGGATCTATTTTGGGACCACTCCTCTTTTTAGTGTATATCAGTGATTTAGGACCTTTATGTGAAAATGCTTTCACTGTTCTTTTTACTGATGACACCAGCTTGCTTTTTACTGGTCATGATATAGAATACACATTTCATATCATTAATTCATCATTGGCAAAAGTTCTCAACTGGCTCCACACTAACAAATTATCTGTTAACTTAGACAAAACGAATTACATGACCTTTAGTACAAAAAAGCTTGCTAACATCCCAGATAATCATAAAATGAAAATTAAGGATAGTTATTAAGAACAAATAATATGTTGTAAATTTTTGGAAATTTGGATTGATGATAAGATAAACTGGAAACAACATATATCAAGTATATCAAATAAACTAAGCAAAAAAATTGGAATTTTCAGGAAAATTATATATGAACTTGGCAAGAATACTTTAACTAAATTATATTATACTTTAGCTTATTATTCTAATTTTTTGTATTGCAATATAACATGGGCTGCAAATCATGTTTCAAATTTAGACAACCTTGTGAAAATTCAAAATAAATTAATGCGCATAATTACACAATCTGATTTTAATGCCCATACTGATCCCATGTTTAAACATTTAGATATACTTAAACTTGAACATATAAACACATATACAACAGTTTTATTTATGTTAAAAAGCCTGAACAACCTCACACCTCAAACTTTTCAAAGTCTATTTACATCCCCTTCTACCATTTGTCCATAACCAGAGCCCGGACAAGTCTTGGTAAATTTGCTATTAAATACCGTGGACCTCACATTTGGAACAATATTTCTGCAAACATTGAACAGTCACCATCCATTCACCTTTTTTTAAAAAAAAAAAGTCAATAAAATAAAAGCAAACCTGATTTCATTATAGTTGTATTATACGTAGGTTTTTTTTTGGGGGGGGGTCAATATATGATATATTTCCCGTCTATCCATGGTACTCTATGCTGAACATGTTGAATTACTCAGCATAATTTGACACTACATGTGTAATCAATCATTGTTGAATGGCCTTTTCCACATTTTTTCTGTTTACATTTATTTCCATGTGCATTAGCTACCCTGTATATACATGTCCTTTCTGAGTACATTTATTATTTGAGAGATACTATAAGCCCAGCCGGGTTTCCATCTCTGATATGTTACTAGGGCTTATCTTGATGTACCCACTCACTTTAATAAACTGTCTGTCTGTAATTTACATTCATGAAGCATGCGTTAACGGGAACCATTGTCGTGGGTTCCCATGGCTATCAGTGCTACACAAAGTAAGGATTTCGTCAGACACTGCAAGTAAACCCCTGAAAGATGTGACGCCAAATGTACCCTCTGGAAAAGGTCAGCGACTTAAAATTGTACATGCAGGTAATTAACATGAAAGATTTATGGAAACTGTAGTGTGATCTTGTTTATCGGAAAACATAGTGACTCAGACCACCATAGTGGGAACACAAAGACCTTTATGGAATGGTATGAGACAAAACTTATACCAGCAGTAAAGGGTCCCAGTGTGATTGTCCTGGACAATGCAATACCATAATAAAAGAACAGGAAACAGTATTTGCCCAAATTTGAGTCACAGAAAAGCAGTTATTGAGGAATGACTGGATGCAAGAAATATTTCCCATCGTGCCAAGTTCAGAAAACCAGAAACCTGCCCCAATGTATTGGAGACCACCCCTCCATCATGAACACAGGTAACCAAATGTTGCCCTGACTGGGCCCATGTCAAAGTTCAATTTATGCTGTTCAGCTGATTCCTGCCACCCCCTGGTCCCTTTACTCCATTCTTTCTTTCAATATCACTCATTTTTACGGGTGAATACAGGAAAATTCAATGTACATAGAAATATTTAACAATAGGGCTGATTTGGATTGTTTTAATTTCTTGACACACAGCCTTTTGTTCCCATGATGCATGTTTGTGACACCTAGCAACCCCTGCCATTTGGATCTGGTGGGTCAGCAAAGCCCATTATATTACAATGAACCTGAAAGCTTCACCTGCATATGAGGACTATTTTTGGAATTAACAAACTTAAACCTGTCTGAAGTACATATTATTATCTTTCAAGTAAACGCAGGTGTGATAAAATGAAAGTTTAATGCTTGTTTGGCAACATATAGAGAGGTTAAATTTATATCTGCTAATTCCCCATGTTTATCTATAGAGAAAAAGTGAGGGTCGTGGAAAGTGACCACAAGATGTAGGCGATCAACCTTGAACATGGTGGGCAGCACCACCTTTAGGCGAATTTAGAACTAACCCAGATATAAACTATTGTCTAGCTATGCAGCTTTCCAGTACAAGTACCAAAATGCTACTTGTGCTATGATAAATATCATCATTGACTTTTTTGTGAATTTTGAAACACCACACGAGTTAAATAGGCCGCCATAATAATGTATCATTATCTAAGCTTTCAAAATATCTTCTGAAGCTTTTTTCAGTAATATCACGCTAAGAAGTGCATGCATTAAAATTTAGAAGCTTTGAATGGCTCTGAATTTGGAACTGGAGATAGAACAACGTGTATGTCTATCTATATGCACATTAATAATAAATTAGGTGCAGGCATGTCCGCGTGGTGCGCTGTAGTCGTCTTCACACCAACTCCAGCGTGTGGGATGGGACCTGCTGGTCTGCATAGTACACTGACAGGGTCAGCTTCATTTTTATGTTAATTGAGCGCATGCGCATTTTATAGCGATTTAAGACCGGGAAATTCGAACTCAGCGTGTGGGATTACCCAAGGACTGGAGTTCACTGTGCATTGGTAGGTGAATTATTTGTTTACATATTTTCGAAAATTAGTCACCGCTTGCCACATAATTTAACCAACATATACATGCAGAAACTTACAAACACCAACAGATTATATTAGTATTGGTACTTACTATTATAGATATGAAGTTTGAAGGATGTAGCTTTTGGCGTTTTTTTGCGACAAGCGATTTTGTAAATGGTTCGAAGATACGCTGTCCTACCGATTATCCAACATGGCCGCCGCCATCTTGGTTTTGCCAGTCCGATCGTGACACAGTTTAATCCAGCAAATATCTCTCACAATCATGATCATTCAGTCATCCAATTAATAAAATTAGGTTGAAAAGAAACTAAACAATCGAAATATATAATTATTTTTATGTTATTAGACACGCAGGTTAGGAAAAGACCCAGTTAATGGCATACCTCTTGCTTACTGGTTGCAACCATTCTTATGAATGGACCCATAGTTTTTACATTACAATCCAGCAAAAATCTCTTTTTGTTTAGGCCATCGGATGATTTCTACAGAAAATATGTTTAATAGAGACTGTAGACAACACGTTATAGTAATTATTTGTGGACATCTAAACTGATATAAATACATTTTTATGACAACTGATGATCATGATGAAGACTGGCTGCACATTATCATCCATGTATAATCTCTGTTTATTTTGACCATCACATAATGTACAAAAAATAAATAAATAAATAAATAAATAAATAAAATCAACAATATGTGACCATTACAAATATGCTCTAAAATTATGTTGATGCTACATAGCGGAAATAAAAATACAACTTGCTAAGTAAGGATATTGGAAACATACAATTATTACAAAATTTTATAAAATGGAAGCTTTTGGCTTAATTTTTACACATGATCAACTTGTCTTTTTCTATTGCCTTCATGTATACTTACATGTTTTGTGTGATGTAAAATGAAAGGCTGTCTCATATGTAATTTTTTTTTTTTTTTTTTTTTCAGGCCTTGCATGGACCCTTTATTTTCACGTGCATGTCAAGTTCCAATAGGCCTATTTGCAGGAGAGGAGATGATCAATTTATAATCATGGATGGAGTCCCGACAAATGGAGATGTCTTCAAGCTTTGGAAAGTTGAAAAACATTCCGTACAAGAAGTGTTGAAGTATGTCAGAGAAAAGACAGGTTCAGGTAATGATGTGACAACAAATGCTTTCAGAAAATCACTCCAAGCTATTGAAAAGAAGAAAAAACAAATGCAAAAACCCAAGTCACTGAAACCACAACTGGAGCAGTATATGTCTGAACCTTACATTTTGCCGCAAAGTAGAAAGAAGGATGAAAATATTACCAGTGTTAGTGATAATTGTGAACCCACGGCAAAGATGGCAAAGAAAGGCACATTAGATTGCGACTGTGACACGTTGAAAGAGGTCAACAAGGGTATTTGCAAAGAGCTACATGAAACAAAGTGCAAGTTAGCAGAAAATGACAATGAAAAGGTGAAATTACAAGCAAAACTTGAAACTTTGAAACGAAAGGTTAAGGAGTATACACCAAAGTGCGTTAACCAAAAGCTGAAGAGAAAACATGATCAGTTAGTGAAGAAAAGTGAACAGATCCACACTTTGACGAAGGAGAAACGAACACTGTTGGCAGCTAATCACAAACTGAAGAAAGCTAAACAGACTGTTATCAGTACAAAGTCAAAACCAGTTAAGAAAGCAACACGCTGTTCATCATGT
This sequence comes from Hermodice carunculata, assembly GCA_964020975.1. Taxonomy (NCBI): domain Eukaryota; kingdom Metazoa; phylum Annelida; class Polychaeta; order Eunicida; family Amphinomidae; genus Hermodice; species Hermodice carunculata. The sequence continues at coordinate 75,975,584 of OZ026614.1, read as the reverse complement.
GCCAAAAAGAAATGCAAAATTACAGAAGGAAGAAAAGAAGAACAGAAAGGTTGTGGTATGTGTGCTGCAACATTTTAAGTTATGATGATGCAAAACAGAGAAATAAAAGAGTTGAAGGAAGAAAGATTGATATTGGAGAATGAGAAATGTGCACTGACAGAAAGAATCAAAGAACTTACCAACACAATCATCCCGGCCAAGCTAGATGGAAGGACCTATTCTAATGAACTACGTGAAGTAATATACCACTGTCAGAGTAAAAATGTAGCAAATGACAACATGAAAGAGGTGGTGTGCTTTATTTTGGAGAAACTAACGCAGAAAAGTCTGTCGGATTTTCCCGACAGTACATCAGTCAGAAGGATTATTCGTGAAATGACATTAACATCACAGCAACATGTAGCTAAGGAGCTTGATAATGTTAAACACACTACCCTGAAGTACGATGGCACCAGCAAAGCAAAGCAGCACTGGATTGAAAATCAAATCGCTACAGAGCAACAGACCTTCACCATTGGTGTGCAAAAGAGTGTTGGTGGGGCGGCAGAAGATTACAGAGATGCTGTACATGACAGCATTAAATCTATAGGTGAGATATATGTTAAGAAATTTTTTATGTAAATTCTGTGTTATTAAGATTCATATTTCTTAATCATGTTAAAATATGTAATATGCAGCATACAATGCAACAAACACACAACATATATAGTGAATAATCAGAAATGTCAAATTTTCACTTTTATTATAGATCATTGCTGACAATATATGACAAATGTGTGAGTATAAAGGTATTGTGGCAGATAACATGTATATATAGTTGCTTTTACTGTGCAAGTTTCAGTGCTAGTATATCCTGTCTGATTTTTTTTTTCTAATTTTCCCAGCCTGTACTAATTCGGAACATTGCCAGGCTGTGTCAACATGATGACCTTGTTTCTTCTGTAGTCTAGTGTGACATAGGAAACTGCAATCATGGTGTCCCATAGAAACCTATTCCCTGCTTCGTCCCATTTACTACTATTTCTGCTTATGTGGACAGTGGCGTGCAAAATGATGCTTTTTGACTGCTTGGTGCATAAGTGGTATAGAGCGTAGAGGTATTATGGCGGATTACATGTGGTATAGACACATGGTGTATGGTTGACAGCAACACTGACACATATGTGAAACTGTATATATAAAGTGATAAAACTAACCCAGCTGGTAGATGGTCAATCTGTCATAATTATATAAATTGAGATGAAATTGAATTGATCATTTATGTGCTAATAATTTCATCATATCAGAGCTAAAAAAAATGTTAAGTTTTGCACATTCTATTACTTTCAGGGTCAGCGAATGAATCAAGGACAGGGACTGATAGTGCTCAAGACATAATTAACAACATTTCCAATACGATAACAGACCGCCGTGTGGTAAACAAGAAAGCAAACAACCTGATCAAAGATCTGAAAGATGACGACTCAGATCTTAATTTGTTTTATTGTGCCACTCATCCATTGGACACTTTCACGCAGGAGTGTGTCAAGGCCACAAAACAGTGGAAACAGGAACACAATGTGGAAGGGACGAGATCATTTGTCCATCGAGAAGGATCGATGACTTATGTACACGGAATGTGGTCCTGCAGAAAATGATGCAGTCTTGGATTGTCTCATGCAGTCTACACCAACAGATGACATTGTCAGGGACCTACTGAAAAAACTTTGTGGGGCCATTCTAAGCGTGGCTCAAAGACAGTTGAAAGACCAGCTTCCTGGTGGGATTTATGACAATCCAGATGATGATCTTGTGCCTCATGCAGCTCTAACAATATAGGCGGGGAGAGAGTTTTTACAAAGCTTGATGTGTGCATCAAGCGGGCTCCTGCCGCTAGGATGGACTTCCACGTAGCACACATCCTCTTCACTGAAAATAAAACAGGAAATTGGCTGGCCGACCTTCAATGTAGCAATCGGTCAGAGGTAGTAACTGTAGCGAGAAAGGAAGCAAGTTCAGAAATGAAAAGCATCACGTATAAAGGAGAAGGAGATACTACGTAGAAAATCAGAGCAACTAAAGCCTCCAACTAAAGCTGGAGACCCACTGAACAGTTGGAAGCCACAAGCAATTACAAGTTTTCAAATGGCCTGAATTTGCATAATTTTCAACCTGTTGACTATTTTGACCAATATGCAAAAATTTCACTATAGGTGTCATGCCCATTCTAAGTTTGGAGTTTTGGGGTCACACGATGTCTGAATTTAATTCGATACAAACATACAATGGAAAGACAGGCCAGAAAGGAAGGAAGAAAAGAAAGAATATTAGAAAAAAACATGTCTGTGTTCACACAAACATAAAATAAACTTCAGCAAAGACATTAAAGTCCAGAAAAAGTAACGTTTTTAGGTTTTCATCTTTATTGTTCAGACATTTCTTCCGTCAAAAATCATGCCACTTGATGTGCTGCTTACTTTTAAACTATACCTGGATCTTTAAGTTGAAGCCGTTAATGAAGATATACTTAGCCTTGGCATTCCAGGAGGCTTCTGAATTTGAGACAACATGTAGCTCTAGTTATGATTGCTTTCCCTGCATCCTCGAGGGATTATTATTATTATTATTATTATTATTATTATTATTACCGATTTTTCTCAATTCTTTAAATTTGTTAAAATTCAGAAAATGACAGCACCCCCATAGGCCATGTGTTAAACAAATTTGGTGGAGATCAAGTCCACGTACATTTCCAATAAGTTTGAAGAAGATACAACTTACCGTTTGGGATAAAAAGTCAAGAAAAGTGAAAACACACAAAAATTCTTTGCAAAGCGAAAAATGATCACAGCTTCACACGTTGAACAAATTAAGATCTAGAGGTCTTCAGAAGTGTTTCTATGTAATTTCAGAGTAATTGGCTTGGCAGTTTTGGAGAAGATTTTTAAAAGACTCCCCCACCCCTACCCCCACCCCCACCCCCAAAAAATGAACAAAACATTTTTGAAAATATCAAAAATCTCTGGAGCGTGACCATTTGAACAACTCTGTAAACACCCGCCTCAGGTGCATCGCAATGAATTTTGATGTGAATATGGTTGACGGTTTTGGAGAAGAAGTTAACATGTGGCATACTATTGCAATCCCCATTGACTTGCATTTTTTTTAATCAATGAGAATGTATACTTTAACCACTATGTACCCAAATTGAAAAAAAAAAGAACCGTTAAAATCAGAGATGCGGAAAACTTAGTTTGACTCTTCCACAAGCTTCATTTCCACAAAGTTTCAGGAGAATCTCAGTGACGGTTTCGGAGAAGTCAAAAATAGTTTCCTTCGAAATTTCCATTCTTCAGGGTACTCGTAGACCTTCTTTGCTCAACAGGTGGCACTGTAATTTTCTTAATTTTTTATGTGCCTGCGTGTTTGCACGCGCGCGCATGTGTGTATGTGAATTTTTCATTAATTTTGGACCTCGTCTGGATTTTCCTCAAACGTGATGGGAATGCATCGTCGTACGACTCCGGCCCGCGCCTTCGGTACGCTGGCCGGTGTTGTACAACAATGTGGAAATGTACCTTGACTCAGCCTCCACTAAATTGATTCACACTGTGGTGTTGCTAACACTGCCTGCTTTTTAATGAATTTTGAAAATTATGAATAATAAAAATGTACGGGTGCATGTGGGCACTAGAATTCGTTGAACGTGATGGGAATGCATCGTCGTACGACCCCGGCCCGCTCCTTCGGTACTCTGGTCGGTGTTGTACAACAATGTGGAAATGTACCTTGACTCAGCCTCCACTAAATTAATTCACACTGTGGTGCTGCTAACACTCCCTGCTTTTTAACGAATTTTGAAAATTATGAATAATAAAAATGTAAGGGTGCATGTGGGCACTAGAATTCGTTGAATCAATGGTGCTGCATTTTTTCCCTTTGTAAAGGATCCTTTGAGTTTCGGAAACTTTCAACTTTGTCCCCCAAACCACTGGCCTAATTTGGTTCGGAAGTACTGGGGATGTACCTCGCATTAACTTCTACCAAAGATGGCCATTGGGAGGAGCTGCTCCTAGACCCTGCGTTTTCATGAATTATTATTTTGGACCTGTACAATACATGTACACTAACAATTGATCACTTTTTATAGCAATGACTGGGTAGCATAATACTAATGTATCTGAAGGCTACAATTTTTAGTGTACCCATTGACTGAAGTTTGTGAAACTTACAGCACGCACGTTGTGGGACCCGCGGGTATATTATGTTACAAACTACAGGCGCGGATCCGGGAGCGATGTACCTGTCCCTACACCCCCATCCCCACCCGGAAAAAAATGGAGGACACTTTTAGTCCTTCAGGGAACCTCCTGCACATGCTTCCCGGTTCGCAGAGGTGAAGGCGAGCATCTTACCGCTCAGCCAACCGTGCACCCCCACATAACAAATCCAGAAAAATGATATTCGATAAACTAGAAGAGGTGTTTGGTAACCTGGCAATTTGAATAGTCAGCAATTGTTTATTGCCTTCATGAAACTGAAAACTTTGAATTTATCAAATTAACTGAAAAATTACAAGCTAGACGAGCTTAGAAAAAAAAAAGCTGCAGAGCATTAAATTTGGATGGCATCACATTCATTACAACTTTTTTTATGTTCGTAATTTGCTATATATGTTTTTTTTTGCGTAATCCCTCTCTCTCTCTCGTGATGTTTGTGATTGCTGTATGTGCATGTACATTTCTGCAATGTCTCTTGTGTTCGTGCCTTATGCTGACAGATTACTAAGTTTACACTTATATTGAAGTGTAGTCTAATGAAGCTTCAATTCATTTCATGTCACGGAAAATAGGGCTTGCTACGCTTTATGTGTGTGTGTGGGGGGGGGGCACATACTCAACATCAGGATGGGCGTTCTTATACAATACCCTATCTTAATCCTACACCAAATGTAAAAAGGTACCCTTTCTTAATTCTGTAATGTGTTGAAATGAGTGCTGCATTGGTGCATCCTAATTGTTACCCCTATCTTAATCCAGCTGTGTACATTTTGGGGGGCTTTTCTAATCCTGGGAGTAATGAAAACGGGGCCTTTCCCGCGGCACATACCCAGTACAATCCTACATGGAAGTACCTCCCCCCCCCCCCCGGGGGGGGGTATGAGTACAAGAGCAGACATATATATCAGGCATATCACAAAAATGGGTAATGAGTTCTATTCGCTTTGGGAAACAAAAATTGAAAAGAACAACAAATTATGTGTTCTTAAATTAATTGGGAAACAGTTTTGTTATGAAAATTATTTAAATGAAATTCAAAATTTTACATGGAAAAAGGAGCTAACAAAGTTAAGAATTTCAGCCCACATGTTAATGATAGAGAGAGGAAGATACAAGAATACAGATAGGGCTGAACAAAAATGTGATATTTGCAGTAGTGAAGAACTAGGGGATGAAATTCATTTTGTATTAGGGTGCAAAACATTGGACCATGTAAGAAAAGAATGTATAAAAGAGTGGATAAGTAAACCTAAGGAAATGCATGGTAGCAACAATGAAGCTATATTCAAATATGTAATGACAAACACCAAGATGAATAATCTGGCAAAATTCTGTTGGAAAGGAAATACAATATAGGACCTGGCCACATCAGTTATCTAGTCAGATATGCTGTCCCAATAGGAAGAAATCTCAGAAAATATACATAGTATGGTGCTGAAATGATAACTTACAGCAGCTGTGTTTAGGTTTTAATATGTGTATTATTTATATTTTTCTGTGTTTGCTCGTGTTTTATGTCATAATTATGTATCATTAGACTAGAAATTACTCGTAGTATTAAAGAACAATTGCCAGGGAGCCAATTTAGATGTAGCCTGCAATTGTGATTGTACATGCAATGGCCTCTAGAGGGCGACACATGCAATAAAATTCTATTCTTATTCATGTCATCAAGAAAATATGTTTTTTATGCAATAGTAGCTCCCTGATGTCATGCAGTTAAACTGGTTCACTAGGTCAGTGTAATTCTTGTGTAACTATTTGAACTAGGACTTTGGGGATAATGATTGTCTTGTATCAGGACTATCTTGTTCTCTTCCACACCAATGATATAGGAACTAGAACTTCTGGATACAGATTCTGTGGTACACAGGTCTTTAACAGTCCTCTGTTTCCCGGCTCTGTTTATCTTTTAGATTCCTGATTTTTAACAGTTATGGTTATATACTCGTGTTTTCACAAGAAAAATATAGACGACTTGATTATAATATCACCGAAAAGGGTGCCAACAACCAAGCGCTCGGTTATAAGAACTGATCCTGATTCCTGTTGCATGTCATATATGGCCAATGCACTGACCTCACTTCCCATTTTTGGTACATGTGTTAATCAGATCGTCCCATGCCATGGTGTTACCAGGTGCTTGGATGAATGGATTATCTGGCGACAAAATTGAACTTTATATATAATTTCAACACCTTGTCCGAAGACAAAAATCGCAACAAATCACTTGTCGTCTGTTGCGATTGTTTTTGATCGCCCAGTGTACTCTTTGGTAATTACCAGCGACCTGATCTTACCTTATGGCTTTCTCGATCTCCCAACACTTGATGAAGTTGCAATGGTTAGCAGCGTAACATTTGTAAATATTGCGTCATCACTTGCCTGTGCAAGAGCGCAAACTGATGCTCTTTGCCCAACTGTCCCCAACATAATTACAAGATAAGCGTCTCTGTATGAACCTGTGCAGTTCTCATACATGCTCAGACGTATCACATATGTAAAGCACATTTGAAGCTCTAAAGTTAATACAAAATCATCAACCTGAATACATGCTTCTACGAGGCATTTCCTCTGTTACCATACTAACTATGTTATGACACCGGGTCATGCGGAAGTAACCACACTGCAAAGACCGACTTCTATTATGTCTGGGTCTGGGTGCCAACCCAGACATTTTTCTTTCGTTCTTTCTTTCTTTAACAGATTACAGAAAGAGACATTAACTGAATTTAAAAGGCTTATTTCGGTATGGAACCTCCATGAGTCCTGTAACTGCGTCATGTGCAAAGAGTAGATCTCCCTGCACATGGTACATGTGCAACATGGCAGAGTCTCTACAGTTCTGTCTATTTTTAATCAATTACTAGGGCTAGCCATTGATTAATCATGTACTGTGTTTTTAAATCTGTATCATCAGGTGCTAAACTATTATTTTTATCTTTATTTTAATTTGATATGTCTTATAATTTGAGTCAGTGTATCATATTATTATTAATGAGAAGTGTCTCAGTCACTTTTACTTAATACTATATTTTATGTACTCAATAAAATTACTTTTATCCCCGTGTTTGTAAACTGTATGTATACTTTTTTTTTTTTTTTTTTACAAAATTTGTATGTATGTGTCGGTACAATAGCCTATGGCTAATGTTGACAGTGTGTACTAGCTGACGTTCAATAAAGTCTTGTATCTTTCTTTCTTTCTTTCTTTCTTTCTTTCTTTCTTTCTTTCTTTCTTTCTTTCTTTCTTTCTTTCTTTCTTTCTTTCTTTCTTTCTCTTTCTTTCTTTCTTTCTGTCTGTCTGTCTTTCTTTCTTTCTTTCTTTCTTTCTTTCCGAAAACTACCACTAAAATTGTGCGCCTGGTTTGGAATAGTCATGATGTTCAAAATTATAAAAATTTGGGGCTATTAAAATTTTAAAAGCTCCATATATTCCAAACTATTGCAGTTAGAGAGAGTGTGTGTGTGTGTTATATTGTTCGTTCAAGTCGAAGTTAAACACCTATATCGACATGATAACACACTTGTCTGTCAGTGTATGCGTAGATTATTCACCAGATTTACATAGGTACAAATGAAGGCAATAGATAAACAATACAATTTGAAATACTAAATCTTGAGTGTTTTCAAAACTATGGCAGACAAGAGATTTTATTTGAACTATACATGTATTTTAAACAGACGATATAGCACATTATGAAATGAATTTTAAAATATGAAAATACCGCAGTATTTTAAATGCAGACAAGAGACATTCCAATTTCTAAAACTGAAAATTTTCAAAACTTTTGAGGTGCCATTCAAACCGTAACCTGTATGTAAGTGACTGTTGCACAGCAAACAAATATTACACCAACTTGTCGTACCTTTAATTGTGGCAATTAAGATGTTTCAAATTTAAAATCACGAATCTTTTCGCAACTACTAGATGGCGATGCTTTTTAGCCTCCGCCTGTAAGTTATAAACCGTATCACGTCTGGTATCAAAGAATCCTAGTATAATAGGAGTGAGAAGGGAATTGAATATTGTATAGTTTCCTTAAAACCACCTTCATAGATCTTTCTAAATTATTGTATTTGTGTCTTTTTGCCCAGAACCACCTCCTAGTAGTCAATATCCTATTCCGCAGTCCAAACTCTTACTCTCCATAAGCTAACCTGTCACTGTCTAACCTATATACATATGGAATTACTATTGTCCATATTGCACACGTTCCTCTGTAAAATGTTGACATAGGCTGTATCAGCCCAAATAAATTAAAGGGTCTTCAGCGGGTAACTACTCAACATGTTTCGGAGCCTTTTACCCGTACATGTCTTTTAACAGTGATTGATATAGTGCATGGTAGTACACATAGAACTGAGTAGTTCCATCTTTCTTTGGAACTAAATAGACTGGAGATGCCAGGGTGAATTGCTTGGATAGCTTATCCAATCCATAATCATCTCATCAATGGACTTGTCCACCATCTTCTGTTTTGCAAGAGGGGTACAGTATGGTCGTTGAAGTATAGGAATGTGATCAACAGTATTATTAAACACTTCCATTCTGGTTCAACGGTTGTCCCATCATCACTTACAGGCTTACAGCTCCCACCATGTCCACCTCAGCACCAGCTAAGTCTAAATCAGAAGGCATTTTGCGAGGATGCACTGAGAGGGACTTACCTTTACACTTCAGAGTATGACTGGACTGACACAGGCCGGTACTGCCTTTGTCTATGGTTATGGGATCGTCACCAAACATGCAATCATCCGTTAACACCTTCAACAACTACAACTGGCAATGTACCCAATTCATCACACATTACTTCAGTTTTTCCCAAAACTTGTATTGGCTTGCCTGACACAGTAACAATAGAAGGGGCTGGTTTCAGTGAAACAAGCCCTACCAGTAACTTCACACAAGTTTTGGAACACTATATTATGCAGGAGGGTAACACAGGTACCAGTATCAATCAAGCATTGTGTACCCACTGTATTTGCTGTGATTAATAAACCCAACCAGGAACTGCTTGTCCCAACTCCAGCATTCTCTAGTTTCTCTGTTGACTTTGTGAAGGTGCTGCTTGGTCAGGAGAAGTCATAGTTTGCCCTCAAGTTCTTGGTTGCTGTGGCAACCAGGGACATCCTGACCAGTAGTGATTTCCACCACAATTAAAACAAGCAACACTACACAATGGTGAGGGGGTGATTTCTAAACTGGGCACAGAGGTGTTCCATCATAAATTGCTGTGGTTTACCACTTCCTTTGTGGGCATCACTGTCCTGACTCCCCGACTCTAAACAGGCCGTTCTTTTCATCATGCACTCCTGCCCTTTCTGCAGTTTCTCAATGGGCTGTAACAGTTGAGGTGTCCATAACCTCCTCATTCTCACATTGCCCTTTTACCTGCCTTTGCAGAGTGCAGTCCTTTTAAATAATGCCATAACACCACTCAATCAGTGTCAGTAGAATGTAGAGTCTGATACGCCCTTTAAACAGCTTTTCATACTATTTGATATGAAGCAAAGGTTTCACCTTGCTGTTGCTTCAGCCACTACTCTTAATTTCTCGTCATCAGATGAGAAAAATCTTTTCTCAAAATGCAACTTGAGGCAGCCCATTGGATATCCTTGTTTTGTTCAGGCTGACTCTTTGATCAGTACTTTTAATTTCTCTTTTCCGTCATAGGAGAGAAACATTTTCTCAAAATGCGACTTGAGGCAAACCCATGGGACATCCTTGTTTTGTTCAGGATGACTGTTTAGGTATCATTGTATTACACTCCTAAATGAACTGCTGGTGGTCTCCATCACAATTTGGATGACCTCAGCTTTCTCATTATCTACAATAGGTAAAATCAAGGCTTTCGTAAATGTAATTGCGAGTTTGGTTGCTGACCTCTCCATTATGAATGGACAAAATGGCACAAAGGGTGTTAAGGCGATCATGCCCCCTCTGTAGTTGCCACTGCTTCCTTTGATCTTGGTGGAATTGTTAAACTTGGCAAAAATTGTCAATCATGCCAGCAAGATCAACCACCACTTGATCTTGCTGTTGAGAAACAGCTGGCTCCATTGTTCAACAATGATGCATGAGTCTACTTACAAATAAAAATTGGTGAAAATGTTTTGGTGGGGCGCAGTTCTTTACTTTTAAGGTGTAGTGTCAAACATTGTTTACCCTGCGTCCTGGGTGTTTTGCCTGATGACAGTGAGAACTTATGTTGATTGGTACTGGTTATATTTTTCTGTGGGCCTGCCTGCTCAAGCTAAAAAATGTGTCCAGTTTAATCATCCGCAAGGTCCAAGTGTGTCTCGCAAAGAGTACACCAATAGTTAATTGCCCTTATTCTGTCATTCATTTAAAACAAAAACAAAACAAAACAAACAAAAAAAAAAAAAAAAAAAAAAAACAAAAAACAAAAAAAAAAAAAAAAAAAAAACTAAAACAAAAAAAAAAAAAAAAAATCCTGGCAAGCTTGCCATTGGAAAGACTATGCACTAGTCCCAATCATGAAATATAGCATGTTTGCAATGTTGGAGCGTGATCTATTTTGGGAGGTGTGTGTGATTTACCCAGACCCTGGCATTGAAACATTGTCTTTCGCTCCCCATGAAAATTGGTGTACATTTCAGTTTGATATCCATTATGTTCATGTTAATTCTTTTTGGTAAAATATCAAATACATGGTAAAAAATATCTAAAATAATTTTGTAAGTTTACTTTGAAATTTATGTTGCTCTACAATAATAAAACAATCACAAATAGATGTATATTAACAGTGACACCTGTGGTATAGTGCTCTGTCAACCAATGAAAAATTTGGGACACCTGCTGAAGCTACTGGCAGTGAAACCACATATCTGAATTGCAGGCCCACCTCTTTGGGAATTAAGAAGCAGGCCTATCCCAGCAAGAGAAAGCAGGCCTAATAATGGACAGGAACATGCATGTTTTGGGTGCACTATTAGTCCTTGAAGTGACAGAAAATCCCCTCAAATGCCCAAGACATGCAAAAGTCAGTGCCATGAATTTGGATAACTTGGCTGGTGCTGGTGTATCCAAAAATACTGAAGCACAGACTCGTTAGGGTGCTTGCATACTTAAAGATGCAAACTGGGAAGAATAAAAATACAGAACTAAATTAACAGATCCTTATCCTTGGTATCATAAAATTCAGACACCCACCTTTTCTAATACTTTTGCAAGTAAGTATAGTAAAGACTGCAATTATTCACTATTTTTTGGAATAATGAATAGATTAGATAATGAATTCAAATAACATTGGTTTTTATTAAGATCTGCATTCTTTCCACAGAAGGTAAGAGGTTGTGCATGCTTTGTCTACATCTGCAGCCATTGCCGATGCTTGGGGATTCACCCTGAGGTCAGTCTATTTTTGTATACCGCTGTGCTCTATTTTGAAAACTAGCAACATCATTGAATGAAATCAAGGCTCCTTACTTTATGCCTTCAATCCACCACTTATTAACAATTTAAACCATGAAATGTTAATCCATCTCATATGTAATTGTTTGCAAACGCTGTCAGTACTTGCCCAGTGTGTTATATCCATTTTTAAAACTCAAGCCATATGGCAAAGCCAAGTAAAGCAACATTCTCCATGTGTCCCTTTGGCATTGCCCACTATTCTGTAATTTTCTGTTCCTTGCTTCCTCCCTTGTCACTTTATTATCTGTTTCAGCGTATATAATCGTCCACAGTCCACAATTAGCACAAAACAAAATATAAATCCACTGTGCAACAGTCTCTGTTTCAATCATTTTCCCACTACCAAATAATCATGTGACCCAGTGTACTAGTGAATCAGGAGAAAGAGAATCGTAATGTTGGAATGGAAATCTGAAGAGTGTTAGTTATAAATTGTTCAGTGAAGCAGTCTTTCATGGGCTTACATCTGCTCACTTTTTGCACATTAATGGGAACTGAACATTACAGATTCAATTGTCAAAGGCCAGCCGACCAAATCCCATGTTAGGGACAGATATGGCATTATATGCAAAGATATGTACATTATTATCCAGAGCAATAAATGTTATTTATTTACATTATTTGTAACATAGATTTTGTAATTAAAGGTTCAACTGACTAGAATCCATGATTCAATGATGCCTTAGCTACATACAAGGTATGAACTTTTTTTAATCCTTGGCAATACATAATTACTGCAGGAGCCATTTTTTGACCCGGATGTCATTTCTTATTTTAGTAGCATAATTGTATGAAAGAAGTTTCAAACTTTGGGGGTGCGCATTGTTAGTGCAACTGCTTCTTTTTCTTTTTTGGAATACAGTGGCTTGTCATGATGCCATGCATTTGTCCGATAAGTTAGCAGCATTAAACTATTTCAAGGTTAGTTGTGGTTGAGTTAAAATATGCTATATAAGACGTTAAGGTGCATCTGTTGTCACCGGGTGAGATTCACTGGCTCTTATTCTTCCTGGGACTTTGGGGGTGAATTTGGGCCAGGTTTGCTGCAAGTCCTGGGAGGAATATAGGCCAGTGAATCTTGCCTGGCACATGGAGGCAACTAAACTGCTTATACCCCGACTCTTGTTACATCAGAAAGATATGGGTTCATGAAGAATAACCCAGATGGGATTCAAATTTGGCTAGGCCACATGCCTCAATTATTTATTTACCACCCTAAGTACATGAAATTGTGCCAGTGCTACATACTCCTTTTGTCAGAAAATTAAAGTCTTAGCACAAGATTGCTTAGATACCCAGAGATTGTACAAGTCCAATGGAATTTCCCAATAAGCCAAATTAAATAAAATAACATTTTTATTGCTGGCATACAATAAACCTTGCACCTCTGTTTATTGGTTTCTGTGTGTATACTTTGAACCATCCAAAGTCAGTTGAATGTAAACACGAATCTGTGAGAATGCAGTAATGCAGTCTGATACCTTCATATCTCAGAGATAGTCTCACGGCATTCCTCCACACTATTGTCTGTTGCCAATCCAAACATGATATGCTCAATTGCCCCAAAGGCATTGAACCAACCACAATAGCCTCTTCACTGAAGTGGGCTGAGATGGTTCAACCCTGTCTTCTTGGAGATAAAGTTTGTAAATGATTCCTTGGTAACAAATGATTTTGCACAATATATGAACTGATTTCATTCCATGTGTAGCAGCTTTATTTGTAATGAATTAATGCTTATGCTTGTAAGGTGAAACATTTCTGTGACATAGTTCTGCAACAACTGCACTAGAGAGGAGTATGTTTCTTAAATCCCACAGTTGGGTAGATTACAGCTAGATACAGATTAATTCATTTATATCAAAAGTGATAGCGGCATGTGATCCGACATATTCCTCACACAGAATTTCTGCAACTCTTGCAAAACTTCTGAGGAAAGAAATATGTAATTATTTGTATTTTCAAGACTTGGAAAGGAAGATGCATGGCTCAAAATTCAATCTTCTTACCAGGATGTCATATTTTTGTAAAAACATTCATGCTTGACCTGCAAACCAGTTTTGAACAATGCTATTTTTCATTGATTGTTGTGTTAACAAAACAGCAGTTTGGCAAACAGGGCCTTGTGCATTGAGTTTGGCAGTCCTTATTTTCTTGGCAGGGGACCAAAATGTATGGATCAGAAGAATGCTTAATTCTAAAGCTGAAAACTGCAGACGTCCTGCCAAAACATACCAAGAGTATTAACCCATACCAAATATCACCAGTCCATATGCTGTGTGACAATTCATGAATTTAGAGTGTTCAAACAAAACTTGTGTCCTTATGCTCCATATTGTTACATCCCGTAGTTTGTAATTATAATATAAATTTCCAAAATAAATGAAAATGTTGAACATACCCCCCCCCCCAAATAAAAACTATAGTAGGGCAAACCCCTTACATAAAATGATATGCTAGTGGCAAATCAAAGTGATCACAATTTAGCACTGCGTGGTTTTTCAGAGACCAGTATCACATATCCTAGCTGGTCAGCCCAAGCACCTGGTTTCCAGTCGAAGTGACTTTCTATTATTTTGTCCACTTGTCCTCTCATTATCATGAGTGAAAAATAGAGTATTATATTCAGAGTCTGACCCTTCAAGCAGTGTTTATTTATACTGATAAGGTGTTTGACAAGGTGAGCTGCAAGGTCCACACATTCTCGACCATAAAATTCTACGTCCAGTCTGTAACCAGTTCTTAAAGGGATGAATGTTCCAATACTGAGGGCAGGGCATTCAGCCAAACCATGTTTACCTCTGGTCACAAAGATATTACTGTGTCGTGAAATATTCAACAAGTTTGGAGCAGTTGGCCTGCAAGGCTCAAACATCACTAAGCATATATTCTCTGGGAATATCCTTGAAATAACTTGGCCATGTGACGCAAGTTCTGTGATGTCATCATCAGTCAGGTGACCAACTTGGTCGAGATTGTAACATGGCAAGCCAAATGCAGGAGACTGGGTTCGTCCAAATAGTTCCTGAATATCGCCGGCAGTCTGGTAAGATAGGAACTGCTGCAATCAAAGAAAGAGATCATACAAAATAAGAGAAAGCAATGTTGCATCTAATTTAGTTTTTATTTTTTGTTCCCCCACTTCCACCAGTAGGGAAGTCATGTTGGGTTTTCCATACACTGTATGTTTTTCTAATTGCTTATTACCTGAATATGGATAACTGTGTTTGGATTCATTTTGCTCAAATTTTGTACACGAATACGTCATGCATCTAAGGCAAACTCATTAGATTTGGGGGTCACTGACATCTATTCATTGATGAACATGCATAAAGTTTGTGTAGTGTTTGGTTAAAATGCGTTTGGCCTCAAAGATGTCCTTGTATGTTCATCGTCGTCGTCGTCGTCGTCGTCGTCATCATCATCATCATCATCATCATCATCATCATATGACAGTGAAATGGTGCACCTAATGCTTTATAGGTGTCTATGACTGACTTTTAGGGTCATAACCTTTTATCATGATTATCTAAAAGCCAGTTTTTTCCTCACAGCTCTAAAAACTTTCATCAGATTTTAACAAAATGGAGTTCTAAAAACATTTTGTGGGTGAGGACATTTCTGTCACATCTGCTCTTCAGGTTTTTCTTGAAGTCCATTTTTCAAGTCACGATCTACATATCCCAAAATGTGTTTTTCCTAATCACTTCAGAGTTTTCATCTGATGTTAATGAAACTGAAAACAAAACAAAACAACCCCCCCCCCCAAAAAAAAATATATATACACCCCACCCCCACCCCCCAACAATTTTCCACTTCTGGATCAGAAGTGTCGCTGGGATTGCTCTGAAACTTATAGTTTGTGGGATGGTTAAAACAAAGATGTTCAGTGGGTGTTGATTATCACGATCCCAAAGTCTAATATTTTTTTTTTCATTCAGGTACTTTTCAGTTAATGCATGCATTCCCATTAATTACTAATATAAGCAGCTCAGTGGGTATTGCAATGGTACTTCACGTTTTTGACTTCTCCAAAACCTATAACCAGATTTACTTCAATTGTGATGGGGATCCACCTTTGGTGGGTCTCTACCAAGTTTATTCAAATATTTTAAGATTTTTGGGGTAACATCGTCAGAAAATCTTTTGCACCAACACTGGCTGTCCAGCTGTTGTGAAACTGTAGACCTCAATTTGTTCCACAGGTGGTGCGGTAATTGTTTCTCTATGCTTTTTTAAAAAATTTTCTCCTAAATTTCATATTGGATTCTCTTCAAACTTAGTGGGGAATGTAACTGGGCTTGATGTCAATCAAATTCGTTGATTACATGGTGGTGCTGTAATTTTCTGGTTTTTAACAAATTATCAAAATTAGGACTAATTGATAAATGTAGAGGTACAAGTTAGCTTTGCTTATGTGCGCACGGGATAGCAGGAAATATAATATATTGGCTTACAGCTTGGTAGCTTTGGATAGAGTAACTTGCCTTATTTTTGCATGTTTAAATTTTCAGTTTTTGTATTTTTGACATTTCACTATAATAGTTTTTAAATTTCACTATTTTTCGCATAATTCCTACTCAAACATGTTTAAATACCTTTTCACTGTCTTTTTATTTTCATGGTTTTGTGCCATCAGCAAAATAAGTGAAAATAAGCATACAGCAAAATTAAAGCACAGTACTAAGCCCAATTTTACTATAACACACTAATAGGAAAGTACCTATTTGGTTCGGTGTCAATTTTGACTGCGTGACAATGAAAGGTCAACTAACATTTTGGTTGATATTTTGGCAATTGTGGATTATTGGGCTATGGGTACCATTATTCACTAACAGGAAAGTACCTGTGGGTTTTCTTTTCAGGTTGTTATTTTTTAGAAAGTTGATCTTTGCTGTGGAATATGATAAAACAAAATAAGATACACTGACCAAATGTTTGGTCACTGCAGTTCATATATCAGTTGTTCTGTTCTATTTAGCGACAACAATATGCATCATCATATGCCTATTGTATAGCAAAATTTCTCATCTAGTATGTTTCATATGCTAAGAGGGGTTTTGCTTTAATTGTGCACAATGGTAATTAGCAAGAATGGATAAAGGGGGCAAACTTAGGGGAATGACACAATGTGAGTCATGTCCATAAATGCAGACATTCACATATCCTCCACTTCTACATTTTTTAACCATGAAATGACTCGGTCTTCAAACCAGCATGCTACCTTCAGCACGTATCTCCTGGCACAAAATGGGATATACATATATTGACTTAAATAATTCTTTAAAAAATTGCTCAGTGGAAGTACAGTGGTACCTGCTCTAAAGACCGCCTTTTGTGAGAGACTGCATATCTTTTCAAGACCACTCTTTCCTAACACTGGGCTTTATTCATGTTTTAAACGTACCTGAGACCACCTTCAATATTTGACCTTTTTGCGGGCAGTACGGGTGGTCTTAAGGCCAAAGTAAACCATACTCCAAACACGTTCTCATTAGACACTTGTCAAGAATGGGGATATTCGGAAAATGATGCAGATTAGATCACCAGAGCAAAAGTTAGGGTGATTATAATTGTGAAATGTTGTTAAAAGGTCTGGCATGGATGTTGTCACCTTTGCAGCACTGATGATGTAGCAACCTGCAAGGCAAGTTTTAAAATTTTGGCAAATAAAGCTGCGAACTGTATTTAAAATAACAGCAGCACTATTGCAATGGGAAACATCTAAGACCACATACAATCAATTAAACAATTTCATAGATACACTTGTAAACACAAAATATAATAAGATATGATAAAAAAAATGAAAGGGTACACCACTTTTTAGATGATTGACGGGTAGTAATTCTAACTACCTGGGTATCTGACCCATCACTACATACATACAATTTTAGACTAAGCACACATTCAAAGGAGTATTTCCTCATATTGAGATATGTTATCCGAGGGTTTTTTTTTTTTAATTTTTGCTTTTGCTTGCTTGTTCACTTTTTTCTTTTGTTTTTGTTTTTGTTTGTTTGTTTGTTTTTTTTTTTTTGGTGGGGTTTTGCTTTATTTTGACAACAGACTCAAATGTGTTCTAAAGTCATTTAATTCATTTGGATAATACACATGTTTGAATCGTTTGAGTGTTATAACTCAACTAGCCAGGAATAGTACAGAGCTGCATTTTAAATGCTGAGTGTTTTTCCTCATTTGGAACTGATTTGGGACTATAGTGGTGCCAACTGAGTGTTTCCACTCATCCGAGGCTTTAATATAGATACAGACCAGGTCTCAGTGAGTGTTTTCCCTCATGTTTAGATTTCTTTACACCAATGCCCGTTTTTACCTATTACCTGGGTACCAGTTTACTCGACAATGTTCTGGTAATTTTCTGACATATTTATATGTTCAAGTTATGAATGTAATTTACATGTTTGTAGAAGCTTTGGAATGTGATTAATTTGCTTTTGAGATTTGCAAAATCAAAGTTACCTATTTATATAATTTTACAATATTGGCAGGAGAGAGTAGTGTAGAAGGTACTTACACGTCTTAGTACTATCCGTTGTGAATTGCTGAAAGCCATGTTCCTGTGCAGCTCAGTTTCCCGAGCTACCCAGCATGCTAACTGTACCTGGTCAGATGGCCAGCGTCGTGCAGTAATCTCTGCCAATTTTTCCCTTGTCGTCCGGAAAACTCCACTGCGGCGGAGTTCATGCTTGACACGTCCACCCCCACCGACCAGTGTTGTACCATTGTCAGCAGCAAATGCCATAGCAAAGCCCACCTGTAATCATGTGCAATCATGTATCTCATTCACAATGTGGTGTTACATTATAATATACAAACATAAACACACACACACACACACACACACACACACACACACACACACACACACACACACACACACACACACATACATACATACATACATACATACATATATATATATATATATATAAAACTTGCGATAATATAGCTACATTTTGATTGTGTCACGTGTCTATCATACAGATTTGTCTGGTTCCTCACGTCACCATTTTCCTGGGGACTTTTCAGAAACTACATTTCCAGGCGCCATAACTTCATCAATGCATTATACTTGCTGTCAGCCTTGGTGGTGATAAACATGTGATGAAGGTGACAGATAAAACACTGAGTTTAGGCTTAGTGCAGCACTGACAAGTAAGCAGAAGCTCATCAGATTGTGCCATTTACACAAAATAATGAACACCAGTGTCTGTTTAATGAAACTTGAATGCTTTTTTCGGAGAATGTATCCAAAATTTAATAAAACATATAGTGACTGTTTTACTTATAATTAGACAAAAGTATTGAACACGTAGACTGGTCAAATAGGCAATTAACCACATTGAACATTGACTTGCCTTCAGACCTAAATAGCTTAGTTTGCCTTGGAAAAGAGTGACTATTTTCATAATATTTTGTTGTAATTAAATGAGAATACTCCCTTAAAATATTTCACACAAAGAGCTTCCATTCAAGTACCCATACCCATGCCTGGGCAGAATTGAAGCATGCCTCAGGAAATGGATGGAGATAGTGTAATGTGCAACGGCGGATGATGAAACTGGATGCCAAAAGGAAACACATAGTTGACATTCCCCGTTTAATATCTCCAAATATATTTTTCATTACAATCCGCACAATATTGGGAATATTGTGCATCTGACGAAATAAAAATCGGCTTCTTGGTTCAGTCCAAAAAAAATGACAACATAGTCAACTTTCCCTGCCACCTATAAATTGGTGAAAAACTCTTGAATTACTTATTTTTGGTGTCCACGTCCAAAAAACAGTCATCCTTTTACAGCTCGCCACTGCACCCCAGGAAGAATTACGCACCCAGTTTGATCTTAAAATATTATTTTTCTTTCTTTCTTTCTTTCTTTCTTTCTTTCTTTCTTTCTTTCTTTCTTTCTTTCTTTCTTTCTTTCTTTCTTTCTTTCTTTCTTTCTTGCTTTCTTTCTCTTTCTTTCTTTCTTTCTTTCTTTCTTTCTTTCTTTCTTTCTTTATTTATTTATTTATTTATTTATTTATTTATTTATTTATTTATTTATTTATTTATTTATTCCTTTCTGTTCTTAAACTAACCACTTCTCCCGTTGATGTCTCACAGGTAATGCACACCCTGTTGGGGTCCTTGATGTAGTCGTGGTAGTAATGCGGAAGATAATCCAGCGTGTCTTCTCGGAGTCCAATCACAGCTTCGTAATCCTCCGGCCTAGCATAGCGACACTTAAAATCATTGTCACAATCCATGACACAGCCCCAATTCTGTTGTCCACTGAGACACTTCCTGAAAATATACAATTGAAATATTTGTTTTCTGAAAGGATAGATGAGCTATTGTGTTGTAAGAATGTTTACAAAATATTTATATGGCTGTTGTTAAAATATTAATTAGACAACTGACAGTCCTCAGTTAAGCTGACATGGCTTTAATGACTTTGAAAATCATTAAAGAGCATGAAAGGAATATCCACCCTGACATCTGCATGCATTTATGTTGGTGTCTTAACTGTGACCATGCTAACAAATGCTGGATTTTCATGTCATTTCAAAAATGATGAATTAACAGTAACGCCACGGCACGCGGTGAATACATTTGGTGGAGACCAAGTCAAGAATCATTCGTACCATGTTTGAAAAAAAAATCCAGCCAGCAGTTGTGGAAACAAGGCACAAACTTGCAAAAAGCCACACAAATTTTGCAAATCTCCATTTAAGACCACTTTTTATGTTATTCCGATTTATCGTATATTTTCTACACAGGCAGAGACAAACCTCAACTCACATCACCAAAGATTAACTACCTAGTGGTCGCATGAATAACCGTCATTTAAATGCAGTGCTGCTTTTTTGTATATATCTGTATTGAATCCACAAAGCCACAGACAGCATACGGGTCACTCACAGCTTTCTGAATTTAGCAGTGGAAAAATCATCGGTATGTTGGAAGCACATTGCCAATGGCCCTTTATAATACAAAGCCCAAAGGCACCCAAATAGCAGGCACACTTGTCGCACCTTTCTGGTTGCTTTCTCACTCCTATGACATTTCCTTTTTGTGTGACTGTTCAGGCGTACCCTTATAGCTATCCTGCCCAAGTTGCACATCATTCTTTTCCACACCCATATTTTCCATTCAATTAATATTTTGAAAGATCTATCTTAAACCAATCGCGGGCTGAGATTTGTTTTGTTCTAAGTCACAAAATCTGAATTTTGTGCCTAAAGATTCCGCCTCTGAGAAAATAGTCATTATTATGCAAATGGTTGTTTTTCAAGTAGTTATATGTTTTATTTTACCATAATGAACATTTTGGTGAAATTTGACACATTTTTATGGATGAGAAATTATTTTTTTAAAGAAATAAATTGGAGATAGGACAATGCATCTTCCAGATGGTGAGAAAAATTGTGACACATTGGTGTGTGTGACAGTTGTAAGTTCACATTGTTCTATCTCCCTGCTTTTGGTTTTAAAAAATCACATGCATGATTTCACATGATTTGCATGATTTCACATAAAGAGAACTTTATTACTTCACAAAAGTTTTTCTTTCCTCAAAACCAACCAAACCGAAGTTATATATTTAATAATTAGAGCTCAATAATGACGTAATATTTCAAACATATCCTTAATCTTTGGCTTTCTACTTAAAAGTATATAAAAAGCATTCAAACGGGTGTTATATGCAACAATGCAAATTTACTCCAGTGTTATATCCAGCAACACACCTTCACTTAAATTATTTAGTTTTATGTTTTACATTGCAAAGAATCATAAATTATGCCCATTGACACATGGTTATCTGAAAATAGAACGTCTTTGAACACCTGACACTAATAGCGTACTTCCATTAATTATTATAAACCAAATTCTAAATCACAAATAGAGCTTAAATGACATAACATTTCAAACCTATCCTTAATCTTGGACTTTCCACTTAATAGTATATGAAAAGTATGGATATATTTCTAACCTGAATAAGTTTTTTTAATCAATATATTTTTCATAATAAAACATAAAGTCTCAACATTACATTATCTTTTGAACAGTAGTTTTTTAACGATTGTTCTACAAAAACATTTGAAAAAAGAGTCATGTTACTCATAGTATCAAAATGCAAGGAAACACATAACTAGAGTCACTGAACACTGAGAAGAGTACATGCACCTTTTCTCCTATAAACTACAGTTTATCCGGATGTTTTGTCATGAGTTGGCATATTTCAACACAGCTGCCCGACACAAACCAAACTAGTGCTATTATTTGCACCCACACACCTTCCTGAAATGAAAAGGACACCCATGATTCAGAATTACCAGAATATTGTCCTTTAGGAATACCTTTACATACTAATAGAAGTTGAGCATTGCAAATTATATATATATATATATATATATATATATAAATCATAAGTTTCTCAAGAAATGCCTAAAATTAAATAACAATTATGTGAAGGAAATGGTGCACACACCTTTAAAACGAATCATTTATCCGTTTATTTTTGTTGTATTTGTACTCAAAAGTTTCATTAAATATGAACTTGTATAATACTTGGTAATTTAGCCATCTTTATTGGTCTGAAAACACGGTCAATGAGCAAACAATATGACAGAACTGACAAAGAAGGGACTTCAACTCCTATTCACAACTGTTTCCATGTATGCTTTGTCTTGCATTGGCATGTAATTCAACATGGCCTTGATGTCTTTGAGTTTTTCCTTGCTCAAGTTGGGTACTGAACGTATTTGCTGCACATCTGGGATAACAAATTGCTGCTGTTTACGAGTTCCATATGTTTTGGACGCAAGCATGCAGTATGGAGTTCAGCATCATCATCGAAGGACGTTTTGCAGTCCAGAAAAAGGGTATACCCCTGTCTGTACCTAAGATATTTTTCACCTTGCTGAAAGGAACAATATCAAATTTCATATATTTGGCACTCTTTGCATAGTCCATAAAGTTGTCTCCTTTCATCTGGATCACATTAAACTTCTTCTTGCGATTAACTTTCAACAAGCCCCTCAAAAGACTGAGACCACTGTATATTTCTGACACTGCAAATCTCTTTTCAATCTGACAATGAATGTTGTCTACCTCTTGGATAGACGAATGCTCTGGAGTGCAATACTTTTGCTCTATTGTCTCAATGTCTTTGTGTGATTTTAAGAAAAGGTTTACCGCATGGACCAGTATCGAATTTATATTTTCGCGTAAATTCATTGCATGTCTTAGTATCGGAAACACTGGTACCATGTGCATGTAGGTAGAGATATACATTGTTCTATCTCCAGTTCCAAATTCAGAGCCATTCAAAGCTTATAAATTTTAATGCATGCACTTCTTAGCGTGATATTACTGAAAAAAGCTTCAGAAGATATTTTGAAAGCTTAGACAATGATACATTATTATGGCGGCCCTAGGTGCAGGCATGTCCGCGTGGTGCGCTGTAGTCGTCTTCACACCAAGCTCCAGCGTGTGGGAAGCTAACCTGCTGGTCTGCATAATAATATTCTGTGGCGCTCCGCTTATCTGCCGCGGTCCTGGCTAGCTTAGTAGCTAGTCAGGTGGCCTTCGGGGGGGGGGGGGGGGGGAAGAAAAAAAAAAAGAAAAGAAGAAGCAAGCAAGCCCTATCCCACTGTCGCAACTTTGCGCTCGGCATGCCCACAGCCCCTGCTGATGATGCCACCTGGCAGGGTCATGGGAGCCCTAATAAGGGCTACCTTCTCCCTTCCCTTGCTAAGTTTGTCCTCTATTCTCTTCCGTGATTAATCCTAAGATATTATTCCTACTCTCCCAGCACTGCACCAAGAAGCCTTTCACTGCCTCTAAATCAACTCTACTTCCTGGAAAATCGCCCTTCAATCCTAGTATCCATGCTAACCTATCATTCTCTGCCATGTCCCTTACTTGCTCTAAGCTTTTACACTGCCCATCTCTTGCTCTCCATTGTACAAACAGCTGGTCTCTAAGCGCTCTATAACCTGTACACCATGTCATCATATGATCAATGGTCTCATCCACATCCTCCCTACACACCCTGCACTTCCCATCACTCACATTTGTCCACTTCTGTTTCCTCTTCTCCAGATTGATCACTCCTGCTCTGCCCTGAAACAACAGTCTAGAACCCTTGCTACCATCCCAACATTTAGTCTTCACTGGCTTGTCTACAGCTTTATATGCTTTCAATGTGCTTTTTTCCTCAACCCCTCTTTTCCACTGCTCCACATATTTCTCTTGGATCACCTTTCCTATATAGGATTTCCATGCCACTTCAATTTCATCTGGCCCTTTCAGCTCATATTTCTCAGCTAACTTATCTATTTCTTGAACCCATTTTGTCTTTTCACTGACAGCCTCAATGTACGCCTTCCTACACCATCTTTCTTCATTCACCTGTTGCAAATATCCCCAGTAGCCTAGCCTAGCCTTAGCTATTCTATCTCTTATTGGTAACCATCCCAACTCTCCCAACACTGCCTCTGTACACACGGTGGTGCCCCAAGCACCCATTTCCCCATCTCCCTCTGTGCCTTCTCCATCCATTCAATATCCCTCTCACTAATGGCTATTACATCTATACCCCATACAACATCCCAGGTATGGCTACACGTTCCCACAGCACCCTTCCTGTGAATGATCTATTGAAGCTGTTCCCTGCTGTGACCTTTATCATACCTTTTGCTCTATTCACCTTGTCTGATTTTCTCAACATGGTACTTAAACATTCCGTCCTGTGACCTTAATGATCACCCCTAAATATTCGTACTCCTCACCCTCTCCAAATTCTGATGACTTTCTCTTGACCCTCTGGTATCCTAAACTTTCCTACCATCCATTTCTCCTCCTGCCTTCTCTTCTGCCCCAAGACCATGACCTGACTTTTCTTCTCACTAAACTCTAATCTCCACTTTTCTCCATAGTCTCCTGCTATCCTCAAAAGTTCCTGTAACTCTCTACCTGTATCTGCCATTAACACACTAATGTCATCAGCGAAGAACAACCCTGGTATCTTTTCTCCTCCTATTGTTACTCCTTTATTGCTCTCTATCAGCTCAGTTCCCAGTTCTCTCATGTATATGGCAAACAAAATCGGTGATAACACACAACCTTGTTTTAGCCCGATGTCTAACCTTGCCCCGTGCGTTTCCACATCTCCTATACTGAGACTACAATTTATATCTGCATACAAAGCCTTTAAAACTTCCAGAGAGCCACCTCCAAAGCCTAGCCCTTCGATTTTAGCCCATAGACTATGGGCTAAAATCGTACACTGACCGGGTCAGATTTATCGTTATGTTAATTGAGCGCATGCGCATTTGATAGCGATTCAAGACCGGGAAATTCGAACTCAGCGTGTGGGATTACCCTAGGAGTGGAGTTCACTGTGCATTGGTAGGTGAATTATTTGTTTACATATTTTCGAAAATTAGTCACCGCTTGCCACATGGTTTAACCAACATATACATGCAGAAACTTACAAGCACCAACAGAATTCATTAGTATTGGTACTTATTATTATAGATATGAAATTTGAAGGATGTAGCTTTTGGCGTTTTTGTGCGACAAGCCATTTTGTAACTGAATGGTTCGAAGATACGCTGTGTTACCGATTATCCAACACGGCCGCCGCCATCTTGGTTTTGCCAGTCCGATCGTGACACATTTTAATCCAGCAAATATCTCTCACAATCATGATCATCCAGTCATCCAATTAATAAAATTAGGTTGAAAAGAAACTAAACAATCGAAATATATAATTATCTTTATGTTATTAGACACGCAGCGCAGGAAAAGACCCAGTTAATGGCATACCTCTTGCATACTGGTAGCAACCATGCTTATGAATGGACCCATAGTTTTTACATTACAATCCAGCAAAAATCTTTTTGTTTAGGCCATCGGATGATTTCTATACAAAAATATGTTTAATAGAGACTGTAGACAACACGTTATAGTAATTATTTGTGGATATCTAAACTGATATAAATACATTTTTATGACAACTGATGATCATGATGAAGACTGGCTGCACATTGTCATCCATGTATAATCTCTGTTTATTTTGACCATCACTTAATATACAAAAAATAAATAAATAAATAAATAAATAAATAAATAAAATCAACAATATGTGACCATTACAAATATGCTCTTAAATTATGTTGATGCTACATAGTGGAAATAAAAATACAACTTGCTAAGTATATATAAGGATATTGGAAACATACAATTTTTACAAAATTTTATAAAATGGAAGCTTGTGGCTTAATTTTTACACATGATCAACTTGTCTTTTTCTATTGCCTTCATGTATACTTACATGTTTTGTATGATGTAAAATGCAAGGCTGTCCCATATGTAATTTTTTTTGGTTTTTTTGCAGGCCTTGAAGCCTTTATTTTCACATGCATGTCAAGTTCCGATAGGCCTATTTGCAGGAGAGGAGATGATCCATTTATAATCATGGATGGAGTCCCGACAAATGGAGATGTCTTCAAGCTTTGGAAAGTTGAAAAACTTTCTGTACAAGAAGTGTTGAAGTATGTCAGAGAAAAGACGGTTCAGGTAATGATGTGACAACAAATGCTTTCAGAAAATCACTCCAAGCTATTGAAAAGAAGAAAAAACAAATGCAAAAAACCAAGTCACTGAAACCACAACGGGAGCAGTATATGTCTGAACCTTACATTTTGCCGCAAAGTAGCAAGAAGGATGAAAATATTACCAGTGTTAGTGATAATTGTGAACCCCCCGCAAAGAAAGGCACATTAGATTGCGACTGTGACACGTTGAAAGAGGTCAACAAGGGTATTTGCAAAGAGCTACATGAAACAAAGTGCAAGTTAGCGGAAAATGACAATGAAAAGGTGAAATTACAAACAAAACTTGAAACTTTGGAACAAAATGTTAAGGAGTATACACCAAAGCGTGTTAACTAAAAGCTGAAGAGAAAACATGATCAGTTAGAGAAGAAAAGTGAACAGATCCACACTTTGACGAAGGCGAAACGAACACTGTTGGCTGCTAATCACAAACTGAAGAAAGCTAAACAGACTGTTATCAGTACAAAGTCAAAACCAGTTAAGAAAGCAACACGCTGTTCATCATGTGCCAAAAAGAAACGCAAAATTACAGAAGGAAGAAAAGAAGAACAGAAAGGTTGTGGTATGTGTGCTGCAACATTTTAAGTTATGATGATGCAAAACAGAAATAAAAGAGTTGAAGGAAGATTGATTGATATTGGAGAATGAGAAATGTGCACTGACAGAAAGAATCAAAGAACTAACCAACACAATCATCCTGGCCAAGCTAGATGGAAGGACCTATTCTAATGAACTACGTGAAGTAATATACCACTGTCAGAGTAAAAATGTAGCAGTTGAGAACATGAAAGAGGTGGTGTGCTTTATTTTGGAGAAACTAACGCTGAAAAGTCTCTCAGATTTTCCTGACAGTACATCAGTCAGAAGGATTATTCGTGAAATGACATTACTATCGCGGCAACATGTCGCTAAGGAGCTTGATAATGTTAAACACACTACCCTGAAGTACGATGGTACCAGCAAAGCAAAGCAGCACTGGATTGAAAATCAAATCGTTACAGAGCAACAGCCCTTCACCATTGGTGTGCAGAAGAGTGTCGGTGGTGCGGCAGAAGATTACAGAGATGCTGTACATGACAGCATTAAATCTACAGGTGAGATATATGTTAAGAAATTTTTAATGTAAATTCTGTGTTATTAAGATTCATATTTCTTAGTCATGTTAAAATATGTAATATGTAGCATACAATGCAACAAACATACAACATATATAGTGAATAATCAGAAATGTCAAATTTTTCACTTTTATTACAGATCATTGCTGATAATATATGACAAATGTGTTAGTATAAAGGTATTGTGGCAGATAACATGTGTATATAGTTGCTTTTACTGTGCAAGTTTCAGTGCTAGTATATGCTGTCTGATTTTTTTTTCTAATTTTCCCAACCTGTACCAATTCGGAACATTGCCAGGCTGTGTCAACATGATGACCTTGGTTTCTTCTGTAGTCTAGTGTGACATCGGAAACTGGAATCATGGTGTCCCACAGAAACCTATTCCCTGCTTCGTCCCATTTACTACTATTTCTGCTTATGTAGACAGTGGCGTGCAAAATGATGCTTTTTGACTGCTTGGTGTATAAGTAGTATAGAGCTTAGACAGTGCTAGAAATAAGGAAAAATTTTCACTTGTCCGCCAACCAAGTGGAATCTTATTCTAATTGAACTGTATGTAAATTTTGGACAAGTGCATTGCCAACTTTACTTGTCCGTCACAAGTTTCACTTAGTACGGACAAGCGGATAAGCCCTATTTCTAGCCCTGTTAGAGGTATTGTGGCGGATTACATGTGATATAGACACATGATGTATGGTTGACAGCAACACTGACACATATGTGAAACTGTATATATAAAGTGATAAAACTAACCCAGCTGGTAGATGGTCAATCTGCCATAATTATATAAATTAAGATGAAATTGATTACACGTTGATCATTAATGTGCTAACAATTTCATATCAGAGCTAAAAAAAAATGTTAATTTTTGTACATTCTATTACTTTCAGGGTCAGCGAATTATATAAATTAAGATGAACTTGATTACACATTGATCATTAATGTGCTAACAATTTCATATCAGAGCTAAAAAAAATGTTAAGTTTTGCACATTCTATTACTTTCAGGGTCAGCGAATGAATCAAGGACAGGGACTGACAGTGCTCAAGACATAATTAACAACATTTCCAATACGATGACAGACCGCCATGTGGTGAACAAGAAAGCAAACTGCCTGATCAAAGATCTGAAAGATGACGACTCAGATTTTAATTTGTTTTATTGTGCTACCCATCCATTGGACACTTTCACGCAGGAGTGTGTCAAGGCCACAAAACAGTGGGAACAGAAACACAATGTGGAAGGGACGAGATCATTTATCCATCGAGAAGGATCAATGACTTTTGCGCTTATAAATGCAGTGACTAAGATGTTTCACCAGAAGCCAGGTGTACCAGGTGATATTCAATTATTCCTGAGTGACAAAGGGGTTGAAAGTAACCTGATAGCATCAGAAATTGGAAACAGATTCCATCTGTATTTCCACAATGCTGCAGGAGTATTTTACCTGAAAGAACACATCCTATAGTTTCTCACGAAAGTATGGGGTGCGGGCAATAGATAACGTCAGGCAGTGGTCCATGACTTTTCAAGTACAACACTGATGGAAACAATGAGGGCATCTTGCCTTTTTGGAAAAATTGTTACTGGGCCATGGTTAAAGTACACCACAGAGAACAGACCTGTTCTGCAAATGAATAACTTTTATGCCAGTGCAGTAAACAAGCTTAGTGAGTGGGAGAATGATCCTGAGATCTTGCATGGCACAGGGGTTTTGTACACGGAATGTGGTCCTGCAGAAAATGAACGCAGAAAAACGCAGTCTACACCGACAGATGACATTGTAAGGGACCTACTGAAAAAAACTTTGTGGGGCCATTCTAAGCGTGGCTCAGACAGTTGAAAGACCAGCTTCCTGGTGGGATTTATGACAATCCAGATGATGATCTTGTGAAGAAGGCTGCCTCATGCAGCTCTAACAATATAAGCAGGGATAGAGTTTTTGCAAAGCTTGATGTGTGCATCAAGCGGGCTCCTACCACTAGGATGGACTTCCATGAAGCACACATCCTCTTCACTGAAAATAAAACAGGAAATTGGCTGGCCGACCTTCAATGTAGCGATCGGTCAGGGGTAATAACTGTAGCGAGAAAGGAAGCAAGATCAGAAATGAAAGCGTCACGTATAAAGAAGAAGGAGATACTACGTAGAAAATAAGAGCAACTAAAGCAAAAAAGAGTGAAAATGGCAGAAAAATTGGAACGTAATTGTGTGGTCAAAGAAAATATGCTCCATGACCTTATTAATGTGAATGGAGGTCTTTGGACCAGTATGTCCCAAATGGAGAACCAGTTAAAGAAACTGAAAAAAGACAGCAAAGAAAAATGCAATAATTTATGCTACTCCCCCTGATATAGGTTGAAGCATTTTCTCATGACAACACATTCTTGTATCAACATTACATGATGAGTGATAATACAGGTTTTGCAGAGTCAAGTTTCCAGGACAATCTTCTACGTGGCATGATGATCAGATCCATATAAGTGTATCAGGATATCATAATAATTGGGTAGATAAATACAATTATTCGACTTACCATGCAGGAGGCTCATTCAGCGATGTCTTTCAACCTTTTGTGAGTGTTTTTGCTGGCGTTTAGCAGTGACAATCTTACTAGAGGAGCATGTGAATTCAGAATTACAATTCTTAGAATAAAATGGTCCTATCTCCTTCAGGATATCAAATTTCTGGCAATGTGATTGGTGGATCTTCACTTAGAACATTGTGTTTCTCAACGGTGGACATAGACCAATATAACTGGAACAAAAAACCCTGAATGGTGGATAGACCAAATAGTTTTTCCCTCTTTATTTCTTACAGAATATAATTAGCAGCTTAATACTGTAAATGGAGATAGGGAAAAGTAAGTTGATGTAACTGGTACAACTAACTAGATTTCACATGAAATTAAAGATAGAACAAAATAAATCTCAGCCCGCCCAATGGAGATGGCCTTCCCCCAGAAGTATATGATAGTTTCGAAGGTATTCAACTTTAAAAGGTTAAAGTGTCTATAATTAGCATAAATGTAAATTCTACAGCTGTAGTAATGTGTTCAATACATGCGCAGTTCCAACAAATGCATATCAGTAGGATAACATTTGGGTCTCCACTGAACAGTTGGAAGCCACAAGCAATTACAAGTTTTCAAATGGCCTGAATTTGCATAATTTTCAACCTGTTGACTATTTTGACCAATATGCAAAAATTCCACTATAGGTGTCATGCCCATTCCAAGTTTGGAGTTTTGGGGTCACACGATGCCTGAATTTAATTCGACACAAACATACAATGGAAAGACAGGCCAGAAAGGAAGGAAGAAAAGAAAGAATATTAGAAAAAAACATGTCTGTGTTCACACAAACATAAAATGGACTTCAGCAAAGTCATTAAAGTCCAGAAAAAGTAACGTTTTTAGGTTTTCATCTTTATTGTTTAAACATTTCTTCCGTCAAAAATCATACCACTTGATGTGCTGCTTACTTTTAAACTATACCTGGATCTTTAAGTTGAAGCCGTTAAAGAAGATATACTTAGCCTTGGCATTCCAGGAGACTTCTGCATTTGAGACAATATGTAGCTCTAGTTATGATTGCTTTCCCTGCATCCTCGAGGGATTATTATTATTATTATTATTATTATTATTATTATTATTATTATTATTATTATTATTATTATTACCAATTTTTCTGAATTCTTTAAATTTGTTAAAAATCAGAAAATGACAGCACCACCATAGGCCATGTGTTAAACAAATTTGGTGGAGATCAAGTCCACGTACATTTCCAATAAGTCTGAAGAAGATACGACTTACCGTTTGGGATAAAAAGTCAAGAAAAGTGAAAAAAAAACTTTTTTGAACATATCAAAAATCGCTGGAGCGTGACCATTTGAATAACTCGGTAAACACCCACCTTCTGTGCATCGCCATCAATTTTGATGTGAATATGGTTGACGGTTTTGGAGAAGAAGTCAACATGTGGCATACTATTGCAATCCCCATTTTTTTTTTTTGCGTAATCCCTCTCTCTCTCTCGTGATGTTTGTGATTGCTGTATGTGCATGTACATTTCTGCAATGTCTCTTGTGTTCGTGCCTTATGCTGACAAATTACTAAGTTTACGCTTATATTGAAGTGTAGTCTAATGAAGCTTCAATTCATTTCACATCCCGGAAAATAGGGCTTGCTATGCTGTATGGTGGAGGGGGGGGGGCACATACTCAACATCAGGATGGGCGTTCTTATACAATACCCTATCTTAATCCTACTCCAGACGTAAAAAGGTACCCTTTCTTAATTCTGTAATGTGTTAAAATGAGTGCTGCATTGGTGCATCCTAATTGTTACCCCTATCCTAATCCAGCTGTGTACATTTTTGGGGGAGGGGGGGGGGGGCTTTTCTAATCCTGGGAGTAATGAAAACGGGGCCTTTCCCGCGGCACATACCCAGTACAATCCTACATGGAAGTACCCCCATGTGGGGGGGGGGGGGGTATGACTACAAGAGCAGACATATATATCAGGCATATCACAAAAATGGTAATGAGTTCTACTCGCTTTGGGAAACAAAAATTGAAAAGAACAACAAATTATGTGTTCTAAAATTAATTGGGAAAAAGTTTGGTTATGAAAATTATCTAAATGAAATTCAAAATTTTACATGGAAAAAGGAGCTAACAAAGTTAAGAATTTCAGCCCACATGTTAATGATAGAGAGAGGAAGATACAAGAATACAGATAGGGCTGAACAAAAATGTGATATTTGCAGTAGTGAAGAACTAGGGGATGAAATTCATTTTGTATTAGGGTGCAAAACATTGGACCATGTAAGAAAAGAATGTATAAAAGAGTGGATAAGTAAACCTAAGGAAATGCATGGTAGCAACAATGAAGCTATATTCAAATATGTAATGACAAACACCAAGATAAATAATCTGGCAAAATTCTGTTGGAAAGCAAATACAATATAGGACCTGGCCACATCAGTTGTCTAGTCAGATATGCTGTCCCAATAGGAAGAAATCTCAGAAAATATACATAGTATGGTGCTGAAATGATATCTTACAGCAGCTGTGTTTAGGTTTTCATATGTGTACTATTTATATTTTTCTGTGTTCGCTCGTGTTTTATGTCATAATTATGTATCATTAGACTAGAAATTACTCATAGTATTATAGAACAATTGCCAGGGAGCCAATTTAGATGTAGCCTGCAATTGTGATTGTACGTGCAATGGCCCCTAGAGGGCGACACATGCAATAAAATTCTATTATATTCTATTCTTATTCATGTCATCAAGAACATGTTTTTTTATGCAATAGTAGCTCCCTGATGTCATGCAGTTAAACTGGTTCACTAGGTCAGTGTAATTCTTGTGTAACTATTTGAACTAGGACTTTGGGGATAATGATTGTCTTGTATCAGGACTATCTTGTTCTCTTCCACACCAATGATCTGGGAACTAGAACTTCTGGATGCAGATTCTGTGGTGCACAGGTCTTTAGCAGTCCTCTGTTTCCCAGCTCTGTTTATCTTTTAGATACCCGATTTTTAACAGTTATGGTTATATACTCGTGTTTTCACAAGAAAAATATAGACGACTTGATTATAATATCACCGAAAAGGGTGCCAACAACCCAGCGTTCGGTTATAAGAACTGATCCTGATTCCTGTTGCACGGCATATATGGCCAGTGCACTGACCTCACTTCCCATTTTTGGTACATGTGTTAATCAGATCGTCCCATGGTGTTACCAGGTGCTTGGATGAACGGATTATCTGGCGACAAAATTGGACTTTATATATAATTTCAACACCTTGTCCGAAGACAAAAATCGCAACAAATCACTTGTCGTCTGTTGCGATTGTTTTTGATCGCCCAGTGTACTCTCTGGTAATTACCAGCGACCTGATCTTACCTTATGGCTTGCTCGATCTCCCAACACTTTATGAAGTTGCACTAGTTAGCAGCGTAACATTTGTAAATATTGCGTCATCACTTGCCTGTGCGAGAGCGCAAACAGGTGCTCTTTGCCCAACTGTCCCCAACATAATTACAAGATAAGCGTCTCTGTATGAGCCTGTGCAGTTCTCATACATGCTCAGACGTATCACATATGTAAAGCACATTTGCAGCTCTGAAGTTTAGACAAAATCATCAACCTGAATACATGCATCTACGAGGCATTTCCTCTGTTCCCATACTAGCTATGTTATGACACCGGGTCATGCGGAAGTAACCACACTGCACAGACCGACTTCTATTATGTCTGGGTCTGGGTGCCAACCCAGACATTTTTCTTTCGTTCTTTCTTTCTTTAACAGATTAGAGAGAGAGACATTAACTGAATTTAAAAGGCTTATTTCGGTGTGGCACCTCCATGAGTCCTGTAACTGCGTCATGTGCAGAGAGTACATCTCCCTGCACATGGTACATGTGCAACATGTCAGAGTCTCTACAGTTCTGTCTATTTTTAATCAATTACTAGGGCTAGCCATTGATTAATCATGTACTGTGATTTTAAATCTGTATCATCAGGTGCTAAACTATTATTTTTATCTTTATATTAATTTGATATGTCTTATAATTTGAGTCAGTGTATCATATTATTATTAATGAGAGGTGTCTCAGTTACTTTAACATAATACTATATTTTATGTACTCAATAAAATTACTTTTATCCCCGTGTTTGTAAACTGTATGTATACTTTTTTTTTTTACAAAATTTGTATGTATGTGTCGGTACAATAGCCTATGGCTAATGTTGACTGTGTGTTCTAGCTGACGTTCAATAAAGTCTTTTATCTTCTTTCTTTCTTTCTTTCTTTCTTTCTTTCTTTCTTTCTTTCTTTCTTTCTTTCTTTCTTTCTTTCTTTCTTTCTTTCTTTCTTTCTTTCTTTCTTTCTTTCTTTCTTTCTTTCTTTCTTTCTTTCTTTCTTTCTTTCTTTCTTTCTTTCTTTCTTTCCGAAAACTACCACTGAAATTGTGCGCCTGGTTTGGAATAGTCATGATGTTCAATATTATAAAAATTTGGGGCTATTAAAATTTTAAAAGCTCCATATATTCCAAACTATTGTAGTTAGAGAGAGAGTGTGTGTGTGTGCGTTATACTGTTCGTTCAAGTCGAAGTTTAACACCTATATCGACATGATAACACACTTGTCTGTCAGTGTATGTGTAGATTATTCACCAGATTTACAAAGGCACAAATGAAGGCAATAGATAAACAATACAATTTGAAATACTAAATCTTGAGTGTTTTCAAAACTATGGCAGACAAGAGATTTTATTTGAACTATACATGTATTTTAAACAGACGATATAGCACATTATGAAATGAATTTTAAAATATGAAAATACCGCAGTATTTTAAATGCAGACATGAGACATTCCAATTTGTAAAACTGACAATTTTCAAAACTTTTGAGGTGCCATTCAAACCGTAACCTGTATGTAAGTGACTGTTGCACAGCAAACAAATATTACACCAACTTGTCGTACCTTTAATTGTGGCAATTAAGATGTTTCATATTTAAAATCACGAATCTTTTCGAAACTACTAGATGGCGATGCTTTTTAGCCTCCACCTGTAAGTTATAAACCGTATCACGTCTGGTATCAAACAATCCTAGCATAATAGGAGTGACAAGGGAATTGAATGTTGTATAGTTTCCTTAAAACCACCTTCATAGATCTTTCTAAATTATTGTATTTGTGTCTTTTTGCCCAGAACCACCTCCTAGTAGTCAATATCCTATTCCGCAGTCCAAACTCTTGCTCTCCATAAGCTAACCTGTCCCTGTCTAACCTATATACATATGGAATTACTATTGTCCATATTGCACACGTTCCTCTGTAAAATGTTGACATAGGCTGTATCAGCCCAAATAAATTAAAGGGTCTTCAGCCGGTAACTACTCAACATGTTTCGGAGCCTTTTACCCGTACATGTCTTTAACAGTGATTGATATAGTGCATGGTAGTACACATAGAACTGAGTAGTTCCATCTTTCTTTGGAACTAAACAGACTGGAGATGCCAGGGTGAATTGCTTGGATAGCCTATCCACTCCATAATCATCTCATCAATGGACTTGTCCACCATCTTCTGTTTTGCAAGAGGGGTACAGTATGGTCGTTGAAGTATAGGGATGTGATCAACAGAATTATTATACACTTCCATCAGTGGACATTGACCAAAGGGAGTACCCTCCTCATAAAGCATGCCTTTATACCTTTGTCGCAGTGCCTTGTATTATGGTTCAACGGTTGTCCCATCATCACTTACAGGCTTACAGCTCCCACCATGTCCACCTCAGCACCAGCTAAGTCTAAATCAGAATGCATTTTGCGAGGATTCACTGAGAGGGACTTACCTTTACACTTCAGAGTATGACTGGACTGACACAGGCCAGTACTGCCTTATTCTATGGTTAAGGGATCGTCACCAAAATGCAATCATCCGTTAACACCTTCAACAACTACAACTGGCAATGTACCCAATTCATCACACATTACTTCAGTTTTTCCCAAAACTTGTATTGGCTTGCCTGACACAGTAACAATAGAAGGGGCTGGTTTCAGTGAAACAAGCCCTACCAGTAACTTCACACAACTTTTGGAACACTATATTATGCAGGAGGGTAACACAGGTACCAGTATCAATCAAGCATTGTGTACCCACTGTATTTGCTGTGATTAATAAACCCAACCAGGAACTGCTTGTCCCAACTCCAGCATTCTCTAGTTTCTCTGTTGACTTTGTGAAGGTGCTGCCTGGTCAGGAGAAGTCATAGTTTGCCCTCAAGTTCTTGGTTGCTGTGGCAACCAGGGACATCCTGACCAGTAGTGATTTCCACCACAATTAAAACAAGCAACACTACACAATGGTGAGGGGTCATTTCCCAACCGGGCACAGAGGTGTTCCATCATAAATTGCTGTGTGTAAACTACTAGAAGGCGATGCCATTTTAGCCTCTACCTGTAAGTTATAAACCGTATCAAACAATCCTAGTATAATAGGAGTGACAAGGGAATTGAATGTTGTATAATTTCCTTAAAACCACCTTCATAGATCTTTCTAAATTATTGTATTTGTGTCTTTTTGCCCAGAACCCCTTCCTAGTAGTCAATATCCTATTCCGCAGTCCGAACTCTTTACTCTCCACAAGCTAACCTGTTCCTGTCTAACATATATACATATGGAATTACTATTGTCCATATTGCACACGTTCCTCTGTAAAATGTTGACATAGGCTGTATCAGCCCAAATAAATTAAAGGGTAACTACTCAACATGTTTCGGAGCCTTTTACCCGTACATGTTTCTCTGAGTAGCGGCTCCTTGTCTAAGCTAAATATTCAACAAAGACAACCCACATAATAAAGAATAAATATGAACGTGGCAAATGATGAATTAGCAAAATACGTGAAGTTTTGCTCATAAATGCAGAGCTTCATTATGAAAGAAAAATACCTGTCAAACAAACCATAATTACTAAATTTGTATAGTACAGGTTCAGATAAGAACAATTTGACTTACCCCTGAACCAATATGTACCCTTTCTAGCTGGACAGCTTATCCTAGTTATACCATCCGCCAGTGTATAACTGAAGTGGAAACAAGCTGGGGCCTTATATTCAGTCCCAGTGATAGTAAAATAAACAGTTGCAACTAGAACACCTGTACAAACCAAGGGAAATCCCAACAAGGACTGCAACAATGGACATCCTGCACCAGAAATGTAAAACAAACT
The DNA here is from genome assembly GCA_964020975.1 of Hermodice carunculata. Classification (NCBI taxonomy): domain Eukaryota; kingdom Metazoa; phylum Annelida; class Polychaeta; order Eunicida; family Amphinomidae; genus Hermodice; species Hermodice carunculata. The sequence goes on along the minus strand of OZ026614.1, from coordinate 75,938,380 downwards.
CTGTGATGACACCTACCCCTCAAACAATTAAGCTCTATTGAACTGCCAACCCTGAGTCAATGTATCAACTTAATGTGTCAGGTTTGTGACGTTTGAGAAAATACTGTCAATTTTGAGTAAATGTGCATTTAGGCATGTCAGAAAAGAATGAAAGTCATTAGCATTTATGTCAAAACATGTTATCAAAACAATTTTTCTTAACAGGATTTTGAGTACAATTATGACTATCAATTTACAGATCCATTTGTTTATTCCTAAATTCTCTCCTCAACTAAGGAATTTTTTTCAATCCCTTAGGTGGTCTTAATAGGGGAATTGCACTGCAATCCCAAGGGAATTGATAAGTTCCATCGATGTTACATTGTTGTTAATGTGGTACAGCCGTATTTTGGACCACACTTGGTTAGTGTGGTCTTTTCGTTTAATGATGGCTTTTGGGGACTGCTGCTTTGGCTCGTTCGCCAGTTTTCATAAACACCACATAACACCTTTTGTGCAAAAGTCTGCCCTAGATTTATTCACTTGTGCCCAGCATTGGCCTAATCATGTTAGCATAATCATGGTTTCCTCCATCTCATCATCATCATCTTCTCTCTCTCTCTCTTTTTTTTTTCCTTCCTAGGCCACCTGTGTCACACAGGACCGCGGCGCATAAGCAGAGAGCCACAGTATTATTATTATTATTATTATTATTATTATTATTATTATTATTATTATTATTATTATTATTATTATTATTATTATTATTATTATTATTATTATTATTATTATTATTATTATTATATGTTTCACACGTAACTTTCCCTTTTGTTTTCAAAATAAAAATTCCCACTAGGGGCAATGTTCATACACTATGACACACAAGTGTAAAAGTAACATACAATTCTAAGTCACACACACGTATTCAATCTCTCTCTCTCTCTCTCTCTCTCTCTCTCTCTCTCTCTCTCTCTCTCTCTCTCTCTCTCTCTCTCTCTCTCTCTCTCTCTCTCTCTCTCTCTCTCTCTCTCTCTCTCTCTCTCTCTCTCTCTCTCTCTCTCTCACTCTCACACACACACGTTTAAAAATGCCAGAGGTAGAGGCACGGCCAGATGCACAACTTTCAATCTAGCTGCTACATAACAAGACTTCTAATGGCTAATTTTCTCGTATTTTAAGAAGGGTATTTCTAAACCGACTTCCTTTGGTTGCAAATCACAACTTGGGGTTTAGAGAAGTTTTAAAAAATTGTCAGGTACATGTTACATCATTTTTTTTAACATTAGAAAGTTTAACGAGACATAATATATAGCTTGATAGGGTCACAATCACCATAAAATTTTCTGGTAAATCGGATACGTACAGATTAAACAAAGACTTTAAGTAGGACTAAGTACACTGTCTTGCTTAAAACACTGATATTAGAGGAGAATGCTTCTGTAAATCTCAGGTAGGTCTTCAAAGAGTATTTTATGCAATCGTACAAAGTAGTGACAATTGACAGTAAATGCACCGAGACACCCCTCAGCAGCACCTTGTGTTTTTGGTTATGTAGTTATAATTTCACGGAAATGTATTCTTAAAAAAAAAAAACTTTATAGCATGTATTTATACACAGATGTCCACGCCACAAAACGTTCCCAATGGGCTGTACCTGCTCCGTATTGTGCGGTTGTGGTACGTCTATTTGACACAGGAAAGTAGCTCATAAGAAGCTTGAAAAGAAGATCCAGCCGAATATTGTTGAGACAAAGGTGACACTGTTGACACACACCAGATGGACAGACAAGGATGGGTGACCGACAATGGCTCATAAGATAAGATCAACTGCCATCAGGCAGCTTCACAAAACTAGGTTTTAGCAATAGGGTGGTTGGATGAAGATGAGGCCCTTTCTGGAGAAATTTTTGGTTTTATACTTATTTGGATGTGAAAGAAAAATTAACAACATGTTAATTTAAGGTAAGGTGGCAATGCATGTATTGCTGAATAACAAGGAATTATTGAATGAAGAGCCTCCCTTTTTGCAGTTTGATCCTTTTAGCATTAAGAGCTAGAAAGTGTGACATAAGCAGTGCCATCAATAGTTCAATGTGATAAAAAAAAAAAAACTTAAGTACATGTAGCTTAGTTTTGGGAAAGACTCTGCCCCCTCCCTCCCTTCCAAAAAAAAAAAAAATAAAATAAAATAAATAAAAGATAAAAAAATAAGTGGACTCTACATAGAAATAGCATCTTTAACTCAAAGTGTAAATTTGGGATCAGAGTATTTTCTCTACATGATTATGTATCCAGCTTCTTTTTATAATATATCATCTGGGAAATTGAACTCGTGGTGGTGTCGCATTCCTGTTGTAACTGGTATTTGGATACCTATATATACGACGCTCCTCTCTTTTACCCAAGCTTTCGGCGCCGCAGTTGAATGGCCGGCGTGTGTCTTCACACGGAACTTCCAGGGCTAAAGTGTCTTCTTTTTTTTTGCCTGATTGTGTGTCACCTACAACATGGCTACATCTGGATCTGTGTCGAAGGTCAGTTGTTTTTACCCTGTGATCACGAATCTGCATTTATTAGTATGGATATGAAACACGCAGAAGAGCGGAGAATGCTTTGTCAAGTTGTGAACTGATGGCCGGGCAAATTTTATACATTGCTTGCACCATGGCATGGGGGATAACCCATTTAATATCGGTCTCTCGAGCGGCCGAAGGCCGGCCGCTCGAGAGACCGATACCATATGGGTTACAACTTCCATGGGGGAAGGATGCTTAACATGCTTACACATATGACCCATTCTTGGATTCACCATCCTGGCAATGATTTAGGCTGCCAGCCAATTAAAGGTGTGAACAGCATGCATTGATAACCAGAGGTAGGGTCAAAATATCCTGCACTAAATTTAGTCTAAGACTATAACAGTCAAAAGTACACTTTCCAAACATCAAATTTTTATTAAAACCCGTGTACCAAATAGAGCAGACTAGGAGTATAGTTTAAAAGCATCAGTGATTTGCAACTCAAAATCTGTAATTGTATGTCTAGCTCTGAGTAAGTTGCATCCGAAAAAGGGCAATTTAACGTTTGAGTGAATGGGAATACACAATTGTATCCAGTGAGTACCGGAGCAAAGATTTGCAATGAAACCACCCAGAACTTATTTACAACTGTCCAGTTCCTTGGTGGTCTTCATTAAAGGGACAGGAAGCCGTCTCTGGCTTACAAAATGCCCCCCTCTACTCTTCAAAATTGGGTCCAAGCTGTTCTTAAAGCCTAAAGGCATTCACAGAGTCAGCATTTACGATCTTTGGTGCTAAACTGTTCCATTCGTCTACCACTCTGTGAGAAAAAAAAATTTCTTGCATCAAGCCTAGCTCTTTGTTTATAAATTTTAAATTTGTGACCTCTGGTTGTAAGGCTGGTGTTAGACATTTCAAAAATGTCCTCCTTTTGCAGACCTTCCAGACAAGACATAAGTAAGTTGATATGTCTCATGGACAGATCTAGATTTCTAAAATCTTAGCCAAAATTGGAAATATAGGCATGATTTACAAAAATTCTGTCTTGGCCCTTAAAAATTCATTTAAAATATTTTAGCCATTTTCACATTTCTCTAAACTCAAGAAATATTAGCATTTGGCTAATGATCAGATCATGCCTGTGATGTCATACTCATAGTAAATCCAAGAATATGGGACAGGCATATCGGTTTCCCGCCAAAGTTTCTTACCTTGTAGCAAGGTAACAGCGACAATCAGCCATCTTGAAACTTAGGTACGGGTGTATTGACGGTACCCCAACACCCAGTACTGCTGACAATATATACAACGAGCGGGATTCTGGTACTCTATCCAGTACTGTGAGAAATCAGTCAAGGGCTGGCTCTAGAACTGTAACTAATATTGTCAGAAAGCACTGGAGTGTCGGTGTCAGAGAATACTTGGGCCCCCCGAACAGATGGGCCCCCAGGGGCCCATTCATTTGCCGAGCGTTTGGGGCCCCCCGATAGAAATTGGAATAACTTAGCTTTGGCCCAATACACTTGACTGCTCTATGTGTACATCTTGTATGATATTTTGCAACTCTTAAAAAAAAAAAAATTTTAAAAGAATTTGCTATTATTTTGTAAAATAAATGTAAATCAAATAATTGAATACATTTGCAAGGCTTAATGTTTGCCACTATATATACATGTATATATTGATGTGTTTTACATGTAATGTGGGTGCATATACACCTTATAGGAAGTATCTCACAATCCCTCCAAGTATATACCAAGTTGGTTTTTGTTATTTGTGCAACACAAATTTTAGCACAGATCTACCGCATGTGTATAGATTCAGATGTCTCCATTTCCCCCTGATTCCTTGTTATCTGCATTTCTGGAGTTACATATGCGGCATATCTGGCTCTTGATATGAATGAAGAAATACAATAAACCACCAGATTTTTAAAAGAAGAAAGCTCCTTCATACTAGGAGGGCCTAAATATTCTGGAATGGAAGTTTCAGGGGTGTGGATTTAAAGCTGATTTCCTCTTTTTGTATGTGTCTTGAAGTGGATATAAATGGAGAGGGAGACCTTTGGTTCCAGAATATTTGGGCCCCCTGTTTGTTTGTGTCTTAAGGTGGATGTAAATGGGGAGGGGCCATTTGATTCCAGATTATTAGGTCCCCTTATTGTATCTAAATGCATTGAAGTGGATATAAATGGGAAAGGGGCCCTTTGGTTCTTGAATACTTGTTTGTGTCTTGCAATAATTTCTGACAGAAAAGCTGTTACTGTAATGAAATGAGAGTTAGATTTTAAGAACTAAATATTCCAGTACAGAACAGCTAGCCCCACCAGTTTATCTCCTGTCTGGACAGCTTACCTCAAAGGCAGAAAAAAGGTGGTCCCTTATTAGAGGTACACAACAGCAAGATGACTTTGACAGTCCTGTGCTAAACCCAAGTAGTCCTCTTCATATATATAGTTCTCGAGTTCTATAATTGATCATGTTAATGCAGGTGGCCCTGTGAGGGGGGCAAATTCACCATTGTAAATGTTAAGATACATGTTAGAGGGGCCTGAAAGTCCCCCTACATTCATGCATGTTATGTTATTCAAGGTACCGAAAGATTCCAAAGCACAACCTTATTTATGTAAATACAAATTACAGGTACTCAAATATTCCTTAACATACCCACTCCATTTATATGTGACATGTACTCAAATATTCCTTAACATACCCACTCCATTTATATGTGACATTTATTTATTATAGAAGGGCCCAAATATTCTAGAACCAAAGGTCCTGACCTCCCCATTTATATCCACTGCAATGCATTTACTTACAAATAGGGGGCCCAAATATTCTGGAACCAAAGGGCCCCCCTCCCCATATATATCCACTGCAAGGCGCTTACATACAAATCGGGGGCCAAAATATTCAAGATCCACTATAATGCATTTAGATACCAACGGGGGGCCCAATATTGGGGAATCAAAGGGCCCCTTTCTCATTTATATCCACCTTGAGGCACTTAGATACTGTTCAGGGGTCAAGTGGCCCAAACATTCGGGAATCAAAAGCCTCCCCCCCCCCCAGCCCTTATTTACATGACTGGAAATTAAAAGTCATTTATTATTATTTTACAGAAGTACATGTACATGTAGTTTGGGTTAGCTCAGCTATTCATGAAAGTTACTGGTCCGATTATAACTTTAATACTCAGATCCCGAACATACTTTCATCAAAGTTAAATTTCCTATTTTCTATGAGAAAGTTTAACTTAGGATTAAATCATCTGGTCATAATTCCACATCAATTATAATGCCATTAGCATGATTAAGGACTACGTTTTTACATTTTGCGCTGGATCTATTCTCATGCTGAGCTGACAAAACACTATGACCAGCACCTTTTACCTTTAGGCTACTGTAACATGACCAATTTTGCTATTTTGCACTATTAACATCATCAGTGTTACAACTGTAGTTAAGATGTCTCATGAAGTGTAACAAAAATCAAATATAAAAGGGGGCCCAAATATTCCAGAACGTTTGGGCCCCTGGGTGGCAGCAAGGAAATACATGTCCTATACCACACTCTCTGTCCCCAGCACTATAACCCTTAAACCAGGGGATGGTGTAGAATAGTAGCTTAAAGTTGCTTGTGTGTACGGAATAAGGCATAACTATAAGGTTTATTCCATCCTGTCCCTGATTTGGGCTCATATACTACACCACAATCCCACTAACCCTAGGCCTATATAACCCTACGATGGTAGAGCCAATCACAGTCCTCCTGGTTCTGTAGGAGGATAAATTAGATAGGCTCTTTTCATGGGCCTTTATGCATTTTATATATATATATACCATCCCTAATAGTTCAAGTGGAAATTTACAAAATGAAGTCCTTGAACATGATGAACAAAGATTACCATGCTTAAAGAAAAAAGAAGTTGAATCATGGTTTTATGAGTTATTGTCATTTTTTGCTTTTCTTGTGAACACAGGGTGTATTTGTGTACAAAGGAAAAAAGAAGAGAGCTGATGCAGGTGAGTGTATTTTCTGGACAGTTAAAATATATGGTTTACATGTGGGTAGAAATAAACAATTTTATGGAAAGTTGCTCTGGGGCCCCCCAGCATGATATGTCCAACTTGCCTGTGGGCATACTTGTCAGGTTTGTCAATGGGATATTGTCATCATGTTGTGTATGTATACACTATACAGCCATGTACACCCAATGTACACTCACTTTTCACTATGCTGAAACAGTTTAAGGGTTGAGGTGCCAACAGTTTTAATCATATGGCATTCACACACATAGATATCTACCACCCACTGTTCTATTCATACGGGCATGGCCTAATGGGTATGTATGTTTCCCATTTTCAACTGTGTGAAGGTTGATTATTGCTGAGTTTGGGATCTTGACATTCCACAGTAACAAATAAAGTAGAAATTTGCAAGCATCATTTGTTGGTTTTTTTATAGTGTTTTAAAATTTTTGAAGTGTGCTCTAGCATGTAAGTATGTTTAGATTAAAAATGAATGAAAGAAAGAAAGAAAGAGGCAGCAAACTTTCAGATCAATGAGGCAGATAAGAAACAGTAGGATTAGGCTTCACGTACGTACAAGTCATGGTACTACATGTTCATGAAATTTTGCAAGATGTGTTTTACATTACGGTGAAAACCTGAGGATCAATTTAATTTCATTCATTTCAGCCAATGAAAGACTTAAAAATCCCCAATCATATGACCATATTTTATATTTGTAAATTTCTAGCAAAAAAAGGGATATAAACTCTTTCTCACAAGCATGATCAGCTTGTTGTTAGTGAATTTATTTCAGCAGGTGGCAGATGCTAAAAGTTACTGCTTGATCTCACAAAAACATCTGTGTGACTCTGCTGTCTCTTATCCATGCCTTTTTAAATATCAGTTTGATGCACTAGGCATATTTCATTGACAGCGCACTACTTTGATGATGGGAGCAATACCACTGTTTCTCGAGAACGAAGACTTATCTGTGAAGACCTATGGGAACAGATTAATGAAAAAATACAAGTAAGTTTGGCATAATATACATTAGTACCCGCTGTATGTGACCACTGCCATAAGCAACCACCTGGTCTTCGTGACCACATTTCTAGTGATATGGGAGTCAATTTCTTTTAAAAAATTACCTGCACAGGTGAAAGACAACCTGCTGTTTTTGATCGCTTTTTCTGGACAGAAAGGGGATGGTCACACACAGTAGGTACAGTACTGCTGAACATACATATGTTCTACCATGGCATGGATGACTCTCTAACCATGTTACCATAAGCATCCTAAATGTACAGTAGTCCCTGTCATGAGAGACCGCTTTCCAGATTACCAAGTCTTATATTTCCTATGTTAATTTACCTGTCATGAAAGACCACCTTTTTGTCACTGTAGGGGTGGTTTCTGGTTACAGGGAGCACTGTATTGCCAAAAGTAAATGAGATGTGAATACTATACTTGGATCAAGACTTCAGTCACTCATGTTGATGAAATATAAACTAAAAAAGGGTTGTAGTTTGCCACACAACACAGTTTGTTTAAAAAAGAGACAAACAATGAGTTGAGTCAAGTCTCTATTAATATGAATAAGGTAAACAAATTTACTTGTTCTGTCTGAAAATATAACTTGTCTTGGACACCAGATGTTAAGGAGGAAGACCTGTTGTTATTTCCTGATTATTCATGAATTTGTAGCATTTCATTTCATTATTTCAATAAGAGTACATGTTAGCATGATCATGGTTATTATCAGTACATGTACACAGATTTAAGTGTAAATGCATGTACAACACACACATATGTCATCAGCAACAACTTTTCTCGCTTCTCAAAGAAACAGTCATTACATATAATATTAAAATCTTGTGTAATTACAGATCCTTCAGTCAGACTTGAACACACATATATTTGATGAGTTACTACAGTTTGTGAGAGGAGCCCACCAAAAGTTTTGTCCAGACCAGTCTGGTGTGAGTCTTGCCACAGTGGCTCAAGAGATTCCTACTGCTGCACTTGTAACAGGTGAATTTTTACCTGCATAAAACTCATGCCTGGATATAGACATGTATATGGATACTTGTGACAATATGAATGGAGAATTTCTAGAATGAATGTGTAATTATCAATCACACATTCATTCTAGTTGTTTGCAGATGTTAAACATTACCAAAACATTAAGTTATATTGTAAATAAAATATGACTACAAGTATTATGTTATGCTACAGTGTCCCCGTAAAGTCTTGCATCCATTTCAGAGTGGTCTCCCAAAGCAACCTTTGACTGCAGGATTCCCATTTGCTAGTCCTACAGGTAAATTTGGTTTTTAATTTGTACCTGTGGGCTGCTGGTACCAGCCTGTGGCCCACACCTGGGTTTGGTACAAGAATTTTATTTTACTTACAATGTGGAAAGTGGTTCAGGCATATGGCCCCACCAGTGATCCTTTGGTGGGTATGCTGCAAGACTTTCCAACAGTACTGTATAAAAAACCAAAATTTGATTAATACCCAAGTAGTGGGTTGATAGTTTCTGTCTGTTTCAAATAAATTGTATAAATTGCATGTACACTGTTGAGAAAGCATCTTTATGGGATGATGCATTGCCTGTTTATTACTATCTTGGTGCATGCATTTCTTACTAAATCCTCTTTTATTGGTGATCAATAATTGATATTGTGAGAGGCTACGTGTAATGACTGTTTTGGTTTTCTTTTCAGGCGTCAACACTCCAGATCATGGTGTGATGTTTGAAAACCTGTTGTCCCTGCTAAAGGAGAAAGTCACAACCCATGTGGCATTGCTGAAGTCAAGAGAGTGTCCTAACCTACGATCTGCCATCACAAAAACTTTGAGTCAGTTTATTCACAACATGGACCTGGTAATTTGTGTCACTCTAAATATTCAGCTCAAAGTTACTTCATGTCATGCTGAAGAAGTAAATGACTTGATCAGTGGTTTCTGCTTTGCCGGACAAATCATGCTGTATGGCATAGCTGCTGCAAAGGCAGCTACAGCATGGCTTACCAGGCAATGCACAAACCACTGACATTACACAATGCATGCCAGTAATTAAATGATTGTCTCTTTGCCAAAGAATTTTAATCTTTCATATTCTGCATTAGTAGCATTGGGGATTGGTGTCTGTATATTTATATTGAATGAGACATTACTCTGGATCCTGTGATCTTGATCATAGGCTCGTAGAGGACTGTAAAGTCCTGGATATCATTTTAGCTTTCAGTCCTTAGAGTTCCCAGTACAGTGCTCCCTCTTTATAACACCCGTCATTACAAGGCGTTGCCGATATAGCACGGTGGTTACCATGGCTCCCACTGAAATAGTTTCCCATTACTTCCATGTTAAAAGTCCCACTGTTATAAGGCGGTTTTGCTATAACACGGTATACCGTGTGGACCCCAACACCAGCATTATAAAGAGGGAGCACTGTACTGTGGTGGATTTAAAAATTAGAAATTGATGCTGAAGCATCCATTATACAAACAGGAGCAACAGTGCCTTGTTTTCTATCTACAGTGTAGTTCTGAACCAAAAACAAAAAAATGGCACAATCCAATCTCACAGTGCTGCATGGTCAGTCGAGTCTAGGTCTATTAAAATCTCTACATTAATTAATTAATGCTATCATGTTTCATTCAAAATTTGAAAACTCAAGGCTTGAACATCCAAATAAATTGATAAACTGGTCATCAGCAGGAAACCACCATTGAAGCATGTTTGACAGACAGGATCTTTCTCTCGATCATTGTGTCAGTCTGGTTGTATGGTGGTCATGGTCATCTGAGACTTCCCCTGTTCTCACCATACTGGTCTTTAAAGACAGTGTTCTCTCATGGCTGCTAGATAAACATTGGAAGTAAAGGACTTGGGGATCTTTAAAGTGGTCTCATGAGAGGATGGTCTCATGAAGGGGTCACTCAAATTGACAAGCACATGTACTGTATAATCGTGTCTGTTGCGGTCCATTACTTTAAAAAAATGAAAGCAGTGAAATTTGTTTCTCAATTTTAATGAGAATTTGATTTAATATAGTGCTGCAGATAGGTGTACTATGCTGTTGCTAATTGCTCAAAGAAATGAAGGGAAAACAAGCGGTTCATGGAGCGATACATATTTAACAGACACACAAACTTGTATCATGAGATGATGATATGTGTATGTTGTCCAGGTTGGAAATGTATTTGGGGGACCTTGACATATTCCTTAATGTTGCAGGGTATCTTTTGTAAAATTTCTTTTATGAGAACTCTGACAAAAATTATGAGCCAGAAGCTGCACTTCAAACATAATATCCATGTTTCACATTCCTTATCCTTGTAAGCTCTGAACTTCTAATCCCTTATAATTATGGTTTTCCCTATGCCATTATCTAAAAATAGTTTCTCTCATTTCTATATGCATCACACTGCAATAACCAATGATCTACTGTCTCATCTGCCTCTTGGGCACAGACCTTACACTTCCTATTAATGTCTGCTGTCCACTTCTGTATCCTCTTTTCAAGGTTAAGTCCTGTCCTACTTTGAATCAAAAGCCTGGATCCCTTCCTTCCACCTCAAAACACACTTTTCTTTGGCTTTTCAAATTCCTTGTACATGTATGCTATAGTGTACACTTTTCCCTGACGTTTCCCGAACAGTGGCAGAATACAAGACCAGTTGAGCTCAGGATCGTCACATCTTGTGTGTTTTTTTATAGCTGGCAGATGATGAGGAGGAACCAGACCAAGTGAACATGAACAAGGTCAACTGCACTATGTCTGTTCTGGCAACCTGGTATGGCGACCTGTCACAGGTGAGTCACCACACACGCATCAACATTTCTGCAATAAGTGTCTCTCACAATTATAGTTTTATGTTGGTGGTCATTTTTGGACCCCCTCAGCCTTATGAGTTGATGGGGTATTGTCTCCATCATGTCTATGTGTGCATATGTGCATCCACCTGTCTGTTACCATTGCAGATGCAATGCATAACTCCTGAACAAAATGAGCTGCTGTCAGGGAACTTAATACTGCAGAGGCATCCCATTGGAAGCTTTGCTGAGTTCCACATTCAGTGACCTTTGCCTATTTTCAAGGATACAAGGGGAGCCCAGCGACAGGGAGCAGTGGCCAGCGGCAGAGAGTGGCGGCTGCCAGCAGACAGCGTCATAGTAAGGCCTGCTGCTGGCCACCGCCATGTGCCACTGTCTGCTGCTGACTTCTAGTCAATCCCAAACCCTTCTATTAGCTTTTGGAGGTGGCCGGCGGTGGTCAGCGTCTGCCCCTGAACGCCGCTGTGTGCAGCTGTCTGCCACCAAAACTGGTAACATGCCGTCAAAAGCAGTTTACTGGTGACAGTGGTACAAAAAATGCCACCGTGTAGCTGTTTTTGTATTCAAGCCAATCAATGTATACATTTTTAGTTTTGTCAATATGAGTAGTTTCTTTACATGTAACAATAAACATTCTATAAGATTAATTTGTAAAATGTGAGGGACATTTTGTTCAAGGGGTCTGATTAACACTTTGAGAAAGGATCACATCAAAACTTTCGGCCTAAAAACCTTGAAATCAATGATCATGTAAAGACAATAGTATAACTTAGGTAACCATTTTTTCTGTTCAAAGGAATGGTTTTTATGTTATTGAATTTTTAAGTGTCTGCAATTAACACTGATAACTTTTTCCATCTTGGAGCTCAAAAAGTAGCATTTAAAATTAGAATATTGCCAAACAAAAAAATGGTTACCTAAGTTATACTCTTGTCTTTACATGACTGTTAATTTCACAAAGATTCATCCATCCATCCATTTTTTTTTTTTTTTTTTTTTTTTTTTTTTGATTAGGAAGCAAACCCAGATTTCATTTGAAAAAGAAAGCAAACCATAAAAGACAAAACTTTTCTAAGACCATAATTCTGACACGCGAACATTGTTCTGTTTGAAATATTTGAAGAAAGTCCATTCGCCTGGCAAGGAAAAGATCAAAGTCTCTCCAAGCAAGAAACGTAAGTCCCAAGAACATGCTGAAAACAACAAAAGGGAGTTTGCTCCACTGGTCATTGTGATGGAAGACCTGGAACAGTTCTCTGCTCCTGTCCTCCAGGATTTCCTCACAGTTTGCAGGTGAGCTTAGCCTACACATGGATCAAGTCACAGTTAGGAAATCTGTCTATTGAAAAAAAAAAAAAAAGTATTTTGTGGCATCAATTGTAACTTTAGGGCATCTTTTGATAGTTCATTTTGGTAAAGAGGAGTGGTGCAGGTGGCGCTCTTCTGTCCATGAGCTTAACATGCTAAGGTTCTGGATCTGATATGAGATGTGAATTGTTTACACTAAATACATTGGAATGCGTGCACTTTACATATTATGATATTAAGTGTGTACAGCAGTAAAAAATGAGTTGTCAGCAACTGATATGTGTCATTGTTTTATCATTAAAAAATATTAATTTCCTTTTGAGCTGTGTAAGGAGAGTGAATCACATCAATCATGCTGCATTCAACTGAAAAAATGCCAGTCTCCTGGCATTTGCTCTGGTATGTCATTGCAACATGTCATCTGCTCTTTTGAATGGAAACTGATTTCAAAATGTTTCAGTCAACATTTACATCACCTGCCCCTGGTGCTGGTATTTGGGATTGCCACGGCAGTGACTACGGTCCACCGTCTCTTGCCAAGTGGAGTTTCCTCCCTCCTGTGTATGGAGAAATTCCAAGCTCCTCCAGCAACACAATATCTGACACAGGTTATTGATGAGGTTGGTCATCTATCATGGTTCATGTACATCGTAGCCTCTTATAGAAAGGAAAAATAAAGTTTTTTCTGTTTTTTTGTCTGTCCACTAAGGCTGAACGTACTGACCCATAATTGATGACGTCGCAATACAACGTAACGTCTAGATTCCCCCTAGCAGCATTACATGGCCCTATATAAAGGCCATGCACACAACCCAGCATTCAGTTTTAAATGGAAATTCTGAACTGTGGAGTTGATAGATTTCAACTCTCTGTACTGCTGGGCATAAGATTAGAGTTATGTTCAAGCTGTGGTCAACTATTACTCATTAGCCTCTGATGAGTCCAGTGAAGGACGAAACTTGTGCAGCTTACTTGGCACATCGTGTATCTGTTCTAATCAACATTTTCCTAGCATTCTCATTGCAAGAAAAAAAAGTGTCTAATAGGTGTCTCCCAAAAACAGATGCTGTATTCAATTTCTCTGTTAACTTAATCATGTTTATCCGGATATAGCTGGACCATCATTTCCCATTTTCTCTTTAAAGAAAAAATTCATTTTACCCCAGTTGCATTGTAAGCACTAAATCCAGAACAATGATAATGTTGAACTATCCCTTGAATATCATGTAGGGTGTATGCTTTCTGATCACAACATATGCACATATTTACTGGCTTCTACACTTAAATATAGCCATTATAACACAAGTAATATGCCCATACTCATTTATCATCATTTTCAAACATTCATCATCTCAGACTGGCTTTTGTTGACTAGCTTGTACATGTGTACATCTATCGAAGTAATCTCAGCCATACTCGTTCTAAAATTTATTTGGCTCGACTTTTTAAAAGGTTATATTTTAATATGTTGAAATAAAACAAAGCTGGTGAACAAATATGTAAGTCATGTTATTCCATGAGAACTCAAACTGTACCTACATGTATTCTACAAAGCAGTCAGAAAAAACTTACTGATAGACAGTGGGAGTCAGTGGTAGAGAGCAAAAGTGGGTGGTAGAAGCCAGTTTGGGGGGCCTGCTAAAGTCTACTGCCAAGTTCCATCGACTACCACTAGCCACTGCCAAGCTGCAAGGCCTCAATTGACCTTCAGCAGAATTCAGCAGTACTTGGCAGTGGACAGTGGGTTCACTGCTAGCTACCGCTGAGAACTGCTGGGTACCGTTGAAATGCAGCATAACCACCAAAATAATTTACTGATGTGTCTTGGAAGTTGATCTTTCAGCTTTACAGTGAATGTGATTTCTGTTTGTTTGTTTTGTTTTGCTTTTATAAAGAAACCAGGAATAGCAAGGGAAGACAGAAGGGAGGATAACGATCTAATAAAGAATAACTACTGTACAGTTATAAAATAATCAACTGATTTACTGTTATTCGTCAATATAGAGACAGAGGTTGAGACTTTGGGTTGAGTTAAATCTTTTTCAAGTTTTCTAGCTGAAGTTTACTGTCACCGCTACAATTTAACAATTTTTTTGTGAAAAAATTCATCATATTTTACATGACACAGGTTTAAAAATGAACAATGTCTTTCTGGTAAGTCCTGTGTCAGCACACAGCTTTTAAGGCTGTACCAATTCACTGTCACATTATTAAAAGAATTCATACGTCTATACACAGTGTGTATTTTTATATTTGTCATTTTTAATTGCAGATTGTGCTCAATTCTAGAACACCATTCCACCTGGGACCAGGTGTGTTCCAGTTGCTCTTGGATATTTTTCTGTATCATGACTTTTCTGTGTTAAATTTTCTAAGGAGTTTCCAGGTAAGATTCAGTTTTACATATTTATACTTTGGCCAGAGTTCTGCTCAGTCACATTTGTCATTTATTTAAAGTCTTGTTTGTCTTCAGCAAAACATATAAAGCTTTGGGTTGTAGCCACTGGGCTCTGGTCTTTTAACCATTTCCAGCTCAAACAGCATAAGAAGTGCTGATATATTGACCCTTTCTCCCTTAAATTGACCAAAAACTAACTACATGTGGGATGCAAAATGTATCCTTGAATGATTCCATGCATTAAGTTCAAAGTTACTGAAAAGCCACTTAAACGAGAACTGTACATCATCTGTCACAGAAGCATTCAAAATGAAAATTGTTAACTCAGCATTAATTGAAGGCGGAAAAGAGTAAAATGAAATGCCATCTGCTTTAGTATTTTTACTCCGTATTTCTCAATGCATTTCAAATTAGAATTGTTAATGCAAATCAAGATAGAATCCTAGTGTCAACTATTTTCCTGTACATATGTTGGGTGCTTACCTCCTTCAATGCCACATTTTGACTCAGTCAACAGCTTTCCTTGGCATGCTTTCAGCAGAATGTGCCCAAAGTGTGCCCAGTAAAGCTGTTGACCTGGCTTATTATATTCTGTGAAACTACAGGCATGCTGGTACTTGAGTGAAAGGTCTTTTTTCCAGAATCGTAAAGCTGGCACCCTTACTATACACATGTAAGTCAGAGCAGTTTGCTGTCACAGTTGGCACTGAAAGAGTTAATATACCCACTGACAAAAAAACATGTTGGACTCCGTTTTACTGTAATCAGAGAGTGTTCAGTCAATATATCAAAAGTGTGTCATGTTTCTCCCTGAAAGAAACATGAAAAAAAAAAAGATTTGTTTGACTCATTTGGTGCTTAAGTGCATATAATCTTATTTGGGAGAAATGCCAGGAAAAATTTAGTTTATAGAACACACTCTTCCACTTTTATGCAGGTGCTACATTCTCTGTCAGTGCCTCTTTATCCATAATGAGAGACCATCATTTAATATGGTTTATGGAGACCACTCCTGTGCTGTCTGTTTCATGTTACTGTACATGTAATGAGTGACCATCTGTTAAAATGGTTCAGGGAAACCACTCTCACACTGTCTGTTTCAGGGTCTTTAACCTGTAATGAGAGACAACCTGTTAATAAGATGGTTAAGGGAGACTAATTTTCTGCCTTTTGTTCAAAATATTTTTACCTGTAGTGAGAGACCATCTGGTTACAAGAAACCGATCTTGGCTTTCCCTGTGGTTGGTCTCTCACTTTTATTGTTTTTAAGTTAATAAACACATATACATGTACACTTTGTACAATGATCAAAGGAAAGGTTCTGGGCATTTTTGAAGGAAGGATTTGAGAATCTGAGGAAGTCTTTTCATTTCATTTTCTTTTCTTTTAATACTGTTACCCCTTCCCACTGCCAACACCTTGGTATTCTATGTTGGTATGATGTTGCTATTTTTATTTCAAGTTTTCAACCAAATCTGTCAGTATACATGTGCATGTAGTAATAATTTGTACATCTGCAGTTTGCAAGAATGTCACTAGGCTTACTTATGACAAAAATCTGCAGCTGTTACCAAATAAAAAGTTGCCACTGAACATGTTTTGTCATAAAGGGAGGGCCTGAGAGTCAGAGTATTACTAGTATATTTTAACCTGGCCTGACCAGTGTTTGCATGAAAATCTGAACATCGGATGTTAAAAATAATTTAATATGAGAATACTTCAATTAGTTTCTTACCTACATTGTGTAAGACGAGGAAGCTTATCATGTTAGACCCAATCATCATCCATACAAAGTATGGTATACACTTTGTTTTGTTTATTTTGCCTGCTAAAACACAGTTTCAAAGACCAACTTCTTTCATCTCCAGAAAAAAAAGTATGAAAGTATTTCATATTCAATAGAAAAAGCTACATGTGTATTATTTGCCATGACAAATTGTTGTAATGTTAAATTTGTGTAATATAATTTGGAATCATCAACAGGATCCAACAAAACTGTTGTTTTGTCATGTGCTGTCATACAAATTTTAATCAATTTAACCCTACAAAGCTAATACTTATGTATCTGCATGTTATATTTTCATATTAATTACCAGAAATCATAAACTATTGTCTTCTTCTTCTTCTTCTTCTTCTTCTTCTTCTTCTTCTTCTTCTTCTTCTCCTTCTTCTTCTTCTCCTCCTTCTCCTCCTCCTCCTCCTCCTCCTCCTCCTCCTCCTCCTCCTCCTCCTCCTCCTCCTCCTCCTCCTCCTCCTTCTTCTTCTTTTTAATCAACAAAATTAACAATCCATTAACAGCTTTTCTTGGCACATTCTGGGTGCAATGTGCCCAGAGTATGCCGAGAAAAGCTATTGACTGAGTCCTCAGTCAGAAGGTTACGTTGTGATCATCAATGGACTCCAGTAGGGTAGTGATACATTTTCAGGTCCAAAATTTGCCAAGACTCATCATCTGTGATATTTTGTGTTTTTGTCTAGTTCTGCCTGTTGGATCACTACTATAGCAACCCATGTACCACTCTCTGTGTACCTGAGTCTGAGGCCCATGAGCAGATGAGCAACATCAAGCATCCACATCTAGAACTAATACGCAGACTGAAGTCATTTAAGACGTGAGTGTATCTCTTTTTTCCCAACACATGTAGTATACTCAGAATAAATTTTGTTATGTGAAGATTCAGTACAATAATTGTTTATGGAATAATATGTACATGTACCCTGTGAAATCTAAGAATACTTTGGCATAGTTTTAGTTGAAAGCAGATACATACAGGCCAGTCATAGTCAGTCTTCTGATTCAGATTTGAAGTATGAGGTTGAAGAAAAAAAGTAAGAGGCCAACACTTGGAATTCTGACTCATTTCTTTTATTTTTCAAAAGATATGCAAAATTCCAGAAGTAGAAGGCCAAAGCCTAGCAAGAAATAGGCCATTTTTAGCTGCTAATGAGAAGACTGCATAATTATTCTTTTCTGTAAATGTATGCATATGACCACATTTGTGGTCTCTTAATTCCTTGTATGAACATTTATGGGATGTGCTACTGTAAATTGCTTTATTTTCGCGTGTTTAAATTTTCACGGTTTTTCTATTTTTGAAATTTCACTGTATTTTTAATTTCACTATTTTGGACATAATTCCTATTCAAACAATGTTAAAATACTAGTTCACTGTGTTTTTATTTTCACGGTTTTGTACCATCAGCGAAATAAGCGAAAATAAGAATACAGCGAAATTAAAGCAATTTACAGTATTTAGAGTAACCTAATGCTTGATTCAAATATTAGTGTAATTTCTTATTAATTATGAGTATGATAAAGCAAATGCAAAGTGTGTTTCTTGACAAGGTAATGCACATACACCTCAATATTTTCTCCTTGGTTTGTTGTAGGTACGTGGAGAAGTGCAATCCACAGCAGCAGATTGAGCTTCTGGAGGATGACAAAGCAACAAAGGTTTGTCTTTACTGCTGAAAGCCCATCTGTCATTTAATCTGTAGTTACAAAAGGATCGAAGCTGCTGGTTGTCGCCTCAGTTTTGACCTCCTCTGACTTGTCCGTTACCTTTAATAGCTCATATTTTGGTCTGTCATCAATGCCTTTCCTTTATCCGTTGTACATCGACAAAGTCTCCTCTTCCCAGAGATCACTGACATTTTCAAACTTTTGAAGATGTACATGTAGCTTTAATTTGGTGGGTCCGTACTAAACTATTAAAAAAAGTCGTCTTCCATCATTGATTCTTTTTCACTTTTGAATTCTTTGTTCTTTGTGGGAAAGGGTAAATCATACAAAATATCTTTCCTGACTACATTGGATACATTGCTTCAAAAACACACAAGAACATTTTTGGGTGCTGCTTTAAGGTTCTTAATTTGTTCACCTATTGGTGCATTTCCAGCTCTGGGGACCATAGGTTCCAGAGGTCATGCAATCACTCATGTTAGTTTGCCCATTAACTTTTTGCATGTGAATGCAATACAGTTCATAATTTTAGTTGGGCTCATATAACTTTCAGGATGTACCAAGTGTGTAATAATCTAGGTCAAGTTCAATATTGATGGTGCCAGCTACACTATTATGTGATATATGGGTCAAAAATTGGGAAACTTGCATATGATTCTAATGGCCCAACAGACAGTTTAATTGAGATTATGAGCCAAAATGTGTTGACAGATATATAATTTGTATTCCTGAAGAAAAAAGTTAGACATACTAAATTTGTAGGATATTTTAATCATGTCCAATGCTTATATATTATGTAGCATGGATGACCTTTACATAATTTTTTCAGCTCACCAGGTCTGTAAAATTAAAAGAAGTGACTTGGTAATGATAGTGTGCAGCTTGGCCATCAATATGTGGAGAAGAGAATTTAGCCACCAGATGAAAACTGTACCTGGATGATTTGTACATAAAACTTGGTGACCTACTATTTGGAGTCACCATGATCCAGTTTTGAAATTTGGCTGTGGTTCAGGTTTA
Organism: Hermodice carunculata; assembly: GCA_964020975.1. Lineage (NCBI taxonomy): Eukaryota > Metazoa > Annelida > Polychaeta > Eunicida > Amphinomidae > Hermodice > Hermodice carunculata. The sequence goes on along the minus strand of OZ026614.1, from coordinate 75,918,839 downwards.
TTGTGTTTTCCTGGATAACTAAAAAAACAATCTGATTTTGACTTTTAAGGTGGAAGATCTGAAGCCAGCACTTTCGATAACCTCTAATCACTTTTTCATATTTTTGGATAGTTTGATACTTAAACTACATGCTCCCAAAAACTCAGATGTGTGAACAAAAAACTTATATGAAAAAATTAATCTCCAAGCTATTGTTTACACTGAAAAGTTTAAGCAGTGCTGAGCACATGGGGTTTGTTTGCATGGGCATGATAATGGACCATGCCATTGTTTGCACAGTCATTAGCCCATGACCCCTGGAAATCAACTGAGCCATTGACAAGGGCCACTCATAGGGAACAGGAAACTATTAGCCATGGTTAGAAGAATTGGCCAGCTCAGACTAATCACTACCATTGTTCTGATTACTTTGAAATTCTCTATTGATGTGAAACCAAATTAGCACAATCCACTTACTGGGCCCCAAATATGGCAGCCGCATGTGAACCTACACCCAAACAAGCCAAGTGTGATTTTCCCAAGTTAAAAAAGTTGAGATTTAAGCCACAAAATATACTCTTTTTAATGACTACATCACAGAGGTAAAGCTACAAGTTTCTTTCACACAATAATTAAAACACAGGACAGAAGAAATGAGTATGTGTCATATTACAGCCATAAATGTGTAAGAATTTGCAACTTTTTCTTTCAATGCAATTTTCTCAGAACCATTTTTACTCAACCTCCACAATTTGTATCTCGCCTCACAAATGGACGAATTACCCTATCACATTAAAATTAACGGCCATTAAATGAAAAATATCATATCCAGGAGCAGTTCCCATGATTTTTTTTTTTTGACAACTGTTTCCGTGACTGTTGGAGCAATTTATTAAAAGAAAATGAGCAACCTGTCAGGACTGAATTAAAAATTTTATAATTTATATTAATGCTATTTCAGGATTCGCCATTGAATTTGATCCTGGACATGGATATGTATTTTGAATTTCTTCTGATTTCAACTTGAAAAAAAAAAAACAACAAACAATTTTGTGCGACCTCTGTGCAAAAAATGTGAAAATCCTGCCAAGCCAGAAAGAATGCTATAAAATATAGAAAAAATTCGAATCCTGCAAAAAAATCCTATGGATACAAATCTGTGTATATGTAGTAATCAGAATATAGGTTTAATGTACAGTACTTGTGAAAAAATTAAATGGGTAATATCGTCCAAAGTTGCCAGTCTCACTGCGCACTAGCTTCACAGATTCCACCTTAAACTTGCAATTTGTGGAAAGCTGAACTTGCAGTGTACATTTTGAGTGGAACAATTTGATAATCAGAATTGACGGTCAGGATTATATGATCACTGGGATTATTTGGGTCAAAATTTGAAAATCTTTTGCACATACCAGCATATGTTTTTTTCGATGGACCCTTATAAAATTCAATGTAATTGCCAAGGCAGTCAAAATATACATGCACATCAAAGACCAGCCGTCATTTCAACCTTGATATTGCAGAGAGCTGTGCTGGGTCTGCTACAAAACCTGCACATGTATCATGACTGCTTCTTTCCAATGTTACGATGTCTTCACTGCTTGACATGTGACCTGCCCCGACACCCGCTGGGAAAACATGTAAGTTAAGCCTACATACATATTGCAGACTCACGATCACTTGTGATAACATTTTTCTGAATTTTACTTCAGTTTGGAAGAAAATCTGCAAGACTGTGAATATGTACATTGTATTAATTTGGATTTTTATCTCAGTAGTCGATCAACTAAGCTTATGGGAGACTCATTCTTCTCACATATTTAGCAGTTCATGTGATAACCGTATCTGTCCGTCACTTGTGGTGGATAACTTTGCCCAATTGTTAGATTACATTTCCTATCAGTTTATTCAATAAAGGGATGGGAACTACTTTCCAAGACATTCTTAATTAGAAAGTCACCAGAATGGTCAGGTCATCCTAGTATCTGGGTCAAATCACACTGTGTGGTGGTGAAAGGATTCCCCATTATTCATTACTGACTGAAAATTTGATAAATGAATGCATCTAACATTTAGTCATTGTATGGTTTTTGGGGGTTAAAATGCAATCTAGAAATTTGGAACAATATTTTGGAGACTTGCAGATCTTGCATAGGAAAATATCAAAACAAAGATGGTGATTTTGAAGCTTGAAAAGTGAATCAACAAACTCAGTGTTTTTGTGAGTCTTGTAGTTTCAAGGTACAAAATGTATGTGAGAAACAAAATCTGGTGCATGTATTGGCCAGCTGTGATAGATAACATTTGTGGCACTCATTGTTTGATTTTGCCATTTTTGCTTTGCTTGCCAGGCAAAAAAAAAGACCCCACAAAATCCAACAACTCTTCACACAAACCTTATTTACCACAGCTGTATTGATTGTCAAGAACACATTACACATAATTTATTACATGTACCTTTATTCAGATAATAATGACATGTTAAGTGTACATGTACATGTATATAAAAGCAGTGGATCAAGATCAAAAGTAGACCATTGAATGCACAGTATGTGTCATGCCGTTGATGTCATACAATAGACACCAGATGGCAGCACATGCTAAATGTATATCATGAATGCCAACAGAAGGACTGTATCAGACTCACTGGTTTAGTTTCTTGTAAATTTTCGTTGTGACTAAAATTTAACTGCTTTTAAGTGCGTGGATGAAATTGTCATCTGGCTGAATGTTTCACCTAATTTAAGTTCATATTAGCAGAAGCTATTACTGCAGAGATTGTAAATAAGACATTTTCATGACAGGTCAGTAGCTTTGCTCGGCATTGCATCCAACCCATGCCAAGGAAAGCTATTGATTCAGTCTTATTCTGACCAGGAAGGTGTTAAGGGTTGGCAAATAAGCACACTGTATGCAAGGAAAGAAAATTGTTTTAATCATGTTGGTGTCAATGGCTGTCAACCCACTTGTCTTTGTACTTTATTAAATTGAAAATAGAAGTTGGACCATAAGTTCACAGAATACCTTTGTAGTCGCTGAACACCCAAGTAATCATGATGAGGGCTTTGGGTTCAATTTTTCTTGGATGCATTGAACAATGATTTCAGTGGAATGATGATGTTCATACATCTATGTTTGGCCCTTTTAATTGTCAGATCCGAGAGTTGTATGCCCAGTGTCTAAGTTCAGATGTCTGGGAATTGGAGGAGTACAAACATTCAATTACACTACTTCGGTAAGACAACAGTTAGTTTATGCATCTGTGCACTGTACACTCAAAGAAAGAAGGTGTTTTCTCATAAAACCATAGTAGCCAGCATGGTAATTTTTGGGTATCAGTAGACTTCTAATAGTCCCTGTGTGTAAAGAAGTCTTCTGGTTTCTACTGAACTGTGATATATAATGCAGAAACAATAAACACAAATGTACATTGTAGCCAGTTTTAGAGGAAATTTTAATCTTTGTTTCACACATGTATTTAGCAATTGCTGCTAATCTTGTGAAAATGTGCCCCCAACATGATTATCAAGAAGAATAACTGATGTTCCAAATAACTTTGACAGTGATAATGCATCAATATTACGCTGTGTGGCACGACAGCTATTACTGTAATAGTGTGTAATAATACATGTTTCAGATATTAACATAAGAGACCCGTACACTATGTGCCACACCTTTATATAACAAAAATGATGAACATGATATATTGATAAATCAAGGCAAGGGTTTAGACATTATTAGTGACTGGATAGGCTATGGAGCATGGAGAGATTGGATTGTGCAATTCATTTGGTTCAGAGCTACATGGAAGATGTACACTGTTGTTTGTGTTTGTATAATAGTGGACATGTGTACATTTATATTGTCACAATTATATCACAATACATTTACATATATTCCCTCTGTTGTTTTGACTTTTTATTTAGATCGTTGTCAAGGGATGAACTGGTGCAGTTGTTAAGTTCATGTCAAACCATACTCAATGGAGACAGTGTCCCTGAGGAGTTGTGTGAAGTCAGGGATACCATTCAACAGTTTATAGACAAGTTCCAGGGAATAGAGAGTATGTATTATCATGCAAGTCCTTGTCTTTACCACTTTTGCCCTGTGTAGTCCATAATCCTCCAAATTATGTTGTTCTGCCTGTCCACAAGGGCACTGGCCATAGAGGGGATGGTAGCCAGGTCATGGCTTTTCTGTCTTCAATTGTTTCATCACAAGTTGCAAAAAAGAGTTGCAATTAGCTGCAATATGTGGGTCAGTATTAGTGCTTATATATGTAGTTGTCAAGCCTATCCCCAGGAGCCTATAAATCACAATTCGAGCAAACAAATTGTGGACAAGACTAAAACTGAAGAAAAAAAATTATCTCTCATAAATTTAATACATTTAACTTTCATGTTTCCAATAGTGGATTCAATGTGTGGTAATTTGATGGTTATGTTTTCACTGTTCACTTATCATGAGGAACTTTTGGCTGTGTCAGATTTGGTTCCTTCCTCATGTTCAAACATGATGAATATATAATAGGCCTACATGATAATGTAAACAAGGTATAATTTGACTGGTAAATACTATGTACTGACACGTTTGTGCAAACAGACCTTGGAGAAGTGCAGGATCAAACTGAAGATGGAGATGAGGAAGATCAGAAAGAGGCTGAAGCTGCGCCAAAAAAAGTAACCATGTACACACTTAAACAGGTACCTCATACAAATATGTTCAATAATTATGTACGTGTATTACTATGAAGTTTCCGTAATTTCATGCATGAAACTTTATGATTTTCACAAGCATGTAAGAATGCAAAAATAGAAACCCTGAAATACTCATGTGGTTTCCATGTCTAAGAGTTATGCTTCCAATAAATTTAATACGACAAATTTCCTGAAGAAGATGACCTTGAAATGAAATACAGGTATCTACATGTAGCTTTACAACGTTCTCATCTTTGAAATGGAACTTTGTCACAAGAAAGGTGAAATTGGTTTAATACTTTGTGGACTTTATAAGCCTTGCATTAAACTCTGTTAATTACATTGATGTAGCAGGTAATACACACTTGTAATATGTGAGTTATGTTTTTTAGTTATATTTTAAAAAATATAGCAAAATGACAATATTGCAAAAATGGGTAAAAATGAATATGAAATGAACAGTGGTATTGTATTTTGAAACAACAAATCATGATAAACTTGGTTTGACAAAGTTGTCTGTATTTATAGAAAAAAAAAAGACAATTGATTTTTTTTCAGCATAAGACTGAGCAAGTATGCTTACTCTTCCATGACAGTAAGACCAAAGGGTTCCATGGTGCAAAGCTGGTGGATCCAGAGATGCTCTTTTGTAACCTTAGTGATTCTGTTTTCTTCGGCTCAGGTGGGGTGGGGATCTGTTAGGATTTGTGCCTTAATGTTAAGGGTCTGAGGATCCCATTTGGCAACATGTCTGCCAAGTGGTTGTTTAATATTGCATTTGTTTATACATTGCATAATAAAAATGTTGGCAGAGTCTGTGCAGAAGTGGCCGATATGTCTGGCCTAGGTATTGCTTGTGGCAGATGCCACAAGTCAGTAGATAGACTAGGTTGAAGGAAACTATTCAGCATCAGGCTTTTTTTTACATAACGTGTGTTAGTAAGGCCGGTTGTACTGTACCATATGATATATATAAAGGCAGGCCCAATCCTTGACAGAACAGCCACTGATGAGACCCGTTCAGGTCGAAATTGGTCTGGCAATGTTGTGGTTGGAGTGATAGGCAGGCATTACAGCCTGCCACCACACTTGCCCAGTAGACTTATTTGAAATATATTATAATGTATCTCCAACCTTCACCACCTTCCTTTTTAGACTTTGCAAGAAATGCAGAAGAAAAAGAAAAGATTGACTGTATATGAGATGGTGAGGAATAAGTCACTGGACTACCTGGAAGAAATGTTCAGGTAAGCTTTATTGGTGGTAGAAACTGGTACTCGTATCTGAAGGAAATCGTATTTGAACATATGTAGTGTGGAATACACTGTTTGTGCACCCATTTATTCTGTTTTTCCCCTTTTATACAAGTCTGTGTCTATGCAATTTGTCAAGAAGGATTTGATGACAGTTCGTGAAACTTGATTAAGTACGTAAGTAATACCTGGCTTGGTGGGCAACATTGGCCTCATTATCATTTTCACAGGACTTCTTATAGGATGTCAGTGTCCATCTCAAAACTCAAGAAACTTGGTCAGAAAATGATGTGTGTAAGTAAGACATACATGTAGCTTGAGATTGCACATGGGCAAGTTGAACAGTGAGAATATTTTCGAGATCACAGAAAAATTGTTTTATTTGATAACTCAAGGGGTTTGATAAAAGTTGACCAGAATCGCTTGGTAAAATTTTATTTGAGAGCGTAAATGGGTAACCTTAACTTCATTCTCAAGGTCAGGTGACTGCTTACAGGAAATCTGTTTCTCCATGTGATAAATGAATGAGGATTTTGTGAAATTGTGCAAAACCTGAAGTATGACTTTGCTAAGAATTATGCATCAGTGACTCTGATTCCATTCTGAGGGCCACAGAATCTTTCAAAGTGTACATATGTGCATGTGATGGCTGAAGAAAGTTTTCATGAAGCTTAATCAACGTTAGGCCCCTTAAGAAAGCCTGACTTTAATTTGGATTGCAGATCTTGTTTTCAAAACCATAGTATCACTGAAATTTAAAAAAAAAAAAAGTATGTGTGATAAATGGAGAGAATTTAACCAAAGTTGATTAAATGTCTCATATTACACACTTTCTGGTTTATCTTAAGTTTAGTTTTGATTACAGATGAATGACTTTGACCTCATTGTGAAGGTCATGGGCCAACTATAGGAAATAAGTGTCTCATGCTGTAGCTCAAGAAGGATGACTCCTGTTCAAAGCTGACTAAACTTGGTTGGATAGACTGTGTGCTTTCAGATGGATGATGGTAATCTTGTACACAAAGTCTAGTGGTCACTTACCTTAAAATTAATATGTTTTCATGCAAGAACTTATAACTAGGCGACTGGTGCCAAAGGTTGCAAGTTTGAGTCTCACTCGTTCCGAACGTAAAATATAACAAGGATTTGACCAAAATGGATAATGGCTCTCACTTGGACAGATCATATTTCATTTCAAACTTGGCTTCAAAATATGACCTCATAAAGGTTTTCTGGGCAATTAGGTGTTAACCCATGGATATTATGTGAGCATTCAAATGAAATTGTTTTCTGGTATTGTGAAAGATGGTTTACATATGTTTAAAAAAAAAGAGCTTGGGGATTGTGGGTAAACAGGGAGACATCCAGCAAAGTCCAAGTGTTTAGTTCAGAAGTGAAATAAGACATCTTGTGCATACATGTGCCATATTGTGATTCTTAGTTTATACCATCCTCTTAACATGTTAAGGTGGAAGCTGTGAAGGTAGTGCGCAGTGAGACTGGCAACTTTGGATCGCAATTACCCATTTATTTTTTTCGCAAGTACATTAAACCTATATATTTTCTGATTACTGCATATCCATAGATTTGTATCCATAGAGTTTTTTATGCAGGATTGGAATTTTTTGAGATTTTATAACATTCTTTCTGACTTGGTAGGATTTTTACATTTTTCGCACAGAAGTCACACAAAATTGCTTTTTTCCAATTGAAATCAGAATAAATTTAAAATAAATATCTATGTCCAGGATCGAATTCAATGGTTAGTCCTGAAATAGCATAAATAAAAAGTTATCAAATTTTTAATTTAGTCCTGACAGGTTGTTTATTTTCCTTCTATAGATTGCTCCAAAAGTCATGGAAGGGGTCGTCAGAAAAAAAAATCCTGGGAACTGTTCCTGGATATGATGTTTTTCTTTTAATGTCCGTTGGTTTTAATGTGATAGGGCAATTTGTACGTTTGTGAGGCGTGATACAAATTGCAGAGGTTGAGCAAAAAACAGTTCCGAGAAAATCACATTGAAAGAAAAAGTTGCCAATTCTTACACATTTATGGCTGTAATATGACACATACTCATTTCTTCTGCCCTGTGTTCTAATTATTGTGTGAAATGAACTTGTAGCTTTACCTCTGTGATGTTGTCATTGAACAAAAGCATATTTTTGGGCTTAAATATCGACTTTTTTTAACTTGGGAACACCACACTTGGTTTGTTTGCGTGTGGGTTCACATGCTGCTTTCCATATTTGGGGACCAGTAAGTGGATTGTGCTAATTTGTTTTTACATCAATAGAGAATTTCAAAGTAATTAGAACAATGGTAGTGATTAGTCTGAACTGGCCAATTCTTCTGTCCACAGCTAATGGTTTCCTGTGAGTGACCCTTCAATAGCTCAATTGGTTTCAAGCGGTCATGGACTAATGACTGTGCAAACAATGACATGGTTCATTATCATGCCCATGCAAACAAAGCCATGTGTCTGGCACTGTTTAAACTTTTCATTGTAAACAAAAGTTTTCAGATCAGTTATCTCATATAAATTTGATGTTCACACATTTGAGTTTTTGGGAGCATGTAGTTTAAATATCGGACTATCCAAAAATATGAAAAAGTGATTAGAGGTTATCCAAAGGTGCAGCTTCAGACCTTCCACCTTAAGGGATCAATTGCAGCTGTGAAAGTTAATTATCTCATTGTCATGATATTTTCATTGTCACATGTATTTTGGTATTGTTCTCTTCCATATCAAGCTGACAAGGTCTTATTGATATTTAACTCTTTCAATGCCAACTGTGACTTAAGTTGAACTACTCAGGATGAACTAGTCTCAATTATAAAAAGGATGCTACCTTTACATTTCTTGTGAAATGACCTTTCATTCAAGTTCCAGCATGCCTGTAGTCCCAGAGAATAAAAAGGTCCGGTCAACAACTTTCTTGGGCATACTTGGGCAAAATGTGCCCAAAGGATGCTGAGGAAAATTGTTGACTTACATGTAGTCCAAAAGTTGACAGTGAAAGAGTTAAGATAGAAGAAGTAACTGTTTACTTTATAATTTTGTAGAAAATACCTCCATGCTCCAAAGAATCTCCCCCTGTATGAAATTTTCTACTATGACAAAGTCCGAGAAGTCAAACTTCACATCAATGGTTCTCCCAGATCCACTGTTCAGATGGCACTCAGTAGACCCTACTGTTATTTACAGGTAACCAAGCAACAGGTCTTATGGTCATATCAATTTCTATGATGACCTATCCTATGATTACACTGTATGCGTTTAGAATTAATAGTAGATACAACATGGATATTGTTTTCACCAATTATGATTGTCATGATTATAGAAGTGGTTTTAACATGTAAGTTACATGATTGTATATATTTTGACACTACTGTGCATATTTGTGTGGATATTAAACAAGGGATAAACAGGTAGGTATTAAATGCACAATAGTTAATTTGCTTAATTAACAACAGAAGATAACCATACATGTACTATGCATGATTTCTAAACAATAGTTTCTTATTAAAAAAAAGTTTTACAACTGAAAAAAATATGTATTATCTTGAATATGTAAGCTTAATGAATGATCTGTTAAAAGGCAACATAAGCAAAGCATGCATTCATAGCATCCTTGCAACAATAATTTTAATGGTGTGTCATGTGGCCTTATAAACATAGATAGTGTTTCTGATTTTCTTCTCTTGTCATTCACAGAATGAAGCCTGTAATGTTTCTGTTGGGTCCATCTCCCCAGAGTTGCCAGACATCTGCATCTTGTACAAAATACATCTGGAATGCGGTCGTCTTATCAACCTTTATGACTGGCTGCAGGTATTTTCACGTTTCCAAGGGTTATACCATGCTTCTCCAGGCTTTTATTCACAAGATATTTTATTGTTTGGAAAAGCTTGTACTGTCACGCAGTGCAGTTGTCGTAAGGTATCTTTCCAGCAGAGTAGAAGTCAAAGTCGCTGGCCCTGTGCTTACGAAATTTAAAAAAAAAAAGAAGTGCAGATCATCATACATTTATGTATCTTTCCTAAATGGGCTTTATTGTAACAAGGTCTATTCTAGTTGAAAGACTGGCACACATACATTATGTATTAAGATACTGAGTCTAACTGTTAAGACCTGTCCAAAAGTAAATTTCCAAAAGTAATAAACATACATATATGCATCCATACATACATACACACATACATACATACACACATATGTATGTACATACATTCATACATACACACATGCAGGTAATGTTGGTTTTGCGTGAAAGATAGAAAGTAGGAATGCCTTAAAACAATTTCCAAAGTGTTCCAATTTTCTGCATATTTCACCCATGAAATTTATAACTGTCGATTACTATGACCAGGATACAGAATAGGACTCATAAAACTTGGATGTGCTTACTTTCAGGCATTTATTGCAGTGGTCAAGGGAGACGAGGAAACTGACACAGACATAAAGGACAAAAAGCCTGACCAAATTTTACAGTATCCTTGTTTGATTAAAAATTTGCAATAAGTATATGCTGCTTTTTTTTGTCATATTAGGTGTATTTGGAGTTATACTTTGGAAATGTGCTTTAAGAACATTATTAATAGAAAAGAAAAGCTGTGTATCTCCACCATTTGGGAAAAAAGCCTGAAAAACTCACAATGCATGTATTTTGTATGTTTGTCCTCATTGATGCGATTATAGTGACTTGATCTATGTATGATGTAAATAAGAATTTTAAATTCATGGTTACAATGAAGGTATATTGATTGGCACAATGATGTTTATAATATACATGTAATTTTTTACATATTGATTTCAAAATGCACCAAAGCAGTAAGGTTTGATTTGAAAATGATCTGTTTTAACCCTTTCTTGCTCAAAATAAGACTGAATCAACAGCTTTCTTTGGTGCCCTGTGGGCACAGTGCACCCAGACCATGGCAAGGACAGCTGTGGACCTGTGGGCACAGTGCACTCAAACCATGGCAAGGACAGCTGTGGACCTGTTGGCACAGTGCACCCAGACCATGGCAAGGACAGCTGTGGACTTGCTGCATATGATTCTGTGGAATATTCTGTATGCACTTCATACAAAATTTTCATAATGGGGATTTGGTGCAGTTGGTTGTGCATTTCCCATTCCTGGCTAGGTGGTTGGAGTTGAAGGTTGCTGGTTTGAGACCTGTCCGTTCCGTGGTCACAAAACATATATATGTATATTTTCGGTGCTCCTTTAATTTGATGCTGGTGGACTTACATATGTGCAATTCCGATCTGGGACAACTCCGAATACATTACATGTACTGGATTACATACATGTACAACAAACTGGGCTGTGTCAATTATGGCATTCACACATACAGGCCTCCATCGAACCATTCTTTTTTGAATGGGGATTTGGTGCAGTTGGTATGTGCGTTTCCTATTTTCGGACAGGTGAGTGCCGAAGGTTGCTGGTTCAAGACCCATCTGTTTCATGGTCACAAAACATATATAAAACAGATCAAATTTATGAAAAATTGGTTAGCAGACATTTGCTCATGCAGGGGCTTTAGGGAAGGTTGGAGCAGGGGAGGGTAAACAGATCCACTTTGTAGCACTGCTGACCAGAGGTTACAGAGCCTCTGCAGTATTTCTTTCTGTCTGTCTACCCATCCGTCCTCTCATCCATAAACTCCCTTTGTGAATATGATAAAGTCCACAGTTTTTTAATATTAGAACAGTGAATTGCATAATATTGTTTTTTGAATAATATGATTAATTGTATGTTAAGTGAAGGTGCATGGTTTTTTTTTTTATAGTATGAACAAGCTTTAAATATTTTCTGAAGGCTAACAGATACTTTAGTTTCAGGTCCCAACAGTGATATCTAGAATAGTTAAGCTAGGGTAGTCAAATTTATAGGACCAAGTACCTTGTCCGGAAGTAAATTCACATATAATATTGAGAATCATCAACTACTTTTTCAAGGTCACCAAGCTCTAAAGCTTTTTACTGATTGTACATAACATTCACAGAAGAGCAGAGCACTACACTGAAGCATCTTGCTCCTTCTGTGGAACAAATAATTTGAATCTACATGAATGAGAAGGAGTTATATTTACTCTCTTATATATGATTCTTGCCAAACAAAACTCTGGAGCAATACATGTAGTAAACTATTTTTTCATTTATGGAAAGTGACACTTCCACACTGTTAACCTTAACGCTAGTCAGAGCTCGTTTCATCAGGGCAGTCTCAGAACTTCAGTTTCTCGGCTTCATCAAACCAACTCAGCGAAAGACTGACCATGTTGCCAGACTGACCTGGGGGAGCTGCTGACAACTTCTGGCAATGTAGTTACTATCATGGTAACAAGCTTCTGACACTGCTGGCAATATGGTTACAAGGTCTACAGACTGGACTGACATTCCAGGCAATGTAGTTACCGTGGTTACAAAGTCAAGAGACAAGATAGACCTCAGGGATACAACAGATTTAAGCTTTTTTTTGTATATCAGTACTTTTTTGTACAGCCTAACACAGCCATGTATATTTTGCTTGTAACTGCCAATGAGGGACCTGCTATTCAGATATCTGCTCTCAAGACATCGGAATAGCAGGTATCTGCTCACATTCAGTTTTTTTCCATGTATGAATGAGGTTAGCACTTGGATATATTCAGTTTGTCTCTGTTTTACATCATGTAGTATTTCTGTCCTGGCACTGACAAATTTCCATACCTTGGGGTGCTCATTTTATCCTGTAATTGGCCTATCTTCCCAAACCTAACAAGAGCACTGTTACTGTCATGTGTCAAGCTGTCTTTGCATGTATGGGTGAATTTACGTAGTTAAGTTGCACGTGTAAGGTGACTGATCAAATTTCATTTTTTCTTTTTTCGTGTCCAGATTTTCTTCAAACTTGGTGGGTATGTACCATGGGTAGGCCAGCTGAGCATGAACTGTGCAGCCCCATTGTTCTAAAGATTTATTGCTTTTCAGGAAGCTGTTTTACAGGCCTTTTTCCAATCAAAATCAAGTCCTTTCTAATAAATATCATTGTAAACAAAACTTATGTACATCACAGATTCTTTGCCATTTACTGTATAATACTGATACATCCAGGTAATATGTGTGCCGTAAGAATATATGCATGTGTACATCAATCCCCAAGATGTGTTCATTTGGAGCCATAATGTATGAGAGAAATTTGACCCGGTACAACTCCTGCATCCTTGATGATGCATAGAAGAAATACATTTGAGAAAGTGAATAGAAGTTGATTTTATTAGAATCCTTGGTTTGCAGAACAGTATTGATTTAATGCTTTCAATGCCAGCTGCAACTAAAGTTGTACTTCAAACGAACTGCTCTGAATTATAATAAGGGTGCCAGATTTATGTTCCTTGTAAAAGGACCTTTCATTCAAGTACCAGTGGGCAAGTGGGTACATAGAATAGTCCAGGTCAACAGCTTTCCTTGGTGTGTTTTTGGGCACATTGTGCCCAAAAACACTGAGGAAAGCTGTTGACTCTGTCCAAAATGTGGCACTGAAAGGATTAAAAACAACAAAAAACTTGACAGGGAACTTTTAATACTGAAACAATAAATGGAATTTTTAAGAAAATGGATTCATGAGGATCCTATGTCTTCAGTAAGATGAAGAATTACATGTAAACATTAAAACCACTGTGGGCCTATCCTCCATCTTCTGTTTCAATACCCGTTAAACAAATGTAGCCACCTCATTTCAGTATGCCATAATGTTTTAAATTTTGAAAATACTCCCTCCACAAAAACACTGTATTTTGTTGGAATTGTTAGTGTTTCACATTTTAAATACCCTGAAAAGGAACCACTTTAAAGTGACCAAGATTGTTGTGGTGAAAAGGGCAAATTTTTGTCCATCTCTGCAAATTTCTTCATACCATACATTTTTTTCTCTATCTTTTCAGCTTAATAAAACCAGTACTTATGATCCAAGCAGTTCTGAACATACTGTAAATAAAGATAAATATACAATTTCCACAGAACGTCTTTTATTTTTGAAAAATTATTTTGGTGCTGCTTAGAAGTTTGAAATGTTAAAAATGCATATTGTTAGGTGATATTGAACCTAATGAAATTGAAAAACAATAGAAGAGATTACTTTGTGTCAAAATTTTCAAGACAAGTTCCTTCAAAGATATAATACATGATGGTGTCAGTGTGAATATAAACACTGTAATATGTATTATTTCCTTGTGCTTACTTATGCTAATTGCTGATAAATAGTTATTTTCCCAAGATTGCTGTGTCCCATTTAATACACCATTAAAATACATTGCTGAGTGGGACGGATCATTGTACACCTCATTATTAGAGTAATGTTTATCTGTGATATTAGGGTCCCATAGGGGAAAAAATGGTATCTATAAAATACACAGTTTTTGTTTTGAGTTTTACAGCATGCAATCCTTGATTTTCATTTTGTCTGGAATTTCACCGACCAAAACTGTTTTTAAAAAAACTTTAAAAATTAAAAAATAATAATAATATTGGTCTTTCATGAAAATTATGTATTGGAAAAGTCACAGTTTTCACCAGGGTTGAATATACATATACTGACATCAAAGGTGTTTGGTTTTAGTGCACATGTATTTGAAATCATAAGACCCTAAATTCCAAAAAAATATATACATGTAGTTATATAGCAGTATTTTCAAAACTAAACTAATGTGTCTATTGAAGCAAGTCAATGGGAATTCCTTGTGAAAAGAGGATGCTTTGCCAAGGCCATGTTAACTTTCTATAGGCCTTGGTGTGAGATAAATGATTTTGATCAAATCGTATACATGTTGTATTTACTGTAAAAAAGCTGAAGTCTGTCAACACTGAAATTTCTGCAATAAATCACTGAAATTATGAATAGCTATGATCATTTATTGTACAAAATGAACTGTGAGTGTATATAAGAGACTGTTTTCAGAAAATTGGGTAAATATGTTCCAATCATGCATGTGTTTGATGCTATACCTGATTGGTTCATTTGTAGATTTATCTAATTCAATTGGTTTATTTAGACTGAGGGTATTCATGAAGACTTATTGTATTAATTATTTATATTTGCTAGTGAGCTCATATTTGTATTTCCTAAGGAGTTAATAAATTGTTTAAGTACATGTAAAGCATTTGACAAATTTCATTTTGTTTGTGTTATGTATGTTGGATATATGAATAAGTTTAATTTGTTTGTTTATGAGTGTTTACACAAATGGTGGAGAATCACAAACTCCTGGATGGAGATTGGTGGTGGGTTTATATAAATATCTAGAAGCTGTGTCCAGATATGAACCTAGCTGCACCCAGACTCCACTTCATTTTAACCTTAGTAAAGGTGTAAGTCAGTACAGCTGAAGATGAAAAGACTTAATAGCAGGCCACTTCATCATGTTCATATTGATTGAAAAGGCCAAAATATGCTGCAGTTAAAACATGTTTACACATCATTGATTTTCATGATGTGGGCACCATGTTGAGAGACTATTTCCTGTTAACATCAATGACAAATTGATCACATTTGATTAATGTTTATGTTTTCAAACATGGACAAGCCTTCAAAAAGGAACTTTGTGTATTCATGCAAGTGTACATGTGTTTGAAGCTTAGCTATAAAATCCATGTTTGTGTAATTCTGTGCATTCTTTAACCCTTGTTATGCCTAATATCAGGACAGGAGTCTGCTCTCTTGTAAAAATTATTCGTATTGGTTTGAATGTTGTTGCAAGCTTCATTTTACTCACTGGGGAACCTGAAAAAAGGGTAATGCGGAATTGTTATGACATAGCGGAAGTATATGATCATGTGAGCGCCACCGTGAATCCTGTCATTCAAGTAAAAATGTTGATGACTCAACTATTATGAGTAAAGAGTGATATTGGAAACATTGATGATGGTCTTAAAGAAAGGTGACCTTGCCTGATGGCATTCGGCAGGTCACAAGAACACTTCAGTCTGTACATCAAAGGTCAACTGAACACTGGACTATCACAGTCCTCTGGGTTTTATATTTTTATTCATTCATTCATTTATCTGCTTCCACGGCTACGTAATTTAAGTATGAAATTCTGGATCAATGTTATGTGCACTACTGTTTAATAATAATAATAATAATAATAATAATAATAATAATAATAATAATAATAATAATAATAATAATAATAATAATGATAACAATCATAAGGGCGCTCATAACATCTGTACATATGTGGGCAGAAACATTAACCCGACCTTTCGCAGCTTTCAAATCAAGCAGTTTCAGCTGCACACAAATCTGAGCTGGACAGGCCGCTTTGCCCAACCAGGACATTATAAGTTTACCTGAAGAGCTCCTCCAGTCACCAGGGTGGTTGATGACCCATTTTTCTACGGATCTCTGAAACTCCTTCAGGTTCAGTGAACCCAGCGGGATCACGTTTACTATTGGGAAATAGCGTTTGCTCTCTCTCTCTCTCTCTCTCTCTCTCTCTCTCTCTCTCTCTCTCTCTCTCTCTCTCTCTCTCTCTCTCTCTCTCTCTCTCTCTCTCTCTCATCTCTCTCTCTCTCTCTCTCTCTCTCTCTCTCTCTCTCTCTCTCTCTCTCTCTCTCTCTCTCTCTCTCTCTCTCTCTCTCTCTCTGTGTGTGTGTGTGTGTGTGTGTGTGTGTGCCATGTATATTAAGACCACCAGTTTACAGACCCGTTTTGGTTTATCCCAGCTGAATTAAACTATTTCCCCATTAAGGCCACTCCCCAATTAAGACCACATTTTTCAGTCCCTTAGGTGGTCTTTACAGGGAGATTCCACTATATATGTACAGATGAACGTTTTGTATTTTTTAACTGAATTGATCCTCTGTATGTTTGAATGAGGAACACAGGGTGGCCGATCATAGGATATGGAAAAATTGTCTCTTATGCAGTTACTGGCAAATGTGACCAACATTGTGTAGTCTTGATATACCAATAATCGCCCATTGCTGACGGTGTTTCAAAATTCTTTTATCAACCGTATAGCTGATTTAAAAAAGTGAGCAAACAAACAACCCCCCCCCACCCCCCACCCCCCCAAAAAAATCGGTGATGTCGTAAACGCAATCAAATTCAATCAAACCCTGAGCGTCTACTGGTGCTGTAAATGACAGGGAAGTACAGGAATATGAAAAAAGAAAAAAACTGAGGAAATGACACAACTATACTTAAACTGCATAGACCTGAGCATAATAATTCTACAAAAAGAAAAAAAAAACCACAAGAATAAAACCAAAAAGTACTGTTTCGGTGCTCCAGTAGGCTCCGAGAGGGAGGCTAGTCTGCTTGAAACCTTCAGTCTACAGGCGATGTCTGAGGGAAAGACTACGTGGCAAAAATGCATAAAAGCAGAGCTTTGCAAAGAATGTTACGCCAGTGCTTGTGTATAAGCGACCAGAATTATATATTCGAAGATTCTATTGTACAAGTTCAGCTATTTCTATATTTTTGCTAGTCTTGTTCTACAATTATAGATCTGTTTGCGCCACATAGCATCAAAAGTATTGCTTCTGTTTGACACAAACATACCACCAGCGCTACAATCACGAGCACATCCAAATTATGCGTGCAAAAGCATTGTTGTATCCAACACGTAACTTAAAAATTAAGCTCTTAATTGAAGTAGTCCACATAGGGGAATAATACACCACAGAATAATAAGAATGAAATTGCATTATTTTCTCCTCTTCAATATAATGACTGAACTTCCTTAAAATATTTGCCTGCACATAAACGTCCTGGTCTGACGACGACAATCATCGTCATCTTAGCACTAGATGTATAGAAAGACTGCAAGGCATTTATGTACATTGACGCAACCCTATTGACCACTGAGGTATGTCTTCGGAATTTTCTGTAATTTACACTCAAATGAATGAATTTCAAAACGCGTACAAGTTTTATCCACATCAACAAGAATATCGTGTGTGTGTGTGTGTGTGTGTGTGTGCGTGCGTGCGTGCGTGCGTGCGTGCGTGTGTGTCGAGTATTATAAGTTTGTTCACCAACCGCAGAAGCATTACCAAGGACAGAACACTAGGATTCAGAAACGAGATCCCTTGCAAGATTTGCAGTCAAATTAGAAATTTTGGGGCGTTTCTGGTTCCGCACAATGCACCAGTGACAATGCGAGGAGCATTTGTCTAGTTTCTCTTCATCGAGGTACGGTACAGTCACTCTATACTGAGCTGTCGTATTCGAGTACCGGTCTGACAAAAGGAGATTTGTCTATCTATTGTAAGTTTCAAGTTCTTCATCATGCTAAATAATTTACTAGATTTGTTACGACTATCAGAAATATGATCATACCACCTCAAATTCGAGCGTATTGTGAGTCCAAGATGTTTATGTTGCTGAACATGTTGCAATACATGACATTGAAAGAGAATAGCAGGATGATTAATTTGATTTATTTTATGCGTGATGAGCGTAGAGTTCGTCGTAAAGACATTGAAGGTCACAAGCTAACCTTTGGACCATTAATCAATATCTGACAGATGTGAATTTCTAACTTCGGCTGCGGTAATGTGATTATCAATATTCAAATACAAAGTTGTCAGCAAACAATTTACATTAGATCAAATGAGATCTATAATGTCCTTGATATGATTGAGAAGGATGAGGTCCAAGTATGGAACCTTGTGGCACACTAGCACAAATTTTACTCCAGCTAGAGAACTGGCCTTCAAATAAACACACGTTCATAACGACTGTTTAAAAAGGTCGACAACCGATCATAAAGGTTTTCGTCAATAGCGGCTCTCTTTGGTTTATACACAAGGCTGGTCGAAATATCAAACCTTGTCAAAGGTTTGGCCAATATCAAGAAAAATTAACCGTACTTCTTTTCGTTGATCTGCAGCCCAACCTAACTCATGATAGATGAGCAGCAACTGATTTACAGTTGGATCGCACGGTATAAAATCGGAATGATGAGCAGAGATAACGATGATTGTAACTGGAGTATGCTTGATGCAACTACGTCTTTCATTCAACCTTCAAAAAGGTTCTCCAGGTTCTTAGAACTTAATTTGGATTAAGATTCTTTTCAATATGTAACTGGTGACTGTTCATACCTGTTGTATTTACATGTTGTCTTTTTCTCTTTATGTGTACTTATTTTTTTCTCGTATTGTCTATTGTACAGCTTGAAGCTTCACGTTTATTGTATCTACAAGAGGAGAAGAATTCATATTAACCGCAACGCTATCTTTCCAATCCTCAGTAAAGAAATAAAGTTTGTTATAGTTGATAACGATGTTATCCCGAAAAAATTAAATACAAATTTAAACACAATCTTTTCAACTGCCTTTCCAATGTAACTGAGTATAGACACAGGTTTGTAATTTTTAATGAATTCCCAATATGTGTGTGTGTGTGTGTGTGTGTGTGTGTGTTTGTTTTTTGTTGTTGGTTTTTTTGTTTTGTTTTGTTTTTTGTTTGTTTGTTTTTTTTATGGAAAAACATTCGTTTTTTTCGAGGCTGAAAGGGGTTGTTGTGTGGCAAGTGATACGTTAAATAGTGTGACAAGTGAAGAAGAAATAGCTTTAGCGGCTTCTTTGAAAAATCTTGCAGTAATGCCGTCAGGTCGCCCAGAAGCTTTGGTTATGTCACGACTTGAAAATACCTCAAGAAGGTCGGCCTCTGTGACAGTTATTAAGTTGGTAGTAAATGAGGAGGATCAGTATGTCCAGGCAAAAAGTATATGTGTTAAAATTGTCAATTTTGATGTGTAATCAGAAATATGCTTACCATCACGTATGAAGAAAGATTGTTCAAGATTGCTTTCGATTCAAAAAGTATTTTACTGTGTACCACCAGCATTCAGTTTTGCTTGCAGGGTTTTTTAAGTCGTTAAGGAGCTTATTATACTCTTCCTCAGCAAGTGTGAGCTGCTGTTGATTTAAATAACGATTTTCGGACGCCACCAGACCAAAAGCTTCAACAATTTGCACGTACTAATTTTCTTGCACATTATTCAAGCTAATCGCATTACCGACTATTCAGCTATATGCTTCGGTCAAATAATGTCCAATATTCCAAATCATGAGCGCGATAACCATGGTTAGTCGTCTGCTTCCTCCAATTTCAAATTATGATCACAGTGTTATGGGTGCCAACCTACTGTTGAATAAAAAAGAGAGATCACACATTTCGACTGCGTATTTGGGATTACTGGTAAAGTGGTTTTTGATGCTCTGAGAACCCTCTACCGAGGTGTATACTGTGCCTGAAGATGTTGATCTTGTTGCGATTCCTGTTCCACAATATTAATGGATACAGCGACACAATCTGTTCCAAACAGACATATAGAAGTTAGTCCTTATGGTTTATCATGGTGCAATTCCCGCATTCGCTCACCTACGTGTCAGATTTAAAGGGAATATAAGAATGCAAAGAATCTTTATTTCAATAGCAGTTGGTTTAAACATATTTTGTTAAGGCAATTGGAAAACAGACATAGCCTATACAAATTCCTCTTGCATAAAAAAAGGAGTAAAATACAGGGTATGGTGTAAAAGGTAATGGCACAAATCACAGGACAGTACATTAACGGACACATAACAGAATGCAAGATAATGACACCACCAGACGTCACAGATAGTGGGCCGAGTAATGAGTAGTTTGCATTGACTGTAAGAGATGAATGATACCAACAGTCTTTGAAATAGTCTTTTACAAAAGTAATGATGTTTGCCCGCACGTGGCCACTTAAATGGTAGGCCTACCCATATCTGTATAACAAAAGTCGTAATATTAACTGTATAATTATATAAACTACCAAGTGAAACCAATGCGGGCTTCAGTTGAATCTGCCAGTGCGGATAATATACGCATGTACAGATTCAAAGATAGCTAAATTAGCGGCTTTTGAACACTTTAAACTTCCATTTAGTACTGTATTTAATGTAAACGGAGCCTTGGTTATAATAAACATTTGAAGAGTGTTACGTTCGGTAATGAAGCGAGGACATTCAAAGAAAAAATCGTAGGAATAGCAGTTGATATGAACTTCATTTTGCCAAGTTCAAAATCCAGACGTCGAGTGATGTGTGGAACCTAAAAAGCGACACCGCCACCCTCCGCGTTATCAAAGTAATCTTTTCTAACAATATCATAATAGCCAGGTATACGTTTAGATTTACTAATGTGCAGAATTTAGAGAATGGAGTTTCTGACACAGAAATTGTAAATTTCTGACACAAGGTCCGTTCGAATATAGTTCGGTTCATTTGGTAAAAGACTATGTGCATTTGAATGACAACATGATATGTCATTCAAGTGCTGTTCAAGACCTGGGTTTTCATTCCATCTCCTGCTAAGAGTATCAGCAGACTTTAAACTTGAGAAAAAAAAGTTTTTGACAGAAAAATTATGGCAATTTCTCGCACATAGTCTGTTCCAGTACAATTCAGTTTATCTTTTGACAGACTATGACCATTTAAATGACATGATGAAATGTCAT
This sequence comes from Hermodice carunculata, assembly GCA_964020975.1. Classification (NCBI taxonomy): domain Eukaryota; kingdom Metazoa; phylum Annelida; class Polychaeta; order Eunicida; family Amphinomidae; genus Hermodice; species Hermodice carunculata. The sequence continues at coordinate 75,897,417 of OZ026614.1, read as the reverse complement.
TCACGTGCTGCTAAGGGCGTGAGTTTTCGTGAACATCTCCAGCTAATGGTATCAATAGAATACTAGTAAAAATATATGTTCGAACTAAAGTTACTGTCTATGTAAAATCCATGAACATATACATTTTCGACATTTTTATTACATGCTTGCGTCAGAGCACCATAAGATGCATAAATTTGTACCATCTTGGTCTGAAATCTTGCTAAAGAATGGCGCATCTTATCATCTTGACCTTCCCTCTGTGTGTGCTCAGGAGCAATATATTTGTAATTTTCGTAATATAAATTCATTCAGCTTCTGGACTGAAACTGGAACTATCTCGTTGACCATTTTTGTGTATTTGGTGTGCCATGAGTGGTGGTAGAAAATCTTTTGTCACTTGTTAGCTGGGACTCCAGCATGGCCGCTGAAGTCCAACAGGCACATTGGAGAGCAGATCTTATAATGTGAACTCATTTTACTTCATTCGATAAATGAGAAATTGCACGGTGTGGATGAGGAATATATCAATGTGAAACAAGTGGTCCAAAATGTTGTAATTTAGGCGAGAATTACCCATTATTTTCATGTCAATAGAGTTCACTAATCAAAATGGACCAATCCAACAAAACGTCTGAAATGGTGAGGTATTTATACAATGAAGAAATACCTAGCACCGTCAAAAAAATAACATTATTTAGTCATTAAGTCTCGTTTCAGCAACAGGTAAACTTAGAATTTCAGAGTAGTTTCAATCTCGTTGCCATCAAAATTATATTAATTGCAACTTTTCGTATGTGCAGTGTTTTGTAACGTGTGCTACATGGCATTTCCTTGAACTGTGGTAAGTACTTTAAGAAATACAAACCTAATTTTTGCAATATGAATGAAACAGTTCAGAAACGTATTTTGGTCGTTGGGTTTGGTCATTTGTAGCGAACAACGAAAACACACAGCAAATATTTGAGTTGAGCTTTTTCTTTGCTACCATGTCATGATACAAGTAGAACTCCGCAATTCCGTTCAAAAGTCTTTTTTTCTTTCTCTTTGTTAAGAAACAATTAAGCATAAAAAGCACATGCGCCAAGATAAAATCTCATCTCAACAGGTGTAATCCCATCTCGAGAGTCAACAAACACAACGATCAAGGTATTTGCACACAGGTTTGATAATCTTAATTGTCTTGAAATTGTTGTTTTAAAAGTTTTTCTTAATTTCTTTTGCTATGAACATTCAAACACTTCGCACCGTAATCTTTTCAACGGTTGATCGAAGCATGGAGGTATTAACCGGATCGAAGCTTCAATCCAACTATAGCACATGAACTTGTAGACAATGCAAGCCTCTTTGGTAGTTTGTTAAAAGACTGGTACTTGCCATTATCTTGTGTTTGTTCAGGGTAGTCATAGCCACCTGTAATGTCAATTATGAGCTGCCGATCGAAGCGCGAGTCAGACTCAAAAGACCCAGATACAATGCCACACAACAATCATGGAGAAATGCATGAAGGACACTGAGTTAAAATGCATGTTTCCGATGCCCATCTGAAATAAAAAATGTTTTTGGTTGACATAGATCCCATTGTTCTTCGTGTTTGGATGTAATCTGTGAATCTTCTCAGGAATAATGTAACACCGGTGCTGTGTCAATGCCTCAACGGAATTACTTTGGCAATGACACATCCTTTCATGTCACATAAATGCGGTTCATGTAGTATTCAAAATAATATCGGTGGGGTCCTAAATAATTCATCACAAACACAATAAACCGGATATCCACATTTGAGACCTCGGGGTGTACTTACTATGTACTGGAAGATGACCCCTTATTTTGGAACCTGTGTGAAGTTGTGAACTACCACTTCATGCACCCAGCTTCAAATAAAAGGCCAGGACAAGAACAGAAGGTTCTAGTCCTGCCTAAAAGAGGGCACTGCAGTCACTGGAGGGCTAGGGTTGTGTATTCGCATTATTTTACATTGTAATTGGCAACTTAATAACTTGACAAAAACTGCACATAGAGACACCAAATTTCGCACAGTAAATTTAGATGCGTAACTTAATACATCATAAAAATCAGTCATATAACCACAGCTACCAAAGTGACCAGTTTATTTAAGGTTACTGTAACATGCAAACCAATGGAAATACACAGCTCTAGCCCTCCAAATTTTTGTGTATTCATTTGTGTATGGGGGCCAATACACACTTTAGAGCTAATTTTGACCTTTCCTGTTGACCCCCTTGGAGAGAGAGAGAGAGAGAGAGAGAGAGAGAGAGAGAAAGAGAGAGAGAGAGACGGTCAGGGTTTTTTTTAAAAAATCAGCTAATAATACTCTATGAGCCTACTGAATCACTGAATTACTACTTTTGGGTTTTATTCTTATATTTTTTTCGTTTTGTACAATTATTATGCTCAGGTCTATGCAGTTTAAGTAGTTGTGTCATTTCCTCATTTTTTCTCCCTTTTTTGTACTTTCTTGTTATTGAGAGAGAGAGAGAGAGAGAGAGAGAGAGAGAGAGAGAGAGAGAGAGAGAGAGAGAGAGAGAGAGAGAGAGAGAATAACCCTTAGATGGCCAGAACAGGGGACCACAGAGGAGGGGGAGGAGGAGAGGAAATGCTCGATTTGGGGCAAATGGGAAATTTGAGTGGATTTTGAATGAATGACAAATGTTTCTTTTTTCACGAATGTGTAGAATTTTGATCCCACTTTTAGGCTAACTATAGAACTTTGACACTCTAAAGTTTTTGGAAAGACATGCATATAGAATATAGGGATCAAGGTGTCCAACAATGAGCATCTGAGCCCTTATCATGATCCAAGTAGCCCCTCCTCCCCCTTCTCCCAGTCAGTTTTGAAGCACCGTCGCCCTTCTAAGATGGACCTGCAAGGTTCTATAAGCAGAGTGGGCATCATGAAAGAAGTGCCGGTATTGTATATTTAAGGCTCATCGGGCCTTACTGCTGCATCATGATTAAGAACCAAAGGACCTTTTGATAGCAATGACACATCCAGCTTCATTAAATTAAGTTAGAATGCCGATAAATAACATATCCGTCGTACCGTAATTTGCACATAAAAATACATAAGTTTAATTCAAGTGGCCATCTACGTGAGATTTTAAGACTGACCTTGTTTTGTTTTGCAAGCAGTGTATTTGTGCTGCTTCGCAATTTTCTACTTATCAAACGAAAATGTACCTTTTTTGGCCAAACATCCGCATTATAAATCAGGAATGTTTGCAGTGTTTGGTGTTTGCTTTAGGACATGGCAAATTCTGTGTCCCTTAGTTGGGGGGGGGGGCTTTTGTTTCCTAAGTTGTAAAACATTTCGCTGTTTATTTGGCGTGCTGATGCTAGCCAAAAGGCACCCCAGGCCCATAAACAACTTGCCTGCGTGTTACGTGCATAAAAGCTGCCATCCTGTAATTAAGACTCCGTATATAGGAGCGGTATATAGTGCCAATACTTTCCTTCTGATTTGCACTCAATTATTGAACGCAAATATTGTGAATAATATCCTGAGGAAATGTTTGAAAATACGCATATGAACTGACACTCGCCTCTGTGGAACTCTCAAAATGCACTGGATTAAAGCGGCAATCCTGCGAACGGGGCCGGTCGGTGCAGGTTTAAGTCAAGACACATTAAACCATGTTTCTACTGTTCTTACCAATGGTTTATTTTTCTATGATTTCCGTATAGATCACAATTTGCTTTCTCTGGTCTTGGAACTATGCGTAGCTATTCTACTTAGAAATTTCAGATGTTTTCCTCGCATTTTACAACAATTACAACGAACGGACCCGGTAGGATTCCAACCTCGACAGGTCGTCGGAGCTGAATCTTTCTTTTTGTGTTGGTCGAACTACTGGCACACACACACACGTCATAGCTGTCAACTCCCCCCTTCCGACCTTGAGTCTCCCGGTTTCGAGCCCACAAAATTTATTAAAACGACAGCATTTTGTGGCAAATTTTGCCATTTTGTTTGTTTTCATGCACTTTGCAAACAAATCTCCCGGTGACGGAAGTTTGGAGGTTGACACATATGACATGTTGTTGCAAAATATGCCCAGGCGCTAATGTTTTGATCATTCTGTACTGGTCAGAAGATGCATAACCAGAAAAAAAAAAAGGAAAAAAAAAAAAAAGAGATTTTCCCCACGATGCATAGTTAACGTGCCGTCCACGACGCTGACTGTGCGTACCCTTGCTCTCATGCTCAAAACGCAGTCTTTTGCACATGGACGAGCACAGTATATTAAATAAACGGCCTTATAATTTACGGCAATTCACCTTTATGTATCGTCGCTTATATTTGAAATTTTCCCGATCATTTCTGATATCCTGGTTTACATTCCAATTTGTTACACCATCAAATTTATACATGTATATGAACATTTCATTAAGCAAGAAGTTTTTCGTTTTGGTACCTCTTTATCATATAAATACGCAATATCAAGTATTGCTCAGCCATTGCCTCCTCTTTTGTAAATATAAATAGGTTTCTTTTCGTTCGAGATCTGGTTTAAGATCTGCTTGATCACACCACCTTGAAAATGGTAAGTTCAGCTTTTCTTTTCCATTAAAAGTCTTAATAATAAATAGGCCTAAATAAACAAACAGACAGATAAATTGACAAATTAGTATTTAATATTGGAGATCCGTCATGAAAATTGTTCCGTCCCTTATTTCAACTCTTTATAATCATATATAGACCAAAATGTTCTGATTTCTGACATACAAAACTCTGTACATGTTTTTGACTGTACCAGTAAATCAATATTCTGTTCAAGCAACTCCTTATCAATCATTCGGGTGTAAGCACTTCAATTTAGCATGTACGGGAGACTAGGGAGAATTGGAACACTTCCGAGTCAATGCCCTGTATCTTCTCCTGGTGCTAATTTTCTTCATTCTTGAAATATAAATGTTTGTGTGTTTGCTAATCTTTGTTGTATGTTTGTGTATTACTGCATGCATGTGTCTGTACATAGCTACGCGTATGTGGACATAAATAAAAGTTGACTATAACCCACCGGTAAATGTTCCATCCGACTCCAGGGGGTAGGTTCAAACTGTTTCTTCTAACCCCACGGGCAGCTTGAACCTGCTCTACTAAACCCCATGGGTAGGATGAAACTGCTTCATCTTACTCCAGGGGCAAGTGGAAACATGTTCCATATTACCCTAGGGCAAGCTGAAAATAAGGCACACTTGAATCATGTTTCAACACTCTCCATGCACCATATGTTTCAACTCACCCCTTTGACTGCTCATGTACATTTTTCCATACTGTAGGAATACACATCAACTAATCTCTATCACAATTAGCGGTGCTAACTCTCTGCTACCTGGGGATTTGATACCCCTGGGTAACTCAGATTATTATTTTATTGTGTAAAGAATGTGACAAAAGTTTTTTTGAAAGGAAATGTTTACTGGAGAGGTAGAAAAACAAGCATTGCATTCCCTATCAAACACATAGTTTGATACCAAACTTAGCTTCACATAGTAAAGTTTGCTTAGAATCAAAGGTACCACCCACAGGTGCAAAAATTGGAAATACATTTATGGGGAGCAGTTATCATTAAAGTTACATCTTACCCGCAGTTACCATTAAAGTTTCATCTTACCCCGTGTTCAAACTCTCCCCAGTGTCCCCAACATTGGTATTAGAATAAAAATAAGAGTTGAGCAAATAACTGTGTGTCTCCAACACCTTGTTCAAGCCACACATGCCCAAAACCGTAAGAGTTTAACACTGACTTGTTTAACATTTTATAACAAGCATCAAAACATGTCAACACAATATACACAATATAAAGCCTGACATGAAACTTGACAAAAGTGACTACTTTAAACATGCATTGTATATATAATATGACGACCGTTCTGTTTATAAGACAAATAAAGACATCTACGCCTCTCGCCGTTTCATCTTAGTTGGCAGACAATTTGAATAGAAATAGGCGCTCAAATAATTAATTTTGTCCTTGTCGAGACCTACACACTCAGGGTGGTAATTGTAGTCACAGGCTTTGCACATAATGTATACGCTAGGAGTATCAGGAAGTTTACAAATACAAATAGCTCAATTTATACTGACTTTTTAATTTCCTTTTTTCTTCTCCTAGTAGGATTTTTTTTAGTTGCAGGAAATGGCATGAATTATTTCTCTTCCAGGCACTTTTATTAAGTGTGTTTCTAGTTGCTTTTTTATATCATAATGTTGTTCATTGACTTTAAGTCCATAACAAATGAATGTAGCGTTTGCAATTGCAAATACTCCGCTGTCATAGCCATTTCCCTGCAATAAAATGTCTGCAAAATCTGCGATAATAAAGTTATTATCAGTGTCTAGGCTTGCAATAATTCGTTTTTCTGTCGAAAGGATGTCTGAAAGCGCAGTCAGAAATCCTGATGTGATAATCCGGATATGGCTGACCGTGAGCTGGTGCGAACCGCCGTCCCTTTGCATAAGATTAAACATCTCCCGTTGCATAAGATTAAACATCTGTAAAAAATTTATTGAATTTGGATTACCTTTGACCTTTAGAGGTCACATGTAATTTACAAAACTGTGCAGTGTGACAATAGCCAAAATTTGAGCCCGTCATCATCCAAATCCGGTTTGACCAATATATGGCTGAGTGAAAATTTCAAAGGACCAACTGACCTTGACCGTTGACCTTTAGAGGTCACATGTAAATTACAAAAAATGTGCAGTGTGACAGTAGCTACAATTTGAATCCATAAACTGCGAGAAGGTGAGATGACTGAAGTGGGAGTGTGTGGGGAGTCTTCCTTTCAGCGATCGCATGCGATCAGAGATCTCTAGGGTTTTTAAGGGGGGGGGGAGGTTGTTTTAATTATTCGAACAATTTCAATCTCGGCTTCCACGAAGTTAAAGAGAACTTTTTTCTCCAAATCTGAAAAAGACTGTTAGCTTATCTTTCTCCATTTTCTCCCACTCTTTGTCTGACAGTGGTACCGATACACATGTACATGTACATGTAAATTGTATGCCACAAACACATATTTGTCAGGGGACCAAGCGACAAACATCAGTAAGGTTAAGCACATAAAAATGCTAGAGAAGTGGTCACTGTGTGACCAGTTCTAATTGGCATATACATGATATTGTAAGTTGGAGTCCCAAGTCTTGCCTTCAACCCTTGAAAGTGAAACCACTCTGATTTGACCATGGTTTATGAGGCATTGTTACCTCCACAAGCCACAATCAGGCGACCATGAGTTCTCTGTTTTACCCAAGATCACCTTGTAAAGTCCTGTAGACTTTTTCTGCAGTTTTAATCCTAAGAAAGGGTTATCGCAAAAATTTGAATCCCCAAAATTATCACATCTAGGTTTTCAGTGGCTGTAATTGTTTGGGCAAGCAGGAGTAATTAATTATAGTGACAACATCAGAGCCTCTGAAAAACTAAGGTCTGTTTATACTTACACCTGGTTTGTACCTCTAACATATTTACAACGGTATATAAATGGGAATGTAAAAAATGAAGCATGACAGTGGACTACAACGGTATATAAATGGGAATGTAAAAAATGAAGCATGACAGTGGACCACAATTGAGAGTGTCTTCTGTCGCTCTCAGTGTTTAAGGAAAATACCTTGATGCTTTCTTAACAACCTTTTGATGACCTGAAGACTTGATGAGTCAGATGTGTAAATACATTCTGACGATTTCTGGTGACATCTCCTGCTTTAATGACTTTATAATGTTTTCCTCATATGCCAAAGGAATGTAACCGGTAATTGAGTATACATAAGCCATGTATGTCTGAAATAAAGAGCTTTTTCCATCTAGCCATCAATGAAGTGAGTTGGGCTTTTTCATGGAGCGTCTGGAGAGTGGAACTGTGCTTAACAGTGAATCTTCTCACGCAAGTCGGGAGCATTATCGCCCCAGCCCAAACATACGTCAACCTTGGGTTGGACAAGTTTACATTGGCAAGCTTGCCAGGATTGTTACATGTGATTTTATTGGACCTAATCGAACTTTAGTATCGAGGTGTGAATGTTAACAACACAGATAGTATATGGATGCAGTCCAGTGGGAAGCACTCACAAACAACTTGGCTGGACTTAAATGGTGTCAGGAACAGAAGCATACAGTAATTTTGCCAGTGCAGACATACTCTATTCCACTAATGTAGGCCGGCCCTATAACTGAATAATGAACTCCTACAAAGTGTCAGATGTGAAAGGGTTCTGCCTTTGTGTGTTGGATATTAAAGATAGATGGCATGAGATGTGTGACCATGTCAGATTTCGAAGACTTTGACAGTTTGCTCTGGACTGATCCCACAGTGAAGAAGCGGGACCAAGAACATGCAGCCCAGTTAAGAGAATTTATTAGGCAAGGTGGTAGAGTGCATCCATGGGGATCAAAGTTGCTGAAAGAAACAGATAAACTAAAAAGGATTCAGTTTTGGGGGGGGGGGGAAACAAAATCTGAGTGAATTTGGGACTAAGTAGATGCAGAGTGTGAAACCAGTATAGGCACTCCATTTCAGTGAGATTGATCAATTTGGGGACATTAGCTGCTGAAATTTCGCCTCCTCGTCCCAACTATGCAGGCCATCCAGAATAGGTGTAATGAACTTTTCGACTTAAGATTGTTAGCTCTTGGCACAGCAGGATATTAGGTGCAGGGTAAAACAGTACCAGAATTATGGCGTCAAATAGTCTGTGTTAAGAACCACCTCTACCAGACTGGTCAGCTGCCTGGAAACTGTGGTGATTGGGCCTTCAGACCCTGGATGTGGCCTGAATATATACCATTTGTCGATCCGAACAATGGGGACCCCAAAAGAGGTATCAAGAAACCCGGTAAAAACGTCTTATGCCTTACATATGCTCAACTGTGCTGGAGGATACTGAATGTTCCTCAGGACATGGGACAAAATGTGGTTAACATGACAAGGGCGTATCAGTACCAACTGTTTGAGAACATGCCTCAGATATTTCCCTGGATATGGATGGTTCCAACAATCAACCAGTTACAGCAGCATCTATGAGTAGGAGCACATCCAAAGATTATTACCTGTCTAACTACAAGCCCACTGACTGTTTACTCATGGAACAGGAGCATGGTAAAAAGTGGCTCAGCCAGGGCTCACTTTCAGTATATGTTGTTAAGTTTACTTTTTATAGGTTAAATTTTGGTCACGTTTAAGGTTATTCACATCAGTTTACATGCTTGTGTTGGTGTATATACGTATGGCACCATCCCGTCTGTATGAAGCATAATGACTGAAGGCACTGCTTGAGCCACGGAATGTTACTGATTATGCACCCACATACGTAGTTTCTTTATTTTTTTCATGCAATCAAAGTACCAGCTGAATGTTTTACTTGAAATGTGCACCTTATTCTCAAAGAAAGAATGATGATAGAAGATAATATCAGTGCTCGAGTACAATGGCGCCCATTCTGTACATACATATCCATTTTTTGTATTTGGGTACCATAACTTAAAATGTCTGATTTGTCAGGCTTATAGAATGAAATTCGGTATGATTAGAGCATATTATGCCAAGGTAGATGGGTTATTTCTTCCAACCCTGAAAGGCAACCCTCTTTTTGTTATTTTCATTGAGCGGATGCATGTGTTATGACACCTAGAGAGGCAAAAAATTAGTTTACCTATGTTTTCCAATTTGAAATTTAATAGGAGAAGTTTAAGGTGAACTGATTAGCAATGGGTCCCGGTGCTGTTATCATTTTGGGCTTGGTAGGTCAATAAAATTATGACTAGCGCGACCATGTACATGTAGTTTAGAGATTATCATTTATGTCATTGTTTTGGGGTTGGTAGATCATATAAAACAAATGGTAGACACCCGGGTGCATGTTGCCCTTTAGTGTCTGTTGGTAGAAGTTAAGGATGAGAGTTTATATTTGATATAGCAAAGAGGCAAGGAAAGAAAATTATTTTCACTCTTAGTAGACTTTAATATGAATGTTGGGTGAACTAAAATGGTATTCATTATATTTTGGAACTCTGAACGTAAAGATAAATGTAATTATTTAGTAAAATAATGTCTGTATTATTATAGAATTATTATAATTGTTTTAATTTGTGATGGGACATTTGGGGTCCAGCAAAGTGGCAAATCATGCCCGTGGGAACCTAACAATGAAGGTCTTCTTCCTTGCGATATAATAAGAGGCACAGGAAATCTACTCGTGGGTCTCACAAAACGTGCTGGGGATATAGCTTTAAAGTGACCCTTTGAGGTTTTGGTCGCAGCAACGAAATTGTTTGGGCAGCACCGGAACCGAGAGCGAAGCTACAGCACAAACCTGTGAAGTGAAGTTGGAATGACACCTCTACCTATAATTATTTCGAAAATATAATTATATTCATCATTAACACTTTTGAAGTGCCCCTAATTAGCTTAAAGTACACTTCTATAACTTTTGTTGGTTCATTGGGTGTTTCTACAGTATAAACCTATGAATTGAAGTTGGAATGGCATCTCTACCTATAACAGTTTTGAAGATATGCAAGGTTTAAATTTCCATATGGCCCTAATTTGCATAATTTTCAAACCTGTTATCCTTCTTCATAAAAAAGTTAGATTTTATCTATGGAAGTATAATCATGCCAAGTTTGCAGTTTTTTACGTATCATAGTCTTCAAATAAAATGTTGGACAAATTTTCTGAAAGAAAGAAAGAAAGAAAGAAAGAAAGAAAGAAAGAAAGAAAGAAAGAAAGAAAGAAGGAGAGGTCAATGTCCTCATCAGAGGAATTTCAATCTGAACATCTGTTCTCACCGGGAAATAAGAAGAGAACTAGGAAAGATAATTTACTGAATAGCAAATCTGTGTGTGTCTTCAAAGCATATTGGTATGGCAATGTACAACTATTCCATAACATAGGGGTAGAAGTTGGAATGGCGTCTTTTATCTTTTATTGCTTTGAAGTTATTTAAGATTTAAAATTTCTAATGGTGCTATTTAGCATAATTTAAATTGCTACAAATTTCATTTTTAATTCAGTCGGTGCGCAATGGTCAACAACCCCCTACAAGAAGTTTGAATGACATCTCTATCTATTATAGTGTTGAAGATATTCAAGATTGAAAATTTCGAATACTGCTAATTAGCATAATTTGAATTGCTACAACTTTTGTTTTAGATTCATTACATGCGCAATGGTCAACAACCCCCTAGTAGAAGTTGCAATGACATCTCTATCTATAATAGTTTTGAAGATATTCAAGTTTTAAAATTTCAAATGCTGCTAATTAACATAATTTAAATGATTACAACTTTTGCTTTAGATTCATTACATGCACAATGGTCAATAACCCCCTAGTAGAAGTTATAATGACATCTCTATCTTTAATAGTTTTGAAGATATTCAAGTTTTAAAATTTCAAATGCTGCTAATTAGCATAATTCAAATTGTAACAACTTCTGTTTTAATTTCATTGAATGCGCACTGGTCAATAACCCCCTAGACGAAGTTGGAATGACATCTCTATCTGTTATACTTTTGAAGGTATTCAAGATTTAAAATTTCAAATGCCCCTAATTTGCATAATTTTAAACATCTTCATTCCTCTGTATAAAACGGTCAAACTCCTTGTATGGAGGTACAATCATGCCAAGTTTGGAGTTTCTATGTATAATAGTGCCCGAGAAAAGTAGAAAAGTGTGTGTTGACACACACACTTTAATGATGGTTACTTTCCATCGCTGTTGAGATGGAGGTGTTCAGGGACTCAAGGAAAGCGCCGCGTATTTCGGCAGGTTGACCTGGAGGTCGGTAAAAATTTCCAATCAAAAAAATCTCAAGCCAAATGCAATCTGTATCGAGATCTTCAAGTGCGCCGTCGACATGATGGCGAGGAGGAAACATCAATAGAGACCTCTCCTGCTCCTCCTGTCGGGCGATCTCTTAGGGGGGGGGGGGGTGTTGTCAATTTGCAATGGCAATTTAACGTTAACTGACATGTTCAGCATACACTAACGTTAGGTGAGGATATTTAGTTTAGTTTAAACGTATTTATTTATACTAGCTTACCAAGTTAGCAGTTATTTGGGTGAAGATCAGGGCAAGCAGGAATCCATTCCCTTCCCTCCCCCCTCTTTTCCCTATCCCTGAAACATTTTGTGCTGGGTTATCGTGGAATTTCGGATGGCCCAGCACACTTTTATGCACCTGTTTCAATGTACCTGTACCTCCTGAATAAAAGTATTGTAAAAACTACAAGTACAATATCTATGAATTATGAAAATACTTACATTCCGGTTGAATTAATTTTTACTGGTGAAAACAAGTTTGAACTTTTAAAGTTGAATAATACTGCTCAAAATAGTAAATATTTTTAAATCAGTATTTGATCGTCTTGGAATCCACAGAACATCAAATGATACATGATGGTCGTGATGGAGCTTCAGTGTCTAGCGCCCTACGTACCCGTATAAATAGTGCATGCCAAATGATGGGTGCAGTTTGACCAGGTTAAGTAGCTACAAACATGATACAGTTATATGTCAGGTACAATTCTGAAAATCAATGAGTTCATAATTTGAATCCCTCTATGGTCGTAATTTAAAATAGTTAAAGGTGATCTGCAGAGATTAACGTAAAAAGAGCGGACCAGACTTTTTTGTTAGTGACAACTCCATCGTAATAGGTCTAATATACCCAAACAGTGGAAAAATTATCAGGCACACACGAAACCACCCTGTTTATTTCAATGAAAGAAGACAAAGGCCTGATAGGTTGTACCAAAAAAATGACACTGTTTGATTGATTAAATTCGGATTCACTTAATTTCCATAAATCCGTTCCTTTTATTGCTATTTTGAATAGAACCAAGAAAAGCGCCTTGACTTGCAATAAATTATCACTTAAAGTTTGAAAAAAAAAAAATCATTAAAGCATTTTTCATGATGTGCAATGGTACACAGGTACATGTGTGCACATATGCCAACCAGATTTTATACTGAAGGTTACTGACAACATGATTGTCAAAATGTTGAGTACATTTGCTGCTGCACTTGAAATTGCCATTAGTATTAAAAATGGCCTGACGAAATTTGGAAACTCTCTCTCTCTCTCTCTCTCTCTCTCTCTCTCTCTCTCTCTCTCTCTCTCTCTCTCTCTCTCTCTCTCTCTCTCACACACACACACACACAGCAACAACAACAACAACGACAAACAAACAAAAACGTGACTGAGCCTACATATTTAGTCACCGGTTGTAATGCCCTCAGCTGCTGTACACGAAGTTGAACACAACTCACACGAGTCCCTACGATCTGGTTCCATTGTACCAAAGTCCGAATTCGATGATTCTAACTTTAAAGTGTTCACTTTGAAGTCCTGGTCCTCTTCTGTTGAGCTTTCACCTTCCGAAGCAGCACGTGGTAATCGCAATTCGATAAAGGTTCTTGAACTGGGCCTATCTGTTGATCTGAACATAGTCTCGTCCAACGTCTTGCATCGTCTCAGTTTGGGTGAACTAGGGGGCGCTGGGGTGGGTTGATAATATGATCTACAGCTAAGACTATCACAAGTCTGTAATATAATTCTTGATCTGCTGCCTGCTTGACGATATATTCTGTTCGGTTGACAACTTTGGAGTCTATCAGCTGACACCGATTTTAAATCAGTTTTGCCCGCTAGAACAGGAGGAAATTTGCTCAAGCCAAATTTAGGTCCACTGGGGTTCGGTTTTCCATATGTCCAAGCATCAGTATGAGATGACAGTTCAGGTTTACCGATCAGTTTCTGTATTTTATGATTGGGTAAGTCGCCCCTGTTTTTGCAGATGCCCGCTATAATGCCTCGCTCCCCTTTTGTTAGTGGGGTCCTAGCTCGGCCCAAATATAAACGGCTGTCAGGTTTTGCACTATTCCCAGGCCATGAATTTGTTCTTGAATAAGCCAGCATGGGGAACGCATAACTTCTTATGTTCGACTCCATTGGTGTTCACGGTTTAAAACACATAATATCAGTTCCAATTCCGCAAGTCGAATATCAGGGCCTTGCTGACGGTATTCTATACTATAGACTATAGGGAAACTTTATAAAATCAGACACAAGGACCGTCTGCATGATGTTCTTCCGTACCGGGTCTTCCGTACAGCCTCTGTCTGGTGCGCCGCTCCAGCGTACTCTGTCTGATAAGTCTGTTAGTTTTCTCTTTGTCTGCGGTAATTATGGCAATGGTTGTACATTTTTCGGCATGACAATTATGTCTTCCAATTCCTGCAATTAGGCTATGTTTTATATATTGACGCCGATGCGTGCTTCCACTCTTTTCTGATGACCTTATGGCCAAACCTTACACAATCTTTGATTCATACGTGATTCCCATATCCTGCCTTTAATTGTCGGTAATCACAAAGGTGATCCGATATCAGACGATCAATCCACCACTTGGTGCAGTGCATCTATAGGATCGGCTTGGCCAACCGTCAGTAGTGGGTACGACTGCTTGAAATGTAGATGCTATCCACGTAACTAACATCTGAGTTTAATCATTTCAAATTTTGGCCATTCATCCATACGGACGTTTCTCCGTTGAATCCACATATTTGTCTGTCATTATTGGCAGCTTGTCTGGTCGTGCTTATAGGTATGGTATAAATATTCAATCGTCAATCTAAATTATTCACGCGCCTTGCAACTGAATGCACGTCAGATATCTTCTGCATGGGGACTCCAAAGTTGATGTCGAATCGATCTTGAATAAAGTACGCAACGTGAAGACTCCGAGATGAATGTTACAACTTTGAACAGCAGAACAGTGTAGTACAAAAAATACAGTTCTGCGACAACTGAGCACGTTAGGCTGCTGTTAAGAGTTGGCTTCTTTTCTCGGGTGTAAGTTCAACATCCACGCTCCCGAAGAGTGCCGCATCGGTGCTCATAATAGCATGACAGAACAAATTGCTCCCTCGGCATATTAGGATACACGCAATATACCTATACGCGAATTTGCTTTGCTCAGATACGTGTTAGAACTGTACAATAAATACTGTCTGTCCCTGGTGTTTCACACATTCACTAACTGAAGTGACGTAGCCATGATAAACCTATGCACATGCCGCAACAGGTTAATGTTTCATGTGGAGGGCAAACGGTATTGTTACAGTAGAATGCCCCACAATAAAGGATGCTTTACGTGTTCCAGGTGACAATAACAAAGGGAAAGTTCTTTTACATCTAGTAAGATGGATGCCTTACATATACATGCATGGGAGGTTATTCACACATTTGTATGCGTCACAGAAGAGACAGAAGCGGAACTAAATCAATGACTCCGCGTTGGTTTCAAGAACAGTTAAACAGTGACTGATGGTCTATTGGCTTAGCCTCCTCCGTCGGGGATGTTTAGAGGGATTGGAGAATTTGTTTCTATAATCAGTGCCTCCATTTTTAATGCTACCACCGAGTTTCTATAATATAATTTCTATGGTGATCCGAAGCACCATCGTTTCCACTTTCCCCCGTTTTCATTCATTCATTCATTCATTCATTCATGGTTCCCGCTCCTGCTTAATTGGACCATATTTTGTGCCCACAGAATCTCCAATATTGTTGTGTTCCAAGATGCGAATACCTAAGAACAATGTATTGGCACTGAGGTGTTGCATGGTAATACAAAAAAAAAAAAAAAAAATTCTTGACCATAGCTCAGTTATTGATAGATTCGTATTAATTTTAGCTCTATGAATGGCTCGGCCCCCGGAGTTCGACTCCATGCACTTTTTTCCGCCAACAATTAAAGGTTAGGGTCATATGATCACATACATACATACATACATACATACATACATACATACATACATACATACATACATGCATACATACATACACATCTATATGTATACGATGGAATCCCCTGTTAAGACCACCTAAGGGACTGAAATGTGGTCTTAAAAGGGGGGTGGTCTTACTAGGGGAAATAATTTAGGTAAGGATAAACAAAAAAGGGTCCGTAAATTGGTGGTCTTGATATAGAAATGGTTAACTTTCTTCGTGGAGGTGTTCTTCATGGGAGATTCTGCTGTATATATAGGATATATATATATATATATGTATGTATGTGTGTGTGTGTGTGTGTGTGTGTACCCCAGAGACACATCTGCTTACTGTATGGCTAGGTTACCATCAAATGCAATGTGTCAAGGTTGTTAAAATGGAAATGGGGGCACCCACGGACTGCTTTACTTCGGCGTCACTTGTGATGGAGACATCTAGCTAGCTCAGCCGAAAAGGCATTTTTTTGCAAGGCTGCCAACCGTCCCGGATGAGCCGGGACAGTCCTGGAATCAGGACCTTATCCCGTCCGGCCCGGTTTCATTTTGTTAGTGTCAGTCCAGGAATTGTTCAAGTGGTACTATTTTGAGTCGTTTAGATGCTTTTGATCAACCCTTTCCTATAAATTAAGCATGTGATGTCAATATAAAACAAATTTTTCATGAGTGTGTAATTCGGTATGTGTAGTGATTGCCAGAGGAAATAAATATATTTGAATTACGTAGGTATTTCTGATCACAATTATGCAGGCGGGTGCATTAATTTTGTCCCCATGATGCACTAGATCGCACAATTAACCACCCAACAATTAAAATAAAAAGACCTTCCGTTATATATATATATATATATATATATATATATATATATATATATATATATATATATATATATATATATATATATATATATATATATATATTAGCTACGTGGATTATGTTACGTGTTTTCGTAGCGTTAATAATTTCAATACAACTGTTCACTGATTCAGCAAACATTCTTGGTGTTTTTTACATACCTGCTTTCAACCCGAATTAACTCAGATTTCATGAAAGATATTTGAACTTAATTAAGAGATGAATCATGATTTTTTTTACTACACAAATTTAAACAGAAAAAAAACCTACGGGGGGGGGATTCTGAACAGTTAAGAGTTTAGCCTGTTCTGTGCAAACCCAATTGATAGTTCTTACTGAACACGAACATAATAAAATTGACGGATCAATGTAAAGTTATTTACAGGAAACCTACTAAGAAGCTTGGGTGCCTAAAGGAAACACGCCGGTATGTCATTCACCCAAGCATGCCTTGCCGTAGCTTTGCTTGAGTGGGGTTGAATTTCGAACAGACGGCATAAAGAAAATTTTTTTTCAACGATATATGCGCGTTCCTTGGCTTTTTTTTAACCCTGTGCAACATTTCTTTGGCGAAACCAAAGCCGTTAGTTCAAAAAAAAACCAAACAAACAAACAAACAAAAAAAAAAACAAACAAAAAAAAAAAAACAAAAAAACAAAAAAACAAAAAACAAAAAACAAAAACCGGCATTGCAGATCAGGGTGATCTGTATAAAGTTTGTTTAACCACGAAGAACAATCCCTGTACAATATATGACCTTACATGTACGTCATTGACAAATTCATCATATGAACTGCATCTTAACATTTCTAAGTTTTAAATGTGCATGTTCGTGGGATATATGTAAACATATTATAAGTCAGAAAGCCAGTAGCTATCATAATCATCATTAAAAATCACCGTCACTGATTTCGCTACTTCTTAGAGTCCAGTAACCCGTTTTACCTGAATAGAGTTTGGTTAAATGGGACAGAGCATAATTTCAGATAAAGTGGGACACATTATTTAATGTTCTGGGCCATATCTTTGTCTAATTAGACTGTACATAAATAACAAAAGTAAAATAAAAAAGTTTATATTGATGTAGGTAAAAGAATGTAGGGCACAGTTTGATTTTTAAATAAATTCAGATGTATTTATGCTCGAGGATATTTCAACCATTTGACAATTAAAACCTAAAAATCGAAATCGGACTTGTCATTTTATTGTATTTTTGCAGGTTATTTAAATCCCAGATGGAAATTTGTTGAGATCTCACCTATGGAATGTTGATGAAAGGGGTCTTGAGGACTACTTCAGCAGCGGCAAAGTTCTCGGAGAGCGAGGGAATCCAAGTAATCAGATTCAGCCTGAAGAAAAGGGAGAAACAACCACAGTCATTGCTTGGCTTAATGCAGTTGGAAACTACATGCCCCCTATGATAACATTTAAAGGGAGAGAGATTAAGGCAGAATGGTGCATGTGTGTACCACCTGCACACATCGTGAAAACGTCAGATAACGGTTGGATTAATTCAGATCTCTTTCTTTAGTGGTTTCAATCATCTGTTCAACACATTTCCAATGAAAGGCCTAACCTGGGATTACCACACCTACTACTTTTGGATGATCACTGCTCGCATGTCTATAACTTGGAATTTCTTTAACTCATGAAAGAGAACGACATAGAGGGTGTTGTTTTCCAAGCCATACAACCCATTATTTTCAACCTGCTGACAGAAGTTTTTTCTAAAGTCTCAAAGCACACCGGAACAAGAAGGGATCTGAATTTATGCGTACTTCTGAAGGTCGTAGGCCCACAAGACCAGACTTTTGCAGGTTTTTCTCTCCAGCATGGCTAAAGACAACGAAAGCAGATGTTGCCCAGTTAGCTGGCCGTGCAACCAGAATGTTCCGTCCTGATAGTACTGCTGTGCCGCAAGAAGCACTTGCGCTCAGTTTAACAACAGAGAGACCACAACTGTCCTACTGCCGACAACGATGTACCAGTTGATTCTGATCAGGACAGAGGAACAGGTGACGATATCATTCTGTCAAATGCAGATCGAGAGGCAGACGTCGCCGAACCACAGGCATCGACTTCTCTTCCACAGCTGTACCCCCTGTACGCCCACCCAGGGAAACCGAGGCCAAAACTTCTTATACCCAGTACCAACTAGCGACCGAAGTACACGAAAACGTAAATGATTACCACCAAATGTACTCACAGGTAATACGTTAACCGGTGCATCTTTTCGGTACTTCTATTAGATATGTACCATTGAAGTTACTATCAAGTGCGACGTTTGGTCGAATCTTCATCAACTTGTATGTAAGTCTGAAAAGCAACACAATGTGTCTCACTTTACATGTCTAATGCACAGAGTAAGCCAAGTAAACATGCTCAGCTTTGACTTAGGCTGAGCTACCAAGTGCGTAAAATCTATATGTGCAAACCCAAGTGCATAGTGCAGACCGAAGAGCATTTGAGTGCACAGTTGAAACTTTGAAGTTTAATAAATATACTCAATATTTTGAAAAAAGACGAGAAGTGTCCCACTTTATAATAAATGCAAGATAAAGTGGGACACTGGACTTCCTTTTTTAAATTTAAATTTTCCCAGAATATTTTACAGTCTGATATAATATATTTTGATTTGCAAATGATCGCCTACATCTGCATGACCAAAAGGAATTTTTGAAGTTGTCAACAGAACAAAGCCAATGTGGTTTTTCCTTAACTGTCCCACTTTGCCTTAACTTTATATACCCTTTTCACTTGGAATTTTAGCATGTTCAGATTGTAAAGCTAAGTGCCTTATTGGAAAAAAAAAGATGACCAAGGTCAGCTAGTTTCTGATATTCTTGTGATTTACGCGATCTGTCAAGTTGTCATAATGCGCATTGAAAACTGATATGCTGTTTTTGATAGCTTCAATTTGAAATATTGCTCTCCAATCACGCGGATAGAAAGTATATGCGATGCCATCGTCCAAAAGTCAGTTGAGGACTGCTTAATAATGAGCATATTGATCTTTTCAGGACATCCTGTTATTCCAGGTTAAGACTAGCAGGTGTTGTTATGGTTAATACATAAGCTTGCATTATTTATGGATATACTCATAAATATAAATACTCCCTGTGAGAAAGCAAGGAACCAATGCTTATAAATTATGGACGACTGGGTCTATAACAACCGAATCGATCAGACTTTTCCAGAGAAAAATCTACACCAAGGTATTGGAAAACATAAATTCAAATTAACACATGCATCAATAAAT
Source organism: Hermodice carunculata (assembly GCA_964020975.1). Lineage (NCBI taxonomy): Eukaryota > Metazoa > Annelida > Polychaeta > Eunicida > Amphinomidae > Hermodice > Hermodice carunculata. Next base: position 75,877,506 of record OZ026614.1, on the reverse strand, counting down.
TAAAGTTTGATTATGATGGGAAGATTTAATTTTTACTGAGTTAAGTTGTCACACCCTGTCTCCTACAAAGCTAATAATGTTACCATTCTATGTGCCCATGTAGAAAAACAGTTTTAAAGCTACAGGAGATCATTCTGGTACAACAACGGACACTTGATTGTGGCTTCTCTAAGCTGTGGACAACATTGGACACTGGAGTAATACATTCCTATTCTTGGTTGCTTTGACCGTGTTTTCTGCAATGTACAAAATCTCATTCATGCTTATTGGACATGTATCAACTTTTACTTCACAACAAAACCTTTACGTCAAACCTAACATTTTCGAGTAAAATCATATGAATGGAAGTTTTCCATTGATGATTTTATAAAAAAAAAAAATAAATAAATAAAACTGGTCACAGCGGCGCAGGTTGCCCCAGTCTGTGACATAATGCCCAAACTGTGATAATATGCCTCTCCCATTTTTTTGTTTTGTTTTTGTTTTTGATTTGGATATGAGATTGTACTTCCTCACAGCAGTTTGCATCGGGTGTCATTAGAGCTTGGCACTCATTCGGAGAATTTGTAATTTCGAAGATAACGAATAGGAGGCCCATTCCTTCATTTACCTTAACAGCTGATCAGTCAACACGCACTTTTTCTCTGTTGACAAATCCCAGTACTGATACATTCAAGCTAGGCAGAAAAGGATTTTTAATGCAAGCTTTCAAAAATAGCCATTAAACAGTCTTTCAACTCACAAATGGAATGTGGCCAAGTGGATATATGCGTTTCTTATTTTGCCACGTGTCAGGTGCCGAGGGTTGCTTGATCAAGATCCGGTAGTTCCGTGGCCAAAACATTTTAAAAAAGCATGTAGCGTATCCGTATCAGAATGTGTATGGTATAGTTGCTGGAGGTCGAAATGCAAGCGATCTATAATTTGATATTTTGAATTCTCTGTAATAAGAATTCCATGGACAAAAATATCATGGTTGTGCAATTCGCCTTATCCTGTCCTTTAATTGGAAATCCTCTTAGTTTCGTACAGTGCAGCAACATATTTCTTTTTTTTCTTGGCGGAATTTCCTGACCGGGGAACACACAAACAGCAGCATAGTTGTTTGCATTTTTTTGCTTTTTATTATTTATTTATTTATTTATTTATTTATTTATTTATTTATTTATTTATTGTTTGTTTGTTTGTTTGTTTGTTTGTTTGTTTGTTCGTTCGTTCCTTCGTTCGTTCGTTCATTCATTTATTTACTTACTGTGCATAAATTGTTATATATATATCCAAAGTAAGCAACGTTGTCCAACCAACAAATTTACAAATATTTTGTTTTCCCATAGAGTTAACCACGTGTCCTGAATAAAAATTGTGTAGAAACAGTAGTTTGCTGACGTTATTGGAAATTCCTGTTTTTAGCCAGGAAGTTCCAGTCGTGCCAGTTTTTTATGCCAAAAATAACAGAAAACCCAAGCACATATATGTTGCAGTTGGACTTCAGCAAGAAGGACAGACATTCTAAAAGTGAAAACAAGTGGTCAAATATTGTATCTTAAACTAAAAGACTTATCCTGACGACGATCACTTTCTTCTGTGGGTTGATTTGCCATTTATTTTTTCGCAAGATGTCATGCGCGCAGCTGTTGCATGGAGGCAAGAAGAGCGGGCCGACACAATGACAGTAAAGATGGACACACCGAACGGTCCAAAATTGTGTTTGAAAGACCGCCATCACTTACTCTGGCGATCAACCAGGCGAGTGTGTTTTCAATTATACAACACAAAGCGGCCATCGACAATAGCGGAGGCTGTTTGTTTTAAACATATTTTATTCAGAAAAAAAAATGTAAAAAACGACTGGGAAACAGGCTTTGCCTATATAAATCCCTCTCGCAAAAAAAAAAAAATAATATATAACAGAACAATACAAATACTGTGCAAAAGGTAAAGACGGGTCACAGGACACTACATTGACAAGGACACACATAAGAGAACATATGACATCACAGTTACAATTACAAAAAATATGCATAATTATTATATCGAATCCGACTTGAGCTCATTGACACCCAATATAGAAAATTTTATATATATATATATATATATATATATATATATATACATACATACATACATACATACGTATAAGAACTTCAAGTTATTTCTGTAACTGTCTGCTCAGTGATTACATGTATTTAGTATTCCTTTATTTTTTAAAACTGTATATTTCTACATCAAGACCAAATCAAGTTGCATTACCTCCATTTTTAATTGAAGTAAAATTGTGTCACAACTTCACACAGGCATGAGATCACCTGGAGTAATAAACTTGAGCCAGGTAATATTAATTTAGGATTCACAATCATTTGGGGTCAACAGCGTTTATCAGAAATTAACTGGTTTTCTAAAAGACCAAATGCAAAGCTACATGATAAGAAAGGATGTTTAAGCCACTTGAATACTGTAATTGATAATAGTAAAACGCTGTTATATCCCTATATTCTTTGGTACAATATAGCGTAAAAATCAAAATAAATAAATAGATAGATACATAGATAGATAAATAAATAGATAGGTAGATAGATAGATACATATTAGATAGATAGATAGATCGATAGATAGATAGACAGACAAACAAACGAACAAATGAATAAATAAATAAATAAATAAATAAATAAACAAACAAATAAATAAATAAATAAATAAATAAATAAATAAATAAATAAATAAATAAATAAATAAATAAATAAAATTTTTGAAACGTAGGTCAATGAAAATAAGCCGTTCAGCAGCTGCTTCAGTAATCAAGCAATTCCAATGAATACGTTTTAAAATACAGACTTAAAACATGCTGCAGACCCTACTGCTCCTGGAAATTGGTAAAAGAGTAGAGAATGAAAGAATTTTATCGATGATGTATTTGTAGTTCAGGGGTCATATCAAACCTTTAAAAAGGGATAAAGGGAGGGACAGCCAATTGTGGAAAGCAACCATACATATTCAAATAGCCTAACCCATTTCATTGTCCGTGGAAGTATGCAGAATGGACGCAACAACCTTTTAATCAGCTGTTGTGTGGCAACCGTCAAGTTGGAGACGGCGGTGTAATGACGTCGAGGTACTTCTGGGCGTAGGCTATCTGCGCTGGAAGATGGCCGCACGTGCGTGACCGTAATCATCGACACTTGAAAGTAATCTGCCAATAGCTGTCTTTATCCCAACAGGCTGTATTATTCTTGTGACACGAATGCTTTTGATGGCTTGTCTGAACTGAAAAGACCATTCAAATATGTCCATGATCCCTTGACACACGGCAGCATCATAATATTATTTACGCTCATATAATGTTCTTTAAGAATCCTATCTGCCTCTCTTCTTGGTCAAATCGTCGAATATGAAGATATATTTTTTATTCAAGATCCATACGTGGTGTTCGCCAGTGTAATGAAATGCGATTTAATTAATAACAAACAAAAGTTTTTTTAATTGGATCGATGTTGTAAACCTACCTCCCTCAAGTGTTGTGACAGATGAAGACACCGCAAAAGGTATACCTCGTTACTATAACCTTGGAGGAATCATCCTCCAAGCTATAACATAACATCACATGTGGGAAGACAATGTGACATTGTCACGTTTGGGCAGCAACTACTGGCAAGAAAACACCGAGCACACTGATATAACAGGCAAAATCAATATGTATAATACATGCACCTGCAAGCAAGTGATTGTATAGGTTTAAACTTGTGGACCCAAGAAGTCTATCTGGTCACCAAATGACAACGGAAGGCCAAACACCTGTATGGCATGCCATTTTGACATTTAGTCCTGTTTGGCGATATCACTAAATCATTTGGCGGTATTGCTAAATGGTCTCATTTACTGATAGGGCCTATCCCTTAATCGTTCAGTGATATCCCTAAATGATTTAGAGATATTCCTAAATGCTTTAGCGATGTCGCTGAATAATTTAGAGATATCGCCAAACAGGGTGTATTTAGCGATATCGCTAGATAAGGGAATAGGTGCATGCTGGCTATAGCCTAATTGTACTGTGCCTGTATACTATTATTAGTGATTAGCTCTAAGGGTTGAACATTTGGACCTGTGGGCCAGACTATTAAGTTTGACGTAAAGAAAATAATGATTAGCATACTCTGTTTCGCAGCATGATATTTAGACCCATTGACAATGTCAGAGAAGACGATTAATTCTCGACAGAACACTTTGGCACAATAAAGACATCACACTTCCCTCCAAATCGGCAGCCGTATTGGACAAAAATAGGACAGGAAGCGGAAATAAATGTAGCGATATCATTCAATGATTTAGCGATTTCGAAACAATTTAGTGATATCGCCAAAATGGACTAAACGTCAAAACGGCTTGCCATAGACATCTTTGATTTATAATAAGTCTATTCAAGGTCAACCAAAGGGAAAAATGAACCAATTTCGACATATTGACAATGTTGATTAATTGAGATTGGAAACCAGCAAATTGAATGTTTCAGTGAATAAGATTGTGTGTTTAACTGTTAATAAAGGCCAATGGGCCTAGACATTCACTTTATAAATATAAATTTACATTTGTTCTGGTTTTTATTGCAAGAATAGGAACATTTGACGTTCAATTTCGCGCTGACAGTGTCAAGGAAAAATGCCTGTTAACAAATTGGGATCACCCAACTATGATTACAATGTAGAGGAATGTTTTTTTCTGTTAGGGAGTTATGTGCAGGTTTCACTATGGCAACCAAACTTGTTTCACCTTTGCTCTGAAAAGGTTTTTAACTTTGCATGTACTGTTCCAGTTTTATTTGTGCAATTTTTCATACACATCGAGCAAGGACCTGAAATGGGGCTTTGCTTTCAAATGCCAAGGGGAATAAATGCAAAACACTTTTTTATGTCTTTATAATGTAAAGAGCGGGATATATATCTATATATATTGAGGTTTACTTAACGCATTTTGTAGGAAACAAATAACTGCAAAATGTAAACATTTAAACTTCAATTTGCACGATAGGGAAATCTGTCCCTTTCTCAACATTGTTATCGCCTCACGAAAGAAAGGTGAAATCGTGGAAGGAATTGTTGTGGCGAACAGGCTGGACACTCGAGGGTTTTTGGCAACAGACAAGTGTCAAATGTTTTTTTCGGATTGCTGGTATTCGTTAGATTTAGTCGTATTAAAGATAGTGCTTTTGTCATCATGTACCTTTGCAGGAAAGATTCAAAAGTTATCTTCATGTGAACATTTACACATAAACTTACATAAACTCATATTGTTTATGGTTAACAAGGCAGTTCTGACGCCATACGCAAAAAAGGATATGTGTATTCAAGGAAAACAAAAACCGCGTTGTAAAGTACCGCAAACATGACAGAGAGTGCTTTCCACTTGGATTGTGATAAAGATGTTGAACTATGTCGGGACCACGTACAGATCTCCCGGGGTAACTGTTGTGAGAAACTGAATGCATCGATTTAATCATTTTTGTCGAGAATGCTGTTAACATCAGGAAATCAAACAGCTTTGCAATGCACTTTATTGATTCACCATATCAGAGAGCAACGGTGCGATTTATGCTGGGTATATGGAAGCCACCATCGTTTTTAGTAGCTGCGTTCGTCAAATAAATCTTAAATCATCTGAAATGTTGCAACAGCGTTGACATTGCCGGACAACACATAAAAATATACTTTGACTAGCTGACATGTCTACCGACGATATGGTTTGCGATGCTGAGATACTGGTGAGTAGACTAAGCCAGCAATGTGCTTCAATATTGCACGTTTTTCTTTCTATTTTTTCTTTGGCAGAGACAAGATGTATCTTTAACATTGTAGTGTGCTTGAGAAAGACCCATGACTGAAAGGTAAGACTAAACGATATTTTGTTTGCGACATTACATATTAAGAAATTTCATAATTATGAATTTGACAAATAAACGATGGTGGTTCCCCTGGTAGTGACCACATATAAACGTGTACGTTATAGCACGATCAAGGCTTGCATGGTGGAAATGTGTGCCGTTACTGCATGTTCTATGAGCTTTCATTCATGGCCATGCAGGTTAGCTCGTGTCAAGCATTACAAATCACATCCTTTCATTTACGGTCTGAAAAACACAACCGATTAATACTGGTGATTGATTCGTCTGATATACCCAGAAAACGTGTAAATATTGATTTTCCGAAGAATGGTCACATAAAGTGTCTATACAAGAACTATCTCTGCATTCACAGTAAAACATTTTGCTTCTTTATATAACATTTTGCTGCTTGTTATGAAAATATAAAATGTGCTACACTTAAAGACACTGGGCTTCTTTTAAATATCAAAGATGAACCGGATGTGAGAGATCTGAAACATGTACATTTGTTTCAGTCTTCTAAAGGAAGGTACATACGGTTTTATCTTGTCAAAATGAACATCATGAACGATCACTGTTACCAGTTGTGTTAGAAACATTATACGTAGTGTTGGGTGGTTCAAAGGCCAAGATTTATCGCTGTGATGTCAAAATTTAATGAGTTCTTGGTGATTATGATTCTCATGAAAAAAAAGGTACTACAAAATGCTTAAAATAACGTGTTTCTAGATTTGCTTCGATCGTCAAGTAATTTATAGAAACTGAAATGGCGTATTGAAATTAAACATACTGCATTGAATGTTACCGTGAATATTATAAGACTTTTTTAATGAAAAGTTCGGCATGCCTGCAAAAAATCATTGGCAAAATCTGACAAATTCCTGCTCATATGTAATTTCCAAGCACGTATCTTTGATATACATCAGTGCTTTTCTTTGACAGCTTGCCCGTGCAGCACAGTATCAATGACAACAAGTGTGGGCCTAAGACCGTCATTATGTATGCTTGAGCTGGTAAAATCATGGGCGTCAAGATTCGATGGGCATTTATGAAAATGATTACATTATGAACATGGGAACACCGTCACAATCTAGACCCGTGCAAATAGCTCAATTGTGTGATTGGTCAGATATTTCCTGTAAAAACAGGCAAGTGACAAGTCGACCTGTTCTACGATATTCCCACGCAAAACTGAAATCAGAAGAATTTAAATATTTTGGTGATGGCGAGCATGCGAAACCCAATAGCACAAGTATGTTTGTTTCGCAAGGAAGAATGTTCCTCAAGCCGCAATCAAGACCCACCAATGGTGAACGAGATTTAATTACTGGAATCGTTAAGAACAGAGGAAATCGACCAAAATCTCACATCATTCGGAGTTTAGTCGATGGGAGAGAACTTCTCACATGCAAAGACGCCTGGAAATTAAGAATGTCACCGGAGACGCGTCGCGTGGTGAAATGCACGGATCCTATATGTTGTACTTGCTATAGCTATGAAACTTCCAGATCAGAAAGCCAATTGGGAGAGGAAAGTATAACTTGTACAGCAACGAAAATGGCAAGATTTGTGAGATATGATTACGACAATGATAGGCTCAATGGCACCACCGCACCTCCATCGTCCCCTGAACCAAGTTTTCATGCAATGAGTGATCGTAGTGCTTCAGTCTCTGGGCCTGTTTCATCCAAGGAAGATACAACCATCTTAGGTATGAAAAATGGCTCAAGCCAATGTAATGATCGTTCGAAGCTTCGGAATACAATGATCAATATCTACCTTCCTCAGATGAATGGTACAGATGATAAATAGACATTGTATACTGTGACTGTATTTATGTTCGTACTTCCATAGAAAACTGAAAAAATCCATATGCAGTTTGAAAAATTCATGTTAATTAGGTCCATATGAAATGATTAATATATGTTTTACATACGACGTAGAAATGACACGCACTCCTCTTAGAAAACATTATATTCCAAGTGCCTATCATCATTCTTGCCTCTTGTCACTTTCGGTGTTAAGTTAGCAATTTTGGGTAAGCGGGAAATCCGCTTTAGGGCCTACAAGTGTAATGACTCGAAAATATTTCGCGTATTGACTAACTGATACAAACTCACTAGTACATCTACTGACCATGAAGAAAGTAAATACTCGGTATAAAAATGAAAACACGTAGTTTTAGCACATGTTTATTTGAATAACAAGCGGTTAGAAAATATTTTGAAATGAACATTAAAGACCATAATTAACAGCCACAGTATAACACTACACGTAAACTTCGGCAAATGAGATAAGTTAGGTCCACGAATTTATATTGAAAATAGCTGTTTCGTGGTGTAAGTGATGCAAGTTAATAACACACATGAAAGAAAGTATCATACATTCCTTTGAGACTTTTATACATATTGTCAATTGGCATGACACATACAAATAACGTAATTTATTTGGATATTACGTAGGCATGGAAGGTAGTGTAGTACAATTCATTTTTAGGATTACATACACAAATACTTTTTTTTAATGATTCAGCACATCAACTTCAAGCTAATTAACTATATACATAAACCCGTTCCCTGCATGGGAGTGCAGCCAACGTTGTGTTGAGTTGACTAACACTCTGAAAATAGCCTCCCGAAGTGATAGCGCGTTGTACGTGAACACTGCAAAAAGAACTCCGCGCTGTTGAATTAATTATGTTTACTTGTTAATGAATATAATATCCCTTCAGTCTTCGACGAGATGTCACTGTCCAGTAATTTTTTTTAGCAAAAGTATAATGATGTACTAGCAGTAGACCTAGTATTACCGCTAATTAGCTGTAAATTATACAAGTGGACGATGCATAACTGCAGCACGCTGATTAGCAATAGAGAAAGGTATGTAGTTCTGCTAGAACCATACATAAAGAACTTAGTTTTGAGGTTTTTTAAATAAATGGTATCTTCATCCTAATGTTAATCAGCTTGTGTACATCCTTCGCAATATCTCCAACGGCCTAGAACAGTCCAAAGAAGCCAGAATGGTGTTTCCAGATGTGTCCAAGGCTTTTGATAAGGTTCGGCCTCCAGGACAACTCGGCATCCCTGATAATCTTGTAGCCTGGATTGATAGTTCTCTCTCAAACCGTTTCCAACGAGTGATTATTCATGGCCAATCTTCATCATGGCTACCTATTGAAGCTTGTGTGCCCCAGGGTTCCATTTTGGGCACACTCCTCTTCCTTATCTATGTTAATGATTGAGTTGACAATGTTATATGTGATATCAGACTTTTTGGTGATGACTCCAGTCTACTTGAAGTTGTTAATAACCCCATCGAATATCCTAACCATCTGAATTCCTTCATGCATAACTGGGGAAAGTTGTGACATGTTTTCTTTAATACTTTAAAGTCTCTTTCTGTCATATTTTCAACCATACTTGTTAAACCACACCACCCACCCGTTCGTCTGGGAGACTCCGAAATACCTGCGGCAGACTCACACACTCATCTTGGTATTACTCTCAGTAACAATTTATCCTGGCGTGCTCACATTACTCGTATTACCACCAAAGCTAGCCAGCGAATCGCACTTCTGCATAGATTCAAATATAAACTTTCCCGCAAAGCTCTATTTAACTATGATTCGACCAATTCTTGAATAGCGTTGTGTGCTGATTGACAACTGTGGTCACGGCCCATCTGATCTTATTGAATCCATACAGTTTGAAGCTGCTAAAATATGTCCAGGTACATTTCGACACACCGCACATGTCAATCTCTCACGTGAACTTGGTTGGACAACACTCGCCAGCAGAAGGAAGTACTTTAAGTTACTTCTTCTTTACAAAATGTATCACAACGTAACACCTTCTTATCTCTCTCAACTAATTCCTCCAACTATTAATGCTCGAAACCTCCACCACACTAGCTCCATACGTCCCATTAATTGCAAAACAAAACGCTTAGACAAATCCTTCCTTCCTGACTGACGCTATTAAGCTGTGGAACAATCCTCCTTTCGTTATAAGAGACTCAATTTCCCTCCAAATATTCAAATAAAAACTGAAAGCAACTCTACTAGCAGTAAATCATGTTCCTGTTTATATCCACGGACGCCAATTTGCCAACATTTGTCATACCCAACTTCGTCTAGGATTCTCAAGACTTAACTTAGATCTCTTTAAAGTCAACATTATCCCACAACCTACTTGTTCTTGTTCCTACCCCACTGAAGATCTGCAACATTTTCTGTTCTTTTGTCCAAAGTATCCAACTTACAGAATCAAACTTCTCAACTCTATTATTGCTCCCAGCGTCCATCCGAATCTGATTATACACACAGCGAGTAACAGACTAGCTCATATTCTTCTCTTTGGTAGCGACGAATTGTCCATTCCCTTCAACATACAAATTTGTAACGCTTTCCACATATACATCGTAGACACAAGACGCTTCATATTTTAGTTCTGTTATGCACAAGCAGTCATTTCAATTGAGTTAGTCGCTGATTTACATAAACTTATTTCAAAAGTGTCCTTTATGAATTTTCCTACCGGTAGTCCGTGTTATTGTGAACAGGGAGCATATGTGTACATTCTACCTGTAATGAACTGATTTGCTTTGTTTTGCATTTTGGTGACTTAAACTAAAATTAAATTTTTGTATAAGGGGTACATAATCTGAAACATGTCTACAACTTCTTTGTAAATTGGGTAACTTTGTTCTTGTTTTGTCCTGTGTGTTTTGTAATATACATTTTGTGTGTCACTCCATATTCTGGAGAACCCCTCGATTAGTGACATCTTGATGTACTATAGGGCGATCCAGTTGAAATTAATATGTTTAAACTAAACTAATGATAAAAGGTGAAACCCACTTTGAGGACTTTAGTCCAGCTAATTGGTGCAACATTGTAACCGAATAGTCGGCGATTACACCTAGCCAGAGTCGTCCACCAGTATAATATGTACAAAGTACCATGTGAACATAAGAATTAATACATGTTTGTGATGGATTCTTCAAATAAAGTGATGTTTTTACAGCATGTATGCTTTGTCCGAGTGTGTGTTATTGTCTGTTACTTGTCGTGTGAAACGAAGAATCTCAAGGGATTCAATTATATTATGTAATTCAATTAATACCATGACATCCTTACCGTTTCCAATTGCGTGCAAAATACACATCAAAACATATCGAAACCACAGAGACCTTTTAAACTAAAAAGTTCCTTAACTTTTCTGTTCATGAGAGAAATGTTACCAGTTATCATTCGAAGACATTATAGCAATATATATTGGATATACAAGGAACGGACCAAACATTGATGTACATATTTTAATCCATTGCAGTGTGGAAAGAGGCATAATACCGTTTTTTTTCGTTATTTTTTCTTTATTGCACTCTTTTACCATTAAAATGGTTAATGGAATACATAAATACAGATATAAAATATGAAAAGAATGTGACATTTCACTGATATATATATATATATATATATATATATTATAAGAGAATATGTACAGGTATTTACAAATTGTCAGCAGTTTTGCGTTTTGCAAACATTTCATTGACGTAGCTGCCTTAGGACACTGCCATATCCCGCTCTCGGGCCAAAAATAACAGCAGGGAAAGAGTCTTTTGTTTGGAATGAATAATATTTTTTACTTTTTTTTATTCGAATAGATTTAAACAGGGGCACTCGTTCAGCCAGAGGCTCTGTTACAGATAAAATACAAAGTATTACAGAAAAATACTTATGTTATTAGTCATTCTCTCTAGTTTCTGAAAAAAACCCATGATGTAAAAGGAAAGGTTCTTCACTTTCTGTCCACCACTATCACAAAAAGACAAATCTTATCTTCTACTGTTTCATTTTTGGGCAGTTTCTACAGTAATATTATGGGGTAACTTTGTTACTTCACAAGTCACTTTTAACCTAGCTCAATGTCCATGTTTTCTTCGCTTTAAGAGATAAAGAAACGGGGTATCCTCGTGCCAATTTGGTAAGGCGAACTTCCTTTACAGGCGTCCAGTGATCATGGTGCAATTTGAAATAGCTATATATATATATATATATATATATATATATATATATATATATATATATATATATATATATATATATATATATATATATATATATATCATTGAAGTATATCACTGACTCTTACTAAGCAATATAGGAACAAATTTTAGGAGAGTATCACTTGTAAAAATACATTGCTTAAACTGTCAGTTCACGAAAGTTTTTATATGCGATTACGCCAAACTGCATCGAAAGTGTTGAGCTTTGTTGACAAACATACCGCTGGCACTACTGTCTCGTGCATAACCGAGGAATTTCGTAAATGTATTATTATTACTGACACGTACTTTGTTGAAACATTGCAAATTTGCATTTGTCCACATGTGAGCACAATACATGGCTGTGCAATGAGAATTAAATGATTTGATCTTTACTTTATAACTGCATTTGGAACATTTTCTAATCCACATATTTGCTTGCATATAAAATGACCGTGTTAAGCGTAACACAACTTAATTATCCCTTGATGAATTTGACAATTGCACACCCAAATACTTCTGTGACTCAACAAACTTTATACGAGTTTCGTAAATGAAAACACCTGGTACACAATTTACCTTATTTCTCGAACTCTGAAACAACATGCAGCATGTTGTAATAGAAGTGAATATTGCTCGGCTTCATAGTTTGCACACGTGTGGATCAAAGTTTGTAAACTTCTTGCAGAGGGACAAAGCAGTAGCATATCGTCTGCGTATAGGAAATGATTAAACATGGTACCAGCGGTACTACAGCCAACAAGTGTGGAACTTAATTTAATAGTAAGAACATCCATATATTATACAGTAAACAATTTTGGTGAGAGAACGCTACATTAACGCACGCCATTTGATACTTTTAAAGGTTGAGGAGAACAGCTATCCCACAGTAATATTAGCTGCTGAGTGCTATACCACACACTAAGAAGACGAGCAATATATAAAGGCGCATCTCTGTCAATTAATTTAGAAAATAATGTAGCATGATTAACTGTATCAAAGGCTTTTGAATCATCTGGCGAGCATATGTACACTGAACTACCATGTGAGCGATGATAATCTATCTTTTCCTTAAGCACATAATATATATACAAATACCTGTTGCATTTTTTGCTTGAACCCAATCTGAGAATCTGTGGCAGAGGACTGCATCTTGCCATGATCTAATGTAATAATTGCTATCACTTTCGAAACAATGTTACTGAGTGCTATTGGCCCATAATTATTTGAATCAGAAGGATCAGCAGCTTTATTTTTCAATATAGGCAACAAAACTGTACCAAGTTTTCAGGTTTGTGACCACAGGTGAACATACTAGCAAAGAAGCATTGAGAATAAAATATATAAACTTGGACCGCAGTGTATAACTATAAGACTTTCAGCACATAAATTATCACTACCAGCTGCTTTATTTCTATGTAAGTCAGCTTTAGCTGTACCTATTTCAGAGGCAGTGACGGTCACAAATTTTTCAAATAACACATTCAGATGGGATGTGAAATGTTTCGGTTTTTTTTAGACACTTGCGGAGCTTTAATATGGCTACCCAACATAGAAGCAATTTGCCGAGATCCTGTGGCTCCGCCAACACAATAAGCAACAGGAATTTCCTTACTGCTCATGATACTTACCTTTTTCCAAAATTGTCATTGCGTCATCATGCAAAAGATCAATATAGCATTATATTGATGGTCTCATATACGAGTGACTAATGCTCTGCTGTACATCAATATCTTCCGACACACACAAAGTTGAGAAGTTGTTTGGTTTAATCCTTCGTCATCCTGTGTATTATCGCTGCTTTCCCTTGATCTCCCTTTTAGATAGGTTGTAGTGTGGGTATAATATGGTCATAAAGGTATGCTCTAATTTTGATCGAGTCCCTGGCACATGTAAAAGATTGTTGTTCATAAAAACACTTTTGTCTTCTCGATCTTCAGCCGTAGTGAGGTCATAAAATGAAGGATTTGGAATGGATACACGGTACATGTGCAAGTGGTTTCATGTTTATAAAAATTTTAATTCCCCGTTTGATATACGCAATCAAGCCGGTATGCTGCCATTCAACATTGCCTGTGAACAACTTACATGTTTTTTTTCCCGCTATCTCCAAATATATGTACAACTTCAAGTCATTTGGTATATACTCTATATGTTGTTAAGTCCATATGTGCAAGTGACAAGTCCACTGTGTTGCATTTAATCATTGTACAAAGTTTCAAATTGAGACTCGATGTAAAAATTACATCATATTGATTGGGCAGTAAACTTACTGTCACCCCTGGAATGTCACAAATGTTTTCACACCCAAACTTGACTCGTTCGTTCTTGTCCCACATACGCATGTCGTTTTACAGCAAAGGACAGGAAAATAAAACATCAGACCTCTGAAACCATTAAAAATTATATAACTTTCCACTGGACCTAACAGTTAAAAGAAATGAGAAGTGCTGTCACCACCAGGTGGTTAATTGTATGCTAATTTTATGCATGGGGCAGACCAATATACATAATCTCGTGCCAGCTCAAGAAGTGGGTAACACCTCAACCAATGTCACTCTGGCATGCCCGGCCCACAAACAGAGATGATATAAAAGTTAATAAGCACATGAACATTGTAAGATGACATCAAAGCTAAAGATCCAGCCCATCAAGGAAGTAAAAAGTGGCCCACTTTTTCTGTCCACTTCCTATTTTACCTTCAAGCTATCGCCATCCCCAGCAACGTGACCAGATATACTGATGTACGGAGAACGCTATAGGTTGAGGGTTGGATGTTCTAATGTAGGCTAATTTTTTGAGGTAGAGATCTCATCTGTATCAAATTATACTAAATCATAGTTTCAAATTCTTTATAATTTTCACCAGCGCAATTTTATCTGACCCAAAGAATACTACCAGTATGTTGTGAGTGTGTGTGCACATAAATTTTGCAAATCACATTAATTGAGATCTCTATAATTATGATTTTATCCTCATAATTATTCATTATTGTACAATATGTGGACTGCATTTAACGTTCTACAGAAACTATTTCAATAATTTGAATGTGCACTCACCCCCTCCCCCTCTTTTTTTAGATTGTGTTAGCTTTTTCGTGGAACGCCAATTCTTGAAAGTACCCCCTCCTCTTCCCGCAAAACCACGAAAGAGAGTGTGCATCCACTTGCCCTGGAAATGACAGTACCGATGTCTAAGTGGACATCGTGTTACCTCAACATTAAGATTTATGACCCTTTGGTATCAATATTGGTTACATCGATACTGTAGATCCACTTACACATCCATTTGATCTTCACACACCAATAAAAAATGTTGTGGGCGTCCATAATTGACACCATTTTCACTTATGAACAAAACATTTGTAATAATATTGGGGGTCGAAATTAAATGATGATGATTTTGGTCATAAATGATTTTTTAAGAAAATCAATACAAAAAATTCAGCCCATGAACTTTAAAAAATGTGTGAAAATGACATGCTTGTATTTTAGCTTGTGACCCAGGCTTCCAGGTAAATGGTCCCAACAGTATTTTGTACAAAAGCCCGGGACAAAAGTACACAAAACATTTTCGAATGAAATAAAATTTAATTGTCTTGATCCATGTATGTGTTTTTATCGGTTCATACCAAAAAATAGTATCCCTATAAATCACTTGGAATCCAGGCCCCTGTTAAATATGGTTTGAACTGGTATATTTGAAAGGTTTAGTCGGCTGTATATTTGCGTGGCCTACATTTCCGGTAAACATCTTCGCACGTGTTACTTGGACATCAGAACTGTCAAAGGGTCAGCTGAGTTTGAGAGGCCTATTGATTATGTTTCGATCGCTTCAGCGCCGGAGGACGGCTGCTCAATATCTTGTTTTCAAACGGCACAGATACAAAAAGAAATGGGCAAGTGATAAAGAACACCATTCGTGTTAGCTCAGGAAACCTTAGATAGTGATGCTGATACTAGTGACACTGTCACTGACAGACAGATAGAGATAGTATTTTTTGTCATGTGTCCAGACTCTGGACGACCAGAGCCACAGGCGTATGAAAATATCTACCACACAAGGAACAGCAATGCTCCTGCAGTCCAGATATTTTCACACGCCAGTGGTCTTGACAGTTATTAACTGTTGACAGTCTTGGCCATAACCCAATACCAGGACTAGGTCTACTCTACTAGGAATAGTCATGCAAGGTGGCCGTTACCATGGTAATCGACGTATTTGTCGTTGTTGACAATGTTGATGCTGAATGATGGATTTGGGAGAGTGTTCAAGAACATGTAGATGGGTTTTCAGTGCCTGTCCGACATTTAATACCTTGGATATGACCACCAGTATGAGGCATCGAGCTGCTATAAGTATAATGAGATGGACTGTGCCCATCTTAAGTTGAACAGCACCATCGATGTCTCAGAAATCGGGCTACCTGGGATAACCAGCTTGTGAATGTGGTTAGGCTTGGGGCTTAATGGGAATGTGCGATGGTGTGCAAATAAATAATGCATTCTTGGACTCGCTATCCTGCCACTTGTACCGCTCCGTCAATCATGTGACAATGTCAATGTCAATGTTCGATCACCTTATTACCTGCACTGTGCAGCCACACCAAGCTAGCTGACAACACACCCTGGTCCCTGGCCTAGCAACCAATAAAAACTTTACTTAGCAAATTGGTTATCCCTGAAAAAAAATCTCAAGTCCAACCTTTCACCAACACATTTTCCCCAGTTCTGAAATTTAGCATGCAACATTGTAAGTGAATGAGGTGCAAGGTCAGGAATGTTTTCACTGAGTTCAGCCTCCACTGTGACATAGCAGTGAATCTCAGAATTGTTATGCACTGACTTTACTCAGAGTGACTTATATTCCATGCTTCAAAATGAAAATTATTCGTGATTTATTCCGAAAAGACCACAAAGTAATACTCACTAAACTGTGAGCGAATACCCACAAGCCTGACATGAAAAATGCAAATATCAAATTCCGATCACCAGAAAAAAGAGAGAATATGTAAATTATATATATTAAAAAAAAAAAAAAGAATGCATTGCCATTGAAGTCATTGAGGATTCATGTATAACTCATTTCTGCCTCGACTGACTTTTCAGTCTGTCAACGATTCACATTTTCAAAAGCCACCAGCTGGGTTCACTTGAAACTTGATGGGGATGTACCTTAGGTAAGTCCCTACCAAGTTGTTGAAATGGTTGTGCTCCAGTGATTTTTGTATTTGTTATTATTCTATTTTGTTTATTTTTTGGAATCTTTACTGAAACCGATCAGGCAATTGCTTTGAAATTGTATAGGTACACTTCTGGGGTCCCCCCAGACCTTATTTTGTTAACCAGGTGGTACTGTATTTTTTTTTCTACTTTGTTTTTGGCGAGTTTTTGTGGGTTAATGGTATTTTAAATTGACTTCTTCAAAACAGTCACTCAGATTGTTCTGAAGCCTTATGGAAATGTAGCTTACAGGAGGCTTAAATCAAGTTATTCACCATGTGATGATACCAAGGATTTCTGATTTTTAACCAATTTTTTCAGTTTGGGTACCAGTCGGTTAATGCATGCATCTCTATTGATTACCATGTAACCAATTGGAATATGAGACATGCATATTAATTTCCCGCCACAACTGCATACCAGATTGCTTCTTCTCGCTTGCAGAGATATGGGTCGGTACCTGTGGGGACAAGCGGGATATTACTAATATTTTGGAAATAAAGAATGCTTATTAAAGGCAGATGGAAACCTTTCTTATGTATGGTTCGGGAAGTACTAGATGAATACCAGTTTTGGCATTTGCGAACTTAAATTTCTCAAAAAAAATGCTAATTTTGTGAGAAATGAGCATATGTCCCTGTCTGTGATGTGACCCACACGTCCCTCATGATTACCTTCCATCAAACCCATGCTTTGTGGTGGGAGATCAATATGCATACGGCGTATTGCAATGGAAATTCATATTTTTTACTCTTTTGTCCAAGCCATGAACAAGATGTCCTTCAAACTAGGTGGGGATGTACCTTGGGTGAGTCTCTACTAATTTGTACAAATGGTCATGCTCCATTGATTTTCAGATTTTTATGAATTTGTCTTCACAATTTAGTTTAAACATATTTTATTTGTAAATGCAATTGGCTGACAGGCTCACCATTCTATATGAGGGCCTCTTGTACATGATTTACAACAAGACAACATAAAACAGAAATTTTGTGAACATCAGTACACAGATAGGTGGCTTAAGGGACCAACAATAAGAAAGGAAGGAAGGGGAATGATAATGATGTGTGGGCATTGTTAAAATAATAGTACTTGTACTATTTGCAGACTTAAATCCAAGTTCTATTTTGAATCTTCCAGAAAGTCTAAGATACTTGTTCACAGCCTTGAATATTTCCTGGTTTTGTCTTCTAATAATTTTGCTTCCTTTGATTCCAAATAAAACAGTTTTCAGGTTAAAGTACCATATGTGGTTATTTTACATTGTATTTCATTTCTTAGTATAACATATTTGTTGCATTCAAAGAAAAAGTTGTGAACAGCCTCCCAACTTGCTCCACGTGATCACGATGGAAATTGAACAACTCCAGTTTTGTACAGATCATTATTCAGCTGACTGCAGCCTATTTTCATTCTAGAGTGAATTATGGTGCATTTCCTTTCTCCTAAATAGTAGTTTGTTGTGTTTAGGTTTAGCTCCCTTTTAAATTCATCCAAATGCTCAATGGTCCTAGCTGTTTGGGATAATTGATTCCACTAACGAATGGCTGATGGGGAAAAAAGAGTTGTAAAGTGTGGCTTTCTTGGCATCAATAATTGTAATTTGTTTGGTCCATTCTGACACTGTTACTGGTAATAGTCTTGAGAGTTACACTGGGGATAATTATTTATAATTTTGAATAGAAATACATGTACCAATTTTTGTTTCCTTCCACGCTCGGCTAATTTTTCCCAGCCTGTCTCCACACAGATTTATTGTAGATTTGTATGGACAAGTGCCCCTGTCACAAACCCGGGCTGCCACCAGCTGAACAGATTCAAGTCTGTCCTTGTCCAGTTTTGAGCATCCATCCCAGACCACACTACCACACTAGCGTACTCCAGGCAAGGAAGAACAAATAAATTCTTAACAATTTTGAGGCAAAATCTGTAGAAACCTTCTCCAAAATCACTCAGTCAATTGCTTTGAAATTGCGTAGGGACACATACTTCTGGAAACCCCCAGCCCATAAGTTGTTCACCAGGTGGCACTGCAATTTGAAAAAAAATGAATTTTTGTGTGTTTTTCCTAATTGTGACTTCTCCAAAACTGTCACTCAGATTGTTCTGAAACTTGGCGGAAGTGTAGCTTGCGGGAAGGTTAAACAAAGTTCTCCACTAGGTGGGGATACTCTGGATCCTTGATGTTTTTTCGAATGTTTCAACTTGGGCACCTGTTGGTTAATGCATGTATACCTTTTGATTACCCTGTAAGTTTATGTAGATTGCAATGGAAACTCACATTTTTTACTTCCTCTCCAAATTCTTCATCCCCGAGACTAGAATGGGACTTTTTATGGGTTGATATGAAGGTATGCTGAGGATGGGCTGTTCACACAGCCCTCTTGTTTGATTGAATGTCTCCAGTTTCGAGACCAAAGAGATGTGGTGTGGGGGGATATCAACTGAGAGCTCACCACATTTCTTACTTGTGGATAAAGAGACATTTTATTTCGCAAAGATTGTACCAGTCTTATCCCAGATACTTCTAAGGCAACTTTGGTAACGTCTTTGTGATCCTTTGTGCTTACTTATACAAATTTGTCTGATAAGGAGAGTTTCTTTTCCAGTTGTGCACCTGAAGGTTTTCTGTGAGGCATTTGGTATGCAAATAATGTGTTGGTCAGTTGTATTCTGATGAAAATTTTATGCATGGTTATTCCCCCGTTCGTACTGCAGGAGGGGCATATAGTAAGGCCAGCCTTAAAAATATTTCTGTTTCGTATAACAGGGCCTTGAAAAATTTGATGAGGCAGGGAGGATTTTTTTTTTTTTTAATTTTTTTTTTTTGAACTAAACATACCTACTATGTATTACTGCAATATGGGCATCATGACTGATGGACTTAGTATTGATACAAGATAAACAAGATTCCAGGTTGAAAATTTTTTATTAAATCTGTATTAAAGCAAGAGACTGCCACAGATGAGGTTGTAGCGGGACAATATATGCTTCAGTTCAGGCTGGTTTGCTGGCGCCGAGACAGAGTAGCCCTACTTTAAATACACCTCGGCTTGGCTTGAATTGGGGTGGGTCTTTTGCTATTGTAAACATGTACATGTACAGGGCTTCAAGAAACAAAGGATTAGCGTAAGTATAAAGTTGCCCTTTTTTAAAAAAATATCACAGCAGAAAAAGAGTAAGATATCAAATACAAATGTGTAGTTTTAATTTTCACTTGACAACAGCAGGGGAGGGGAGGGGTGTAATAGTGACGGTGTATGATGAGGGTTCAGAGTAAATATTACAAATCATGAACACACCTCTTTTGTGTGTATGTGCAGGGACGTGGATTAAGAGTTTTATTGCTCCATGGTCAAGTCAGATTTAATCTCGGGCAAGTTAAAATTAATAGGTACTTGCCCGGTCGGGCAAGCAACTTTTTTTCGCTGGGAACTCTATTCCTCAAATTTTCATGACACAGTTACAAGTTGCAGTTGTTTGCAAGGCTGGCTACGGGGGTCTAATCAATTAATTTAAAAAATCAAAGCTTTCGCAGCACTTGCGTGGGGCGCCGATAGGTGATAATAATCGTTAATTGATAAACATTCCAAGTTTAAACAATTACTTGGTCCGCAGTCGTATTCATCAGAACTTTATCTCTGTCAACACAAGCAGACATTTTCACTGTCGTACAATAGTCAATACATACGATTACGTTACGTTACGGCAGTAATTATTGGTTTGCTTAGCGGGGTCACACTGCTCACCGTAAGTGTGATCTGCCCCAACGGCAACGATGTCAAAGCAGCGTCAAAACAATAAAAAATTTGCATGGCGTATTCATCTGCAAATTAACATCAAATGCCATTTATCGGTGTGTTCTAACAGTGTTGGAAAAAATAGGTGCCTTGAAATGACTTCCACAAGTTCCAGTCACACGCAAGTGACAGCGTGGAGTGGATCTGCGTTGAACTGACCCAGTCTCACGGACTGATTTGGGACACATTCGGCTATTCCCGCTATCCCCTACCTTTGCGTATTTGCTTGTGACTCCAAATAATTGTTGCAATTAACACTGGAATCTTTATTTTCGCATGCTGCAATATAAATAAAGCTTCCCGTTTGAGTGTTCCCTCCGTAAATTACGGCCGATTCACACATGTTCAATGGGCGGAAGCCATGATGAAAACACTGTAACACGAGCCGTGATTGGCTCATTTTTGCATCTGATTCAATTGACCAATCGGGTGATGTGTTGTGCGTCAGACCACATGGCCAAAGCAGCTGTTTGTGCACAGTTGCAGGAACGATATGCTTACACTCGCTTTCTGATTTGAAATATTAAAATTTTCGTTTGAATTTGATTTATGAACATCTTTTATTGCAAGGAATTTGCCAATACTGTATACGCTAATTCACTACGATGTACCGATAGCATTCATGGTAGGTCCGCAAACGATATGCGTTAACAGAACTGCCACACGGCGCGTGCGAGTAGCGTTAAATCAAGCCAGACCACATGGCCAAAGCAGCTGTTTGTGTACAGTTGCAGGAACGATGTGCGCACACTTGATTTCTGATTTGATATATTAAAATTTTCGTTTGAATTTGATTTAGGAACACCTTTTATTGCAAGGAACTTGCCAATACTGTATACGCAAATTTACTACGATGTACCGATAGCATTCATGGAATCATGGTAGGTACGCAAACGATATGCGTTTAGTACGTTTAACAGAACTGCCACACGGGGCGTGCGAATAGCGTTAAAACTTAAATCAAGCCTGAAAAAAAAATTTTTTTGCACTGTTGAAAAAAATATTCCAACCGCAACGTTTTGCGCACACCGTGCGCGTTATACGAAACAGAAATATTTTTAAGGCTGGCCTAATCACTTCTTCCGTGTCACTCACTCACGGTGCGCACATGTCTGTCTGCCATTTGTGTCTGGTCTGGTTAATTCACTTATCCTTCAACTTAGATTAATGAAACTTTACACACAGTATCTGGACATAAGAGTGTGTAATGTACTAAAAGTAGATCACTAGGTCAAGTATCTGGGTCACCGTGAGATATTCTTGTAAAATGGTGTCCGGGCTGTATTTCCTTTACTATCTTAGTTTCATTAAATTTCACACCCACATATATCTTGATGTAAACATGTATCACAAAACAAAACCAATCACTAGGTCAAGTATCTGGGTCACGATGATACAATAATGTGAAAGTACAGTACACTTCATGTCCTGGCTGGAATTCTGTTGTCCTTTGACTAAGAAACATGAAACTTTACATACATTTGCGTCTAGACACGAGGGTGTGTCTTGTGTACAAGTAGGTCACTAGGTGAAGTATCTGGGTCACAGTGATGTATCCTTGTAAAACCATGTCCAGGCTATAATTCCTTTAATCTGCAACTTAATTTTATGAAACTTCACACATGCATATAACTTGACCCAAGGATGTGTCATAAAATATTTGGATCACTGGTATATCCTGGTAAAAGCCTGTTTAGACTGTAATTCCTTTACTCACTAAGTTTCATGAAACTTGATACACACATATATCCTGACCCAAAGGTGTGTCCTGGAACAAAAGTACGTGTATGTCACTAGGTCAAGTATCTGGGTCATGGTGAGGCCTTTATATAAAATTGCAATACAGTTGTTCATGTCCAGGCTATAATTCATTTGTCCTTTAACTCAGATTAATGAAACTTTACACAAAGGTGCATCTGGACATAAGGGTGTATCATGCAACTAAAGTGGGTCACGAAGTCAAATACCTGGATCACCGGTATATCCTGGTGAAATCATGTCAAGACTGTAATTCCTTTACTTAGTAAATTAGTTTCATGAAACTTCATACACAGACATAGCTCTTGCCACAAAGGTTTGTCATGTAACACAAGTAAGTCACTAGGTTTTGTATTATGTGTCCTAGCGTCTGTCCGTCCACTATTCCTGTCCAGGCTGTAATTTGCTTGTGCTTAACTTACATTAATGTAAGGTGCATCTTGGTATAAGGGTATGTCATGTAACAAAAGTAGTTCACTGGGTCAAGTGTCTGGGTCACAGTGCCATATCGTTATAAAATCTTGCCCAGGCTATAATTCCTTTACTTATTTCAATGAAACTGCATGCACACATACATATTGACCTGAAGGTATGTCATTAAACAAAAGGGGGTCACTAGGTTAAGTATCTGGGTCACACAGATACAATCAGGTAAAACTGCATTACATTACATTGTTTTTGCTGTTCATGAATACAGTCATTCCAAAATGAGATCGGTGATTAGCAAAGTTATAAATAACACAAGGGGAATGTGGATCGAGCAATCTCTGATTGTATTTTAATTAGTTTTAAAGTTCTGTTTATTAGTAACATGAGGATCCCACAGGGAATTAAATATTATACATGCAATAAACATTTAGTGTTCTGAGATTTAAAAGGACATCACCATCATTGAACCATGGATTAACACTGTAAGTGCCATTATACTATAAGAATAAATAGCCTATTGGCATAGCAGTGACAAAATGCTGAAAGTTCTATAAAAATATGAACCATAAACCTCATGGTGTGTTCTAAGTTTTCATTGTCTTGCAAGACTAGTTCATATTACAACAGCAAAAACCTTTGTCTTTATCAAAATATTTTGAAAAAAAAATTGTGAGTTATAGTCATGTTCTTTTGTTCCTTAACAAATATCAGTAGTAATGTGTGTGTGTATGTATATACATATAGTCACTGGTCAATACCTAGACATTGTCAGTGTTCAGGGAAACTCAAAGCGGTGTAAAGTATCTAATGCCGCCCTTCAGTGCTTTAATTTCAGCTGTGAACTTAGTACCATGTTATCCCTTTTAGTTCCCCCATTCAATTTTTGTGGTAAAAAAATTCCAAAATACTGGAAAATTATTTATCTTTTACAATGATTTACCTGTTGTTACTGTTATAATGTCAAATTTAGGTCTCTAGTAATAAGAGCTCATTTCAATTATATTTCCCAATCAGTCCAGGCACTTAAAGGAGATAACGTGGTAATTAAATTTGCTGTCATATACATGTGCTTAATGGCGTTAAAAAAACCACAGCACAAACCTTATATTGATATGAAACCAGAGGAAGAATAAGCTACCACTGGGATTTCTGCAGAAATCCTGAAAGTGTAGGGTGTTGCTCAGTGCACAAAACTAAAGCACTAGCTTCAGAGTTTTTGTAATGGAGATCTCAAATTATAACTCTTTCAGTGCTAATCATGTCTTAAGTTGATCTACGTAAGTCAAACTAGTCTGAATTATCATTAGGATATCAGATTCATATTCCTAGTTAAAAGACCTTTCATTCAAGTACCAGTATGGCTATAAATATCCCAGGTCAAATTATATTTTCTCAGCAAATGTGCCCAATACATGCTGAGAAAAACTGTTGACTCAGTCCAAAATTTGGCACTTCGAGAGTTAAGTGAAATTTTTGTGTACATGCCTAGTGATGTGCCCAATACATGCCGAGAAAAGCTGTTAACTCAGTCTAAAATTTGGCACTTAAAGAGCTAAGTGTAATTTTTGTGTACAGCCCTAGTATTCTTGCATCATAAAGTGAATCCACTTGTATTGCATGTAGAAGCAGGTACAAATGTATGTTTACTACAAGTGCCTGTGCTAATGTGTATGGCAGGTGCAATGTACAGTTTTCAGGCAGAAGCAAGAGGTTTCTTTTTGATGATGTCAGCCATGTAAAACAGTTGATAACCTGTTCCAGTTGGTGATACTGTTTTTCTTCTGATTGCAGGCGGAGCACCGAGCCAAGAAGTCTCCAACTGTCCATGCTCTGGAGTACTTTGACAACTTCTATAAACCAGTGTTTGACACTGCCTGGCCTTCAATGCGAGCTGCCCTGCTTTCTCAACAGAAATACTGTGCATTAATTAACAACTTCAGCCTTGACGAAGATGAAATAACAATGGACTTGATGCAAAAAGGATCAAGGAACATGATAAGTATGGCAGCAGAAACTGAGCCGTCTGAGTGGACAGAAGATGAAGAGCGCAGAAGGACACAGGAAAGGGATGCTACCATTAACAATGCCACATCTATTGCTGTAAATACAGAAAGTGCCACAGGACCAACACCTAAGCAAGACATGTATGATTTTATGCCTGTCACAAGAGTGATGTCCAGAAAGGAGAAGCAAATAGAAGAGGAAATAAAGATGGGATTTTATGAGCCCAGGGACATGAAAGTAGAAATTGTTCCTGATGGTCCACTGTGTTTGCCTCAGAAGCTCCAGGCATATGTGTTTGAGAAGGGCGATGTTAGACTTTTTCCACCTCCAAAGAAGAGTTCCATCAATAAATTAGGTTTTACTGTATTACTACTTCATGGCATTGTAACAGTAGCAAAGTTAATGCAAGTTACCAAGCACTGTGCATTTTGCTAAGAGCATAGTAGAATCTTCTAAAAATTTACTCTGATATTCGAGATTCCAATATTGCTTATGGTAAATGTGTGCAATTAGATATTCTTAAAAGGTTTAACTGAATTTTAAGCATTGTGTATATATATATATACATACGGTTGTATGTACACACATACATTCATTCATACATACATACATATATACACACACACACACACACACAGTTTACTTTCATGCTCCTGCAGTTACTCCCTATTTAGTCTTTGCTGTTAAGATCATCATGTTAAATTTGAAAACAACAGATAAAATATTGTTGAACAATTTTGAAATTTGATTAGAAATTCTTTTTATTGTCAGTATTTTCAAACAGGTGGAATTGCAACTTGAAAAATAGTCAGTCAGTTTGTAAATGAAACAGGAAGCTTGATTTGAAAAAAAAAAAGTGAATGTGTGACAAAGTTATAAGTTTAGATGACAAGAATAAATGTAGTACTCAACATACACCACACAGTGTCCTGCTTAGTTGTGAATTGGATGTAGCCAGGCTGCTGGTAAGTCTGCCCTGACCTAGCTGCCTTTGTTTTGTTTGTGTTTTTTCTATGCAGTGCCACTCACAGAGCTGGAGATGACAGGGAACCAGACTACCTGCATGCATCGTACATGTGTGTGTGACATTAGCATAAAATTGGAAAACCAAGCTACACACATGCGTTCATCCAATAAGCTTGAAATGATACATACTTGTATACAAAGCATGTGCATATTAAATGGGGAAACCAGGCTACATACATGTATTTATACATGTGGCATGAGCATGAAACAAAGGCATCTGTCAACACTGGTCCAGGCTCATTTTGTATGCATCTGCATAATACATTTTGTGTGTTCATGCCAACATTCACAGAAAAATAAAATACATATGTATTGCTCAAATGCCATGTCCTGCCTCATTGAATGCCTCCATTCCCATTAGTGCATCTGTTTACATTTTTGACTCCAATTGAAATAAAAAAAAAAGCATCAAACTTCTTAGTACCATAATTTTGTGGGCGTAACAGCTATAATGCTCCTATTTGCAGTGTGCAAGTTGCTAATATGGCATTATAACAGTGTATGCATATATGCATTGTACTTTATGTAACTGTGGTAAATTAAGGTAAACTATAGAATACAAGTTCTACATCGTACTTTTATTGCAGTTCTTAGGTAGAGTGTGCTTAGACCTTTGATGTTTTTGTCCGTCATCAGGTTATTACCCAATGGATGCTGCTTCCATATTACCTGTTATTGCTCTAGACCTAAAGCCAGACTGCAGTGTGCTGGATCTTTGTGCAGCACCTGGAGGGAAGTCCTTGGCCATTCTGCAGACTGCATTGCCAGGTAAAGTGGTAAAAGCTCCCTGTACCCTGTGGGTTGTTTAGTTTACTCAGCAGCCACCAGATGCCAGTAGCTGTAAATAATGTCAGCGAAATTGTCGTGGGGGAGCAATGCTGAGATTGAATGCTTGTAAGGAATGATAAAAAGATACAGAACAGGTGTGTGCACTACAGCTGTTACATGGTTGATGGGGGACAATTGTTAAAAATGTCCACATAGGTTACAGATGATTCTCACCATGCATTCATTTCAGACATCGCGGTTCTGCGTTCATAATCAGGCTATAGCTAGGGTCACCTATTGTCTTCAAAAGAGTTTGTTTTTCAATGAAGGATCGGTACTGCACATATTTGGTCATGGTATACTGAAGGCCGATTTGACATATATGATACAGTGTATACAGTGGAACCTCATTAATCTGTACATGTATGTCTCATTAATCTGAACATTTCTCCTGGAACAGAATTGTTCATTTCAAGTAAAAGTGATTCAGTAATCCAGATGCTTCATTAATCTGAACAGTTCACTGGGGTACAAAGGTGTTAGGATTAACGAGGTTCCACTGTATTGGATTATGTCATTCATATATCAACATGTTGGCTTATGTTTAAAGAAGTTGCATATTAGCTGATGTCATACTACTTATTACTAGTGACAAATTTATAAAAATCATACACATGTAAGAGCTCATGTCATGCTAGGAAAGATTTATAATAATCATATATTGTATCATGATACTGGTGAAAAATTGTCAAAATGATACAGCAAACCCTTGTCTTAATGGCACCATCTGTTGCCTGCAAAATGTATCATGTATCTTAATATGTCAGATTAACCAGTCAAATAGTAAAGAAACTTGACTTTTAGGCGGCAAACCTGAGTCATTAAGTGACTTCACTGGATATCTGAGTGTTGTTAGAATGACCTTCCATTCTACATGTACATGTATAAGCTTATGTTAAATTTGTGATTGGTCAATCACAATTTTTCTAAATCACAATTTTTTTTACATGTCTTTTGAATTTGAAATACAATGACACAGAGCATATCATGCTTATTGACTTAAACTATTCCACATTGTGTAGAACTTGTATATCAGGGATCCAGTTTTCGATAATTACCACAGGTAGTCTGCTGTGTGTGGATAAATCCTGGACCAGATGTCAAAGGATAAAGGAGATTCTTCACTGGTACGTTCCAAAGTCCTATATGGATGATGGCATCGTCAAAATACTACATGAAGATGGCATTCACTACTGCCGGAATACAGACACAGATTTGCTGTTTGACAGAGTATGTTGCTACCATGCATTTGGGATTTTACATTTGCTTTTGTTTTTGTTTTTGTTTTTTTTATTGATTATTGTCTCGCCAGCGTTAGCTGTTTGCGAGACTAAGCTGTCACTTTCCGGACGTCCGTCCGTCCGTCTGTCCGTCCGTCAGTCCGTCAGTCCGTCCGTCCGTCAACCAAAAACTTCGGAGTGGCATTATTTCACTAACTAGATCAGATAGGGCTATCATACTTGGGTGGATGATTGATTGTAATCATCACTAGAGATGTGGGCCATCAATGTTACACTTCATTGATTACTTCTTGCTTCATTGAGCATTGGAGAAAAACTTCGGAGTGGCATTATTTCAGTAACTAGACTACATAGGCCTTTCATATTTGGGTACATGATTTAATGTAATCATCCCTAGAGACGAGGGTCATCACTGTCACACTTCATTGATTACTTCATGCATGATTGAGCATTGGAGAAAAACTTCCGAGTGGCATTATTTCAGTAACTAGACTACATAGGCCTTTCATATTTGGGTGGATGATTTATTGTAATCATCCCCAGAGACGAGGGTCATAACTGTCACACTTCATTGATTCCTTCATGCTTGATTGAGCATTGGAGAAAAACTTCGGAGTGGCATTATTTCAGTAACTACACTACATAGGCCTTTCATATTTGAGTGGAAGATTTATTGTAATCATCCCTAGAGACGAGGGTCATCACTGTCACACTTCATTGATTACTTCATGCTTGATTGAGCATTGGAGAAAAACTTCGGAGTGGCATTATTTCAGTAAGTAGACTACATAGGCCTTTCATATTTGGGTACATGATTTAATGTAATCATCCCTAGAGATGAGGGTCATCACTGTCACACTTCATTGATTACTTCATGCTTGATTGAGCATTGGAGAAAAACTTCTGAGTGGCATTATTTCAGTAACTAGACTACATAGGCCTTTCATATTTGGGTGGATGACTTATTGTAATCATCCCTAGAGATGAGGGTCATCACTGTCACACTTCACTGATTACTTTATGCTTGATTGAGCATTGGAGAAAAACTTCTGAGTGGCATTATTTCACTAACTAGACTAGGAAAGGCTTTCATGCTTGGGTGGATGATTCATTGTAATCATCCCTAGAGATGAGGGTCATCACTGTCACACTTAGAAGCTTCAGAAGCCTGTTGAAATTGGATGACCTCAACTGATTTCAACGACCTAAATGTATTTTCATGGGTGAAATGCAAAACGTGGCGTTACCACTGCAACTTTTGACGAATTCAAGCCAAGTTTACCAAACTTACACCACCTTTGCTTCTTAGGAAAGCTTTAGAAGTCTATTGAAAGTGGGTGGCCTTGATGTATTTTTGACCTACTTTGGAGGTCCGATGCATTGCATCCTCGAATGTACAATGCTATTCATGGCCAAGAGTCAAACCAAGTTCACCAAATTTATACTAGCTTTGCATCTTACAAAACGTCAGAAATCTCTTGAAAGTGGATGACTTTGACCTACTTTTGACTCGACAAATCTTATTTTCCTTGTGTGTCTTGGATATAGTTGATTGTAGGTCCCTAGTTACTATTTAACATGAATAGCAAAGTACCTATGCTTTATTTTTGGTGTTCTTAAATTTATCTTGAAGTGTCCTTTGAAGGTCAAACTTAGGTAACTGAACATATGAAGTCATGTTGGCCAAGGGGTATTAAGGGCTTTACATGACATCTATCACTACGAAGCTTGAAACTGGCATGTCAAGCTCTGATTTGTATTAAGATGTTATATACTTTATTGGCCATTTTGTTTAAAAAAAAAAAAAAGAAAGTGGTATATTCTGAGTAAATATATTGAGATTTACTTGATACATTCAACATCTACTAAATACCATTATAATGTTTGGTCTTACAATTACATTGCTACTGAATGCTGGCGAGACATTCATGCCCCCTGGGCATGGCTCTGGTTTTGTTTACAGCTAGGAGGTTCAAGTCAGTCCATACTACATAATCACCACTCACTTTACGCATGGTAGGACTGGAAGAAAGTTGCGGTTTTTGAATGATTTTTTTTTAATGTGCAGTCTTTATGTAAATCTGAAGTAGAATATGATAAGATAAGATACCAGTGTGGAATGAATCAAGATCTGATTTACCAAGAGAAATAAGCTTATTGTATGATGATAGTGGTAAAGTAAAGACTGACATTTTATAATGCACATTGAATTAAAATGAATTTTCTGAAGTTCACTATAAAACAAGAAAGTATAGACACACTCGGCTCTATGGCCTTATCACACACTTTCTCTTGCCAGCTCAAAAAGGATAGTAAATCACATTTTCTTTACATGATGCTCAAAACATGTGCCATAATATGATCTCAATTTTTTACCATGCATTAACATTAACACAGAATGGCTATTTGTAAAGATTGTTGATTATTTCGCTGCCAAAGTACTGTCCACATGCCAACACTCCTGGGTAGTGTGTAGATGTGAGCTGGTGTCTTCTCTTCTTTGTGAGGACAACGTTCACTCTACGTAAGGCCAAAAAAAAAGTTTTCTCTGGTACCACCCAAACCAGTTTTTAGAGCACCACCTCAAGCCTTTCTTACTTCAAGGGAAAAATGTTAATTTTGTGTATTTTAGGTGCTATATTGCCCTTTTCTGACAAATACTGCTAAAAATATAAAACATGACCACTGTGCCCTACCACTTTTGTTCAGCATGTGTCTGAAAAGCATAAAAAATTATGTGCATGACATAATACAATGTGTATTCTGTTCTATAGTCTAATAGCTATTTCTGGATGGAGTGCAGTATTATTTTTACATGATCGAGACACTTTAAGTTTTCAGCATGGTTTATGTTTTTGTTCATTATGCATCCACAGTGATAAACTATATGTGGGGATGTTTTTCTTTCTACATTATATCAGGTATTGGTGGATGTCCCCTGTAACACAGACAGACATGTACTGCAGGAAGATGAAAATAACATATTCAGACCCATTCGCACATCAGAGAGACTGCAGCTTACTGATCTACAGAAACATCTTCTATGGTGAATAAATCCTTGAAATGATTAGCAAGATCATGTGAGAAGTGTTTGCTGTTAGTATGCAGTGTGAAGGAGAACCCTGTTTTGCAGAAAATGGGGCAAAATATGAGACATTTTGGTGGTAATGATGTTACCATGGATGTAGTGCAGAAATGTCAAACTTTCACTTTATATTAAAAATTGCTAGTGATTCATGTATGTGGCCTGTGTGTGCCATTGTTAACATAGATTACATTCAATGTACATGTATTATGACCCATATGTGTACCAAACAAACCCTGTGTCAAAGAGATTTCTATTTGAGTTCTTTAATGGAATAACATTTTGCACCTAAATTGGTTCGCAGTGAGTCCGTGACTGGTGATATAGAAAGTTGCCACCTTTCATCATGTTTGTAAATAATCTGACATTTATGGAAAGTGTATAATCCAAGTTGGAAGAGAATATCCAACATTTTGGTATATGTAATCCCATGTCAAGAGCCTGCCTCAGCACTCTCTCAGGGCCTTAGCTGTTTTTGCTCCATCTTATTTTGACCTCATAAAATATTAATTATGTTTACTTATCAGACTGAAGAGTGTCAATGTGACACAGATTACTGGTCTGTGTTGATAGCTTGACTACATAAATTCTTATAATTGACAAAATGCCTGAAGCATGTTTATTATACTAACACATCAATGCCAAGAGTGTCAGGTCAACAGAAGTTGATGTCCTCTTTTTTCATCAAATTAACCCTCATGAAGCAAAACTTGTGAAATTGGTAAGACCTGTGTTATATTTGCACATCCTCATTAAAGTGTATGTATCAACACACACTTTTCTGTTCTTTCTTTCTTTCTTTCTTTCTTTCTTTCTTTCTTTCTTTCTTTCTTTCTTTCTTTCTTTCTTTCTTTCTTTCTTTCTTTCTTTCTCTCTCTCTCTCTCCCTCCCTCCCTCCCACCCACCCTCCCTCCCTCCCTCCCTCCCTCCCTCCCTCCCTCTCTCTCTCTCTCTCTCTCTCTCTGTCTCTCTCTCTCTCTCTCTCTCTCTCTCTCTCTCTCTCTCTCTCTCTTTCTTTCTTTCTTTACCAGTGACTTTGTCCTACACTTCTCTCTGACACTATTATACATAGGAACTCCAAATATGGCATGATTGTACCTCATACAAGGAGTTGGGCCTTTTTATACAGAGGAATGGAGATGTTTAAAATTATGCAAATTAGGGGCAATTGAAGCTTGAAACTTGAATATCTTCAAAAGTATAATAGATAGAGATGTCATTTCAATTTCTACTAGGGGGTTACTGACCATTGCGCATGTAATTAATCTAAAACAAAGATTATAGCAATTTGAATTACATGTATACCAATTAGCAGCGTTTGGAATTTTAAAAGTTGAATATCTTCAAAACTGTTATAGATATAGATGTCATTTGAACTTCTACCAGGGGGTTATTGACCATTGCCCATGTAATGAATCTGAAGCAAAACTTGTAGCAATTTAAATTATGCGAATTAGCAGTGTTCGAAATTTTCAATCTTGAATATCGTCAACACTATTATGGATAGAGATGTCATTCCAACTTCTACTAGGGGGTTGTTGACCATTGCATACCTAATGAATTAATAAAAAAAGTTGTAGTAATTTAAATTATGCAAAGTAGCACCATTAGAACTTTTAAATCTTAAATAACTTCAAAGCTGTAATAGATAGAGATGCCATTCCAACTTCTATTCCTATATTATGGAATAGTTTTACACTGCCATACCCATATGCTTTGAAGACACACACACTAATTTTCTATGCAGCAAATCATCTTTTCTAGTTGTATTTTTTGCCTTTTCAGGGGGCATTAAGAATTTGTGTAGGCACTTGCATGCCTGGTGCCTGATCGTCTTAACAGGTTTATACTCGCTACAATTTCTTTGCTGGAAATTTGAAGTAAGGCAAATTTTATGGTGTGCATTATCTTCCGGGAGTGATCTCCAACTTTTTCCAGGGGTGTGGTGGTGTGGGGTAGGGTGTGTGTGGGCCATATAGTAATATCTAGTTTAAACAGGTGTGTTACCTAAGAAAGAACATCAGTGCCATAAACATCTCTTTTTTTTTTTTCTGCTATTCAGTGGTGGAATTCAGCGCTGTAAACCAGGAGGTACCATTGTGTATTCAACATGCACCCTTTCACCCCCACAGAATGATGGAGTCATACAGGCCGCCCTAGAACACGGGTGGCACAAAACAAGGATTGATGTAGTTGTCCAGGACACCAGGATGATAGCAGACCAGTTTCGTGAAGTCTTTCATTTCTATAACAAAACAAGGTTTGGGCAACTGGTAGTGCCAAACCTAACTGCAAATTTTGGACCGATGTACTTCTGTAAACTACAGAGGATTAGGTAATAGAGTGTCTGCAGGGATCATTGACCCATAAGGAATTGGAAGGCACAGTTGCAAGTCACATTTGAAGAAATGAGGACACCATCTCTGTTGGTTTGAAACCACTATGAATCAAAGAAGCTGCCAACACTGCATTTCTTCATGAAAATGGTGATTTCAAGCTCCTGGGTGACAAAGAGGCACAGACACTTCAGATGCTCATTGCTATCTGTATATTCAGTAGGCCAGTGCCAAGGAGATTTTAACTCTTTCAGTGCCAGTGACGTCTTAAGTCGATCTACTTAAGTCAAACTAGTCTGAATTATCATTAGGATCCCGGATTCGTATTCCTCGTAAAAAGACCTTTCATTCAAGTAGCAGTATGCCTCTAGTTGCAGAGAGAATACCCCAGGTCAACAGCGCATATTGGGCACATTGTGCCCAATGTGCCCCGAGAAAAGCTGTTGACTCAGTCCAAAATTTGGCACTGAAAGGGTTAATAGTGGGTGCTGAATTTGATCAAACCTGCACTGGTTTCTCATGTATGAGTTTTTCATGACATTTTCCATCAGCCAAGTAAGAATTGAAGGACATGTACATGTTAATTATTATGAAACATCTCTAGCATAACTTATTTTGGCAATCCTATATCTACATGGAGTATGTGAGTAAATTGGTTTTTACTGTTCATACATTTCATATTATGATGGAGAAAAATAGGGCAAAGGATTGTGTATTATGATCAGAAATGCTTATGGGCCAAATTAATTGAAGTTCAAATCAGTTTTAACTTTTGTCAGTCTCTTCAGGGAACTGTTCGCGACAGGCTTTGCACCTTCATTATACAGTGTAAGGCAACCTGTGACATTGCTTACATAAATAATACAGCACGTCATATGCATTTGAAGGCAATGGTCCATCAGCATGATCAGTACATGATGTGATGGTAGGCAGGTGAAAGCACCAGGTATTCTTTATGTTAGATCATGGAGCTACTATAAGATGGAGGTACAGCTTCGAATACACAGAAATCCCATCGCCAGCTACCGCGGTGCGCGGCTTTGAACTTCAGAGGGGAGGCTGTGTATTGGCCAGTCGCCAAGTCGCTCTGATGTGCAGCCCTGTGACTGGCACTGATTTGCCGTTAGATGGCGCGTCGAAAGCGCACCCTCTCCTGCTCTCGTGTCTGGGAGGGTTGAATAGTCTATATCTTTGCAATGATGCAAATCTGAACCCTTTCATCTTCCTGTTCATGGCGCGTGCTTTCGAATGGTGTTTGAATTATTGAAATTGTATGAAACCCGACAAAGTTATCGCAGGTTGAGCGAATAATCAACATTAAAATGGCCAACAAAGGTCAGCAAACTTTGTTACATTCCAACAATAAAAAGTATGCTTGCAGCTATCTTCCTGACGTGCCAACCATGTTCACTGATCGTGGAAACACCTATTTTAAACAACAAGATGAGTGAAATAAATGTTGGAGTGTGTCCGATGTTAAAATTTAGGATGAAAAATCACCAATTTCTGGTCAATGTTGAACAGGATAGAGGGCGATATTACGGAATGGTATTTTCCGTCAATCCCACGCATTGATAGTGGAACCACTCCACTGAACAATTGGGATTTTTACAGTAAATCATTTCATCAGTCTCCTCTCCCATACATACACAATACAGCTTGGTAAACAGATATTAAAAAATTTGATGGTCGCACATTGTTCCAGCTAACACTGTTGTCAAAACAACGGAACTGGAAACATAGTAGGTCTCGAACACACCTGATGTAGAGAGGCGGAAATATGCCGATCCACATGTTGGCATGCGACTCGTAGTGCATGCGGTGTACGTATTTGCAGCGGGAGAGAGGCAACTAAGATAAGCGGCCCGATTTTGTCAGCGAGGGTCACAGAGCTTTTTCCATTGATGAATGTTGGCTGGGCCTCCATCTGTAGTGGCTCCTTGGTTGGATCAAGAGCTGGGAGAATGAGCTCCTGGGATTTGTACTCTGTGACCTCCATAGAGTAGAGGCCTTGTCCTGTTAATATGGAATGAAGCTGGGAGTTATGGGGAGAGAGGAAGTTGAGAAAGTATTTGGGATGTGTACACTGTATATCGTAATTTTTTTTTTCATCAAACTCTGTATATTGTTCGACATGAGCAAGGTTTTTCTGTCCACTTGCAACTTACTTTCACAGTTATATAGTTTCTTAACCAGTGGGGCTACAATGTATTCTAGCATTAATGTCTAGCCTGTATGAGGAAAGCGGCATGTCCAGAGAGATCTGTAATTGGCCTGCCCCCACCAAACTATAAACGTCATTTCTACTAGAAAAGTACAGCTTTTACACAGGGTCATATATCTAAACATGATATAATTATTTGCTATTTTTAGGATGAATGTAGAAGCATTTCAAAATTGGGAGAAGTTGGCACATGCCACATATTTAGATATAGGACCCAGTGTAGTAGTTGTATTTTTCAGGTAGAAATGATGTTGAGTTTGCCAATTCATTGAAACATACAAGCTTATGTCTGTTTTCCATTGAAAAGAAGTTTCAATTTAATGTTTCATCAGGAATATGAAAGGTTTTAATTTAGTCCTTCATTCTGAAATATTCTGCACTTTGCTTTATTTGCCTTATGTAAGCTACCATACTAGGAATTTATTATTATTAAATTCCATGCATTATATTGAAGTCGGGAATATATAGCTTTTGGGCTAGCATAGCTGTCAAGTCTCCCCCATAAGGTGGGAGTCTCCCACTTTTTCACCCCAATATTTTTTATTTACGTGCAAAATTTTGCAAATTTGGCAGAATCTCCTGCATAAAAATTTAGTATTTTCAATTATATTCTTTGTTAAAATACAAATCTCCCCCATGGATTTTTCAAATTTACAAAAGTCTCCCTATTTGAGTTGGAATGTTGACAGGTATGGGCTAGCATAGAATCTGGGTGAATATAATACATGGAATTTAATAATAAATTCCATGTATTAGATTCACTGGGATTCACATCTATGCTAGCACAAAGCTGTACTTTGCTGACTTGTGCTGTACATACAAAAAAAAAATTGCTGTGCTGTGTTTAAATAAAAATTGAAAAGGGGTTTTTTTGTTTGTCTTTACCTTGCAACCAAGATTAAGGTGACCAAAATATCAGTGAACATGAGCAGTCTTTCACTACACATACACCTCAATGGATAAATCATCATGATGATATTAAAGATAATTATTTTGTATTGCCCATGAATATAAAAAATAAAAGTATATAATTTTATATTTAATTATTAGTACAAGTACAAGACGCAAATTTCCATGGATCCTTCTCATCCCAGTTCAACTGAATTCAAAGTTTACATATACCCCATTGAGTTTGCTAGCTGAGAGGACTACAGAACATTTGCCAGCGGTAGCCGCCGTTAGTCGGCGTTTCACAGCGTTGGCCGGCATTGAAAGGGTGTCGAACGCTGGCTAACGCCAAGCCCCAAAAGGTTTAATTGGATTTTGGTGTTTCCCAGTGTTAGTCGGCTTTTCCCAGTGTTTGTAACGCTGTGTAATGCTGGGAACCGCCTTGAAATGCCGAAATGCACCCACTAACGCCGAAACAAGTTACCAGTGATTCAAATCCTCAGTCACAGATGCGCAACACATTGCCAAACGTATATGAACATGTATTTGTTGTGATATGTTTTCTTATCGATTTAATGCAAGTTGATTGTTAATTGAATGCTGGGTAATAGGTGCTGGATGAGAGGCAACCAATCGGTGGTCTTTCTAATTGGATTGACAGGCATCATCTGCTGCTCATCATGGTTCTACCAGCAGTGCATGGCTGCATGTGATGTCAACATGATCCAATGACAGTGTATGTCTGAGAAGCCATACTTCCTCCTTACAAATAGCCAATCAGGTTTGGGGTCATTTTGCATTTTTAAGGGTCTGCCCCATGAGGAGAACCTTTCTGTTTTGGGATTGTCTGTCCATCTGTCTGGATGTTTTTCGTCAAGATGTCCATCTGGTTGGGCACATTCTCCTTATCGCAGTATCTACAGAATGCATCCAAGTATTTTGCTCACATTCTGCAATGTGCTTACCTTACCTGGCAAGATGAACTGATTAGATTTTGGTGTCACCATGTCCTAATTTGAGCAAATGGCAGCCTAATTATATGCTCGTTAGGGTTCATTACTGCAATATCTTCAGAATGCTCCAATGTATTTTGCTCAAATTTAGCAGTATATATATCTATAGCTAGCATGCCAAGATGAACTGATTAGATTTTAGTGTCGCGATGACCTAATTTGGACAAATGGCAGACCCTTCAGTCAGTGCTTGTGTTGAAGGTATGTCTAGTTGCCATCGGTCTTGGATTCTGCGAGGAGCTACTTTATGATGGGTAGGGGTGTGTTTCACATTTGACCCTTGATGCAGAATTTTGAATGCATATTCTGACTGGGAACATTAGTTTCAGGATCGAGTTAGTGTAGAAGTGTAGCAGCATACATTCTATGTAACAGAAGTCCAAAATCAAAGCGAGCATCAGTGACTACCATCATGCACCCTCAATGATGCAGCATATAAAATGTATGCTAATAAAATCCCATAAGTACACAGGATTGAAGAATGGAGACAAAATGCATGCCAGATAATACTGGTGTTTACTCGGTGTGGATTATGATGGATAACCTGCGTGCGGAATAAAACATCATGTGTACACACACACACATCTTTTTGAACATACCATATGCCTTCACATCTAATGTAAGTTGCAGATTGCTTTGTTTCTTTACAATTAAAAACCATACATAATGATAATCAGGTCCTGCAATCAAGCAACATTTAATACAAATCTAACAACACTCCTGCATATCCATTAGCATGCCTTTATTTTATTGAGAAATTGAGACACACAATGAGTTATTTTGCCTTTCTTAGCAGCTTTTACTTAGATTACGTGAACCAGCCAGGTAAAGGATCGGACATTCCAACGAATTTTATATCACCTATATTATATTCAGCCACTTTATGACGATACTCCAGATCTGCCATAGAATATTTGTACATTTGAACCATAGAATCTTCACACATTATACAGATTCTTGGCCACTTTGTGAGTTATGTCACCCACTGCTCTCAAAGGCAAATTCCTTGCCTTCAAAATCAAAGTTGCAAACTTCAGGCCCGTTCTAGGCGCAGATAATTTTATCCTGGTAGAAATCTGGGATTAACTGAGTGTTGAACATCTGCTTCCGCAGCCATCTTATGAAGGTACACTGCAAACAGCATGACAGGAACCAAGAAGCAGAAAGAAGGTCATTTCTTGGTGTATTCCCATCAGACTTGAATTCCTAATCCAGTTTAGCAGTGCTTATGGACATGATTAAAGATATGCTAAGATGCCTCCACAACCCTGACAAGAAAGAAAACTACTTTCTTTTTGGGACAAGAACAAGGTCTCAAGTCGACATACCACTATCAGTAGCCTGTCTCGTGCACAATGAGCAGCACATCAAAGTCTGCATATCTACCATTGGTTCCCTTTGAAAGACGTCACACTGTTTATTAGGGGATTAAACCATCTTGTCAAAATCTATGAAATAATCTTGGTTTTATTTTCTCCACAGCTATCAGCAGTAATACCAAAAAGTAGACCCACAAAATACTTGAAACTAGCTGCATAAATTCTTTGGCCCTTCTGAGAAATGATGGTAAGAGTTGACACTTTTGTGACAAAGTTCTGCTTTGATAGTCTCCTTGCATGTCTTGTATGTTCTCTCCTCTCATACCTCCTCAAGTAGTTAGACCTCTCACAGATTTAGTGGCAAGACAAGAACTGCTGGTCTATTTTGGTCTTTGTCTTTAGATTACTGAGATGTAAAGCGATCATCTGTGCATCCTGGACATCTGTAACCACTCTTCTAGCTTCCAGTTGTTGAAATCCCTCCCACTCTGCTGCAGCATCTGAAAATCGTAAATGAATGGCAGAGGAAAAATATGTTAATCTTCTTCCTGCAACTTGGCCAACCCTTCTATTAGTTTTTTTGTTAAGTTTTGTTTTGTTTTTGTTTTTTTATTGTCAGAGCAGTGTTTGCCACTACACGTTCGATGAGAATGTGTACCTGTACTAGGTTGCTCCTCAAGTACAGGCTGAAGGTCTGAACTTCAAGTGCAATCCAGCAGTTTGAGACGTAACAGTGGGTATCAACTGCTGTATACTTTTTTGTTGTTGGCTATCTGCCAATAGCTGCTCGAATGATCCAAGGGTGGGTGTCAACTTTGTCATCCTTCTTAACCTTTCTGATTTCTTATTGGACTTCACTTCACACAGTAGGAAGGACTCTTCAATGTATCTTTGTGGTGATACTGCCTGGAGGAGACATTAGCAGGTTTCTGGTTTGAATGTGCCTGCACACCTAGTAAATTCTTTGAACAGGGAATCCTCTTGTAGTGGCAGCTGCATTTTCATAGACCTCTTTATGTCTTTGGTTCTAGAGGAGGTGTGGGACGTTCCTCATCATGGTTTCTATTTTAACAGCCACAACTAAAACCATCCCAGTGTCCAAGTCTGTTGTCATCTTATTGCTTGAAGTGATCCTCATCCTAGCCAGTGGCATATTGAAACTATAACAGCAGCATGCTAAACATGAATAGACATATCCTGGCAGATGCCAACACATGATGTGCCTCCCTCTATCCATAAGGTACTTCTTGCACACACCACAAGGATATCTTTTGCTCTGTTTTCAGTGGCACAGAATGAGAAAGAGATGTCAATCTGATTCACATCAATTAGGAAAGCTTGTTTTATCCTAGACTTTGTAGGGTTGAAATACTTGCTAAATACAAAGATTTCCAGGACGCCCCACAAGCCAAATATTATGCTACTGCTGTAGTACATCATCCTTTAAAGCTTATGTTACCATAAGGCACTGCGCAGGGGATTTGTGCTACCATCTATGATATCATTCTCCTCTAACTGAGACTTGCACATTTATTTCACTGAAGGACTGCTGAGCCCGGATTTCCTTGCTGGAGTTGTAGTTGTACTTTTTCATCCAAACAAACACTGATGCAGTGCCAGATCTTTTTTATGTTTAGAAGTAACCTCCAAACCAATCATTCTATTTGTAACATGTTACCAATTCTGTGTAAATATCTAACTCATCTGAAATATTACATCAACAGGGGGACCGCATTATCTGTTTTAAATTTAATGCATCATCTATGAACTTGGGAGCAGTATTTGCAACTCTCACAAGGAAGCTAGGATTGACTCCAACCCTGTAATACTCCCAAAAAGTGTCATAATCTGGGCTCCTGGGTAGTCCATTTGCATCTTGCTCCTTTCTGCCTTGTCTTTGGACTAAATCCATGCCATACAGGCTAGACATTGCCCCACTATGAACCAGAAATGCATTGACCAAAGCAGACAACTGTGGTCTGCTTGGCCCACAGGCTTTTGATAAGGAGAATAGTGCCAGTAATCTGGCATGAATCGAACCACAGGGAGAAGCTCTATTCTCTTTGTACAATACTTTTGTTGAGCAGAAGTAAGCAGCAAACATGTCATATGAAATCACTTTCATCTCAGTTTTTTCCTCAGCTGATAATTCAGTTTAGCTTTTAGGAGGGTGAGGCATCCGTCGTCCGTTCACAATTCACATTTTCGACTTCTTCTCAAAAACCGTAAGTCAGATCCACTTCAAACTTCCTGGAGATGTGCCTTGGGTGGGTCTCTACCAAGTTTATTCAGATGGTCACGGTCAAGTGATTTTTGGATTTTTCATGATTTTTTTGGGTTCATTTTGGGGGGAAATCTTAAAGAATCTTCTATCTGAAACCGCTCACCCAATTGCTTTGATATCACACAGGAACACTCCCAGGGACTCTTAGTCTTTAATTTGTTCACCAGGTGGCACTGCAATATTTGTCTATTTTTTTTATGAATTTTTGTGTGTTACAGTTATTTTCGACTTCTTCTCCAGAACCGTCAATCAGATTAAGCTGAAACATGGACGATATGTACCTTGTAGAAGAGTTAAAGTTCTTCACTATGTGGGAATGCTGCCGATTCCTGATTTTTAATGATTTTTCAATTCGGGTACTTATCGGTCAATACAGCTTTCCTATTGATTACTATGGAAGTCAATAGGCATTCTAATGCTAATTCACATTTTAGACTTCTTCTCCAAAACCGTCATCCAGATTAATCTCAAACTTGGTGACAATGTACCTTAGGTGGGTTTCTACCAGTTTTGTTCACAGGTGATGCTCCAGTGATTTTTGGATTTTTAATGAATTTTGGGGTTTTTTTTTGACAAATCTTAAAAAATGTCTTCTTCTCCGAAACCACTTACCCAATTGCTTTGATATCACACAAGAACACTCCCTGGGACTCTTAGTTTTTAATTTGTTCACCAGGTGGCGCTGCAATGTTTTTCTAATTCTTTATGAATTTTTGTGTGTTATAGCTATTTTCGACTTCTTCTCCAGAACCGTCACTCAGATTAAGCTGAAACATGGTTGATATGTTCCTTATGGAAGGGCCAAACAAAGTTGTTCACTATGTGGAAATGCTGCGAATTCCTGATTTTCTAATGTTTTTTTTTTCAATTTGGTTCCTTTGCGGTAAATGCACCTTTCCTATTGATTACCATGCAAGTCAATGGGCATTCTAATGCTAATTCACATTTTCGACTTCTTCTCCAAAACCGTCATGCAGATTAACTTCAAACTTGGTGGCAATGTACCTTGGGTGGGTTTCTACCAGTTTTGTCCGAATGGTCATGCTCCAGTGATTTTTGGATTTTTAATGAATTTTTTGTTCTTTTTTTAGACAAATCTTAAAAAATCTTCTTCTCCAAAACCGCTTACCCAATTGCTTTGATATCACACAGAAAGACACGTAGGGACTCCTTGTTGTTAATTGATTCACCAGGTGGCGCTGCAATGTTTTTCTAATTCTTTATGAATTTTTGTGTGTTATAGCTATTTTCGACTTCTTCTCCAGAACCGTCACTCAGATTAAGCTGAAACATGGTTGATATGTTCCTTATGGAAGGGCCAAACAAAGTTGTTCACTATGTGGAAATGCTGCGGATTCCTGATTTTCTAATGATTTTTTTCAATTCGGTTACGTTGCGGTAAATGCACCTTTCCTATTGATTACCATGCAAGTCAATGGGCATTCTAATGCTAATTTACACTTTCGACTTCTTCTCCAAAACTGTCATCCAGATTTACTTCAAACTTGGTGGGGATGTACCTTGGGTGGGTGTTTACCAGTTTTGTTCCAATGATCATGTTCGAATGAATTTTGGATTTTTTATGATTTTTTTTTTTTTTTGTTCTTTTTGGGGGCAAACCTTAAAAACTCTTCTCCTTTGAAAACGCTCACCCAATTGCTTTGATATCGTACATAGACACTCCTGGGG
Organism: Hermodice carunculata; assembly: GCA_964020975.1. NCBI lineage: Eukaryota > Metazoa > Annelida > Polychaeta > Eunicida > Amphinomidae > Hermodice > Hermodice carunculata. Next base: position 75,834,443 of record OZ026614.1, on the reverse strand, counting down.
ACACCTAATTCCCAATTTGTTCACCAGGTGTTGCTGCAATTTTTTAAATGAATTTTTTGTATGGTTTTGCTATTTTTCACTTGTTCTTATAACCGTCACTCAGATTTAGCTGAAATGTGATGGATATGTTCTTGTGGAAGGGTCAAACAAAGTTGTTTACTATGTGGCACTGCTTTGGATATCCTGATTTTTCAGGATTTTCAATTCGGGTACTTATTGTTCAATGCAGCTTTCCTATTGATTACCATGTAAGTCAATGGGCATTCTAATGCTAATTCACAGGACAAATGACACGAAATTTCCTGTTTACTTGATAGCTTGAGATCTGTTTTGAGTTAGTACCGTGACGCTGCACATGTTAATGTTTCTGTATGAAGGTCATGCTTAGACAGTACATAAATGACATTGACCTCGTTTCTGGGGTTACAGTGCAACATACATGAATTTTACCTTTCATTATAACTTGAGAACTACTTGAACCTTGATGTTGCACATGTTCGTGTTCTTCTATAAAGGTCAGACTTACTCAGAACATGGTGTCCTTGATCCTTTCCCAAGTTGCAAGTGTGATGAATGTCAAGATCAGCTGAGCATGGGCTGTTCACACAGCCCTCTTGTTAGCAGTTGTGACAGTAGCATATACGTAGGTATAGTCTTATTGGATGCATGGGAATCAAGTTCGAACATTCCTTCGGAGGAGAGCTTAACACTGGACCGTTAATTAGGGCAGACTTAATTCTACAACAGTGTCGTTTTGTTTCCAGACAAATTTGCTTTTATGGCCCATAAGCATTTACAAGCTCCTGACTATCTCAAAGTTTTGAGTATGAGCCCGATGGTAGTGAACAAGCTCATGCAAGAAAGAAATCTTTTAAGATCACTAGTGTTCTTTAGGCAGTTTTACTCCTTTCTTTCATACTGTCCTGCCCCCAAATTTTTCTTCTGTCGGAAACGATTTTCTTCAGCTTTGCTGCCGTCTATGTTGTTTAAATCATTCTTGCATGATTCGAAGACTGTCAAGTTGTCCAGAAAAAAAACCTTTTCTAAGCATTAGCACATCATTACAGAAAGTTAAACTGTATGTCCAAGTAACTGCAGCACATAAGAGGTTTGTATGAAACGTACAGGTGCATTACGAAAGCCAAAACGGCATCATTAAATATTTTAATAAAAGATGGTACTATCTTATGATAAATGAAACATTTTCTGCAGTCTGTTGACTCTGGGGAATACGCCAACAGGAGGACCATACTGAGGCCGAATAAAATGTAACCCCCCCCCCCCCCCCATATGTCTAAACACTCCTCTTCCGAGGGAAGAGGTTGGCATACTACCCTGTCAGATAAGTCAAACGTCGATAGTACGGCAACAAGCAAAGTACTATCTTCCCTTCAGGCAAGACCTGGTACCTCTGCCCATTCAAAAATATAAAAAACAAGAAATCTCGAAATAAATGACAATAGATTATTCTGATTAGAAATTCTTCCCCTCTATGATACACCGCATGAGAACCCATCTAGACCACAATCATGACACTATGCAAATGAATTCTTCAAAGTCTGGGAGTAACGGGGGAAATTAGACACTGATTGACTGCTTTGGAATTTAAACTGACACTGTGTGATGCGGGTCACGGACATTGCCCAATTGTTACAGATATAAAGCAAATACAAAGTTTGGAGACGGAGTATTTTGTGTGCGTGTGTGTGCTATAGACACGCTTACTGTTGCCCAGATAAAGCATATCTAGATTGAAATAAATTCTAATATACATCACATCAAATGCAGGTGTCGCACTCCCACTGGCTGCTCCATTCAAGGATAACTGAAAGGCACCTGTTAAAGAAAGTGCTGCTTTCTTGGCAAAAGCCATTGTTCACCACTGTCACATCAGCTATTGTATCAAGTATGGCCTCTGTCGGGAAAAGCATCAACCCACATTGATACAGTCCGACTGTATTCCTTATTAGCTTTAAATGTTCAATCAGCCTTGTAGTCTTGCTACTCTTGAATGACTGAGTGGCACTTTTTCTTGCATGACTTTGGCAGTCATTGTCTCACTGTATAATTTGTGAACATCGTAATGATTACAGTATCACTGTCAATACAGTCACTCTTCCAATGTCCCCACAAATATCAGCGGACAGAACTACCATCTTGCTACTGTCAGTGAACAATAATACCGACTCTTTAACAGGACTATTTGTTGTCGAGCTTACAGAGCTATTGCTCTTTGTGTTCAGGTTGGTTTGCTGGATAAACATTCCGTAAGACCCCTTCTTGTTTAAACTACTTGGTGTTGTCCTCTTGGGATATTCGTTTGGAAATTGTGGAGCAACATTTGAAGCAGGAACGCTTTGGTCTTGGGAGTGTTGATAATGGGGAAGCCACCTTGGTTGCCGATTTGCTATGTACGTCATGAATTTGTTTCATAATTATAGCCAGGCTCTTGCGTACATCATGAATTTGTTTCAAAATTACAGCCAATCTCTTCCGTATGTCTCGTATGTCTTTTCGTGCAGTTAGTGACAAAGGTTTTGCCATAATGTTGGTCACATTTCTCCAGTGGCTCTGTTTGATTTTTATGTCAATTTCCTTAGCCCTTTTAGCCAGTGACATGTAACATAGTCTTCATTTTCATCTTCAATCATTCTCATGTTCGTAGTGAGGAAATCACCCATCGCCCATTCTGTCTGTCTGTGGGTTCACTAAACTAAATGATAACTCAAATGCTGTTGCATGGAATGCTTTGATTTTACGCATGGAAATTTCCCAAGTCTGTGAAGGAGATTATGTTGCCATAATGTTTTGCAGTTTGATGAATTTTTAAAGGAACTTCTGAAATAAAAATCTTCTACTCGGGAACTATTTGGCCAGTTGCTTTGATATTACGCCCAGGGTAACATAGAGTCACTTAGTTCACATTTGGGCCATCAGGTGGTACTGTGATTTGTTTCTTATTTTACGAATTGTCATGTGCTCAAGTTTTTACTGACTGCTCCAAAATGGCATAACAGAATTGTTTGAAGTACATGTATGTTAATTATTGACGAAGCTGTGTAATTTTAAAATTTAGGACCATGTTTTAGCAAAACAAAAAACAAAAACCAAAAAAACCAAAAAAACAAACAAAAAAAAAATGACATAAAGTTCAGAATTTTGTGATCATTGTGTCTGACATTGAGGTTTACAGGGGCTTCGAAATGAGCTCCCCAACAGCATGTTGATGCACTTTGAAGCCAACACGTGCGGATCATTGGCAGTAAACTCGCTGTTTCATAGGGCGAGGATGATTGGAATGCCAGAGGCCGGTTTTTTGCAGCGTGAAGCAATCAGTATGATGCCGCACTCTCTATGCCCAAATATTGACACAAAATGGCAATATGAAAGTCATGCCGCCATACATACACGTGACACTCGAAAAGAAGATTTGCTTCACAGCAAATCTGTCGGGGTGCCTTTGAAATGAGAACAGATTGAAATGTTACACTTTGCCATTGTTCAACATAGTCTAGCCTAATTTGCAAAAATTAAAATGCTACAACTTGGTTCTTGATTCGTTGTGGCATTGTCACAAACTTATGAACTGAAATTTGAATGTCAGCACTATCTATGATAGTTTTGACCCTATTCAAGATTTCAATTTAGAGTATGTGCCTTATTTGCATAAATTAAAAGCCTAACTTTGGTTCATGGTTCATTGGATGCGGTTATGTCACAAACCTATTAATTGAAGTTGGAATGGTACCTCTATGTTTAATAGTTTTGAAGTTATTCAATATTTAGATTTTGTGCATTAGCCTTATTGGCATAAATTGAAATACTACAACTTTGGTTCATGATTTATTGGATGCACCTATGTCACAAACCTAAAAAGTATAGTTGAAATGGCACCTATATCTATAATACATGTAGTTTTGAAGCTGTTCAAAATTTGAATTTTGTGTATTCTCCTCCCTTTTGCATAAATTAACATCCTACAACTTTGGTTCATGGTTCATTGGACGTGGCTTTGCCACAAACCTACACATTGAAGTTGAATGAAATCTCTATCTATAATAGTTTTTGGAGATACTCAACTTTTATTTTTTTCAGCGCCCCCCAATTAGCATAATTTAAATTTTTATAACTTTATTTATTGTCCACCATGCTGGCAGGTATCACAAACCTATACATGCACATTGAAATTTTGTGTCTATCTGCAATTTGTAAGATATGGAGCTTTTAAAATTTTAATTGGCCCTAATTTGCATAATTTTAAACATCATGACTATTCCAAGCGATATGCACAAATTTACAGGTAGGTCGGGCATCATGGCAAGTTTTGTGGTTTTTGGAATGATAATGTTCGAGAAAAACTCTGGACAAATTTGGTCGTAAAGAAGAAAGAAAGAAAAAGAATTCTTGGAAAAACAAAATGTCTGGGTTCGCACCAAGACATAAATAACTGGAGTTAATTAGTTGCATATCCCAGTCAACTAACGTGAAATCATGTTTTGCCAATGGCAAAGAATATGTTGCGTATACCTCAATGCGAAACTGCGTAACAATTCCCAGTTTTTCGTATCTTTGCCACAAAAATGTGTTGCTGTTACAACTTTTTTTCTCTTTTCCCAAAAAGAATGGTACCACTAATCACACGTGGCTTATTTTCCTCTTCTTTTATGTCTTTTTATTCTGGCGTGCGTGTCCAAAAGATTTTTACGTAATTGGTACATAACTATTGATTTGATTCAAGCTTTTCTGTTTTGTTTTGTTTTGTTTTGTTATTGGTGTTTCTTTTTTCCACAAAATGAAAATGGATCAGAAACCAAGCCGTGGGCATCTGCTGGTTCCTCTGCTGGTACAATACGCAAAATATTAAATGAAAAAGTATACATGCGTTATAGATTTGCGCCTGACGATTACCAGTACAAATCCTGGGCGTGTGCATCCTTTTAATTCAAACTGCTCTTGAAACTTGCAAGAGATTCGTGTTCGAGCATCCAAATTAGACAAGAAATTGACAACTGAAGGGGGGGAAACAGATTCACGGGGAGTCGGGTCGAGGGGAATCTATCTTGTAAATACGTATATCTTAATCAAATATGAACTTAATACACGCGGGTCAGTTTTTATGTCTTATGTCCGAAAGGAACTCCTAGTCTTTTTTAAGTTCCTCATATGGAGGGTTGAGGTTTACGCCTATTGTCCCTCCCGTCACTGCATGTGCTGCGGCATGGTGCACTCGCGCCAATTTATCCAGGGCTCGGGTTTGTCCATGCACGTTTGGTACAGTTATTCCAGACAAAACTTTATTTTCAAGAATAAGTCAATTATATACGTTCGTGCAGAAAGGTCGCCGTTCACAACCATTGCGATAATGTCCAATTCATCTTTTTTTTTCTGATATACAATAGGGCGAGGTGTCATAAAATAAATTTAAGTCCTGGAGAGGAACTAATACAGGAATCCGCTTTTCTTTCCAATTGAAATAAAGGATAACAACGTGAGTTTTGAGTTACGCAAAAAGGGCGTAATGAAGTGTAGCTTTCTACACGATATGCTAAAAAGTCTCCTGGCACCGACTTGAACACTTTCTTTGTCGATTTCGACAAAAATGTATGTTTTTAACGGAAATTAAAATGTAACAGTCACATTCTCTTTGAATTGATCTTTCATTGACGTACCAGCATGCCTTGAGTGTTCCAGAGACCATAAGAATGTTCCATGGCGACAGTTTTCTTTGGCGTACTCTGGACGCATAGGCAGCGGAGGAAAGCTGTTGACTCAAGTCGAAACTTGACACTGAAGGTGCTAAGTTAATTTGAGTGAGAGCAAACTCTTCATAATTTCCTAGTAAAGGAGTTCTAATCTGCCCATTGCGATATGCTCTTTTTGTCTTGTTGGAAATGGACATTGTTCCGATCTTTAGATTTCATGTTCCACATCGCCATGACCAGCACAAACGGTGGACTTGTACTGACTTACTTGGACAGCGAAAATCTTTATCTGGTGGTTTACTTGAAAGAGAATGGTATCATAGTTAGCAGGTCAACGTAAGCGTTAGTTCAACATTTGAAGAAAGAGCTCATGAATGAGAAGCTCTCCGTATCAATGCAGCCATTGTGAAGTGGAATACACAGAAGGATGGTACGCACCGAAAGAGAGAGAGAGAGAGAGAGAGAGAGAGAGAGAGAGACAGACAGACAGACAGACAGACAGACAGACAGACAGAGAATTGCTGGAGATCCTTGTATCTGATGAATTAAAATGATCATTACGTGGAATAAGTATATATAAAATACACATCAGGATTTTGAATCAAATATACATAATTTATTATATATATACAAATATGTATTTTAAGAATGGTGTGAACAATATTTATATTCAGTATCACCCCGTGCTTACAGCTTTGCAACAAATGTTAAGTTCTAGAATTTTTCCCAGTACACAACAGTGTATATATCACATGGGAGAAACTATATTCCACCGGGTGCTAGTCGACTTGAATATATCTTTCGGACATATTCTCTGCGTTTCTGAGGCCTTCGATGGAAATTTTGTATCGTTTTAAAATTGTTTCCATCGGAATAAGGTCGGCATTATTGGTTGGCTGTTTTTTATGTTGAAGTGGTACCGGCAAGATAGCACCATTGAAAAATAGAAGCAATGTATTCAATTGTAGTCATGGGATACACAATGTATCTCCTGGTTGTGCAATGCTAGTCATGGAACACACAACGCATCTCATGGTTACTTAATTGTAGTCATGGAATGCACCGTGTATCTCATGTTGGTCAGTCAATCAAACCCCCAAAATGATTCAAAATGGGATTATAATCAGTGTCACAAGATTCGATTCCTTTACGTTTGTGATAAACATCCATATAAACAATTTAGTATGTTTTATGTGCATGGATTACCTTGCACACCTTCCCACCGAAACAACAGTATGTTTAAAATAAAGTAACTTCTTTTTTATCGAAGCCATTTTAAAATTATTATGTTCACATAATCCAAATAGAAATGGAACATATTTCAGTCATTATTTGTATATGAATGTGGCTACTATTGCTTTTCTCTCGACTTTGGTACCTTGGTGTCTCTGTACATCTAATTCTCCTATGGTTGACTGACCGAATCTTGAATTGCCATCTGAGAGTTACATGCAAGTTTTCCAGAGAGTTTATTCTTCAGTTACATTTACATGTATTACACTTGTGGAAGAGTAGGTCACGGAAACTATTAGACCATATATAATGAGCACCGTTGTTCAAGGCTACACTTATCTTTCGAGCAGTTAATGATTTGTGAGTTACATTATATTCTCTTGTGGAAGCATGACATACATAGGCTCATATATATATATATATATATATATATATATTCTTTCTAATTCATTCACCATTATTATAAGTTGATCCGTTTGAGAAATTGTATATCATTGACATGAGGTCTGCTAAGACATTATGTTAGGTTCATGACTTTAGCAAGTAAAAGAAAAACAGATCAAGGCAAAAAAAAAAGAAGTTAAATTATGACGAATTTTTCTTCTTTATCTATTTTATGAACATTTTATGGCAGCTCTTTCACGGAAAAATTGCAAATTTTATTTGGTAATGCTGGGGTTAAAAACAACTGTTTAGTCCTTTAGTTCCGGACATTTCAAGTAAATAAATGGGAAAATGAAATGTACACAAATGGACAAACAAATGAAAACAAAACAAACGGAACATAAATCCACACTCTTAGATTTCATCGTTCGGTAAGTTATAAAAGTCAAATACACATTCTCACCATGAATAATTTTTTCCCTATGTTAAAGGGAACTATAAAAAGCCCGGGTTACTAATGAACTTCAAGATTTTTTATTTAAAATATAAAAAAAACATCGATTGCACGACAGATCACCGGCTGGTCAGTAGAAGTTCACATCCTTCCCCGAGGACAACACTTCCTTAGTCAAGTCGTCCGGTACAAAACCCGTATTCGGTGTCAGTAAATACGCATCTTTCACTGGAAAGAAGGAAAGGCATATTCGTATTTCCCTTCTGCCAATCCTAGTCATTTTGTCAACACAAGGAGAGGCGGCGTGCATATTTTATCACAGTCCACAGTTAACAATGCAGGATATGGTTCATAGTCAAGTCCTTAGAATTAAGGGTGTGGTTGTTTTGAGTTCAAGCTCAATAGAAACCATGGCCAAGCACATATATCTGCTGTAGGTTATTTTTTATATTTCACAATGTAAGCTAATGCACCGGTTAGTATATACATATATACACACAATAAAATATAAAATGTTGAAGAGAGCACCTCGTCCATTCGGCTAATACTGTGCTAGATTTGTCACCTCTTCGTTCCGTTTGTCAAGTAGGTAAATCGTGGTCCAAATCTCAAGTCAGTAACTTCGCGGAATTTTAGGAGAAGTAAAAGTTCTGAATCATTCTGAAATTGTTTGGTGTATTGTACTCTCCACTTTGCAGTAGTTAAATATAGTTTGTCTTTAACTTCTATTAGTGGCGTAATAGTATCCTTGCCATACAAATGGAAGTATTGTCTTAAAGCTACAAGCACTTGCGAATGTTTGCTATCAAAATTGCTTACAATGACCACTGCCCCTTCTCTGACAATGCATGTCACCTTGACCAGTGTATCCAGTAAGGCGCTGGGGTCTTTTTCATCTATGCTGAAAAGCCTGAACTGTGGAAGATTAAACGATGAAAAAACTTTGATATCAAAGTTTCGAAAACCGCCCATTTCCACGTATAACTTTCTGGAGGGCTCAGAGGCATCCCAATAGAAATCCCATTGAGCCATATTGTGAATGAAAAGTTCGTACTGGCTTATTGGCATGGTGGAATCCAGTTTGTCACGAAAAGCGTCTGCAACGAAAAGCCTTTCCCCTGCCTGGGTATCCGTATTCAAGGCGAGAACTCCGGTAAATTTCCCAAAGTGAACCCCAACTTCTCCAACAGACCCGAACACTCCATTTTGCCATTGTAGTCTGACGAAATTGGACAGAAAAGTCGCGTGAACATTGTCTAACTCCCCGGGGACGACACTTATTCTACCCCAGTGGTCCCGTGATAACTGTGTCCGTGGAAGGAGGCTTTGGTAAAAGGTATCTGGTCTTTGAAGCTTTTCCAAGCACACACTTATACCACAAACTGGTTTGAACCCTCTGATGTGCCCTGCATTGCAGTACCTAGATTTCTGTCGCTGTTCTTTGGTATCAGCTGTAGAAAGTTCTGGCCAGTTTTGAAGTTCCACTTGGGCTGCAACTTTATCTACCGTTAAAACAACAAGTAGAAGCTGAACAACAATAATACATAAACACAGAAGTATTTTTGGGCTGTGTTTCCAAGTCATCCTGACAGCTAAGATTGTATATCACCCACAGTTCCGTCTCTTGCAGCTCACATGGTGCTGCGCAAGTGTTCAATGAAAATAAAAACGACCGGTAGTGCTAAGCATGTCCAGTTGCAGCATAGTGTTGGAGCACACACTCACCGCCGGCTGTGGTCTGAGCTGCGTGTCCACGACTGGTAGTTTTCTGTGTCAGCGGGGTGGTGTCGTATCCCCGTTGTGAGAAATGCAAACCGATGAGCCCAAGCTTGGCTGTTATTGACCTCAAACTGCAAAGAAATAGTTTCTGCTTTGTGCAGCATGACTTCATTTTTATGACGGATAAATACAAGGAATAATGATGCATTCCCACCGTCCACGCATGGCCGCGCTTTTCATTCATATGGGTGTAACCCTGGCGGGACGGTTAAAAAACCCCACCCCAATGTATACTCAGAAAATATTTAAAGAAGTGTGTCAGGTAATTTTAGTCCAATACAGAGATTACCTGTGTTGTCCCAGCATTTCCCGTAAGAACAAGTGCCAATACAGCAACAAGTTGTTCACCAAGGCCCCGTCCAACACTTCATTCTTGGCTGATTTAAATCTGGAAGGTTACACACTAGTATACCACGAGATCAACTGGGGTAACTGTAATATGTCGGGCTCATTGACCATGTGCCTTTTCATTAAATTATATATTTATGTGTATAAGGATTTGTTTATTGCCTTTACCCAGCTTACTTCTGTTACCCTGGGTTTAGACGTCCAATAATAATACCGTTATGAGCCAAACTGTTTGCCCAGCAAACAAACTATGGAAGTGAACAAGCTGCTGGACTGTATATTATGTTCTAGGTCGGCTTCTCGGCTTTTCATGTCATTGAAGATAAATACCAAAAAATGAAGTTTGAAAAAATACACCTCAACGTCTGTAAATTTCTACTACAGGTTAACAATAAAACAACAAATGCAGCAGTATATGGAGAACTGGGTAGATACCCATTGTATGTAAATATCATTAAACATGTCAGTAAATACATAAATCACATTGTAAATTCAGATGAAGACTCTTTAGTAAAGATGGCATATACAGAGGCCAACAACATATGTAATGGTAAAGACACATGGCAAGATGATCTCAATAATATTCTCTCATATTTCAAGTTAAATGAAAATAAACCTATCAGTTATGGTACATTAGACTGGAATAACATAGCTGATCAATTAAGATACAGTTTTGGTATGAATTGGAAAGATTATTTAGACAAGAACAAAGATAACCAATTTATAGGTAATAAATTAAGATTTTACAGAAGCTTTAAAGAAAGCATTAAACAGGAACAATATTTACTGAGTAATAAGAACCAAGACTTTAGAGCTGCACTTACGAAATTGCGCATCAGTGCACACCCTTTAGCAATAGAAAAAGGTAGATACTTAAAGACACCGCTGGAAGAAAGATTGTGTACTTATTGTGAGGATAAAGTGGTTGAAGACGAATATCATTTCCTACTAGATTGCAAATTATACGAAGTTGAAAGAAGCAAACTTTTTAACATATGCAAGGAACAAACCAAATTCTTTGAGGATATGAACGACCACCAAAAAGTTGTATATATGATGTCATCTGATATCAATAACTTACATGCAGTAGGTGAATTTTGCCACAGATCCCTTGACAAAAGAAAAAGTGTAAACTGAGTAAACACTATTCATTCATTTATTTTATTTTATTCTTATTATAGTGTACTTGCCTCACAGTGCCAAAGTGGATTATGAATGTCAGTAATATACATGATTATGTGGGAAAATATATTATCTATTTATTTCCCCACGTGTTTCTGAGTAGTTTCTAGTATTAGTGTTTTTTTTTTTTAAGTTTACTATTTGTATTAGCAGCAACCATTTAGATGTAGCTGTTGGCCCATAGAGGGCGTGTATGGCTAATAAACACTTTTTACTTTGTACTTTGTACTTTGTACTTTGTACTTTGTCACTATCTCTTTATTAATTGAATCGTATTTGTCGAAGAACGCGTTGTATTTGTTTTTTGTTTGTTTGTTTGTTTGTTTTTTATAAACAAGTACCGAACAATCGAAGAATTTCGAAATCGCAGACGACTGAAGTAGAAGAGTATATATAATTGGTATTTTTATGTGTTTACTGAAATATCTCTGACTAAAAATAACAAGATCGCAATCTATCGACAAGAAACAATATATAGGTGTAGTATCTGACAAACACAGAGCATTGGAATAAATATATATTGTTTTATTTAAATGTCAAATGACAAAAAAAAAAAAAAAAATCGACAGAGTGTCAAGTTGAAACAATTTCTATCGTTATAAAAACAAATTTTACAAACAGCCTTTCACATCAGAGTACACAAAACAGCATTTTCTTCAACTTTTTCCTTTATTGTTATACATTTTTATTTTGATTTCCCGATGTTTCCAATGTCCATGGATAATTATATGATAATATCGAATATTTTGAAAATCTGTCTATGTGTGTTATAGACATTTGACTTTTTGGCCTAATAAATATATAACTTTTAATTGTAATGTTGTAAACCATATATTAAGTTTATCTAACAATAGATAAGCTAATTAAAACACCGATTCTTATCAGATGAAATGCTTATATTCACATCAATCAGGGAGACGAATCTTGTATACATCCCTGCATCCACTCATTGCACCTTATATACGATGGTAAACCGTGTATCCTCATGATTATCTAGAATACAATCAAATACGTTTTACTGATAAAATAAATAGGACACAGGCAAAATTCAGAAATTTATTTTTATTTGTTTAGTTGACATGATGTAATATGGATGGCGCAGTGACTATCAGATATGTCATTATGAGTATTACGGTATGAATGCTTCAATATGAAGGGGGTGGGGAACAAGATGGCTGTTGAATTAAAGAATAAAAATGAATATATCAAGAATGTCCAAGGGAACGAGGATTTTTTTTGGTTTTTTGTTTGTTTGTTTTTGTTTTGTTTTTTTTTGTGTCTGTTTTTTTTTGTCTTTTGGCGATGCATGATGTGTCATTTCTCTCTGAAATCGATAGAGAAACCCCGCTAACATTCAAGAACGTGTTAATTTTTAATGAACTTAGTCGTGTCGTTTGTCCGGTAGTTGGGACCCCCTTTTATTCCGTTAATTGCTAAGTGCGCGAAGCATCTGAAACTGTCAGAAGCATACAAGGAGATAGCTATTATCTTCCAGTTCATGTGAGCCTCGTGGACATTGATTGGTGTTGTAAAATTACAGTAGTAAAATTGCACCCATTTCAAATGTGCAATATGATCCAATTTTGACAACTGTGTGAAATGGAATTCATAAATTCCTCTCTGTTGTAGGTTTTTTTTTTGTGGCTGTACAGTTTAGATTTTATACACAGGTAATTTTATACTGATAATGATTTTGTTTGAGGAGGCCCACTTTTATGCAGGCCTATTAGAAATTTACTGCGCTTACGTTTTTTACTACACAGTCAAATCCTCCCATGCTCCCCCCTTCCCCCGAGGGGGGGGGATTCAGAAATTAAGCTGTTTTGAAGATCACCTAGTTTCCTGATTACCGGATCTAAATATTTGAGACATCATTGTACATACCATTTTCCATATTATATTTTCACTCTGTCAAAAAATAGTGCCTCGGCGCTAATGTTTCTCATTGTATTTTACTCGCCATGAAATAAAGGACCCACCCGTCGTCTGGTCCCAGTGTTAGAAACTTGCCCACCGCGTCGTCTAGTCCCAGTGTTAGAAACGGGGAAGCAGTCAGTCCTCAACAAAGACCTTTGCAGTAGCTTATCGACTGCTACAATCTTGCTTTTATGAATCCAAAGTGGACTTTGTGGCAACGTTACCACCAAGTTATAAGGAGAAAAAACACTTAGTAAGAGCTTATTATTTAAAGCTACCAGCTTTTGACACCTTAACAAAAAGAACTTGAGTTTTAAAAACTGCGACAACTTAACAAGAAGGACTTTAACACAACGTGCATATATCTGGGCGACAAAAGCTGAATGGCGCTGACAGCCATGTTGGGTATGCATGAGAAAGCTTTGTAGTCATAATGGCTATTTATTACACCTATCAGTGTGCGTGTCGCTTTAATGATGGAGCAAGACCGTAGACAAATTTATGAGAGAAAGATTCATTTATCTTGGATATCAGAATATTTTTTGCATTCCAGCTGAACGTACTGCAAAAGTGTTCTAGAAATATGCACATTTCTCTGCCAGTAACTGATGCCCTTTATTTTACCTAGTATATCTACTCTTTCAGAGCCAAGTTTTGACTGACTCAAACAACTTTCCTTGGCACAGCACACAAAGCGTGCTGAAGAAAGCTGTTGACCTGGACATTCGTATGGTCTCCGCATTTGTGTGCACAGAGACTATGAATTAGGTATCGTTATATCAATAGGAGAGGTCACAGCTACCAGTTATCAGTGTATTCAGCTGAATACACAATCCAATACACGTTTTTTTCCCAGGGGTAGAGATATGTATTCCCATTCGATTGCATGTTAAATTGTCCCTCAAATTAAAAGACTGCATTTATAGCTGCAAGAATAAAATAAATGTGAACATTTCAGCTATGTACATAATTTTACCACACAAATTTTGCAGTTTCTGCAACGAGTGGTTTTTAAGTTATTGAGCTGCAAATTACAATTAAAAGTAATGGGAATACACAACTCTAGCCCTGAATGACTGAAATGCCCTCTGCAGGAGAGCAGTGGAAGCTTCTGTTCTTGCTCTCCCCTATTCAGAAAACATCAACTTGTGTCAAAATTAGCCATGAAAGAGTGGAGCGACCGGTGTCTTGTGTATGCTGCTGTTAGGCTGTTATTTTATATGTTACAGTTGCAATGACAAGTCAGCCAAACCATGCCATTAATGTGGGTTTGAAGGTCAACCGCAGTTGTGGAAAATCAGAATTATGTATTCTACATGACATTTGAATCGAACAGGTAGACAAGTATGAAATGAACCCAATGGGCTTAACTTGCATAACAATGCAAGCGGTTCCTGTAAAGCTGCCGCAAGTTCGCTGGAAGTTGCCTCATATAAAGAACGATATGTTTTTGCGACAAAACTAGCGTATCCAATCACAATAAAAATCCGCCTGTCAATACTACTTTCCAGCAAAGTCACTCGCATGACAAAATGTTGAACTGTTACTTTTTGCTGAAAACTCTGCAAAGCAATAGCAGCACTTAAGGGGGGGGGAGGCCCTTTTTGCATGGGTATATCACTCCCTAAACAAGTGTTTCAAAACAAGCAGTCTGCATTCACGTCACTCTCTTTAGAACTAGAACTATTAACGCATATTAAACTTTTCTTTCGGTAAATGATCGTCACATTGGTTATTATTTTTCAGCGACAGAACTGTCGATACCTCAAAACTGTTGCATTTTAAAATACACTTAGATACATAATACAATGATTCCAATATATAAACAATGCGTTATGTAAAACACTAATTTAGAACTTTATGATTGAAAACGTTTCATATAAACAATGCGTTCTGTATCAGACTAATTTAGAGCTTTATTATCAAAAACTCCCCCCCCAAATGATTTTCACAATTCTTTCAAATCCCATGCGCGTTTCGAAAAGTATGATTTATATTGTACATTTTTCAGCCAAAATGTAATGTCGACGCTTTTTCTTTTCTTCATTTTTTTTCTGTCGATTGCCTAATTAAAGCCGGAGGCAACCCTTTGCTGTCTATTTTTGACCGGCATGTTTTGTAAGCAGTCAAATATTACTGTGATGAAAGGCCTTACGAGGGAGCACGATAACATTGATACATTGAGTGGCGTTCGGGCAACACCGGAATGTATCTCTCGCTCACTGTTAAGCTGTCTTGCCCAGCCACTATATGTGTGTAAAATTCACCTTTGTCTACCTAAAAATATTTTAAAAGGTAATCCGCTCAAAACAAACATTTAAAGCTGACATTTTCGTGAATGTAGGGTGATATGCAGAACCTGTGTTGAGACTGCCCAAAAATTACGTTAGTGCTAATAGCAGCAAGTTGGTCGCACGCGTGACACTATATTCATTGCATGACAAATGTCGATTTTCTTATACCTGTATTGTTAAAGTTCGACACAAATTAAATATATACTGCCGTGAATTCGGGGTAGATGTATAGACACTACTTCGAAACTGTCCATTTTAAGTAACTGTCATTTCCTCTGACACAAATGCACTTAACCAAATGTTTACCTGTAACAGTTTCTCTGGACTGTGCTTCCATGCAAATTTTGCCTGTATGAGCTACTTGCGCTATTATGTCGCATTAGGGTCGTTGGGCAACTAATGTGACACCCACACAGGTTTAACTTGGACAGATCTGAGCGACATGCTGACAGGATGAAATGGGTCAGATAAAAGTAGCATTTACAAGTTTGACAGACGTTCCTGTTGCTACCCCATTATCACACAATTTTTGAAGTCAATACAAATCATCTGATACCATTATTTTTCTAATCAACAAATGGCTATACCATGTAATCTTGTGAAAAAAGGCCGAACTTTCAGATGGTTTATCGCGAAAAGACAATTTTGTATCAGAGGAGAGTAAGGGGCCGCCAATAATTGCATACATTTTTACAAGAATACAAAAGTTATACTTTTTTGGGACGGCCCTGTCCCCTTTAAATTGTACACTTAATAAGATCAACAAACAATTTTTTATTGGGTGATTTGGATGGAAATACGCCTAAAATTTTACCTGGTTATGCTTAGTTTCATATAAAATAACGCGCACACTATCAATCCAGGCGGACTGATATTCGTGAGACATTTCAATATTACACAAGTAGGTACTAGTATCAGATAATAGGGAGGTTTTTGTTGGTGCTAGCGATTCGAAACCAATTCTTACATGCCAATAGCATCATTTTAGTTGTTAGGGGTGCTTCCAAGCTCACCAACAGGTAGCCGTATTACATGATTTACGATGTACGCTCAAGCAATATTTAAGAAAATGAACATGTAATAGTTCGATGGTACATTTCAGATATCCCATAAATGTATAATGGGGGACAGGTCAGGAGATTGGACTGGCCATGGCAACATTTGGATGTTGTGCTGCTGGAGATACTGCATGCTGTCTCGTGCAGCATGTGGCCTTGCATTGTCTTGCTGGAACAGTGGCCCAGGATGTTGCTGGTGCCATTCGGCATGGCCGGGGAGGTGTACGTCCCTGGTATGGCAAGCCGTTTTAACATTAATACCTATTTGGCGATATCATTAAATCATTTGGCGATATCACTAAATTATTTGGCAATATCGCTAAATCATTTGGCGATATGGCCAAATCGTTTAGCGATATCGCTTAACATTTAGCGATAACGGATATCTCTAAGTCATTTAGCGATATCACTAAATGATTCAGGGATATCGCTAAATGATTTAGTGATGTCGCTAAATCGTTTGGCGATATCAAATCCACATAGCACTGGCCTGTAAGAGTCCTATTTATGCTGTTGAGTTCTGTTCTTCCTGTCGCCATGATTTCCCTATCACCCTGCGTCCATCCACAAATCTCTTTGAAGGCATACCTCTAACCATGGTCATGTATTGTCTGTATAATACCTCCATGCTCTAACTCGGGCCATATCCTCCCATCATGAAAATCGAGGCAAAATCGTGACTCAACTGACCACATCACACTCCTTCACTGATCTGTTTCAGTCGGCATGTTCCTGACATCATTGGATCCGTGCAGCCTTGTATGCGGTACCTAGAAGGGTGCCGATGGCAGGGCAGTATGATCTCGGCTTGGCCGACGCCACTCTCCACTTAATTGCACGCAGTGAATACGAATAGGAATAGGAATGTTTTGTTTATTGCGTCATTCAACACATAATATAATAATAATAACCTTTACTTCATGTCGAGTACAAATGAAACGAAGAACATTAGCGCCGAAGCAGCTATTATTCGACAGTGATATAAATTGAAGGAATGAGAGATGATTAAATATACACTGAAAACAGATGAATATATGTAGCCAGTCCATTTACATATCCATAGCTTTCAAAATTATGAGTTCAGGCAATGAAGTCAGACTGAAATTCTGGTTTTACATAGGATACATAGAGTGCATTTACAGGAGGGGTCAGAGTCTTAAATTCATTGAGAGTGGTAACTTGCTTAAGAGCAGGAGGTAGAGAGTTCCATATCTTGGCCCCTTAGTACCTCAGAGAATTATAACCGTAAGTGACAGAACCATATTTGGAAAGAAAGAGCTTGTGTTCATCCCGAAATTCATATGTAAATTCCTTTTTGTCAAAGATATCGTCAAGAATAGCCGGACATATTTCAGATATAATTTTGTATAGTTCAAGGGATAGTGTACTTAGTCTACCTAAGTAAAGAGAGGGTTTCTGAGAGTGTGCCAGAAGTTCGGCATAGATTCTAGAAAAATCATCATACACATATCGGAGAGCCTTTTCCTGTATCTTTTCCATTTTCCAAGAGTTTGTTTGCCCACATAGGTGCCATGCCACTTGACAGTAATTGAAATTTGCCTGTATAAAAGTATTGAATGAGAGCTTTTCTTTGATAATTAGAATATTCGAGAACCTTCTCAGAGTAGAAATTCGCCTTGCAGCTTGCTTACAGATATGTGTAACATGGCTCTGGAATTTCAGATTATCGTCTATATAGACGCCAAGTAGCTTGACACATCTTTCTGTATTTATGGTAAACCATCAATTTGAAATTTGAAATCATATTCTTTAGAATCATTTTTTGTACATGATAATATAGCTTCAAACTTATTTGGATTCGCTTGCATATCATTTTGTCTGAACCCTTCAATGCCCAGATTGGCGGCACATTCAAGTTTCTTTTATAACTTCTAAATTATGAGCATGAAAAGACAGTGTATTATCGTCAACATAGTGATAAATGTTGCATTAGTTTTCTATAAAATAAGAGAAATCGTTCATGAAAATATTGAACAGAAGTGGCCCTAGTATACTTCCTTGAGGGACCCCTCGTAGAATTTCGGTCCACTCACTAGTGGTGCCGCCATATTTGACTCTTTGTTTCCTTTTGTCTAGATAGCTAGAAAGTAATTTACATGCCACTTCAGACATACCATATTCTTCGAGCCTTTGAACAAGAAGCTTATGGAGAAGGCCGTCAAATGCCTTCGACAAGTCCATAAGGATAACCGCAACATATTAATGGTTTTCGAGGGCTTTTTTCCAGTCTTTAATAATTCAGACGAGTAATATTTGACAGCTATACTTATTCCAAAAGACACATAGTAACTTTGACAGGATATCATTAAAGAAATCAATTATTTGTTCACTTAGTAGACATTAAAAAACCTTAGAAATGCATGATAGGGCACTAATTGGCCTATAGTTTGACTTGTCTAGGGGATCAGATTTCTGTCAGACAAGAGAAACATCAGCTTTTTTCATATCAATTGAGTTATTCATGAGATCAGTTAAGGATAGCGCTATCTGGTTCGTTTTGGCTAACAGTGACCAGTATTAACCACATTATTTTTAAATATTAGATTATATAATCGGCACCAATCATTGCAGTTGACACAGTCACGTGCATGTCATTCAAACGCGCTTGAAAGCCCAAGTTGTCGTTATTTAAATGGATAACAATGATTCATTTTATTTTTTAAACGCAGCTTAGTGACATGATCATTGTGTTATTAAACTAATTATTTAAAAAAATATTTTCAAAATATTGCAAGTCCCAATATATATATATATATATATATATATATATATATATATATATATATATATATATATATATATATATATATATATATATATATATATATATATACATACATGCATTTTCTGCTTGTATTTTAGTTTTAGAAAACAATTATTCCATGTAAAAAAAAAACATGATTTTTTCAGATTTTCCTTTTCAATTTTTCCAGAATATCCAGGACGCACTCTTTATCAATGTTATCTAAAAATAATCTTTATTAAATTTCCTGTGTAACCTGCTGAAATTATCTTCCCTTTATGTCATGTATTACTATCCGTGTGCTCTGCTGTTACAATCATGCACATAAAACTGCCAGGGTCATTTTGATCGCACGAGTTTGATTTTGTGGTATTTCAAATTCACAGTCTTAACTGATCCGTACCTCAGTTCCTATATTGCTTATTTTCGCTTTTGCTATATTTGTGTGTTTCATCTTTGTTACTCTGTTTACCAGGTTACATACAGACTGTCATTTACAACAGCTTGTTTCGAAACTATCCCTGCTTTCTTCTGTCAAATATCTTTTGCTTATTCGTGGAATTTTACTGACAGAAATTTGCACCATTTATTTGATAGAAACACTTTTCCCTCTACAGCTTGCTTATGCAAGTACTTGAAGGAAGATATAAGTCACCTCCTTCTCTTCTGTCCTTTTCATGAGCTACCTAAACTTAGCTTTCTGGGTTCTGTTACTAATATACCTGCTTCTGGTGCTCATCCAATCTTATTATTAAACCTTGCCGCTGATAGACTCCTTGAAATCGTGCTATTTGGCCGTGCTGATCTTTCGGATGATTCCAACACTGACAATTTTGCTGCAGCAGAATTGTCTTTCATTCAGACTAGACGTTTTGTCGATTGATACCGATAGTTTTCTTTGTTTTTACATCTACTCACTGAGACCAACAGTTTTTGAACTCTGCTTGCAAACAAAATTTCACGCGCTATCCTGTGTGCATTGTATATAATTTTGTGTGTTTGTATGTCTGGGGATCCCCTCACTTAGCCACTAGTGCCTCCTGGGCAATCCATTTTTTGGTTTAAATAAATATGTTCACAAATCTCACCTGTTTGAGCTTGCAAAGCCGTCAATCCGGTGCACACAATGAACACATATCACACGTTTTCTTTATGTGTCTGTCGTATGTTACCGCGTGGTCTAATTTGTTCGTTACTATTGCTGAAGACATCCTCAGAGGTGCCAACTGTCCGTCATCATCTGTCCAATTTACGGTGTATGTCCTGCATTGAAGTCGAGTATTGCCCATGAAATGGCATTTTAAATGTTGGTATCTCTGCATCCTTTTTGTGCAAACTGACTTGTAGGAATGGGATAATCGTTTTATCAACAAAGACATACTAAAGACAAGAGAACTCCTGTGCTCATCTGACCTTCAATGTACAGGACAAAGTGGTCTTTTGATGCTCATAATTATATCGAAGTCACCTTTCCTTAAGACCATCATCATGTGCAAATATCAAAGTACTGACTCAATTGTACTGAAGTCACCAGTCAGAAGCATGTTTCAATAGTTCTCAAGTCACGATGCAAAACACAAAATGCAGTAAAATAGACTCGTGACTGGGTAAATTGGATCAAGATGAACCATTTGCATCACATTTTTGCCCTTATAAGGACTGTCATCATGTGCAACAGTAACCTTTTCCTCCTTGAATTAAGACTAAGTTAAGAGTGCCCATGCCATGGAAAACTGTTGACTTGGGGCAATTAATCTTGATGTGTCTCATCTACATTTCTCAGTCAAATTGTTTTTCATACTCTTAAAATCAGTAGCAAACATTGAAACTGTATCTGAAATAACGTGGAGAAATTTGGAGAAGTTTAAAATGGCGATAACACACGAGAATTCAGTAGAAAATAGAAAGATCAGAGCGCCCTCTGTTGAACAAATTAAGGTCCAGGGGCACTCGGATGGGTTCCTGTGCAATTTCAAAGTCAGTGGCCTGATGGTTTCGTAGAATGTTTTTAGATTTGGCCAAACAATGAACAGAAAAAAGGAAACTCCATGATAAAAATCACTGAAGCATAATCATTTGAACAAAATTGGTGGAGACCCACGCAAGGTACATTACTACCAAGTTTGAAGAGAATCTGGCCTACGGTTTTTGAGAAGTTAAAAAGTACATGTACCAGCTAAAGATTCTATCATTCGGGATTATTTATTGTCGCCAAATGATTTTCATCAATCGGTATTGGTTAAAGTCTATAACAATATTATGATAATCATTGTATAATGAAGGAATTTCTCGTGCGCTTCATAATTTTTTTCTTTTTCTTGACAAGAGAGATTACTGCAGGACTCAATCCCTTTTCCCGACTGTTTTACATTGATTCTAAAATCATATTTGCAATGTTGTCTGTAAAATATATGAAAATCAATCCTCTTTAGTACCTTCTGTGGATATATTTAGATCTGAAGTTCGTGTAGGTATGAAGCACAGATCGGTTTCATCTTCTTTTTTTCTCTCTCTCTAAACGGATCGAAAAAGAACACTGACAATGCCCGGCAAACCAGATGACAGTTGGGTGACTGGTTAAGTATTGTTTACTTAACCTGCACATGTGCATCAGAGGAAATGTGAACAAATGTTGCACGGGTGGCTGAAAATGTAGTTACATTAAACGACCACATTAAAAAAAGCGACGAACAAATAATTTTTTCTGTCACCTTTTCTATTACTTCTCTGACATACATTGTACTAGTACACATTTTTCATGCTGCCAGCACAACATAACGCACAAAAGAATTCAGGTCCGAGTCTAGTGTAACAATGGTCTCCTAAGCAGACCAAGCTCTGTAGTTCTATACCACACTTTGTCCTTGCCAAGATTATAATACTTTCTTAAGAGTAAGGGTAAACCCTGTCACCTTTCTCATGGACCGATAGATGAACCAGGAAATTGATCGTTATCAACTCGGCCATTGGCAGTGTGAGAGTGCCGTATTGCACTGTGCTCTGTTATCATGGTGATCAAAGTAGACCCATCAAAACTTCGAATCATTCTTTCAACGCTGAAACAGGGATCATGTAGTCAGTGAGCAGACCAAGCGGAGTGCAGAAAATGGAGCGATTGGTCTGTCTAGCAGGCCAGTGTAGTACAATAGCCGTACAAAGGCAACAAAAGATACCCGGCCCCGCTCCCAAAAGTGTCCGGTCGTACACGCTATTTATGACGAATGACAGTGTACTCATGACATGCCCAACAGAGAAACCCCAGTTGCGCAAAGAAAATACAGTGTTTGATCTAAAGCAGATAAATGGATGTACGAATGGGCGGTCTGACATACCGCCGCATCCAAGTAGACAGGCACATACACATACATACATACATACATACATACATACATACATACATACATACATACATACACGCACGCACGCACATACATACATACACACTAAATACGTGCACACATACATACATACATACATAAAAATCTCCATATCATACACACTTAAGGGACTGAAAAATGTGGTCTTTACAGGAAAGTGGTCCTAATTCTGGATCGAATTTAATTCAGGATAGAAAACCATAGGGCATATTAATTTGGCGCACACACCCTCCTTGGCAAACTTTCATCCTAAATACAATGCCTTTATATGGATTTTGTTTCGTGCTCACGCCCCTCTCTTCCAAAATCCTAGATCTGCCATTGCATGATAGTGAAACATTTACAATGTTACTTGTTGGCTCGCTGTCTCTTGTTGACCTTCGATGTCACACCCGAAGTGACCTTTAAGGCGTGAGTTCTGCGTCACCACCCCTTCAAACTATTTCGGTGTGGATTTCAGGGACGTAGGCCCAGTGGTGACCACAAGAATGTATACCTTACACCTGCGTGTTTTTCTTTTTGTTAGTTAATCAAACAGACTCGTTGACGTACCAGGGAGGGTATTTCACAGGAGATCAGTATTTGCAATCAATTCTCCTTCTGTTCTTTGACATTCACAATATTTGATACTCAAGCTTTGTATTGTGCGTGTGGGGATATGTTGGGTGGTATTTACTGTGAGGATTACCTCACATCTAGTGAAGAAAATATTTTTCATGTGTTAAAGTTTATTTCGTTACTAATATCCACGTCAAGCGCCAAGCTGTGTTCCAGCCCCCCCCCCCCCCCCCACACACACACACACTGCAAGGATAATCTGACATGCTTTAAAACATCCAGTTAGCGACCAGACTACAATGGGAGAATGACATGATAACACAAAGGCAAAAAATAAGTGTGATCACCATTGATGCAGAACCTTATTACATTTTCTGCCAGCCAGCCGATAAAAGCAGTATTTTTGATATCTGCTTTCTTGTCACGGCCATAGCTAAGAGATAGTCAAACAGACAAATAAACGTGTAATGATGCTTTTACATTCTGATACATGGGTGTAATTCCAAGAAAAGCCAATCAAATGTTTGTACTATTCCCCCTGGGTAAACTGACGTTGTTTGCTGACGACAAATGTAAGGTGGCTCTGGAATGAACGGTTTGTCACTGATGTCGACGCGTTTATTCTGCTGCTTTTAGAAGTGTGCAGAGGTTGCTGACTTGCTGCTGGTGCATCACCACCATTATCATCATCATCATCATCATCATCATCATCATCATCATCATCATCATCATCATCATCATCCAATATCTCAAAAGAGTGGTTCTACGCAAATATTTTTGAAATATTTCCAAACAAAAGCTCAAGCTTTGCTTGGCGGAAGATCCAACTAACGCATTTACCTCAATGCTTTGTGCAATCAACAGTATGTTTTATAACTAAAAATCTTGGAAAGTGATACGCGAACATTTTATGAATGAGGAACTGAAGTCGATTCAGAAAAGCTTTTCCGAACGGCTTCCCTATTAAAGTTTAAACTCTTCATGGTTACCCGTAGTAGCTGGTTTGACACAGGGATTTGTTCTTGGGTCTCTTTTATTCTTAATTTACATCAATACCATTGCTGATAATATTACATGCGACATCAGACTTTTTTGCTGATGACATTAGCATTCTAAAAATTATTTCTGATTGCTAAGCTTCTGGAGATCGCGTTAATACTGAGTTTGGCCGTCTATCCACGTGAGGTCAGATGTGGCACATGATATTTTGTGCTGCGAAATCCATTCTCGGGTTTGTGATCCTGGAAGAGAAATATAGAAAACCATTCTACTCTGTACCTCGGGGATACTGCAATACCCAAGGCCATAAATCATACACACTTAGGCATCCCTCTTTAATCGCATTGTCACAAAAGCATGTGAAAGTCGGTCCACTTGAAAAGTCTGCACTTTCAACTTTGGAGAAAACCCTTGGAAAAAATCATATGTCTGTGATCCGCCAAATCCTGGAATATTCGTTAGTCCGTTTTGACAATTGCAACCATGAGATATCTGATGATTTGGAAGGATCACACTATGCAGCAACCAGAATCTGTACTGGCGCCATCAAATTCGCGTCAAACGATGCTTGTTGAAATTGGTTGGGAGTCGGTACACCCTCATAGAAAGGTTTTTGTAAACTAGACTTCTTGTATAAGATACCGAATAAGCTTATTGCCCTTACATTTATAACTTAATTCCAAATTACATAATAAAAAAGGCCTATATTCTCCGAAATTCCCTTTAACTTAGACAAGATTAAATATAGGTCTGATCATTACTTTAAGTCTTTTCTCCCTGTTACAATTTGTTCAGTCTTAAATATTTTGCGTTTGCAAATTTGGCAAGACAAACATCTGCCTGGGGTTCAGTAAACATGTACTAATTGCATGGTTATAAATTCTGGGAGTGATGTACATGCATGTACCCTAAAATACTCTGTTTAAAATAAAAGAATACAGTTTTGTTTCTACACACTTATCATTTTACACCGTGTACGAAGATGTGATTATCAGATTAATACTTGTTGGTTCAAAAAACCTAAGCAGTCTGTGACATCTCCAAAATGAGTACATGCTGACATGAATTGTCTGGTGTTGTTAAAGTATCAGCATAGAATAAGGAGTACACCCATCTATATATACGTACAGTGTGGACGAAATAGGCGGTGATAGAGCCAGGGCAGAATATTTTTAGGGCGAGCAAGTTGAACTTTCCTCAAATTGCACTAAATGACAAGTGTAAATTACCTTTTTGATACAAATTTACAAATCTGCAGTTGATTTTTTATTTTTCACATCTTCACTTTAGTCTATCTGAACTTTTATTCGTGTTATTTTTATCTTGTTAGTTCCAGGGTGTGTTGTTTATGTTAAAATGAACAGTCAGACTCATACTTTAGCTAGCAAAGGGGTTCGGCCTACTTCAGACAACGGAAATGAAAAAGTTAGCTGTGCTCATTGGCGCTTTTTGTGGGGAGTGGGGATGGTGAGTGTCCTCAGTCAAGAGTCAAATGTAGCGACCGAACTTTTCGTCTTGACTTCAAGTCTCCAAAAGTTGACAACTGGGATAGAAGTCACCTCGCAGCGTTTGGTAGCAATGTAATTCTCTCTCTCTCTCTCTCTCTCTCTCTCTCTCTCTCTCTCTCTCTCTCTCTCTCTCTCTCTCTCTCTCTCTCTCTCTCTCACACACACATACACACACATACACACACACACTCACTCACACACTAGGCCATAGGTAACTTGCTTAACATCCTACTGTCAAAGCATAAAAAACAAGTCTGTACCAGCCACCAGCCACCAGCCACCATTTAAAAGTCTTTCATCTCAACTGAAAGCATAATGTCACTGGGTGCAAAACAGCGCATTTATGTATGGGCTACTCTTATTTGCAAACATGTATGACGTGTGTACATATGGGAGGTCACAATTCCCAAAATAAAGCAACTCAGCTAAAGCTGAGGGGAGAATCATGGTGATAAACGTGGGAGACATGCACAAGTATTTTTTGCCAATATACATCAATAGTTGACCCGCAAAGCACATTTAATACGATATGCAAAGTAACTTTCTGTGCACAATTCAAGAAATTCATTTTGCCGTCTATTGAGCAAGGAAACATATGTACATATATGTATTTGAATTTACGTGTAATAGATAGAGATGGTACCACCGGGTGCAAACGTGCAAGACAACAATTGCTCTACATAGGAAAGTTAGGCTAAATTTCGGTGCATGCAGCGGTTAAGGTGTATGGGCGTGTCTCGGGGGGGGGGGGGTATGCACAAGTACTTTCTATTAATACATGAATAGTTGTCCTGCAAAACACATTAGATGTGACATGCAAAGTAATTCTTAGTGCGCAATTCGAGATATTCATTTCGCTATCCACGCTGAGCATGTAAATATGTGTACATGTATGTATTCTGTATTGTATTGTAGGGTTTACAAAAATACACCTTGTGGCCCGTGAATAATCCCTTTATTTTATGAGCTCACATGCACGAATGTCCAGTGTAGTATGCCTCCACATCATCGCATTACCGCACATTGTAAACCACAAAACGTGTCATATATGTATGTTTATCATCCATCTCCGGAGAGATAACTGACTTTCAAAACAAATGCATGCACATATCTGTTTATTTATAATGTAAAACAATGCTTAAGCTCTGATAACAAACACAGGATATTTTACCTTATGTGATAAATTAAGAAGCATTTTCGTTTATCACATAACGTTATGTCCATGACAGTGTAAGCAAAATTGCACTCTAGAGAAGACTAGGATGTTATTCTGCTTATTCATATATTGACCGACCTAATGATCTGTGTTTGTTCACAGAAGGTGCATGAACTGCTGCGGAAAGATCGAGGCAGAAGCCAACGTTGCCAAAGAAACATAGCAGTAAATAAGTGAGTACGAAATATTATTGAGAGAAACCTGTATTTACCAAATCCAACAAGTACCATATTTTCATAGGAAGGTGGTTTTTTTTGATACTCTTGGACATTTCATGAATATCTCAAATTTTGAATCAGAAAACTGTAATCGTTTAATTGATTCTTTCCTATCCCTCTGAAAAATTACGTTGATCACCTTTAATAATACATAATAAACAAAATGTGAACATTTTGAATATCGTTGACAGAAGTGCAAAACGCCTAATTTCTGTGTTTTGGAGTTTTTTTGGTTTTGTGTTTCTTTATTTTTTAAAACCTAAGTCTTTTGCAACAAACATGCACCAACAGCGGAAAAGGGCTTTTGTAAAAGGACGAACAATCCTACCAATATGAAGACATGCAATGTATTGACATAAAAGTTTTGTCATAGCACCACACAAACAATCCCACGGACACAAGTGCAGGTAGTGTACATTTCATACTGGAAACTTACTAGCTGTCTTAACATCAGCATAAAAGTCACCCATATATGCCCACCTGTTTCTATGCTGGAAAACTTGAAGCACATTGCAGATACAGATTTAAATCTTTCTTAATTGTTTTGAAATTTTTTGATCGAGGTTACCAGCTTGTCAAAGAATGCAGGTTTTGATATAACAATAGACGAGTTGCATAAGTCATACATAATGACACTGTGGCCAGGTGCTTCAGGCTGCCTTGTTTGTGAGGACAAACTAGTACGTGTGGGTACAGGTGCAAGGTACGGAGGGCACTCCGCGTGGAGGAGGGAGGGGCAGGAGTTGGCTTCGCAACAGGCAGCCAAAATGTATATCAAATCCACATTTATAACATACACAATATTAAAAGGTTTAGTTCTCCACATCCCATAAAGCAGCCACGTGTAACAGACACTATATAGCACTTCGCCGCATCATTTCTACACAACTACTGCAAGACCAAACTTTAATTCTCTCAATATGCATTCAGGCAGAACCACCGAAAAACCACACTTTAATTCTCTCAATATGCATTCAGACAGAACCACTGTAAAACCACACTTTAATTCTCTCAATATGCATTGAGACAGAACCACTGTAAAACGACACTTTAATTTTCTCAATAGCCTCAATTTCCCACCCGCGACCCCTTGAGGCACCTGCTAACTGATTTTCTGGCTGAACGAATTAGCAGTATCTTCATAACTACTTTTACCGACACACACTGGGTCATCAGAGTAAAAGGCCAGTAAGAAACCCATTTTTATTTGAAGACTTTCGTAGTGAGCTTTGGCTCATATTCAAAATGTTTTTCAATGCTGATGTATACGCGACCTTCCATGTCTGTTTTGTGGATTTATGACCACCACTCTAATGTTTGGAACAAAGTGGCAATGTCATTCACCGCTCAGAATTCGTAGCGGCTTATTTCGCATGACATCTATACCATCTCAGACTACTTCAAGTGTAACTGGAATCTTCTATTTTTCGATGTTGAATTGCGTAATAAAGGATTACACGTCGGGGAAATCACGGGCGAGTCAGCTATCATATTATGTTGGGGTGATTGAATTCAAAACTGTTCACATCAGCAAGCACAAAGCATATATTTCGGAAAAGCCATGATCACAAAATTCTAAAATCACCATTCTTTCATTGGAATTGTTGTACAAATGTTCATTTTTTCGATTAAAAATTACAATCTAACATAGAGACATGAAAGTAGGTCAACCAACCTACAAACTGTTTTCGCAGAATACCACTATACTGTCTAGATATATTCCTGAAGGAAACTACTCCATAGATTTTCGTTCGCAGTCTTTGTTTAGGAATTATGAAGAGGCAAACATTGGAAACATTTAGACAAAGTCAGGCTTCTAGGTAAAGCCACAAATGAGAAGTATAATTCAGTGTTTCTCAAATTCTTTTCAAATGTTAATTATTAGGTTCTTGGCTTGGTTAGTGACAATATTTCAAAATTTTGTTTTCCAAATCTAGCCAGTGGCTATTTGGCTAATGGATACTACCAGTTCGTCTTTACATTCCGGTGATTACAAAATGTACAATTCATTAACCAAAATATTTCATTATACAGTCAAACTTTATTGTCATATTGCATACGTGTACACGTACGTTTTGCCAAGTTCCTGTAAATGTATCATATGCCTCTTATGCCTCATACAAAAAAAATCTTAGTGTTCGGGCTCTCCTGCCAGACTATAATGTATACATTTCCTCCACTTTTTTCTTCAATCCCTTACTCTCATATCCTACTGCGTTCACATTGTTCTTCTCCTCATTTTTATTTTCAAATCCTGGTTTATTCAAATTTTCTTTTCTATTATTTTCATTTTGGCTCAGCTGACTTCTCAGTCAGCGGAGCTTCTAGGATGGACAGACGTCCGTCAATGAAGCGAAAATTGATCGGCATCCACCAAAGGCACATCCCCATGACGTTTAAAGGGGATCTGGTTAACGTTTAAGGATAAGGTACAAATGTGACTTGTGTGCAGACGGACGGACAGACAGACGACAGACCTTATTACCTTATTCCAAAGGTCACAGAACAATTTCATGTCGAGGATGCTAGGTCAGCTGAGCACAGGACTGTCACAGTCCTCTTGTTTCTATCTGCTACTATATCTTCCTCCTTATCAGTTGAATCCTGCACTTGAAAAAAAAATAAAGAACACTAAAGATAGAGTGATGTTGCTGCATTTGCAAAGCATAGTGTTCATAGGCTGTGAGTGACCGAATCTCCCCCGATCATGCTTGTTGGGAAGGCATAATACGATATAAAATATACCTTGGTTGATCAGGTACTGATATGCATGTTCCACAACAATGAAATCTATTTAAACTATTCACATTTATTATTAATTTCTTTTAGTTTTAACATATTTTCATTTGAAAAAGGCGATTGGCATAAAGGGCATAGACCCATTCAAATTCCTTTTGCATATGAAAAAGTAAGAGAGAAGATGATATACAGCAAAAACACGCCGGCACCCAGAGTGGACATCACTGCACGAAGACAGATAGATCGGCAAAGCTACGTAAGGAGAATTGTTGACAAAAGAGGACATCACTGATAGAATAAAAGAATAATGGGGTATGCCATAGTGAACACGTACTGCGTTAATCGCATATGGATACTTTAACTACCAAGTGACTGCCCCAGACCTGCCTGTTGATAGGAAATATAAATGTACAGCGTTAAATATTATTTGTCTTTATCTTTAAAAGTACAGTTTTTTTAAGCTAACAAAAATGGTTTAACTGTAAATGATCCCAAAGGGATAACAATATTTTGCAGTCTATTCCGGTCTGTCCTAAAATTTGCACATTCGAGAAAATAATGGAAAGCTTTCTCATTTGCCCAACCACAGGCACACCTAGGGGAGTCAACGAGGCCATTTTTAAACAAGTCCGCTTTGAGCACGCTACATTTCATGCACAAATGCGCATGTAAAACAGCTACTCGCCTGGTACCAACGTAAAATAATTGATTTACTTTAAACTTATTACGGTTTAATTTATTTTCAAAATTATCTAGAAACTCAGCATCACGAGTGGCAGGCGGTAAGTCGTTCCAAAGACGAAGAACAACAATTCATTTCTTTTGATGAAGATGGTGGGGGGAGGGATGGTGATGGTGCTGTTATCATCAATCAGACCGTAATCCCACAAAAACTTTAAAACAAAGGTGACCTTCCTTCTTCCTGAGAAAGTCAGACATTGTATTTAACTTTTTATAACGTTCTACCAAGGAGGCTACACGTGTAGCCTCCTTGGTTCTACCATTGGCAGGTGGAGTAAAGTTCATCACCCCTACCTCACCCAACTGTGCAGGTGGTGTCAATTTGTGACATTCCCCACCCCACCTCATATTCTGGACCGCCCTCCCCTAACCACTGCCCCCCCTCCCGACGAAGCACTTCCACATTAATACATATGCAAAATGTTTTAATATCGTAGGAAATACATGCTTGTTTATTTTAAAATCACAGTCAGAGGGTAATGGGGGGAGGGGGTATCATTTAAATGGTTCTTTGATCAATGGAGCAAAGTTTGGCCGAAAATGTTTGCTTTCCATTATGTTTATGTGAATTTTTTTTCACTTTCTCGTGCCAGAAAATGGACAACAAACTGGTTTTGACTGGGACACAGCAGGGACATATACGTCTTTGGACACAGCGATGCCACCTAAAGGCCTCATTGTGTGAGTTTATGGGTGGGGCTTGTTTGCTTTTGATTTTAAAGAATTTATTTAATAATAAGAGCCCTCAAGGATAGATCATGTTGCTGCTGTTACCCACTAAAAAGATATGCATGTTGTAGACTGTGGCCAAGTATGTATCCCATTCAACCCCAGTTTCATTAACACATTTAATGTCAAAACATTGTTCCACCTACACATATCTTATTGCCCTTTTTATTCCTCATGAAAATACAGAAATGATTATGTCATATGTAGCAAAGTCGTACATAGCTCACATAAGGACATATGACATCTATAGCCCACTCGAAAAGGTCAAATCAACGGTACCAATTTTACATTTTAGCCGGCCTGGCAAACGGTTCTGCTAAGCTTTGTCCATGTCTGGTTCATTGAAAATTTACTCTTCCATTTTCCATACCATTCAACCAAATGATATAGGTACAAATTAAACCTAAATATCCGAGGTAAAAACTGATTTAAATTCATCAAAATGCAGTCTATTCCACCTCTTAAAGCCCAAGTTGCCTGAACATTAGGTTATAATAAGAGTCTATACACAAAGGACACGTTGATGGGCATGCCAACTTTGAATACCGCTGAGACTCTCATAAGTATCCCGCCTTTTTTACTTTTTTACAAATTCTCCCACTTTTATTAAAATATCTCTGCTTTTTGTAAGATACAAAAAAGTAGCATATTCCATTGGTGGCTGCAAAGTTTTACTGTTTTGACAGTTGAGTGATTATTTTTATTGACTGAAAATGTCTGTGATGATGCCTAAAATGGTTCAAAATGCAGGGAATGAAGGTGCACACTTTAAATTTTACCTGTGGGAGCAAGCCCTTATAGACCCCGCCTGAATAATGTTTGCAAAATAGTCACGAAACGCAAAATATTTATAAGTTCATGACGGAAGAACAGTAGTCTCGTTAATATTGCTCTGAAGATTGAAAATGTTAGACACGCTTTGGTCTCCCTGGGTAAGCATAGCACATATATCACTAAGAGGGCGGTGGCGTGAGCAGACCTAATGTTCAGTGGGTCTACTGTATCCCACTTTCAAGCAAATTTAAAATTAAACGAATGAACAACTGCTCTGAACGTTAAAAGCTATTAGATACCACACGTTTGACGAACGCAGTAAGGTGTTTTACCAGGACCTTGGTTAGCCAAACAGCATTAAGGCGAAAACCTCATGTGGTATTGCTGGCTAAGCCCTGGTGAAACTCCTCACTGCGTGAAGCTAACCCGTGATAACGATTTTACTATCTTTTTAGATATAATTACGTTGCAACCTATAAGGCTATAGTATTGAATATAAAGGCAGACATGCAGGCGGGTCTGTCATAATAAATTTGATTGGCCACCTGTAACGTACAGGCACCAGGTTTGTGTACTGCACTGTCCTTGCTTCCAGTGAGAACTTTAGCAAGACATCATTGTGCTGGCGATACTGCATAATAATCAAATGGCTGATCACTTTTCTCTTACGAGTAGTCTTAGAAAAGTCGGGCTGCCTTCTGATTGGCCAAAACTGTTGCACTTGGTGTTGTTTTAATCCGTTTTGGCTCAAGTTCGCCCCAGAGAATATTGCGCAAGGCACTTCAACATGGACATTTTGGTAATTGGCACGAGCAGATGTTCTTTGAATTTTTGCGCTGCACATAGATGTTAATTTTCAATGAAATTTCAGGGGAGACTTAGGGGCCGTCCATAATTGTCAACATTTTCATTTATGTCCAAACTGCGGGGGGGGGGGGGGTTAGAGCCAGATGACCATAACTTTCAACCCTAAAAAATGTTGATTTTCTACATCCAACATTTTCAGTTCCCCTGTAAAATTTCAACCTGCCACCAGGTGTCAACTTTGCATTTTAACCCTTTTTTCCCATCAACCCCTTGACGTAATCCCCATTCAGTCAGCTGGAACAGATATGTGCAGACCCAAAAAGTCATAAGCTGAAATGGAATTTTAAGTGAACTGTGTTTATGTTTACTGACATATGGACTGGCCATTCAGCATCAATTTCATTGATCAAACATTATAAATATTATCTATAAAACACATATTTTGTAATTATATATGTAATATAATAGTTGTTGCTACAATCAAAGCAGGAGAGTTTCTAGAATACCGATATCTTTTTTAAATAATAAATAAATATCAAAGTAAAGTTTTATATTTTGTTTGTCCCCTTCATTTGCTATATATTTATACAAGAATAAATTTACTTATATTATACTATCTATATGAATCGTTATTTGGCGTCAAATCTTCCTCAGTCTTAATGACTATTATTTGTATAATGTCTACTATTTCTCAACTTTTATTAGTACAAGAGGGATTTAAGGATGCAATCCTGTTTCCCAATTTTCTTGATAGAATTTGTTTAAATCCAGTGCAATGATTGCCTCTCCACTTACTGTGTGGGTATTCTAATCGTCACGTTTTAGCAATGTATAAAACTGGATAACGATTGCGTGCTTGTTGTTCAGTCACTCACCCGACAGCTTAGATTCATTCAATCAAGTGGAATATGATACATGCGTATTCTAACACAAAACCATAGAAGTGAATTTGAATGGGAGATGCGTGGACTGTATGTAAGACAAAATACCACCAACTTGATTTTATTATAAATTTTGCCACGGTACAGAGAATGATGTTAAAGTTTTCGCAAATATTTTCCAACGTTGTTTCCTTTGAAAGCCTTTCCATTAATAGAGACGAAAGTGAGGAGTAATTGCACTTTGCTTTTACAAGTTTTACTCGAACGCCTGTACCCCCTTTCAAATGTGTAAACTATGATTAGCATATAGTACTTTGTGGTTCTAATAATACAGTAACGGCCAGTGATCTTTACCTTTGAACGCAAGGTTACAATATGTGCAAAATAAACCAACAAGTTGTCAAAAATATGATTTACGAAAGGCAGAAATATAGATATTATGAAACTCCCCAATGTCAAAGCTTACAATCACCATGCCTTGTCTTACTATCCATGTGTCCATCTATAACTCTATGCATCCATCCATCTCTGAATCCCTGCCATTAATAACTCTGAACAAAAGGAAAGGGATCCCCACCCTTTATACTTTTTTTCAGTACGTACAAGCATTCCACAATACTAAATTTTGACCGTGCCTTTGGGCTACTCCCAAAGATTACGGGGTGGTTAGTTTAGTCAGGCATAATGGACATGGCTGGAGAACACATAAAGCCGCAGGCATGAAGCGACCTTGACTTTTGGCTTTCAATATTTTACGCAGTAAACAAATACTCAAGCATTACGATATAGCTTAGATACAATCAAAAGTCAACTAGTCTTGCGTCCTCAACGCTTGCCAAAAGAAATAGTTACTTTTTCCTGGTTAATACATTTATAGATTAGGGAAGCAATAAAATTTCCTACGTTGCTCCAATGTTTGCCATCCAAGATTAAAAACAAGATTAAGTCCCCTTGTATTTCTAAAATCGAAGTTATTACATATAATCCTGGCGGCTTTATTTTGAAGTTTTTGAAGTCTATGAGACCCACCGGCACCACAAATGTTCCACACAGTGTCTGCATAATCTAAGTTTGGCTAGATATAAGAAAAATAGATTGTATTATTCCCTGAATGAAGCCATTAATCCTGACAAAATTCCCGATAAAATGATATTGTTTTTATGCCACGGGATAGGGTGTCATAAATATTTAATATGCTTGCCCCTGCTCTGCACACAGATTACGGATTATGCAATGAAATTGTTCTTCACCGCTCAATTGCCGGCCGTTATTTAACCATATTTACATATTTAACGGCAGGGTACAGTTTTTTAAGTTGGAAAATAAATTCCATATATAGTCATGTTACTGTATGTATGTCTATAAATACCAGCAAAAACATTATGATGATAATTGAAAAATGAATAATATGTTTTTGACACATCCAGGGATTCTTCATTTTTTTGTATAATGCGTGTGTAAGTTCATACATGCCTTGATATCCGGTATAATCTTTGGGATTCCCGTGAATAGATAGCGCGAAGCTTATTAACAATAGATAATACCCCTTTTGAATCATATATGTATATATGTATGTATGTATGTATGTATGTATGTGTGTGTATGTATGTATGTATGTATGTATGTATGTACTCTGTGTGTGCTTCGGTGTGTGCGTGAATGATATACCTCTCCAGGGAAAGTTGTAAGAGATAAGACTAAGTAAAAGAAGCAACAACTGTGAATCCGGATGACATAAACAAAGGCAAAAGCAGAAGAGTAATGGAAAATTACCAAAGGAAACAGTAACGACAGCATTGGATGTTTTTGTCACTCACTTTTTAGGACGATTCTGTTCATATTCATGTGAAGGTTCCCCTCCCCCCCCCCCCAAAAAAAAAGATACCAAAAGTAACTCAGACGGACCAACGTATTCCATCTTTGTTACATTGAAAAGAGTCCGTAAAAGTGACAACTGGGTACAATTGATATAAATTGCATACATCAAAGGTGACGGCCGACAGGTACACTTCTGAACGCACTAAAGCACTAAATAATAAGCCTCATATAAAAGACACTTTCCCAGTGTCTAGAATGAACGTCATCGACGTTGGGCGTTATAATCAATGCTTCCGTTTTACAGTCATTTTTTTTTCGCCGCTTCTTTCAGGAACCATGCTTCGGTAATCTATACTTTAGTCAACAAGGCAGGGACTACTTCAATGATATATATTTTAGATCAACTAAGCAACAACAACAAACTACCTTTTCAAGGGAAAAACAATTTTGAAAAAATTTCCAGTTTGCCACGTTACAGATAACAAGTTGTAGAAACTGTTAAATTTGTGACGGAAATACCATCATCATCATCATCATCATCATCATCATCATCATCATCATCATCATCATCATCATCATCATCATCATCATCATCATCATCATCATCAATTATTATTTTCACATTCACACAACGCCCCAAAGCGCAAAACTCTAAGAAGTTTTTTTGTTGGAAAAGAAAACGACTGAATAACAAATAGAACTTAGTGAGTCCAATCGATGCTTGGCCAATAGCACCACAGGCTTAACCACTTCCACCTTAGATTGTTGACCTGAAACAACTCTACAACTATTGATTTGAGACTAAGCACATTGGAACTTTAATGCGAGGTTTTTTTATGAGGAATGTGAATCTTGGATCATTATGTTATTGACATGGGCGGGACTTTCTCTCCATAGGCAGTAAAGGGTCAGAATCAATAAACCAAACATCTTTTAGTTTGTTCTAGTGTCCAGCATATTTTGAACTGAAAAGGTTGACAGGTATACGATGGGAGGGGTCTACATACAGGTGGCTAAAGTAAATATGTTATGCACCATGCCAATAAATAAATATATACATAAAAAAATCAGCCACACCACTTTTTGGAAGATTCCAATGGACAGATCAAGAGTTCTTCTTCTTCTTCTTCTTCTTCTTCTTCTTCTTCTTCTTCTTCTTCTTCTTCTTCTTCTTCTTCTTCTTCTTCTTCTTCTTCTTCTTCCTCTTCCTCTTCCTCTTCTTCTTCTTCTTCTTCTTCTTCTTCTTCTCCTTCTCCTTCTCCTTCTCCTTCTCCTTCTCCTTCTCCTTCTCCTTCTCCTTCTCCTTCTCCTTCTCCTTCTCCTTCTTCTTCTTCTTCTTCTTCTTCTTCTTCTTCTTCTTCTTCTTCTTCTTCTTCTTCTTCTTCTTCTTCTTCTTCTCCTCCTTGGTAGCGTGAAAGTACCAATAACATTTGGTTCACAAGAGCCACAACGGGTATGTATCTGTAACAACAGCTTGACGGCTGTGTGGACAACCCGTGCCCAGTGACCTAAGCTTGTTCACAAAATCAAAGTTGCAACTGAGTAAACCTGTGTTGAGCTTTAGCTGGGTGCATTGACATTTAGAAGTATCTCTAAAATTTGCCTAAAGAGAAAAAAAAAATCATTCAAATGTGAATTAGCATTAGAATGCCCATTGAATTACATAGCAATCAATAGGGAAGGTGCATTTACTAATAAGTACCCAAATCGAAAAAAATCGTTAAAAATCAGGAATCCATAGTAGTACCACCTAGTGAACAATTTTGGTTGACCCTTTCACAAGGAGCATTTCCACCAAGAACTTAGAGTCCCTAGGATTGTTCCTGTGTGATATCAAAGTAGTGAGCAGTTTCAGAGAAGATTTTTTAAAGATTTGCTACCCAAAAAGAACGACAAATAAATAACTAAACAAATTGATAATAAATAAATAAATAAATAAATAAATAAATAAATAAACAAATAAAGAAAGAAAGAAAGAAAGAAAGAAAGAAAGAAAGAAAGAAAAGAAAAGAAAGGAAAAGGAAAAGAAGAAAATCATGAAAATTCCAAAATTACTGGAGCGTGACCATTTGAACAAACTTGGTAGAGACTCACTCAAGGTACATTGGCACCAGATCTTGCCGACGGTTTCGGAGAAGTCGAAAATGTAATTGTGAACGGACGGACGGACAGATGACGGACGGCTGAGCCTCCTAAAAGCTGAGCCTGAGTAACAAGTCAGCTGAGCTAATATGAAGAAAGCCAAAGACAAAGTATTCGATTAAAAATAGGACAAATAAATGTTGTAGCAAAAACTTGGGTTGCGAATTAAAAACTCACGAGGGGGTAAATAGAGCATCATAACACAGTTGTGGAATAACAGTGATAGTTATTGCTCGCAAGACGGGAGTCCTGCAAGCCAGCACGACATGTGGGCAGTTATAATGTGATGAGGCATTGAAATAAAACTACAAGGGAGTCACAGAGAAAGCATCACATAGCTGAGCAAAAGTTGTTAAACATAATTTAAAAAAACAAAAAACAAAAACAAAAAAAACAAAAACAAAAAAACCAAAAAACAAACAAACAAACAAACAAAAACAAAAACAAAAACAAAAAACCCAAAAAGGTTCTATGGAAGTAATAAGCCTGACAAACGAACATAGTTGTTTGCATGTTCAACTCGACCATGTCGACCTCAATTGAACTTCGTACATTACTGCCAAGTTGCAGCATACACGTGACCATGCTCTTGTCCTGTCAAACATGTTTTCAAACAGTATCAATACAAATTTACTCATATGATATCGGCTCAGGCATGCAACGCAACACAAAATGCTCGACTGAGCCATAGTTTGAAAGCATTTTGATATTCAAGTATCTGTATATCAACAACACAAGGCAAAGGGATTATACCTGAAGCGAGCACATTGGAAAAAGTATTAAGATGTTTGCGCTGTTGAAGGACGTAAAAAAGACAGTAAAAATTATTTGTCCAAGATTGTGGTGCGGCAGGAGCAGGCTGCAGATGGGACAATACTAATACAGCATATTCTAATAAGGTGCGAGGCTGCTCTAGCCTGTACAAGTCAAAAGGGAACTACTCATATGTGCGACTAGAACACTGTATAAAACAAGACAAAATGCGTTCCTCTTGCATATATAAGGACTCGGTTTTACTTTAAAAAAAGTGATTGCCTTTTTTTTTTATTATAGATCTTGCCGACAGGACTTGTATGTTGATTACTTGTAGAATCATCAGAAACAAAACCAGAATTATGTTGTTGTAGGATTATTTCCTAGGCTAAAAGAAAACATGGCTAATATTTCAATCACTTCAACACTTTTGAGGTTAAGAAGGTAGACACGCACAATCTATCAGGTCTGCAAAGTGACTGCAAGATGAGCTGGGGTACCCATGTGACTAAATTATGTCCCACGCTGTAAGAGTACACTCCACATGTTCAAATAGGTAGCAAACAACGTATTACCTCTCAACGCTAGACAGGGATACTTTCCTGGACTAGCCTTGCCAATAATTGATTATTTATTTATTTATTTATTTATTTATTTATTTATTTATTTATTTATTTATTTATTTATTTATTTATTTATTTATTTATTCATTTATTTATTCATTTATTTTTATATTTATTTATTTATTTATTCATTCATTCATTCATTCATTCATTTATTTATTCATTTATTTATTTATTTATTTATTTATTTATTTATTTATTTATTTATTTATTTATTTATTTAAGAATCTACCCCTTTACAACGGGGGCACCGACAAGCAAGGCAGAACCCGTGGTGCGTCAAACAGGTAAATTCGTACATACTTTGCTTTGAACACATTAAAATGGTCAAAAGTCATCTCTGCACAAACACGTGTCACGTGGAGCGTCACCGGGTGCGTGCTCATTCAACCTTAAAATACTTTACAATATATACACTTTACAGGCTATACAAGTGGGTCAGATTGGAGGTCGGTGATTGACTGCCTCCTAAAGTGCCAAGCTTCAACTAAAAAATCTGCAGAGATACGGTCATAAGCGTCGCCAATTTGAAGACCAAAATCGTAGACGTGCTCACCCATGAGCCAACAGACTTTATTATTCAGAGAAGAGGCCGAAAAACTTTGCCAAACATAGCCAAAATATAACTGTTTACACTCTGTTTCTTAGGATACAAGCATTTTGGACCGTATTTGATTGAGTGCTGGACATAAAAATAAGAACTGGGATAAATATTCCTTAGCACTGTTATATAAAACACATTTGCCATCAGAGATATTCCATCTTTTCAAATCCTTTACCAAGATCAAACATCCAGTTCTGGCCAGAAATTTTAATCTTGTGCCAGCAAAATTTTCTCCACTAAATAAATATCTGTCTCCGAAAGTAGACCGTTTAAACATTTGACACCAATTAAGTTAAATTTGGATTTCTCGATTGGAAAACACGGCCCGTACATACATTATAAATCGATTTTCTTCATTTCCCCCACATACGGCCATGCACCAGAAATGTTGCCATTAGTATATTCAACCAAAGCATCAAAAATTTTTTCACACAGTCTTGTGTCAGGCAAATCAAATTTCATCCGGTGGAAGTATTTTACTCTAGTGTGTTTCAAATAAACAATGATAGTATGGGGTAACTGCCCAAAGGATCTTTTAATCTAAGTACACACATGCATAAACTTAAACTGTACACTAGATCACTTCTAAATGAAAAAAAAAACAAACAAACAAAAAACAAAACAAAAAAACCCAAAAAACAAAACAAAAACAAACAAAAAAAAACCAAAAAAACAAACAAAAACAAAAAACAACAACAAAAAAAAAAAAAAACAAAAAAAAACAAAAAAAAAAAAACATTGATCAACCTATAACTACGCCATCTCTTAAAAATTCTGGACTGGATGATATAGACACTTGGGTATGGTATTTTCAGGGACTGTTTATGTACAGAATCGTACGTGGTACATCACTACATTATCTCCAAAATTCCTTCAAAATGTTGGAAAATACATATACTGAGAAAGAAAAAAAGTCAATGGGAAATAAGTGTGTCCCACCCCACTGCCGTTCTACTAGCCAGGAGACTTTTAGGTAAAAAGGTGCCATACTGTGGATAATCAGATGAAGCAGTCACCCACGTTTGATAGATTTACCGCCGGATTTGCAAAATACTCAATACGAAACCTGTATAAAAGTGAAAATTTTCCTCTTAACGAGCTAAATTATATCAAAAATATAAGTTAGTTCTCATACATTATATTGGCTTACAGATAACAGGACTTTGTATAACCATGTAAAGTTCAAACATGCCGCTGGTGTCAAAAACGAGACAAATCTGGAAATAACTTGAGTAGGTTTGCCACTTAAACAGATCGTGTCTGCCAAATACCTGGGTATATTTGCCATACCAGCATATACAAAACACACAGGACAAAACATGAACAAAGTTACCCAATGAACAAAGAAGCTGTACACAAGTCTGTCAACCACCTTCAAGGAGCACGTTGAAAGGTCGATGTGACAATTCACATATGACTGGAGCAGCTGATAAGGCCAACCGGATCTTTCACAGAACTGATTTTGAATGACAAAAGGATTTTTAAAATTTTATTCTCGCTTGTTTCAAAATTGTTCCAGTCTGGCATTGGCTCAACACTAAAAAGTAAGAAAAGGAAGTGTGTCATCATCGACTGGAATTTTTCACTTGTTTGAAAAACACTAATTGACAATTCGGCTTCATCCGTGTTATTTGAAATAAGTGTCATTTCAGTTACTAGTGGAATGCTGGGATGATGTTCGTACCCATGAATAAAGGTGCAGACGCCAGACCATTTTAAGGATCAAGTTCCGTTTTTATATTTGAAAAATGAGTCCGAATGGTCTCTTTTGTTTTTGTTGATACAGTAACAGAGGCGTTGAGATGGCACTAAATACGACCCCTAGAGAAGTCTAAAACTTATGGGGGCGCATTTTGATCAAAATGGTCAGCTTATGATTGACATGTACATAAATAATTTTTTTATACTGTATCAGCACATATCAGTTTATAAAGTACATATTTCTGAACAAAAGTGCTGAAAAGACACTCTATTGAATACA
The DNA here is from genome assembly GCA_964020975.1 of Hermodice carunculata. Classification (NCBI taxonomy): domain Eukaryota; kingdom Metazoa; phylum Annelida; class Polychaeta; order Eunicida; family Amphinomidae; genus Hermodice; species Hermodice carunculata. The sequence continues at coordinate 75,792,860 of OZ026614.1, read as the reverse complement.
ACGGTTCTTATCTCCCTAAGATGCCTGTGTGCTGTGCCACTCAGGTGGAGTGGTATATATAAATTACATGAACTTGCCTTGGATCTAAGGTGGTTCCTCAGGATGACTTTTTCTGGCAAACGCAGCCCTCAAGCCGTTTAGGGTATTAGAGAAGGATTGCCATCATCATCTCTCTCTCCTTCTCTCTCTCTCTCTCTCTCTCTCTCTCTCTATATATATATATATATATATATATATATGTATATATATATATAATATTGATGATGATGATGATAATGAGAAAAATATAGAGACAGCAACAATATTTTCTTGTACGTCGAACAGAAGGGTACTGTAAAGGTTCTATTGCCACAAAATTACAAGAAGGAAATTTGTAACATGTTTGACATTTATGAATGCGATTAAATCGAAAAGTTGGGAGCCCTGACTTCTCCACTACACAGTTGTGTGATGCAGATCAAACAAGACTTTACCTAATATTATCTGTGGTCTACTTGTCAATGTATTTTGACAAAAGCTGGACAAAATGCTGCACATAATTATATATTCCTTGAAACCGTACAAAAAAGAAACGATGAAAGATTGGCCGTGAAAAATGTTTTACAATAACTTGCACGTCCAAGATTGCATCAGGCTGATCATATGTTAATGACAATATGGTATTTTTTCTTAAATGTTTCACTTTTCGTAACACCTGTAAAACCGTGTAAAGATAGCTTTCCATAGCAAAATCCAAGTGTGTAGTCTCCCAGTGCCTTGATATTCCAGCGTGGAGACAGTGGTACGGTGCCGTGGGTACAGCACGCTGACACATTTCAAAAGTGTAATGCTCGAGAAATAAAAAGAAAAAAAGTGAAGTTTCTGACCTTTCTTTTGATGTCACAAGCGCCGTGATTGTCGAGCATCAGGCAGGGGTTTATTGTTTGTGTACTATCATAATAGATGTGTGGTTTTGTATGATTGAGAGGTCATGAGGACCGACTACTTTTGCCGATCCTCCGAAATATTTGGCAATCCTTAAAAAAAGCAATCTTCACTCTATGAGTGTCCTGGGATTCGCAGCAACCACATTGCTCACCCAGGAAACAACCGCGCACGGAGGATGATCAGCATAAATAAAGCGAAGGAATAAATAATAGCAGTTGTTTTTTGTTTTGTTTTGTTTTGTTTTGTTTTTATTTTTTGTTTTTTTGTTTTTTGTTTTTTGTTTTTTTTTTGTTTTGTTTTGTTTTGTTTTTTGTTTTTGTTGTTTAGATAATTCAGCCAAACAAATAATAAGATTCCGAGGTGAGAAATTGGAGATTGTGCCAAACAATAGACTTGATGTATATTCTGGTACTTTGCTAACCCCACGTACTATCTAAGGGGTGTGTTTGGTCGTCTGAACACGTTTGAAGTTGTAAAAATATCTCGGGGTTAAAATCGGAGGCAATAGAGCTTTTTTTGAAGTGTGCTTGCAAAAGTGACACGCCTAAAACTGAATACATAATAATAAAAAAAAAACATAATAAAGCTAGGCGACCGGAAGGTGTGTCTGCACACACTTACATGGTAGCTGAACCCGTAAAATAAGATAAGAAAGGAGATTGTGTGTGTTGATAGGTGACATAAAACACTGACGTTCGAAGGTTATGTATAATGAGGCAAAGTAAATATTGGCCATTTGCGTTGTGGTTTTGTCAGCCGAACGAACAGATCGTTCAGACCGGAAATACTCCACCCTTGCACTATATACATATATAATATATATATTCTTTTTCGTGGTTAAAAATAAACCCTGAGCTAAAGTTTTTTTTATTTTTATCCTTTCTAGGTTAATGAATTTAAATTCAACATGTGACTTCCCGTGCCTGTGACAGGTTATTGGTGGATTCCTGACGCATATGAGTTTACACAGGCACATTTAAAAACATAAATTTGGAAAAACAATCAAACCCTGCCCTTGCGGCCATCTCCATAAAAAGACTGAAACATCCGACGTCCATATCGTATTAAAATACCCCTGCGGTAATGGCCATCATTTTCTGCTCCCAGTTGCGAGATTGACCTGTTGTTTGTGACAAAATCTGATCAGCTGAAAGAATCTTGCGTTTATTTTTATGCATTCTTTTAGTCATAAATATATACTATTACAATTAGCACTGAAAATTAAATCTCTAGCCTACAATTCTATAAAGTAATGGTAATTTACACATCCTCAAACCCGGAATTGATTAAGCTTAATTCGTTCTGCTGGTCACCTGCATCAAGCAGTCCCTTTCCTCAAGTGGCTGTTCATATCAGACAAGCCCGATGTATTAAAAAAAAACAACAAACAAACAAACAAAAACAAAAACAAAACAAAAAACAAAAAAACAAAAAAAAAAAACAAAAAGCAAAAACAAATACAAAACAAAACAAAACAAAACAAACAAAAAAACATGTTTAATACATGGACCTAAAACTGTTGTTTTATGTTTGCTGTAAGAGTGGCAGATTCTATTTAACAACCTACGCAATTTTAAATGAAATTTGGCTTATACAGAGCAGTAGGAATTTTGGCAGATTTTTTCGTTTTATGTCATTTTATATAATGGATTTGATTTCAGAACGAAGTACACATTGAGGAAACACCATCATCGACAAAACCCTTTGAGCGAGATGCATAAGATGATACAATGATGACAAAAGATACTTGAGATCAAAGAATAACATTGAAACACATCTGGTGCATAGCAATAGTATGCAGGGGCAAAAAAAAAAAAAAAAGAAAAAAAAGAAAAAAAAAAAAAAAAGAAAAGAAAGAAAACAAAATAAAATAAACACATTTTATGATATGCTTTTTAGAAATTACGAAGGCATCTCATCATGCCCTGGTCACACCCATTAAACAGTCGGGGTCCTCCAACTTTGAACGTTTTCTTTTGGAGATCAAGTTTGGCCGTGAGGACATACAATTTACCCCTGTGTTTGTCCTTTGCCAGCAGCTGATCACATGCAGGGCGTTGTCCCTTTTCTTTGTGGCTATGCTGGAATCAAAATTGGTTTAAACCAAAGGTGAGATGAGTTACCCAGCCCTTTCAGATCATACTAGGATGCTTTGTAAATGGATTATATGTTTGTACGAACCTACTTGCAGACATACATTGAGACCACAAATAAAGAGGGCTTCATTCTTGAAATACAGACAATAGTAACCAATATCATAAAAAGGTAAAGAGATTCAAGAATTATGAGCTTGGTGTATCACACAAAGTTGGGAGCATTTTGGCGATATTTTCGATTGTCTCCCGGTAAAAAAAAATAATTTGACAATAAAAGGTGAAGGGGCACATATCTGCATAATTGTTAAGAAGTAGTAACAAGAAAAACCAAACATACTGCAGTTACAAGAAGCATCAACTATGATATTAAACACTTTGGAAACAAAGATCAATTATTGCGTATCCATATTTAACATGGGAATTGATTATAAACACTGTATTTGATTAAGTCGTTTTGATCTGATGAGATCGGTGAGAGTTTAAATTATAATGGATAGGAGGATATCAATAGTTACTGATCCGGGAAGTGTTATTACAAGTTTTTTTAAGGGAAGAATTTAAAGAATGAAAATCAAGAAAAACCTGAAGGCAAAATCTACTTTGATACGTGTTAGAGAGAGAGAGAGAGAGAGAGAGAGAGAGAGAGAGAGAGAGAGACAGAGAGAGAGAGAGACAGAGAGAGAGAGAGAGAGAGAGACAGAGAGACAGAGACAGAGAGAGAGACAGAGAGACAGAGACAGAGAGAGAGAGACAGAGACAGAGACACACAGAGAGAGAGAGAAAGAGAGAGAGAGAGAGAGAGAGAGAGAGAGAGAGAGAGAGAGAGAGAGAGAGAGAGAGAGAGAGAGGAAACTGGGTCCAGACGTTTTACATTTTCTTTTTCGAATATTAGCACCAAACAGACGGCGACCTCATAGTCAAAACATTCTAAGCTGAGATGGAATAGAACATATTTTGTGCAACAAGTACCTTTGAAGGTCTATACATTGTGTACATTAAAAAGTATTAATGCAACCATTTGAAAAGGTTATGTTTTTTCAACAGAGCATTTTCAAGTATTTTTATGCATGAACAAGGCAGCCAGTACATTGTGTATATTTTTTGTGTGTGACATTTAGGAAAAAATGCAGCAGGCTGTTAACTAAGAAATAAAATCTGGGTGTCTAAAATGCTGAATTTAAAATGGCCAATTTCACGATATGAGGGTCCACTTCATATTCTTTCCGTTGTAAAAATGGCAGCCAAGTATGTGGGTGTGTCCCAATTGGATATTTTGAAGAGATACGTTACCAGTCGTTGGCGACGGTGAACCCTGCAGCATAATAGCGACCTACTTTTAAGACCTCGCAAGCGGTGTTAAAGCTTCCTCGTGGGCGGGGTCTTCTTCGCTCATGAAACTTGCCTCGTGCTCAAGCACTCAGCTCCGTTCGAGGCATACCTCGCCTTGAAACTAACCTCGAGGAACCATAGCCGCACGATTGTATTTAACACTGGTATCATGACAAATAATTAGTAAGTGTACACCTGAAGGCAGGACGATCATTAGACCCATGGCAGGGTTCAAAAAGTTATAAAATTCATCAAGTATATAGTGAAGATTATTATGGATTGAACAAAGCAATTTGAAAATTTTATCTAATAAACAGAAAATACCGTATAATGTTGCACAGGGACTAAGGGCAACAATGTTTTAGTCCGGCAACAACGGCAGTGGGAACCAGGTAATTTAAGCTCTCAAGTGCGCTTGCTTAGGAAGCGAGGTATTTCACACGCGTGAAAAGTATCTCGCGCTCAAGACAGAAGAGAGAGGTCTGGATTATGGCTTGGGAGATGACGTGAAAGCTAGCTAGCTCCCGGCCCCCGCACTTGGGACCAAACATGTACGCTTAATCGTTCCAAATTTCGCGGAAAAAGGGGTATATTTTGAGCCCCGACGCGGTCCGCGAAATCGTAAATTAGGGATGTTTTCAGGAGTCAGGATGCGCGAAATCTTAGATTAGGGTATGTTTTGTACAACCTTCGCGTTTTTATGAAATAGGGGGTATAAAAATAAAAGAACTGGGTCTCCGCCACTTCCCCCAGGTGAAGGCGGTCAAGTCACTACAATTGTATCCTTCAAACTGGAAAATAGGGGTACTTTTTGAGGGTCAAAATCTCCTTATTTTCAAAAATAGGGGTACTTTTCCAGGGCAAAAATTTCCTTGTTTTCATCAAAATGGGGGGGGGGGGGGGTAAAATTCAGGGAAAAAATCCTTGAATAGGGGGTGCATTTTAATTTATGAAACTATCATGTGCTACCACTTTTGTGGGGAGTGACGGGGCCGGGAGCTAGCTAGCTCTAAACATATTTTATTTGTAAACACAATTGGCCGACGTGCTCACCAGCTTATATTAGGGCCTCTTTACAACTAGCCAGCTTTCACGGCGCATCAAGTCTTCGAGATGTCTTGAAGCGGTATATTCGTGACAACTGGCTCGCTTTCACGGGCGAGGTCTTGATCACGCAACAACCCCAGAATAGGGATATTGCATCGGACGCCGAAGTCGCCCCCAGGTTATGAATTAAGTAGCAACACTCGGCACACATAACCAAGAGCTCCGCTGAGTCAAATATGGAGCTTAGTGGAGAAGGTTGCCCAGATAGTGGGTTCAGGTACGAAAGTACCGGCAGGATTTTATATAACTGGAAACAAAATGCAAACATTGTTAATTAATTGTTAAATAAACATACATATTTGTGGCAAAGCTGTGATAATACACATATCAATACAAATGTCTACATAACGTATCAAAACTTACGAAATGATAAATAACATTAACTGTTAAATGAAATTCTGATTTTGTTCACAGAATTATTGTGCATCTATACGATTTCAGGAGCATGTCATGGATTGTGTGTATTTAGGAGAATTTTCGAATAAAGTCTCTTCAATATGAAGGTATCGCAAATTAGTAGAACTTCAATTTAAAATTGTTATAATTCCCAATTAGAGATAAAAAAAAAAGTCCCTGGTATAATCTTTCTAAGTCCCACAGGTCTACATTAACTCTTCATAATTTGACATTCATAACAAGTCATTTCAAAGTTTTTCAAGGACACACCATTACACATTTTCTCACAAAATTCTTTGCTAATCCAACAATTGACTCAAAAAGTTTAGATTTGATTCAAGATTGAAATCTGTTGATAATGTCTTTTAATGTCAAAACAAAATGCAAGATTATTTACATGATTATAATATTTCATAACTGTTTTCGGAATATGGTGTAAATATCATCCTGGAAAGCGTGATTTTAAACAGTCAGGTAAACCACGCTTTCCAGGATGATATTTACAAAATGTTCCGAAAACAGTTATGAAACATATTATAATCATGTAAATAATCTTGCATTTTGTTTGTTTCAGTTTTGACACATAAGTTGCCTTTGGATGCAACATCATTTCTCTTGGTGGTGTTCAGGAAGAGTTTGACTTCCATTCTCACGAGAGGGGTTCATGTAGGCGCTGCCTGCTCCCCAATCGTTTTTTTCTTTCAACAAATAAAATAGGTTTAAACTAAACTTCCATGAATAGAACCTGGGAATGAAAGTTGGGCCTCGAGACTGATCTGATACATGTACATCTCAGACTCAGACTCAGAAACATTTTGTTTGGCCAAAAAGAAATAAGACTGGTACATGAGTGTAATTGAAAAAACTTCATATTTCTAATTCGGGGGGGGGGGGGGGGAGATTCTTATCAAGACAATATAAATTGTCCTGTCATGAAAGCCACCCCATATTGTTTAACAATATAATGACATAATTAACAAGAAAAGGACATTCTGTGCAATCAGATGAGTACAGGAATCGGTCACATATTACTTACATATTATTTTTAAGACCAGTTATAAATATTAAATATTCAATATGTGTAGTATTGTCTACTTTATTTAAGATGTGCAATTCTGTATAAATAATTTGAATAAAGTACTTAATTAGAATGTGCACAAATATAACACAAAAGTACAGTATAATTATCCCTCTTGTATTGATGGAAAAACATCAAAAGAAGAAATAACAAATTTATTTGCAGAAAAATATGAAAAATTATATAATTCTGTGCCATCAGATAGGAATGAAATCGAAGAAATTGATCGTGAAATTGATGAAAGATTAAATAGAGACATGTCGCAGCTCATTCAAATAGATATCTCGGATATACAGAAAGCGGTAAGTATGTTAAAGCGTAATAAGTCAGATAGTGATGGTATTCTTTTTTCGGATCATATTTTGCATGCAGGAAATATATTACACGATCAACTGAAATGCTTATTCGATAGTATGATAATGCACTGTTATGTTCCGAAATCTTTACTTAATTCTACAATAGTTTCCATACCAAAAGATTTAAGAGGAAATACGTGTTCAAGTGAAAATTATAGAGGCATTACATTATGTTCATCAATTTTGAAGATTTTCGAAATGGTAGTTATTGAGAAGGAAGGAGATAAAATTCGATCATCTGATATGCAATTTGCTTATAAAGATCAACACTCGACTACTTTGGCTACGCTAACTATGAAAGACACAGTTAACTATTACTTTCTTGGAAATTCTAATGTCTATAGTTGCTTTATTGATGCAAGCAAGGCTTTTGATAGAGTGAGACATGATCGTCTTTTTACATTGTTACTGGATAGAAACGTAAACCCATTCATTTTAAAAATGCTAAAGGATTCGTATGCAAGACAAAACATTGGTGTAAAATGGAAAGATACAAAATCATACTGTTTCAACTCCACAAATGGGGTACGTCAAGGTGGAATTCTATCTCCTTTACTATTCACAGTTTATATGGATGTTCTTCTAAATAGATTACAGGAAAATGGCAGTGGTTGTTGGATTGGCCGTAAATACTTTGGGGCTATATCATATGCTGATGATATGACTATAATGAATCCAAGTCTCTCAGGTTTACAGGAAATGTTGAATATTTGCGAAAAATTTAGTGAGGAATTTGATGTAAGATTTAATCCATCCAAGACACAGTGTATTAGGTTTTCAAAAGTTGAAATGCGGAATAATGAGTCCTGTTTATATTTAGGCGGTCAAAAGTTAACCTGGGTATCAAAAGTGAAACATTTAGGGAATTGGATATCATTTAACTTGTCTGAGGAAATAGAAATATCGAAAAAGAGGGGTAGTTTTTACAGTTCGGTGAACAAATTGTATGCTAACTTTCATAATGTTGGTCATAGGCTCATGATGAAATTGTTTAATTCATATTGTAATTCTTTTTATGGAGCACAGGCATGGAATTTAAAAGATAAACACATAGATGGTATACTAAAAGCTTGGAATAAGAGTGTAAGACATTTGTGTAAACTCCCTGTAATGACCCATACAAAAATTTTGCCTTTCCTGACCAACACATTACATGTAAAAGAAATGTTATATTTGAGAGTTTTGAAAATGATATTGACAATGGAAAATATAGACAATGAAACTGTTTCCTTTCTTGCAAAATGTTGCATTGATAATAAGTTGACAATAATTGGTAGTAACTACACTTTAATTAGAAGTTCTTTAGGTTTAATATCCGGAAATGTTCAATATCACATTGCAAAACACAAGTTGGCAGAACGAAAGAAAAGTACATTTGATGAAAAGATACATATGGTAATAGAGATTTTGGATATACTTGAAGACAAAAATAGTTTAATTGGATTTGCAAGAGAGGAAATGGGTGATATCCTTACAAGTTTATGTGTAGAATAATATCGTTTATAAGTTGTTAATATTCACATGCCATCTGTAAGTACTATGTATCATCGTTGAGTTCTTTGTTTCTTTTTTCTTCTTACTTTCTTACCAAATGGTGTACCTGTATTGTGTACGTGAAGTATAATAAATATATATATATAACAATTAGGGACAGAACACAAGTCACTATATATAGAAATAAAATGTCTTTTAGTGTATCCTGCAAATGCTTTTAAATTGTGCGTAAAAACTTTGCCACGAATATATCTTGGAGCTGTATTTATGGTATCAGGCAAATCGTATCTCAGGAATTTTTTCGAATAAGCGTGTCTATATCCTGTAATGGGGATCTCATCAGCTATTCTAGTAATACGATCGTGATTAGGTTGAAACGGCAGTCTTAGTAAATTCATTAGTAGATTATTATTGACATATTTACAGTAAAATTTGAATTTGAATTTGTGAATTGTAAATATATTTATGTCTTTCGTAAAGCTCTATAACTCTTACCAAATTCTATGTAAGCTAAGTTTACCCATACACGACAGAGACAATGATTTAGATTGATATTATGGCAGGGAGCTAAGACCACTTCCTGTCCGTCTTTTATTAAAATTGGACTTGATGCTGGGACGAGGAGATGTGGACTCCTCTAAGCTGGTCCCGCACTGCAGTACAGAGGCTGCGTCGTGCCTTGCCACATTGCACAGGACCCGCAAACAGGCAACCACTCCCCGTCCCATTCGGTGAATCGGTAAAGGTGTGGGCTTCTAATGCCCTAACACACCCTTTGATCCACTCACAATAACAAAGTGTTCACTCATGATCTTAGATTGTACTTTCAGGTGGCCTGCCAGGGGAGGAGGAGGGTGAAAAAACTGTAAGTCTGGCTCGAACCAGTTTGGAAAACACGAAGTACCATTCGTGCTTTTCGATGAAAACTCTTGGAATGAGGTACAGTTACTGTTTGAATCACCTGCTGGATTGTAGCCTCGGATTGATCGGCCAATCAGTGGCAGGGGAGCTGAGAACGAGGCTCTTAAGTGTAACAGCTGCCAGGCCAACTGGAGGCGCATTTTATAACTACCCTTGTCTCAGACATAAATAAAGCTATTTACATAGGTCCCATTCTGTAATTTTTAATATATTTAGCTGTTTAAAAAGACGATCAGATTGAGCTTTATATTTTCCACATGAGATTATTCTTATGACCCTTTTCTGTAGTTTTTCTAATGCGAGAATTTGAACCCCAGAGTAGAAGTCCGTAGTTTAGATGTGATAATATTGAGTTTGGCAGGTATTGTGAGAGTGTGTTTTAATTTATTAAAAATTCCTAATGATCTTAATATTTTGCTTGATTTTTTTCTGTGTGGGCCTTCCAGTTTAAATGTTCATCAATGATGATTCTCAAAAAAGTAATTAGTGTTGTAACACATTCAACTGGTATATTGTTCATTCTTATTATGGGCGTTCTGATTTTTGTCTTTATTTGATGAAATAACATGAATTTTATTTTAGCTACATTAGGTGAGAGTTTATTTACTACCAACCATTCCGTCATTTTTATAAGTTCACGATTTATTTTATCTATAGTGTGGGAAATTAAATTATGTGGCAAGCAGTAAGCTCTTCAGGCGACGTGCATAAGGGAGGGCATATGCATCATCGCAAGTCAAGAAGGAAAAAATGTTTTTGGCTTTCTGATTAATGATCAGATGCTTTGATATTGGTACTGGTGAAACTAATGCATTCCCATTTTGATATGAGAGGTGATCTTTCAGGGAAGGAAGAACTGACATGAATAAGCCGGCACCAGTGTTCCTCCTACGAGCATGGTTGCCATCCGACAAATAAATTCACTAGCCCTTAAAGAGAGCTCAGGATCATATCCATAAATATATGGTGGGCACAGCCTAAGATGCGAACGTCAGCACTAGAAATTTGTGTTACCGTACCAGTCCTGCTTCGAATGCATATATATATATATATATATATATATATATATATATATATATATATATATATATATATATATATATATATATATATATATATATATATATATATATATATATATGGGGGTGTAGTGTAGTGTAGTGTGCGTTGTCATGGATCTCTTGCACCCCTCAACATATGCCGGTTAATTACTGTGTCTAATGTCCACCTGGTGGCTTCAACTGTCTGTAATGTAATTTTCGTCCTCACTTCATCTCTTTAATTTTCCCTGAAATATCCTCAGCCCTCAAAAAAAGTACATCTTTGTTTAAAGAGGGTAAAAACAGGTTGATCATGTCTGCAAAGTGGACACCATATCAATCGTGAATACCGGTTTATGGCTAATCTGCCAAAACATGATGGTAAAGATATTTATAATGGGCTGTCTCACAGACTTTTTGATTTTGGACAGATTACAGCGTATGCACCCATGAGTCACACGACTGATATTTGACCTAAAAGTAAAGTCTACTCAACTTGTGTTTTATGTTCATGGCTATTTTACTTATGAGCTACTGGCACCATTCTCAGTTTTAGGTCTCTGTGTACTGTGTAAATGAAATGAAGATGTACTTCATCGGTGAAAACGTGAACCATGGATGCAATTATACTGAATCTTTATAAATTGATTCTCGTGAAAGATCAAATACAGAAATTATAATATAGCTGTAGCTGTTTTGATAAATTTGTACTTTTTTCAAATGATTAACTCACTATTAAATGTTGCTGATCGAAAGTTTTGAAACTTTCGATTGAAGAATTCTAGATCTAGTACATGCAGTTAGTAAATAAAAGATACATGCATGATTATGTAATAATACATTTCATCCATGATGTGACATCTTGAATTTTTTTCAGTTCACCTTGTTGGATTTGTGTTTACTATATTTTTTGATCCTGTTAGTGTATTTGTTGAATATTTGCCTCAGGTTCAGCAGCACAGGAGTCGACAGTGAATGGAATTTTCCAGCTGGACAATAGATTGCCCATAGTATACACCAAAAAAATCTAATGAAGTGAACTGGAGTATGAAAAATTCATTTTTTCTGCTATTTTTTCCTATAACATTTGAATGATACATAATGGAAAAGTGGCTTTACTTTTGTTTATTCAAAATGAGCTTGCTTTTTAATGTTTTCCCTACAAGTCATACAATGTGTATATAGCCAACATGTACATAAGATATACAGTCATGTAAGCGATGATTTATATCACAGTGTTTCATTACAGTAGTCATACATGCATGACGTACAGTGGGCAAAACGTGTACCTGTATTTCATAATTTATCACACTTTAGGGGGTATAACTGCTTCATAATGCACACCTGTGTTTGTAATTAAAATATATGGTACGGGGGGGGGGGGGGTTGAGGTTCTGAAAGGGGGATCAAATCTTGACCACTGAAAAATGCAAGCTAAGATCTGATATACTCTTCTTATTTGGCAAGTAAGTGTGCATATTGATCTTGAAGTATTCTGAAAAAATAGACCATGTTTCGTCATGAATGAACATAATTGTTTGCATAACAAACCATGTCTATCCTCAGCATCAAGCAGGAATGGAATACACCTACAGCTCTGGACAAACAGTTCCCATCCCCTACAACACTTCTGATCATGCAATTTTCTTGAAGCATTCTACTCGCAAAAATGTGGTTAAGACTTACACCCATTCTCCTTTGCGTACTGAGGAGGTTTGGTACACTGCATTTCAAAAGATATCACGATGTTTGAAGTGTTTGGCAAAAACAGTTACATGTATTCATAATTATCAATCAGTGATACTGTTCTGTGTTCACAAAATAAAAAAGTTAGCACTCCAGTCTGAAATATTTGACAGTGTACAAAGCCAATCAAATACTGCAATGTAGGCCTACTTCATTAAACAGATTTATGTTCTGTGAAAAGTAAAATGATTTTATTTTCTCTGCAAAAATAAATTGGTGGAAAATGAGATTTATTGAGTTTGTCTGAATGTGTATCAATATACAATGAGAATATTTTCTTTTTCCTTTTGCCCCCCCTCACATGTACAATGGTTTCTTTTTTGTTTGTTTGTTTTTTTTTTTCAGGGAAATGATAATGAAACCACAATGTTATTGTAGATCTTATTGAAGCAGTGTCCACAGTGATTTGAAAAATTTCAAAAATACAAATTGGACCCAGCCTCAGGCTGGGACCTAGGAAGTCAGCAAATAAACAATGTCAAAAATTCAGATCAACAGATTTTTTAACTGAGTATGCTTAGGTTATAAGCCTATATATACAATATTGAATAGAATCTAATATGCATCAATTTACAATAAGATGACCTTAATTTTCTTCTTTTTTTCACAAAAGACTTAAAAAAGTTAGTCTAATGTCAGGTCACGTGCTGGCAGAGAAATAAAAACCACAATATAATTACATTTCATTAAAAATTGGACCCAGGACAGGATTCAACAATTAATGATATATCAACTATAGCCTGGATGACGTTTCAGAATTCAGAACTCGGAACTGTTAAACTAGCCTGCGTCATAACCGTTACGTTAAATTTCTCTCTCGGCTTGGCTTGAGTCTTAACTTGAGTTGATTACTATTAAGTAATATATCAGCAGATGTTTGCAGTATCTGCGCTGCCTGCCCGAATGCTACAGTAACACCATATACACATGGAAGAAGGTTGTGTTTATTCAAATATCGTCTGCTAATTATGACTTTTGACGGCACTTTAGATGAAAGAGAGGCTAGAGATAATTAATATTATCAAAGACAGGCTTGTAAATAAAAACGTCAAAGTGCAGGCCGACTGTTAGCCTGGTTCCCCGTCCCAACCTCCTCTCACCATACGGCGCTTCTACTATTTCCAGCCCTCGAAGCCATTTTTCACTGCAGGTGTCGCGCTGTTCGGGCAACTGACCATAAGCTGATTTTCGCTACAGTGTTCAGTATTACTGCGATTTCAACAGGATATGTATTCTAAATCAATAAAACTGGAAACTGAGTTAAAGATTGGTTGAAAAAAAGTTCAAAACTGTATTCAGTGCGAATTTATTTTATTACACTGAAACCTCATTATAATGACACTCAGATATCTGACATATTCATTATAACGACACAAGTTTTGAATGGCAAAAGTTCATTTCCTTTGTCGTTTGACTCACTTATCTGACATATTCAGTTATCTGACACATTTCATAGGGAACAGATGGTGTCATTATAGCGAGTTTCCACTGTATTACCCAGAAGCCCATGTTCTTGACGGGCACGCTCATTTCAAGATGGCGCCGTTCACCAAACGGTGGCTTTTCATTGGCATACCACAGGAAAGACATATCTTTTGAAATACGACTCTGATCTTTTTCTACACGCCCATGCCTAACCATAAGATCTTGCTGACCCTCCATAATACGTAAATGGTTAGCATCGTAAAATGCGAGCGCAGCTTTAATCCATGTGGTATAAATATATATATATATATATATATATATATATATATATATATATATATATATATATATATATATATATATATATATATATATATACACACATATATATATATATGTACATATGTACGTATATATACACATTTAATATGTTGTAAGTATAGCCTATGATGCGAGCGTCAGCATTACAAAGTATCGATGATAATGTCGGTGGATCATGCAGTAGGACCTCGTCGTGAGGTCCCTCTAGCGGCCTTTTACTACACCAGTCTAGAGGAGCAAGGCCATAGTACCTTGAGCGTCTGAACGAACCCATTCGTCGTATTGCCTTTCTTGTTAATAGACACTGTTCCACAAATTTAACTACTGTGCCCAATATCTCTATATCCAATGGAAGCGCACATGTGCGCATGCCCAGTAGGGGTGACGGAAAAAAATCAAGCTCGCTGATGCTTGCTATAATCATATACTGTAACCACAACAACACAGGGATGGACCTTAGCCTTAAAAATCTGCACTCACCTGGGGAAGTAAAAATGTACTTGCTGCAGAATTCGACAAGATACTTATGTAATTCAGATTAAAATAAATCAGCCCTTTACAGATTTGTTTAGCCACCTCAAAGAAACATTAGCAATTTTTTATTGACCAATGGCCAGCAGTCCCTGGAAAAACTAACTTTGTCTTTTCTAAATCTATCTATCTATCTATCTATCTATCTATCTATCTATCTATCTATCTATCTATCTATCTATCTATCTATCTATCTATCTATCTATCTATCTATCTATCTATCTATCTATCTGTCTGTCCGTCTGTCTGTCTATCTGTCTATCCGTCTGTCTATAACTTGCAATATACAATATAAGTTGACTTAGCCTGTAACTGGTCGCTTCCATTTTACTATGTATGGTGAAAAATAATGGGTAATAAACCCGGGGTAATAGATTTAAACAAGTGGCATAACATGACTCCTAGTCGCATACTGTTGCCAGATTTGAGAAACCGTACCAGCAGAGAGGTACTGTTCCCGAAACATAACTTTTTACGGCAGTTCAGCACTAAGTACCCCCGCCCCCCCCCCCCCCCACACACATTGCATCAAAAATTAATCAGTTGCTTCCATTTCAATAAAAGCACAATCTAAGAATATTGTACTGTCTTGTTTTCTAAAGACATGTCAGAACATATGTAGACTTTTCTTGTCTGGCATTTTGGTCTAATAGAAACATGTTGCTACGGATCAGTGCTGGCACCAAGCTAAAGTCAATTAATCCAACATGAAACGAGCCGACATACATGCACGAGTATGTAAATAGCTCGCACCATAAAAAGTGAGTGCAGCTTTTATCCTTATGGTCTTGTGCATCTTCATTCTATTGTGCGCCACCTGACTGCCAGTCAAAATGTGGCAACCGCTTGCGTTCGGAACTCCGAAGGTCAGTTTACGGCATCCAAAATCTGCAAACTGATAGCGAGTGCAAGCGAGCTCTTATGCTTACTTACGTATGTGAACTGTGTTCCTACCATGGAGAGTGCATAGTGTTGATTACAAATCACGGCCGACTTCTCACGCCCGAGATTTTCGCAGTGGGGAGCGCCAATTTGTGTAACAAAATAGCGAATTCGCCTTGTCGATAATGCAGGGTAATTTATTTTCAGTCATGAAACTGAGTCATACATGCACTTACACTTGGTCTTGTATCTTTAAATTGTATACAGTTACAATTCCTGGTTTACTGGATAACCTCAAGAATATTGATAGGCATTTCTATGGCTGGAAGCATGTTTGGGGTTACGCGACGCACTAAATTTATCGTTGCGGTTTACTTCTACAATTTTAAGTGCTGCAGGTACTGGTTAGGAATAATTATTGTGCTATAGATCTCTACATCGTGTGTGTGGCCTTGAACAAATGTCTGCTTCTCAGAGCAGAGTTTGGAATCACGCCACGGATGTCCAGGGGGACGTATTGTTATAGAGTTAATTATAAGGGATAGTGTTCGTGGTTTGCGGTTTGAAGATACGATTCGGTCTTGTTTTTGCAACATCATCAATATTTTTAGAATTAAACAATCGTCCCAATTGATATGATCAAGACCATTTCTAAATTTGTGCCATTTTATATGACTAAGACAATTTCAAAATTTATCAACGTCAACTTTGTTGCATTGCCAAATATGTCTTATTAAAGACAACTCTTTTTTTGTGCCGAAAAAGTAAATTTGCATCTGCTACTGCGTGGTCACAATTGGTAATGGATGGTAAAACTCGGTGATCTTTAACATGTTTCGGTATATGTTGGTTATAATTTGATCAAAACAGGTAGCAATAGTCTCTGTGACTCAAGTTGGCTGGTGGATATGCATATGTAAAATAATAGTAAGGTTTGCACTAGAAACGGGGTTCAAACCAGTGTTTTAGTCATCGGTTGAAGAGATATTTCGTATGTTGCTACTTTTAATAAGATCAGAGTTTTCTGTAATGTGTCCCAGGGCGAAATGTGTGAATTATGGGATCTGTAGACTACCCCGAGCAGATATTTATTGTGAAGTCTTATCACTGTTCATAATGAATCTAAATCAGAGACTTTCAAGTCAAAATGGCGGGAAATAGCAAGTGTTCGAGATAAAAATAGAACCACGCATTCCCAAAGACATTGGGACAATCTCTCTTATTGAAATTGTGATAGCCAGGTACCGGAAAATTATTGTCAGAACTACAGGGTAGAAAGGAATTTTTCCGAAACGGTTATAGTGTTAAAATCAGAAAATATAATATTTTTGATACATCCAAGCTTGTCAACCGTCGGGCGACAAACATTTAAATGACAAAGGGAAATATCACAAAGGTCACTGCTCAGTCTGGGATTACAATTAATGTCCCCACAGACAACAAGTGCATTGTTAGAACTACCATTATATTTTCAATGGGGGCGAATCACATGTTTATGGCATAGAAAGAAGAAAAGTACACAACAAACAGTTGCTTTCTCCCTCTCCGCAGATAAACTATACCATTAAGTGTATACATGTATTACATGCAGAATAATAAATATCCAGAAAGGTGTAGAGGGACCTTTAGTTTATAAAGCATGAAAATCTGATCTGCGAGGCTGCACACAAACAATCAAAGGGACGCTCATAGTATATCTGAAGATTGCTACTATGGGAATTTAATCATAAATGTAACCAGTACACTTGACACATGAAAATAGTATACCCAATTAGGAAAGAAGATTTGCTTCAAAGCAAATCTGTCTGTGTAACTTCAAATGTTGTAAATATTAAATGCTAAAACTTTTGTCCTTTGGTACTTTACATTCCAATAAGCTTATGGCTGGATGAAAATTTTAAAATTCAAATAACCTTGACCTTCGACCTTTACAGTTCCCATGTAAATTGCAAAAATATACAGTGTTACAATACCAACAGATTTAAGCCCAACAAGAACCAAATCAGACGAAAATTGACCAAGTTATGGCAAGATGTAACTTTCAAAGGGCCAAATGACCTTGACCTTTGCCCTTTTGAGGTTACATGTTCATATAAAAAAGTGCAGTGTTGCCATACATGCAATTTGATTTCAACATGATTAGAATTGGATGGAAATTGGCCGAGTTATGGCTGGATGAAACATTCAAAGGTCCAAATGACGTTGACCTTTGACCTTTAGAGATCACATGTGAAGCTTTACAAAAGCTACAATTTGAGCCCAACATGATCAAAATTGAACAAAAATTGATCAAGTTATGGCTAGAAGAAAGCCATTATGGAAAGTGGTCGTTGACCTTGAAATGACCTTTGACCTTGAGATGACTTCTACCTGAAGTGAACCTTGACCTTTAAAATGACATTTTCACCTTCAATTGACATTTACATTTGAGATGACCTTTGCCTGGCATAATCAAACTCCTATACACTCGGAACCACGTCTACTATAGTATATGAGGTATTGAAAATTTAAAACTTTAATTAGCCATCATTTGCATAATTTTGTAAAACATGACCCTTCATTATTAAAAGGAAGACTTAATCTATAGAAGTATAATTGTACCAAGTTTGGAGTTTCTACGTATAATACTTTTCAAATGAAATGTCGGACAAATTTGTCTGTAAAGAAAAAAAGAAAGAAGAAAAAAAGACAGAATTCCCAGAAAAAAGAACATGTCTGTGTTGACGCACAGACATAATTACAGTGCTTGTGCCAATACAGACTGCGTAGAAAGGATACATTTTTTTAAATGACCTAAAAATGTCACACAACGTGTTTGTTTTGTCAGGGACTTTCCGCCTAATATCGTACCAGAAGCCGATAACATGCAAGACTTGTGCGACGATTTAAGCAAATGTATAGAAACATAATTGAAGCTCTGAACGTAGTAAAAAAATACTTAAGGTGGACTTTTGGATTTACATGACTCGATACTGAAGTTGAATATATCAACACACGGATCCATAAAGTGGATATTTCCCAATAAAAGTAAGAAAGTACAAGAATACGGCATGACAAATCATCCCTTTAAAAAATTGGCAAGGCAATCACCATCATGTAAACGGTATACGCTTTAACATTTTTTTTTGGGGGGGGGGGAACGTAGATATTGGTAAAAATCTGGTTGGTATTGCTTATTGTGCTTGGCAAAATTGACCTGGTCGGACGAGTAATTCTTTGCCTGACCTCTCGTACCTTTAAACATTGGAAGTTGTCATGTGAAATTGCCTTCTCTCTTGAATAGTCTGTCATTTCAAACTTAGAACAACATCTTCACCTCCAAAGTTGACGCAATTATAAATTCTTTGTAGCAATTCTGGCTGCAACATTTTGCAGTCTCTGTGAAATTTAGGGCCTTCCTCGCCACATGTGACCAAAAAAGTATAGACTTACTTGATGCGTGGTAAAATAGTTGACTTGAATATTAACACCGATGTTCTTTTTGGTACAAATTTACTGAAGCATCTTACAGAGCAAGTTTTCCCTTGATTTCCATATGAATCTTCCCTACATGCGTATACGAAATGAGATCTTTATCGCCGTGCATTCCTTAATACATAAAACAGTCTACTTAATGCCTTAATGGATTATATAATTTTTGGCTTAATCACGTAAGAAAACTTCTGGATCACCTTCAACTTTTCTTGTTCCTTTAATAGGCATTGTGCTTGACTTGCATGTGTTAACTGACAGTTTATTGCGCGTTTACGAATACACTACTTCCTTAAGAGCAAGTAGCCGGATGTCCGTGACTTCTTTTAAAGTCTCGCCCGAGGTGTAAAAAATTGCAAGAAGCATTATTAACATATTGAACAACAACATTAACGGTATAGGGCATGGGTTGACCCTTGCGGTACCCGGATATTGTTGATTAGACAGTTTGGCATTGCAGGCAACCACCTGGTATCTGTTACATAAATATGAAAAAAATCTTGCCAATTCTTTATC
This sequence comes from Hermodice carunculata, assembly GCA_964020975.1. Lineage (NCBI taxonomy): Eukaryota > Metazoa > Annelida > Polychaeta > Eunicida > Amphinomidae > Hermodice > Hermodice carunculata. The sequence continues at coordinate 75,773,224 of OZ026614.1, read as the reverse complement.
TAATATACCACATTTCGCAATTTTGGTTTTAACAACAGCTTTACTAATCGTCCCAAAACATTTTTGCGTATGATTTAAGAAACTTCATCGTAAAAATGAGAACCTCAATGATATTTGAAAACCAGTCATCAGTGACCTATACAGATAGGTCTGAAGTGAATGTTTAGCAAGATGAGTACTTTGGTCTGAACTGATGAAGTTAAGCTTAACTAAGAAATAATGGAATAGACGTCGATTACCCTTTTTAAAATTTTTATACCAACATGACACCCCACCGATATTGACTTGTAGCAGAAATTGTTCGTATTTAATCATATCAATTACAGACTTACTCTGGTTCTCTAAGTTGCTTGGCAATGGAAGTATGTTTCCGCCATGATCAAGGCACTTGTGCCTGTTATGTTACTTAACCTTAAACAAATAACACTTTTGCTGATACAAGTGTTCTAAAACATGTATAGCATCTTGTTTGATTTGAAACTTGTCGAATGGCTTTCCTAGAGCCTTTTGCTTCCTAAAGTTGTTACTTTTATCATGACGGCTCATTCATCCCGGCGAATCGTGAATCTGTCCTCCTTCCTGTAAAGTTCCCTGACGCAGCTTAGGTGGCAGCACAAGATCATAGTTAATATCCTCAGTTGCTCAGTTCGAGCATGTCGTCTTAACCTTTCCAGACTGGCGTGACACAAGACAGTCTTCAATCATCTGGAACTGTTATTTGTGAAATAGACAAGTTCAGGACATGTCATACAAAGACCATATGTTCAATTTCAAGCTGTAAATACTTCGTGTCAGATTTGAGAATATCCAGTGAAATTACCATCTAAAGTTGTTGTATTTTTCCATTAAGGCAAGTGCTTCCCGCTGTGCCCAGGTAACAAATAAAACTGACGTCAAAGGAGGGAATGTGTAAAAAGGAAAAGAACGTCCATTTTAAACATATTTGAACAAATGCCCAAGTTACCTAAGGCCCACCAGAAATATTGAAAAGACCTGACCCTAAATAAATTTTATGAAACTTAAAAAAAGTTTCAAGCCGCTTTTCCCTAATAAATAATTGATGGACAATGGCAGAAAGATTTGATCGAGAAAGTGGTGGGCGTGTGTCGCTATTTTGTAGTAAAGTCAACTCAAACACAGCCTTTTATTTCACATTGTCTGGAGGGTTTACTTCGACCAGGGAAACAGCATAGCTGCATAGCCATGGTTGTTCGGTAAAAAAGCATAGCCTCAGTTGTTTGGTGATTGTTATTGTAATATTTTGCTAGGTTCCAGGTGTACGTTCTCCGAGTTATCAGGGCAACCGGTTGTTAAAGTGTCTTTAAAACAATACTTAATATCTCAACTTTAATCTGCCCTTCTGGTTGTGTCTGAAGCAGTTATCATCATTAGTTACAAATCCAAATTCGACACGATGCCCTGGTAATACAAATCATGCACATTGTTACCATTTCTGGAGAGCACCATTTTGAGCATGGCGCAACGCATTGTGGGATAGTCGAACAAAAATACATTTGATTTGGATATGAAAGTGAATCGTGGCAACAGCATATATCATATCATTATTGATGTTCTGAAATAGTTGTAAAATATATACTTTTGGTTTCATATATCATAACCCCCCCCCCCCCCCGATCATCCCATTAGTATCGTCCTTTACAAACCATTGGGTGCGGAATCCACAATTTTCAAAATAGCAAACAAGCTCGTGGGTTAGTCCCGATTGGATATTTTGAAAAGATAGTATCCAAAATATATGTGCGATTAGTGTTAACGGAAGGTTAATTTGTCGAATGAATGTAATGTAAAATGTATAACGGGACTTTTCCAGTGTGAGAATTACCTAAAAACGTAAATACAGCGCCCTGAGGTTACCTGTTGTTGGCGATGGTGGGCCCCAGAATAGTTATATTGCCTCAGACAGTGATGTCGCCCCCCCCCCCCTTCCCGGCTATGAACTAAGTAGCACCACTGGGCACAGCAGTCAAGAGCCCCGCCGAGTCAAAGATTGAGCCTCTGAGAGAAGGTTGCGACGATAGTGGATACTGGTCCGAAAGGACCTGTGGATTTATATATAATTGGTGAAAACTAAACTTGTACATACGCTGGACGGACCCTTCCTTCCATGTTATGTTTGGTGCCATGTCTGCAATTTTATCGGAAACATTTGGACCAATTGCAGCAAAGTATTGTAAAATCAGAACTGAGCCTATAGGGAATATTATTGTCTGCGTGTTACTATAGGTCGTGACACGGCCCATAGAACCGCTTTTTTTTAAAGCGTACATTGATATTACGGAAAACAATGCTTGAAACCAGCACAGAATGCCTGAAACCTTCATGTCCCGGCTGATTTGTGAGAGAGTGCATCGGAATATTTTGCTAAATGAAACTGTAAATGAAAAAAAATATATATCCTCATTACATTAAACACACCAGCAGCCCCTGCCTGATGCCAATAGAATCTGTATATTGTTATTTATTCCACTTGCGACAGGTCATGAACACAGACGGCAAAATCAGGAGGACAATTTCACAGACTACATCAAAGCAGATTCAAGCCATTGTGTTTGAATTTATTCGTCTGTTTGCTATAAACTATGAAACGGTTTAATTAGAAATTAAAAAATGATTGGTTTGCCCACAAGGCTGTACACAATCTGTAATTTGTTACATTTAGAGCGCATATTTCAGTCTTATTACAATTAATTAAACTCATGCTTCATATACATATCGTTTAAAGAAAAAAACCCGCAATGTTCATTTATTCGACGTTGGTTTTGAAAATATTGCTTGAAAGATTCGAAGCGGGTGCCTCCCAATTTTTACAACCATAATTAACTAGAACAGTCGTCGCCGACAGGACTGGATACCCCCCGCTCGGCCACTGTGACCTTGATCTACATAGCTCAAGGTCATAGTTGCCTTATAACACACCATGTGGTGAATGAGAATAGGCATATAAAGTTTTAAGATGTTATTATCAATGAATGATGCTTGGTTCGGATAAAGGTTTGGCTACAGATGCCAGCTGTGACCTGGACCTATAGACCCCAAGGTCAATGTTATTTCGTGACACAACCTCCAGTGATAAACAACAGTGCTGTACACTTTGAGGAAGATCTATGCAATAATAAAGTTGTTGTGGCCCGGACAAGGCTTTTCCAAAGACGGACAAACGGACAGACGGACGTGGTGAAACCAGTACACCCACCCTTGCGAGAGGGCGGGTATAATTATGGTTTGAATAACGCCTCTTCTAATCGTGCAGTCTTGCAAAAGTTTTACTGTCATTTTTGTTTTCCTCTTTCTTTGTTTTTCACTGGAGTATTTGAATCGAAGTCCTGTTACGACCTATCACTAGTTAAGTCAGTTATATTTTCCATGCTTTTTCATATGAACAACGCTATGCTCTTCTTCTTCTTCTTCTTCTTCTTCTTCTTCTTCTTCTTCTTCTTCTTCTTCTTCTTCTTCTTCTTCTTCTTCTTCTTCTTTTCTTCTTCTTCTTCTTCTTCTTCTTCTTCTTCTCCTTCTCCTTCTCCTTCTCCTTCTCCTTCTCCTTCTCCTTCTCCTTCTCCTTCTCCTCCTCCTCCTCCTCCTCCTCCTCCTCCTCCTCCTCCTCCTCCTCCTCCTTCTTCTTCTTCTTCTTCTTCTTCTTCTTCTTCTTCTTCTTCTTCTTCTTCTTCTTCTTCTTCTTCTTCTTCTTCTTCTTCTTCTTCTTCTTCTTCTTCTTCTTCTTCTTCTATTTTACCCGCCACCAAATTTTGTGATAAACGTACCAAGCAGTTTTTTTTTACACTTGACTTACAAACAGGCGAAGTTATTTTGTGCACAACAGTTACACAAAAGTGACGTTTTTAAAATACATTACAGAGTAAATAAACATTTTCACCAAGTCGAATAGCTTCAAAAAGCTACTATTCAGTTATGAAAACAAAGAGAAAAAGTGGAAAAAAAAAACAAGTGAAAAATTGCCCTACACAATGCCCCAAAAAGTGAAAATATAACCGTAATAGAAACCCCGGTGATAAAACGAATGTAAAGATTTTTAAAGCATAAAAGAAACAAACTTATCTGATAAATACTTTGATGTGGCAATCGTATACAAACTGAGACTTATTCACCGCAGTGTGCAAACATAAGGAAAACGAGAAAAATACAAGGTAAGAATATCGAGAAACCAGAAAGGAAGGCAAAATACAAATGAAATACACATTTAACAGACAGGAAGACAGAAGAAATAAAGTGTTAAAATAAGTATTAATAAAACCCAGAAGCATCTGGACCGGATTGAAAAAATAGGATATAACCCATATTTTCCCAAACCATTCAACCAACTGATTAGTTTGAATGGTGATGTATAAACAACCATCAAGCGGAGGTCCAAAAAGAGATACATTCGTAGATTGATGCAAGAAATCAGGTATATATGACCACACACATGTAACAGTTTCGAAAGCAAAAAAAAAAAAAGTCTCGCTTGAAAAATGTTATATACTGCACACAGGTTAAGAAAGTAGGAGGATTTATTTTCTTTTCATTCGCCAGCTAAGTTTCTCTTGGCTGTCCTTACCTGGCTTGAGTGACATAATCTGCATGTCCTAATGGTTTTGGACCTGAACTGCACAGGTGTGCTTATTGTAATCGAAAACTTTTTTCTTATGCCTGTATCGCACTGGCGAATTTGGCCACAACAAGGGGCGAATCTGAAATCCTCGATATAGCCTCGACAAGCTGCGATATTTAAGCATTTGGTTATTCTCCCACAACCAAGACCTAAGATCCTGTACAAATTGGTGTGACCATGTACGACATAGATGTAACTATATACGATATAACTTCGATTAACCTCGACTAAAATTTTGTCCTAGGCAAATTTTAAACATTTTGAAACTTTTACTGCTAGGCAGAGAATAACTGCGAACATGGACGACAGTCTAAGAACTGTTGCGAGGAGCTACTTCTGCCAAGGATATTTTCATTCGCCCCTTGTCGCAGACCAAAATTCGCCAGTGGGACACTGGTTTTATTATTCCACAATATTTACGACTCAAAATACGAATCTTTGTAGGTCATGACACGACCTACTTTATATATAAAAGAAAATGGCATATGACAAATTGACTTAATACACTGGTCCGTAATATGTACGCCTCAAAATTCGTATTTCTATGGGTCGTGACACGGCTCATAGCTAAAAGATATCGGAAGGAGTTTACCTCAAGTAATTTTAAAAACTATCAACTCTCTTTCAATTAAGAGGCAAGCTTTTTATTCTGATTGCTTAACATGTTTGTAGAATATTGCTGCTTTGTGCATGCGTCGATAAAACCTGTGATTTTGTTTTCATACTACTGTATTCTTCGAACACGTGTTCATTACCTGTATCAATAGAAGTTTCATGTCATCGATCACGCGTTTACATCACTTTTTATTTCTTTATTGACCCACAGATTTGGGCGATCTTTTAGTCTCATAGTTTTTATTGATGCATGTATGTTACTGAATTTCAGCACCTAATTTTCTCATAACTCTCATGCACTATTCACATCAGAAGTCATAAAATAGCCGAAATATAATTGACTCAAATCTTGAGCGATATTTCTTTCGTCAAAATGTTTGTTGTCTCGGAAAAGAATCTCTGGATGTTTTCCATCTGCTTTGCAAACCTTCATAGTAGTATACACCACATAATGATTACCCATGCAACTCTGTGAACACCAGGTTAAATACCATTATCAGGCCTGCTGGTCAATATCAAATTTATGATGGAAGATGTTACGTACCCTGTTGGTTTATTTAACTACTGCTTAAGCAAAAAGATCTTCCATTAGATAAATAGGTTTCTTACAAAAAGAATCGTAATCAAATAATCAATATTTATGTCGCCAAGAACGATAGTGTCTTTATCTTTGCCCTCTGCCATTTGCCCAGCAACGCAAATCAAAGTCACGTGATCCAGAGTTACACTTACAATGTGGGGTCATGTAACTCCAGGTCATGAAGCCATTGATCCCAGGTCAGACTGAGTCGCACAAGTTCAGATCAGGGCAGGGTCTGGTGACATCAGGGTACCATCAATAAATGGTTGGATGAGGCCAGCGTGGTGCTATTGTGTAATGTTAGTATCCATTTTCTTGCCTGGGCTTATGACGCCCTTGTTTTGCCAACCGGTTAACATGGAAATGGACAAGAAACCTCAGGCCAAAAATTCCTCACACAAAGAAACGCGTATTTGTTGGAGCTGGTGCAAGAAGAGACGAACAGTGGTGAAAGTAAAAACAGGACTGTCCGAAGTAAGAGATCTTGGAGCTATATCTAAAATACCTGGCGTAAATTGTATTTTGGGGTGGAGGTCTGGGGGGCCTGGAGGGGTGCAGGGGCAGCACCCCGATGGGGGCTCAGGGGGCGAAACCCCCAGAAGCTCATGGTATCTGGGGAAAATAGGATTTCAGATGAGCTATTGTGGTAACAATTTCAGGACACATATACACCTTTTTAGCTGAAAAAGTGGTGCATTGCAATACCACCAAGTTAACAAATACCAACGTATATCTGCTTATCATAGTTTTGCTGGAAATTACTCGTATCTTAAAATTTATTGCAACTTTTGAGTCTCTGTCGCATTTTTAAGACAATGGAACGGTTGGAAAGCCCTAAAAATAATGACGGGACTATAATAGAAAAGAAGGAACAGGCGTTGGATAGAATTACAACGAAATATTCAAGCAGACATGAGGCAGAGAAAAGATGCCATTCAATCAACGACAAATGCATAGAAAAACCGAAGAAACGCATTAAATTAAAGAGGAAGTTGCTGAAGAAACTGAAAAAAAAATGAAGATTGGCGGAGGAGAAACCTATCGTTGACGTATCTGAAAAAATGTCAGTATTGCACGACACAAAATTATAAGTCTATTCATGTACATGATGATGGAGAACAGTTGCGCGATGTGGCTACCATTTGAATTACGAAAACCAAATAAGTCGACTTATTACCTCTATAGTAGTTACAGGAGCTTTTAAGTCATACAAGTCACCCTAAACTGTGCGCTGAAACGGGATGGGAAACCCTCGCTGAACATAGACGGAAGCACAAACTGATACTCATGTACAAAATCATAAATGGATTTACTCCAGCATATCTGCAGAATTTAATCCCACAAACAGATTCAGAACGAACTAGATACAACATCAGATCAAGACATTACATCACTTCCTTCTATGGTCGAACAAACACTTTCTACAATTCTTTCTTTCCGGCTACTATGCGAGAATGGAACTTCCTTTTATATTCTACTAAAAATTCCGAAAATTTGGATAAATTCAAGAAAAAATTAAATAAAACAAAGCCTAAATGCAACAAACTACTTAACTTTGGTGATAGGAAAATCGGAATAATCCATGCTAAATTGAGAATGGGCTGTAGCCAGTTGAGTAGCGATCTATACAAGATGTGTTTGGTAGAATCTCCACCTTGTTCCTGTGGAGATTCGTCGGAGGATGCCTTTCATTTTTTCTTCCAGTGTGACAAATATATTTTGCAAAGAAATGATCTACAGACGCAAATTACACGTTTGGCTTGATTCAACATAAAAATAATGTCATTTCGAACATCAACAAAAATTAACTCGAAGAATTCGGAAATTTTTGATGCTGTCCACTATTACACTATCGGAGCTGGAAGATTTAATATTTGACATCCATCATCTGGAACAGGCGTACATGTCCTTTGCTACCAATTTATGTAATACTCACAGACTGGCTTATCATCCCCTTCCTCCTTATCACAGTCCGTAATGTCCTGTTTGTCACCTATTCGTTATCTAGATGTTATCCATTTACTTGTTTGTGTGTCTATTTAATTGCAAGAAGCCTTCATAAAGGCATTGCCTGTTGGCCAATTGTTTTTGTAATAAAATATGTTTAAACCAAATAAGTCGACTTTGGCAAGCAGTAAACTTTCTGCGGTATAAAAGTACAGCTTTACTAACATTTTTATCATTAGTGAAAGGTATCTTGCCTTTTTCTATATGGAGTGTCAAGACTGTGTTAAATCGTTTTCAGTAATATACACAGTCTCTTTATCGAGGCGAAATCAGTTAAGAAACTTTGTCATTATTGAAAGCACTCGGTTGGTCCTCTCTCTAATTAACGTTTCTCGAGGTACCAGATGCTCCACAAATTCAATTTGATCCAGTCATCCAACGTAGTTATCCATTATTTTAAAACCTTTTTGTTTCTTTCTTCCCTCCCATCCGCTCAAAATAACAAACAGCACTTCCACCCGCTCAAAAAAAAACAAACAGCACATTCCTACATAAAAAACAATCCCGGCTTTTTGTAAGCCAGGACTACTTTTGCGTGGGAAGGTGGTTCAGTTCTTGTCATGATTTTTTTCTTCGGGGTCATGCTCAGTTGGGCTTAATTTGACCTGAACTTGCACTGCCCCACCCCATGATTTGACTCTGCTGGACTCAGGGTCAAATTGATCCCGACCTGATCTTGACCTGTACAACAGGCCAATGTTAATATTGTCCAACAAAGCATCATAATTTAAGGTGCTGACAGAAGGCGGTCCGCAACGCGAAGAAAAAGTACAGGGCTCATGCCATGAAGCTCAAATATTTCAACCCCACAAGCTTGCACACCACTCACTTTATCTGAGAGTAAATCTGATCAGTATGCCGCGGTCAGATCCGTTTTCACATACAAAAGAGTGCACCACCATGGCGATTTCTACCATTTCTGAAAACCTTGTAGTCATCCATATGAACTTCAGCATTAGGGCTGTGTTCATCCTGCTAGGTTTCATTGATAGAAAATACATTCCGGGTCGAATATTTCATCCCAAGTTCGTCAAATTTAAATGATAAACTTCCAATGTTCAGACGCGTAAGATGAAAAAAATTATCTATTTACGCTTCTCACACCGTTTTATTCCTACACATTTTGTGTGTGTGTGTGTGTGTGTGTGTGTGTGTGTGTGTTGCCGACTTTTCATTGTTTGCTCAATTTTATTAACATTTATCATACCGTTTGGACCACATCTGGAATAACAAATAACTTCCTCCATGGATGATTTGATTTTTTCCTCACTGATGTTTACTGAGTGTTTTAAAACTATTATTTGTGTTGGCATTGTTTTGCAGAGCCTGCCGTCAATAGGCGGTCGTCTCATTCACGTGCCAACTTCTTTTGAGGATGAAAACACTTTTTGAATCATTGTCCGTAATACGAATGTCTTCGAGAACAACTTAAGACACATATTGACGGAAACAACGTTCCCTTTTTTCTGGAAACGGCAATCTCTCCTGGGCCCGATTTGGCGATGCGTGTATGTTAACTCATTAAACTGTCCGTTGAGTTGAGAAAGTCAACTTCCTAAATTGTATGACCTATACATTTTTGTTCGAGTTTTATTTCCATCTTTCTCTTTTATTGTATGTTACATGTTGTATTATTTACCATGAACCATGTATGAATATCAAATGCAATAAAGTATCAAAGTATCCATTTAGAGTTTAAATAATCATGTGAACACTGTCCGTGGTACTTTTTCTCGTGACCGTACATACCACATGAATGACATTGGGCTGGTCCGGCAAGCCAGCATTGTATTTTCACGTAATTCTGTTTGCAAAACGTAATGGCATCTGGGTGATTTGTCACCATGAAGCTATGGTCGTGTATGTCCATTAAATTGACCGTTCTGTTTGTGTTGATATGGCTATGCTCCGGGGCAACCTTGATTCCGGTCCGTATAGGTCACGCTTGATTCGTCATAAATACCATTGTGGTCTCTGACAGGCCTGTCCTCCAGTGAACTTTGTGACCTTGTGTTGATGTTATGTTTTGCGTGCTTTTCAGTTTGCCATCCTCAGGTAGACTTATTTTGTGAATGTCCGTATATCGAAGCCGACGCATGTTGTTTGCGAGAATGGGAAAACATTCAAACCAGCCTGGTAGACAATGTTCCTGATTAGCCGATGGGTGACGTCACTTGTGTTGTGGTGCAACCTATCACTCACGAGAATCTGAGGATCAACAGATCCATCCCTGTCTGCCATGAGAAAATCATGGTTCACAAAAACACACGTTCGCTTTCGACGCATTTTGAATGCTTACATTTACTTGTCTGCATTTCTCTTACAGTCCCTCGTCGTCAGCTTGGACAGATCGTTGGCAGCGTCACTTGACTGCCGAGGACAGGACGCTCGGCCTCTGATGTCACATAGCAGTCATCCACACGATAGCTAATGCTGTCCATACACTTATTTCCATGCCTCGGACTCATATACTGTTAGCCAATAGAAGCGAATTATTGTGTGACGTCATGATCCAACATGGCGGCATGGAGGCATTTCAAATAACTCAAGTCCATTTTACATTTAGATGGCCATATTAAAGTTTTTGAATAAACAAATATTCCAATTTCATTGTATATCCTATCTACATAACCTGCTGGTCAGTCTGGATATAAACATTTAGGTCTGCATAACATATATGGGCTAAAATCAAACAATGGTGCATCCCTTAATCAAGGGTACCCCCAACATTCCATAGCAATTTCTACGTACAAGTCAAAATGTATTTACCTTTCTGGGCCCTCGGTAGAACATAAGTCCCTCAATGGTAAATTAATTTTGCAGGGATGAACCAAATAAACATAATTTCCACATTGCTATGATTTGAGATATTCAGACACGACACAGGCAGCACTAGTATATCCATCCTGTTTTTGACCATTTTCACGTGGGAAGAAGCCTTACTTTTAAGGTCTTGTCTCCCCTCCTAAATTCAATACAACTAACCCAACTTTCACTTCTGCCTTGCCCAGACTGTCCACTTTAATGAGCATAGGGGTAACAGGAATTTTGTACTGATCTGACTTGAATTAATGCCTGTCAACCCACCCCCTCATGTCTCACTGTGAGAATAACCAGACCTGTCAAACATTAGCTTACTCTGCGATCGGTCCGCCCCAAACCCATAAATCTGGTGTCAAGTGGTAGATAATTAATTGCCCTTAGGTGTCAGGAAACATGGTCACCATCAGCAAGCCTTGCTGCTGCAGAAAACTAACATGAAGATTGACAACTTTTTGACCACGCCCCCTACCGGTGGTCAAATCTGTGAAGTTCTATTACATCTCCCTGGTGGCCAAGGCTTATGGTTGGGAAGGCAGACTTGAACCATGAAGCAGATATGCCAATCCTGACCATATGTGTATGGAATGTTGACCCTACAATAGCACATCTGTATTTCCTGTATAAGGACATGCCACCGTACTTGACCACTGGACTTTATGGCATGACAGAACATTTATTCTCAAATATCTATGCATTTCACCCACTTTTCCTCTAGTTTTTGCCATGTAATTGCTAAAATTGGCACCTGCTGCAACTTCAATTTATACATATACATTTATATAAGGCAATATTGTCAAAATCTCTTCAGAAAAGTGGTTGTTTACATATTGGCAAGCTAAATCAGAAATGACCAGACGCTGACCAACCTTCCTGAGTCAGGGTCACAAGCTGGGTCACTGGACACCAGACCGAGGCTCCACTATACCCCGCTTAGGGAAAATTGACCTATAAACCACATCATGTGCCTGACTGTAGAATGTGTTTGGTATCCAGCTTGTCACTGCAGTCATTTGTATCCGCGGTATATAAGAAACCCTCCTTGTTAGACGCTTTCATTCCGCAACTGTGTAAGTTTTTCAGTGAGCTCTAGCACTCTGTCTCCAGGTAACATTCTACATCATGTACAGATGAATGTGCTCGAGAAAATATCATTCTCTTTGGTAAAGCCATTTGTTTTCTCTTTATCTTATTGTTCTCTCTTTCGTATATGGGTGGGGGCCAATATATGTCATATCACAATACTCTGTTTGGCGTCAATATATTTTGCTGCACGTCTGTCTTGTGTGTAATTTAGAGAAGCTTCTGGCAGAACGCCATATTTTTTTTGCTGCAAGTTGTTCTATTAAAGCTGAACTCGCCTTTTGAAGATTACATTTGCACAGAAAGACTCAAGTTTTTGCATAATTGCATCCATTGTTGAGACATTGTTAGACATGTTAAACTGTGCCATTATACTTTCGCCTCTACTGCTTTTCATCCCAGACACACAAAATGAAACCAGTCCATGCATTGTGTACATTATATCATGGGTGACCTGCTACTCTCTTCACTTTTAAGTTTGAAAATTGCAACACAATAACTTGCCCTAATGTTTCTTCTTTCCTTTTTAACCCTTTTAAAGTCCAGATATATCTTTCTTATTACTTTTGATTGGATGACACAATCTTCGATGTGTTTTGCGTCTGCCTCTGTATTAGCCTGCAGCCTGATCCCGGCCGCATGCGTGTCTCTACTACCAGCTTACACATATGTCTCCAAGTCTTCAAGCTCTTTACTGAAGCGTTCTGATTCTTCATTTTAACATTTGATCTTTACTTATTCGACAAAACACATCATGATCTGGACCTACTGAACAAGACACATCATCAGTCTTTAATTTTTTCATCTACCATCAATGACGCCAAGTGTCTCGCATCATTAGTTTCAGTACGCTGAACATTTGAAATGTTCTGAGCATTTGACTAACATCAAATTTTTTATTTATGTCTGTGTGCCAACACAGACATATTGTTTTTCTTTCTTTCTTTCTTTCTTTCTTTCTTTCTTTCTTTCTTTCTTTCTTTCTTTCTTTCTTTCTTTCTTTCTTTCTTTCTTTCTTTCCAGGCAAATTTGTCAGACATTTCATTTTAAATCTGTTTTACGTCGAAACTCCAAATTTGGCATGATTATACTTCCATACATGAAGTCTTGAGTTTTTGTAACGAGGTTCAATGGTTTTGAAAATTATGCAAATTGCGATCATTTGAAAATTTAAATCATGAATATCTCCAAAACTATTATAGGTACAGGAAACCAATCCTATCTCAATTAATATGTTTGTAACACTGCACATTTTTGTAATTTACATGTGACCTCTAAAGGTCAAAGATCAAGGTCTTTTGGACCTTTGAAATTTTCATCCAGCCATAAGTTGGTCAATCTTCATCAAATTTTAACCATGTTGGACCCAAATTGTAGGTGTTGTAACACTGCACATTTTTGTAATTTACATGTGACATCTAAAGGTCAAAGATCCAGGTCATTTGGACCTTTGAAATTTTCATCCAGCCATAACTTGGTCAATTTTCATCAAATTTTAACCATGTTGGACCCAAATTGTAGGTGTTGCAACACTGCATATTTTTGTAATTTGTATGTAACCTCTAAAGGTCAAGATCATGTTGAGTTGGACATTTGAAATTTTCATGTCCCCATACGTCTGTCAATTTTGATCCAATTTTGATCATATTGGGCTCAAACTGTAGCTATTGTAACACTGCACATTTCTGTAATTTACATGTTACCTCAAGGTCAAGGTCATTTGGACCTTTGAAATTTTCATCTATCCATAACTCAGTCAAATTTTATCCAATTTTAATCATGTTGGGCTCAAATTGTAGCTATTGTAACACTGTACATTTCTTTATTTACATGTGACCTCCAAAGATCAAAGGTTAAGGTCCTTTTGACCTTTGAAAGTTTTTTTCAGCCATAATTTGGTCAATTTTCATCCAATTTTAATCATGTCGGACTCAGTTTTTATGTATTACAAAACTGCGTGTTTTTGCCATAACATGTAGCCTCTACAGGTCAAATGTCAATGTCATTTGGACCTTTGAAAGTTTCATCCAGCCGTAAGCTTGTCAACTTTTATCTGATTTGGTTCATGTTGGGTTTTAATTGTCGGTATTGTAACACTGTATATATTTTTGGAGTTTACACCCGACCTGTAAATGTCAAAGGTCAAAGTCATTTGAACTTTGAAATTTTCATCCAGCCATCAGCTTAATGGAATATGAAGTACCACAGGACAGAAGTTGTAGCAATTATTTACAACTTTTGAAGGCACATAGACCGATTTTCTTTGAAGCAAATCTTCTTTTCAAGTTTCTTCTGTATTCTTTGTTATTTATTTTATGTTCCTGGAGTAGTTTACTGGCTGTCCCAGAAATAGATTTTTGAATGTGGGCATATCTGTACTATGGTTCCTCTTATTTTCAAGTCAGGTTACTAGAATCAATAATGACTTCACGGGCCTGTTATGTCACATGTTAGGCCACACGCCTTCGCGGGGAATTGTTCAAGTTTCCTGTATCATAGATGCTAAGTTCCGTATTTGAGGGTTTTATGGGAATCACTGGTCGCCCATATTTTTCCATTTGCACAATAAGAATATGTGTGTGTGCCAACGCAGACAGTCATTCATTCTTTATATTCTCTCTCTCTCTCTCTCTCTCTCTCTCTCTCTCTCTCTCTCTCTCTCTCTCTCTCTCTCTCCTCTCTCTCTTGCTTTACAGGGAAATTTGTCCAACAATTCATTTTCAAAACTATTATACGTAGAAACTCCAAACTAGGCATGAGTATACCTGCATACATGAAGTCGACTACATATAAAGAGGCTTGACAGTTTTGAAAATTATGCAAATTTGGGTCATTTGAAAATTTAAATCTTGAATAGTTTGGAAACTATTATAGGTACACGTGGCAATACGACTTCATAGGTTTGTAATACTGCACTTTTTTGTATATACATGTGACCTCTAAAGGTCAAAGGTCAGTGTCATTTTTGTTAATTTGAAATTTTCTTCTACATGTAGCCACAACTCGGTCAACTTTCATCAGATTTTGATTTTTGACCATCAAATTGTAGATATTGTGACACTGCACATTTTTGCAATTACATGTGACCTCTAAAGGTCGAGGTCATTTGGACCTTTAAAATTTTCGTCGAGCCTTAACTTGGTCAATTTTCATCCAATTTTCATCATGTTGAGCTCAAATTGTAGGTATTGCAACACTGTGCATTTCTGTAATTTGCATGTGACCTCTAAAAGTCAAAAGTCAAGGTTAATTGTCCCTTTGAAATGTTCATCTAGCCATAACTTGGTCAATTTTCAGGCTTAAGTTGTAGGTACTGCAACACTGCACATTTAAAAAAATAAATAAATAAAAAACATGTAACCTCTAAAGGCCAAATGTTAAGGTCATTTGGATTTGTAATTTTCATGTAGCCATAAGCTAAATGGATTGAGAAGTAGCAAGAGCTTTGAAGATTGCATTGCATTATTGGGTTGCCTTACATTTGATTTTTGGTTGGGGGGGGGGGGAGGGCGGTGAACGACGGAACGTAAACAACATCCAAAATGTAAATTTACAACTTTTGAAGGCACAGACAGATTTGCTTTGAAGCAAATCTTCTTTCTCTGTCTATTCCTGTAAGCAATCTCGTCATGTCACGCATGCTCTCTCTCTCTCTCTCTCTCTCTCTCTCTCTCTCTCTCTCTCTCTCTCTGTCTCTCTCTCTCTCTCTCTCTCTCTCTCTCTCTCTCTCTCTCTCTCTCTCTCTTTCTCTCTCTCTCTCGCAGTCTGTGTATAAGCTTCCTTAAGGCATTGGAGCCCAGTAAAGTTACAAGGTAATTTGGAGACAGGCGGGATCATCTTGGATTTTTTTTTCAGTTTGCAAAATCGTCTCAATTCTTTTCGAAACCATGAATAGAGTTGCATATATTAAACATACAACCATAATATACAAAGTGGATTTTGATGCTGTCACTTATGTTCCAAGTTCATACTTTTCATCTTTAGATGTAGAATGTGATTAAGACAGGGGAGCCATACTTGGAATTGCGTTGAGCAAGGTAGTTTTTCAAAAATGACTTCCTACCATCTATAATAGGATGCACTGGTGATCTGCATTGTGCAAAGCAATTTCACTTACTAACAATTAGTTTCATGATGAAATAAACCTGGAGAGTGTCATGACTTTCAGTGAAAGTTCATGCAGTCAACATTAGTTTGTGTTTGATCACAGTCATCAACCATGATGTTTGTATAACAATCGTGATTCAGCCACCTCTTGACTGCAAGTGTCAGGAGAGCTATTTTATTTGACACGTCAAAGCGTGTTATTGCTGCCACCATCACTGGCCAATAGCACGATAAAGATTAAAATATTTACTAGAAGAAGAAGAAGAAGAAGAAGAAGAAGAAGAAGAAGAAGAAGAAAAAGAAGAAGAAGAAGAAGAAGAAGAAGAAGAAGAAAAGTACTAGTATATATACACAAAAAACTCTAAAAATTAGCTGATCAGCTGACAGTTCCTATCCTTGAAATGTACATAAAAATATACATCAAAATCATATACCAATACACATCAAATGTAAGTAACTGCGCCACGAAAATATATGGACATTACATAGCATACACACTGATTACATTAATTAGAAGAAGCAAGTGTAAATAAGGACTGCAATCAAAATAAGATTATGAATAATTAACAGTTTAATGCACGTGCATGTGTAGCGGTGTCCTTGCAGTCGCAGGTCGTGTTTAAAGTAATGTTCCATTGACACCCCCACCCCAGTAATGCATACAGCTAGCGAAATGGCTGGTCCCTGTTTGAATGCAAATTACTCTCAGAAAGGCCTTTTCAGATTTCCTAATTTTTTTTAAAACCTACTATCAAAAATGAATAATCTAATCGCCAAAAAAATCAGTTTAATGTCAAGATCAGTCACATACGTTTGGAATCTTTATGAAACACCAATTATTGAATACAGTATTATTTCTCAAACGTTGAACTTCCATTACTGGTACTTTTTTATATTAGTGTGCTTGTTTAAAAACTTAAGTGAAGCCCCTTGATAAAGGGCGTTGCTTATATTTTTAAAAATCTATTTATAAACTTTATCTTTATATCAAAGTAAACTAGACATCTGTAGAAAGTGGAGATTGCAAAAAACGACGGAAAATAATGAACTACAATAAAAATAACCATAGATGTATTAGAATGATCCAGATACCTTTAAATGCTGAAAGGTGGCAACAACAATTTAATCGTATGTCTGGACTGGTTCTTTGATTTACCTTGGAACTCAGCCAGCGTATACTGGCGCCGCCACAAAGGAAGTTGACAGGTTCATAGCGGGGGAAGCTACATTGTACCCACATATTGTGTCATTGACACTATGCACTTGTCCATACCATGCCGCGTCCTCCGCGCTGCAGGGTGAGGGGATTAAAACGCCAGAGAAGGAGCTTATTCATAAGCAGGGTGAAACACGGACACTGCCTATCACATGTTCCCAAATATGGATGAATGCTGTTTCAGCTCCGATATAATTCCATAAAGCTTTCCCAAACTTATCTATATCCAAACGAAGGGTGATACGCGGACACTGCCTTTCAAATATTATGTCCAATACGGATGAATGTTATATCAGATCTGATATAATTCTGTTAAGCTTTCCCAGGCGTACTCATTTGTATGGTGAAACACGGACACTGTTTATTATATTGTCGAATATGGATGGATCTTTTTCTTTCTTTCTTTCTTTCTTTCTTTCTTTCTTTCTTTCTTTCTTTCTTTCTTTCTTTCTTTCTTTCTTTCTTTCTTTCTTTCTTTCTTTCTTTCTTTCTTTCTTTCTTTCTTTCTTTCTTTCTTTCTTTGTCCGTCTCTCTCTCTGTTTCTCTAACGTCTTGAAGCTACATTTTGGCAATAGTTTGCCCCCAACAAATTGAAATTTCCCATTTAGAATAGGAATAGCAAGCTCGTATTCATTGAATACATCTGTGGTGGCTTTGAACTATTTCGAGCGAAATATGACACAATGTCAAAAAAATCTAATTTTACCAAATAAATGAACAGAATATTAGCATGTCTTCAGAGTTCTGTTTACAATACACAAGATGCATCATAGTGTGGTTCCTCCTACCTATGTGAACGCAAAGCGACAGAAATTTACAGTGTTCATGTGGCTGAATGGTTGGGACTTGGAGTTGCCCGCTCCAATGAGGTACATTATGGGCACATGGTTTTTCCCATATCTGGACACATTCTTTGAAACGGCCTTTCTTTTTCTTCTTTGATTATTATGCCCCACATGCCATTCACGGCATGATATACAATGTAACCGTCTCTGCGATATTTACTTTTTGTTGGTAAAGTTGAAGGAGTGGTTGGCCCATTCACCTTTGCCTCACAATTTTGAGCGCCTTTCATTTGTTGGACATTTGATAAAGTGATGTCTGGAAGATTTAAAGATTAGTTACTTTCCGCTTGCAACCTGCTACGTGATTGTATATCCCATCGCTAGACTAAGGTGTGGTGGATTATACTGAGCACGTGGAGTCGCCCAATAGTGTTCTTTTTTTCCCCCCTCCTCTTCTCGTATCTGTACGTAATGAGATGTGCCAACTATCAGCTATCTGGCAGTCCAACACTTCCATGTCTGTATCGTCACTGCTTGTACAAGAGGTCTTCATACAGGCACTGTGCCTGTTGACCAATTGTTTTTTCGAAATAAAATATGTTTTAACCAAAAGTGGTCAGGGAACCAGTTTGTTCTCTGACATGTTTCAACTCAGACCTTGACTCAGTTGTGTTATCAGCAGTCTAGAAGGTTGAGCCCTTGCTTAGCTCTGCATTTGTTTCAGAGCATAAATAAGCTAAACCTCTCAAAAGAATGCTGCGAAGGGCTTAATTTTTTGTAAAGTGCATTTAGTCTTCCTCAGAAAGTCTGCATCTTGCCCTTGAGCATAGGCAATCCAAATGAAACAGGCGGTGCTGTACCAGCCTCATTGGCTAACATATTCACAATACAGCTAAATATGTATGTACTTGGACTTTTTAATCGGTTAAAACTCAGGATCCACAACAGCAATACCATCTAGTGAACACTTTGTTTGACACTTCTACAATGGACATTTCCACCAAGTTTTAGTACAACCTTAAGGAGAGTTTTAGACAAGGCTCAAAATAATTGTATTTGTGTCTTTTTGTAAAACTCACAGAATTTATTAAAAATAAAAGAGTAACTACAGAGCCACCTTGTGAACAAATTCAGGTTTCTTTTTAATCCAGAAGTCTCTCTACGCTATTTCAAGCGATGGGCCAAGCGGTTTCTTGTGAGATTTATTTAGATTTTGAAAAAAAATGAAGATTTTTTAAAGAAATTAACAAGCCAATTAAGCATGATTACATCAACAAACGTGGTAGAGACCTATATGCGGACATCCCAAATGAGTTTGAAGTAGATTTTACTGACGTGTTTTAGCAGTCGAAAGCGTGGGTTACCACTGCAATCCCCTTTGACTTGCATAGTAATTAATAGGAATGTATGCATTAACCTAAAAGCAACAGAATTGGTTTAAACATATTTTATTAAATCAATTGGGAAACAGGACGACATACAAAAAACTGGTTTAGTAAATGGCCGCTAGAGGGACCTAACGACCAGGTGGCGCTGCATGATCTATCGAGGTTTTTATCGATACTTTGTCATGCTGACGCTCGCATCTTAGGCTATGCCTAATTCATATGATTGGTCACTGAGGCTGTGCGTCAAGAAAATCCTAATCGTTTTTTTTACCATGGCGGCCAAACCAAACAGTAACAGTTACGATGGACCCTCACAAAATCTCTGATGACTGACAACTCAGCTGAGCCAAAATTCACGAAAAATCCAAATATCATTGGACTGTGACCTGTGGAACAAATATGCTAGAGATTGAGCCAGGGTAAGCCTATACTATAGATCCCCACAAGGTTTGTAGATCAGACCAACAGGTTTGGAGAAGTCCCAAAGGTAATACTGTACACGACAGAAAGATAACATGGACGGACCGTGGACGATGGGCCATCCTGTAGCCTCAGCTTACTGGCAAGTCAGTTGTGGTTTATCAATCTCCGTAACAGATTTTACGTTTGCACCTTGTCCTGCCGTCCATCCTGCATCTGTCCCAGCCTGGTTTTAAGCCCAGCCCGTTGAAAGCCAGGATCCATGTTTGTTTCTCAAAAACAGGAGTACTAAATTATCAGTAAGATGAAGGAAAATTGTACACAAAAGACGTCTGTCCATCTTTCTTGCACAGATTGTCCGAGTCAACGTTATCATATCGTAACACCACGGACCTATTATCTCCTAAATAGGTCCATGGTCACACCTCAGGGGCCATGCATTCATATTTTTTAATGTTTTAAAATTTGGATTTTTTTTTTCAAATTGGTGTGACCCACCCACCCAGCCTAAATTTGGATTGTAAAAAACTGATGTAGCCAGGCATGAAGCTATTATACAATGCCGAAGTACTATACATACTTGCATATATGTACTGTCAATCAACCTGGTTATAATACCCATGTATTTGATAATACATGTATACAATTAAAACAACAAGGGTCATCACATATATAATATACTTTTGATAATAGTCTTTTATCATTGTAGAAAATACACAATTCGTTAATAATAATATGACATTTTAATACCATATCTCTGCTGTCTACATTATCAATGGTTCCATCCCAGCACCTGAACCATGTGTTCTGGCTTTTCCATCATATTACTTATTAATTTTGAGACTTCCTACCCCTCTTGGTTAAATAGTTCTGATCTTTCTTGTGTTTGTTCAACTGGTAGTACAATTGAAAAGCCAGAAAACAGCCTTCAAATTTGCACACATGTGCTTCAGTGTTTGCGTCTTGGTGAGGTCTTTTAGGGAAAGAGGCCTCGAGCACATAATTTTGGATGCAAATATTCTATTTCCACAAATTCCACACTGAAACCGTTCTTTAAAGGATGTACAAAATTTGTCTGGTTCAGATTCTGGGGTGGAACCATTGACAATGCACTCAAATTTCAGTTGAAGGTAGGTCTTGTTGCTTCCTTCAATTGCACTGGGGATTGTACAAAAATACCCCACTTCGGTATGTGACCAAACACTTTTGAAGTTTGGGGGGGGGGGGGGAGCTCTTCTGACAGTACTCACAGTTTGTACTAGAGCATTTGAAAAAAAGCAATGTGGTGGGTGTGTCTTTGAAGATGTTTCATGAAGAGTTGGTACACTCTCAGATATATTGGGAATTTTTCTTCAATTTTCATTTTACTGGTACATTTGAGCATCTCATCAATAACTTCTGGCTCAAAACTGAAATTAGTATTGTCTTGACTGGGAGACAATGACAAGACAGCCGTCAAGTGTGCATTTTTACTTGATGGTTTTTGGAATTTGTATTATCAATTTTTTTTTTTTTGTTCACCCACCCACAATTTAGAAAAAAAGTCCAAATTTTGATAAATTGATAACTATGAATGGCCCCCTACACATACCAAAGTTGGTACATAGACACTTTAGGCCTATAGCTATAGGATGGGGGGGGGGGTCTTGTCGAGACCTATAATTCCAGGGGAGCAGGACAACATATTCATCAATATAAAATACAAAAGTTGTCAAAACAACACCCAAAGAATCAATTTGCGTGTGGACACAATGAAGTGTATGTCAATTGTCAGTTATTGATTCACTTTGTTGTCTGCATGCATCCTCCAATCTGCACAAACAAGCAATGTACCATATGTGTGTTCACAGAACTTCCGCTGAGTAGAAGCTGAAAATCAAGAATATCTTTCTGATCCATGATACTTTAAGATTACATATATGCATTCTTAAATTTGCGGGATGTATTGGGTCATGTGAAAAAGAAACCATTTACTCCCTTTGCATTGCTGCTGAGATATCCATCATGTTAAATATGACGCCCGGAAGTAACAATGCACGCAAGGCATGCTGGGAAAATCCTATCTGAATAAGGCGAGAGCAAGAACAGAAGCTTCTACTGCTCTCTTGTAGAGGACATTTCAGTTATTCAGGGCTAGATATGTGTGTCCCCATTAACCATCACTTTTCATTGTAATTTACAGCTGAATAACTTTAAAAGCACTTGTTGCTGAAAAAGCAAAATTTGTGTGGTAGTATCATGAACGTAGCTGAAATGTTCACATAAATTATAGTTTAGTAGCTTTAGAAATAGTCTTTTAATCTGAGGTTAATTTAACATGCAGTTCAATGGGAATACACATCTCTAGCCCTGAAGAATTATGTGTAATGGATTGTGTCTTCAGCTGAATACACATATAAGTGGTAATTGTGACCTCTCCTATTGAAATCCCAGTGTTTCTCAATCCCTTGAAATTTACACAGATATTGAGCCGCAGAGTTCCCGGGGAAGACTTAAAAAATTAAGGCATATCCACAGAGTTTCCGGGATTTGAGATTGACATTTCTTGGTCTTCCACAGAGTTACCGGTTTAGACTTAGAAAGTTTATGACTCATCCATAGAGTTCGCGGTATCAAAATGTTGAAAATATACAAAAAGACACAAAGTTCCCGGGTTATAATTAGACATTTTAGGGCTATCCTCTGAATTCCGGGTTTCATGGAATTTGGCATTTTTAGGAGACGCACGCAATTCCCGGCCTAGACTCAGAAAATCCATGGTTATCCACAGAGTCCCCGACATCATTTTGAAAATTTACGAAGAGCCACAGAGTTCCCAGGTTAGACTTGCAAAAGAAAAACTTGTCCACAACATGTAGTTTAAACATTTTGTAAAGAGACACAGAGTTTCCGGGGATGACTTAAGATAAATTAAGGGGATATAGAGTTCCCGCGACAGACTTGTAAAAAATTGTACAACCTCTTTGGGTTCACAATATTCCCACCATAAAACTTTGCCCAAAAATGTCCTTCCGCATGCAGTATATCCCCTATAAAAATGATTTGATTCATCAGGAAAAATCTTTGTCCATATTATATCCGGCATCGCACCTTGAAAAAAATGAACGCCCCACATTATTTCCACAATTTATACAATATTCCCGCAGTCCAGTCCACAGTATTCCGAGATTTACCACAATATTCCCGGGATCAGTCCAGTGTGACCACAGTAATTTCACAATGTCTTCATCAGGGCCCACAATGTTTCTGGCATATTTTCCCAATATTCTCAAGATTCATTTCAATGAGGGAAATTAGGTCAATGTGACCTTGATGCTTGAAATTGGTCCCTGCCATAGATATAGCTTGTGCGAGCGAAATTCCCTATTTAATACAAAGAGAAACTTAACAAACCTAATTCTGTAAGCCCATGTACCGTTTGAACACTATCAAGTCCGATATTCTAAGAGCAAAGTTCTATTCCGTACCATTCACTGAAAAACTGTATTGTTCTAAATCATAATAGCAAATTAATTTATAAAAGGAACAAATCATATTCATAAAATTTGAAATTTATAAGAAAGTTTTAGGCATTATTAGCCTTTAAAAAATCGGGTCATCAGCGGGGAACCAGCGCAAGACTTGTTTCGGTGCCATTAATCCCCGGACAAGTCATTCTGCTAACTGGCGGCACCATGTTTGCATTTTCAATACAAACATCCCGAGCTGATGTATTACGGAATAAATAAAGCGAATATGATGTTCCTTTGTTAATAGGCCTACTTAAAAACGTAGCCGACATAAATATAACGAAATTACACCTAACACTCATGATTAGGCCTACCAAAATTGAATAATAAAATAATAAACCATCCCACACTTACCTACACTACAGCGCCTGGTCTTACAACAGACCCGACGAGCCCTACCTGACGGACTGATCAGATCAAACAGATCAAACCAGCAGCTCTTCAACTTCAAGTAAAACGCAAATGTAATGACGTGACGTAAAAGAGTCACGCTATTAATTGCGTCACACCTGAAAACTGGTCAGATCAACGTTGTTCCGTTTCAGCAATAAAAATAGGCCTATTTATTATAGACTAGCTGTAATTCACAGCCGATGCAATCACTACTAATGTCATAACATTTTAGATACCAAATTTGTTGGGACACGATTGTGTTACATTTTAAACTTGGGTCACTGTGACCTTGACATTTCACATGGAGAATGCTCGTGTTGGCCATATTTCATATGGCGTAACACTTACGGGTACCAAGCTTGATCTGTGGATACTTCTTGGGATAGGAGTATCTCATACCAAATTAAGGTTACTGTGACCTTGACCTTTGACATGTAATCCCATCACATGGGATGAGCATCTTTTCAGACCTCAAATTAAATTGTTTTCCTCTTGTTCCATGCGTATTTATGTTGGGGCCTACTCTCTGGTGGGGTTTAATGTATTGCTTTGAAATATTTTATCTTGTTATGCCCATTCGAAATTTGTTTTCCATATTACTTTTCAACATTGCTTAAGAGTTATGATTACGGACATACAAATAATTTGAGTAACTCTTCGAAATATAAAGACGTATGGATCAGACGAAGACCAGGAAAACGTTTATCAAGTGGATCCATTGTCTCACATTCACAGAATAATTGCTAGATATGTCAATAATTTTGTTTAACCACTCTAAGGATAAAAGTAGTGTTAATCCTTTCACTTACTAGAAATTATTATCATATATCAACATGGATGGAGGACACAGACTGATACTTATCTGGCGCTATCAGCATCCAGGTCATAAAAAATATAAATGGACATGGAAGTGCCCAACTCTTATTTAAACACTCTACTTAAACAAATTCGGTATCTTTTGGCCCAAGAGATCATGTAAACATATCTGAAATAGTACCAGGTTTCCGGGCTAGCCATTCAGTAATCGCAGCAAAACTAAAACAAAAATTGAAGGGAGTCTGGCTTCTGTAAATTAAACTTTCCATTCCTCAAAAAACTTTCTCGTGTGAATATCGTGAGTAAATGTACAGAAGTGAATGTTGACAAGGAGCCAATACAAACATGGGGACAATAGACATTGTCTCACATTCACAGAATAATTGATAGATATGTCAATAATTTTGTATTTAATAATAATAATAATAATAATAATTATTATTATCATCATCATCATTATTATTATTATTATTATTATTGTTATTATTATTATTATCTAAGCCCATCATAAACTATTAAATGATGCAGTGGGGCGTTTGGCACTCAGCCTATTTTGCTGACCCTTATTTCATTGCCTCAGGGCGACTTCTACGTTTGATACAAAATACTTTTTCCGGGGCCCACAACTGGTCAGTGTTTGCCGTTGTATTTACATTTTCAGGTAATGCTCACTCTGGAAAATTCCCACTGTATATTGTACATTACATTCATTCGACAAATTAACCTTCCCTTAACACTAATAACAGATATATTTTGGACGCTACCGCTTCAAAATATCCAATCGACTTGGCTACCATTGTGAAAATAGTGAGTTCTGCACCCAATGCCAATGGTTTGTGAATTAGCATTTGGACGATCTTGCCGAGTGGGGGTGGGAAGAGGGTTATAATGTATGAAACCAAAATACATATTTCGCAATTATTTCAGAGCATCAATAATGATATATATATACTGTGGCTGCGACTCACTTTGATATCCAAATCAAGTGCACTTTTGTGAGACTGTCACGTAATCAATGGATTCAATGTTTAAAATGGCGGTCGAGCCTGCCGTGTCGTTTTTGGATTTGTAACTAATGATTCAGACGCAACCAAGCATGCAGATTTAAGTTAAGATTGTAAGTCATCTTTTAAAAATACGTTGACAACTGTTTGCTTGGGTAACTCGGAGAACGGACACCTGAAACCTAGCAATAGTAGATTCCGATACCGCATCCATCGTCCCTATATGCAGCAGCTATGCTTTTTCCTTGGTCCAAGTTGACCGTCCAGATAAGTTGAAATAAAATGCTGTGTTTGAGTTGACTTTACTGCAAAATAACGGGACACGTTGGCCAGCTTTTCTGTTAACTTTGTCTTACAACTTGGTTACGGTTTATTTGAACGAACGATTTTTTACGGGTGGTTGTTTGTGGGTCGATTTTGCTGGTCGGTCGCGTGTTGCAGCTGGTCCAAAGTTGTCCAACTGGAGCATTGCAGGAAAATTTTGCATCACAGTTCTTGAAAAATGCTACAGAATTTAGCCAAAATAAGTGAAGAAGTTTATTGAGAAAAAGATCCAGGGGATGTTAATTTGCTGCTGCAATTGAACAGCACCGTGGTCTTGCGCGTCAGGTCATTTAACATTGCAAAAGCGCCCGTGCCAAGGAAATCTGGTCGTTTTGACCAGGTGGGGACTGGGGTCGGTAATTGCAGGTACTACTGTACCATGATTATACCTATTCCCATGCAGAACCTGCCGGGATATATCAAAGAGAGTGGATGTAGGAACATTTTCAAAAATAAGGTGAAATCATTCTTGATGCATGAGATGGGAGAACTGGAGAGGGACCGCTTTATATTGATAGTTTCAGTTACTTCGTGTTATCAGGGACCTACAATTTATATATATAGCAGGTCCCTGGAGTTATATTTATATTTATCCATATATTAATTTATTGAAAATTTAGATCAATCTTTTAATTCACAAATGATTTTAAAGCATTTCAGCTGTAAACCTGTGCAAAGCAACTTAATATTTTTCTGATCTCATACTTGCATTTCTGCTATTTTCATGTTGTGGTCCACCATGGAAATAAGCCAAGGCAAGAGTCCCTAGGCATTGGTACTCCCATTTTATGCATCATAGTTTGGTATGCTTTCAGCAATTATATTGCACCAACATGGGATATGTGTGCATAAAATATATTATCAGTCAACATTCAGTGATAAAAGTTAAGTACATTCAGGCCTAGTGATTATCTTACTGTATTTTTTCTTCTTGCTTTGGTAGAGAAAATACACAACTTACTAATTGCGGGATAATTTATCTGTTAACTTTCCCCGAATTAATAAACATGATATGTGTGCAAAAATTCTCTAAAGCCTTACGTGTATGAATGCAAAATTTGTCTTATCTTAATTGATAACATGGCGATTTTTTTTTTTTTATAATTTTTGCTAATTTTCATAAGCACACATATCATGTTTATTAATTCGGGGAAAATGGTATGTAAAACCTGAGGGAAAATAGCCAAATCAGTACAATAACGACTAAAATATTGTGACTTCATCAACCATGTGAAGGCAAGATACTCGAAACTCTCCAGATAAACTATTTTGCATGCTCAAATTCAAAACTTTTCGGGTGGGTGGGTGGTGGTAATGACCCCAGATTCCCCCATCCCCACCCCCCCCCCCCCCCCCCGGTGTGTCAGCATGTCTTCGGCCCTTTGGGCCGCGAAGGTCACATTTGGGCCACTGCAAAAAAGTACGGACTTTTGGGGGCCAGTTTGGTCTCTGACTGAGTTTGTCGTACTGGCCTGGGTCGACCAGTATATAGTAGGGAAGGGCAGCTTAAAAGTACTTTTTTTATGTTCCATTGATTTTAGGTTGGTCCTTTTAAGAAGGGTCTGTCAGGTTACCGGAACCACACTTTCATTTTTGTTAGGCCTTTGGTAACTTGGACATTTGTTGAAACATGTTGAAAATGTATGTTCTTTCCCCTTTTAAACATTACCTCTTTTGACGTCAATTTAATTTTTTACCTAAATTTAGCCATAATTAAATCTTTTTAACGTGTGGTCAAATGTATTTGATCATGTCAATCAATTATTTTTATTGTATGATGAACTTGACAGTGGAGTCTATCTTCAGGGTCTACCCACGGGAAAGCAAAAATTGGTCCCCTACAAAAGAGGCGGGGCCCTTAGGGCAACTTTACGCCTGGTTCTGGGAAGGACATTATATATGCAAAATACATATAAGTGTACATCATAGTTTACGTTGTTGTTGTTGTAGTGACAGCAAATTTCAAATAAATTTACAATGGTATACTGTCACGCGATTGATTTGAAGTGGTAGGCAAATCTCCCGCAATATATATATATATATATATATATATATATATATATATATATATATATATATATATAAAACACTGATACACTGATGGGAAAAGGCGGATTGAGAAAACTTTCACTAGCATTTACAGATGTAAATCGATCTGCATCTAATTTGAGTGAGTGGTAGCCTTAGTTTTCAAAGATTCCAGTATGTGGCGCCCCGAGTTGACAATGAGACAAATTAAACTGTGCCAGGAGTCTAGTATGTGGCGCCATCTGGCAATGGGACTATTTACTTATTTTATGTTCGAAACGAGCAAGACTTGAACTTGCAACTTTTGGCACCAGTCGCCTTGCTGAAATAGAAAACGCACATATTCACTCGACCCAAGACCCATTCTTGAAAAGAATGATTCAATGGAGGCAGTTATGTGTGAGTGCCATATCCACCAGCATTAAGCAAATGCTGAAAATATCCATTTTATGGTCGGAACGAGCGAGTCTCGAACTTGCAACCTTTGGCACCAGTCGACTTGCTAAAATGGAAAACTGTAAACTCGACGGGTGCGCACAATGAATGATTATGAATGCGTAAACCTAAAATGTCAGCGCCCCCTGAACGATAATAAAGGTCCGGTTGGGTATCTGAGCATGTGCAACGCTGGCTTTGCAAGGCGGAAGTCGCCCTCGTAGCAATTCTTGGATTCACCATCCTGGCACTTAAACTGCTCAGCCAATGAAAAGGTGTGGACAACAGATCTGCAGCCACACAAAGCTAGGTGAAAGCACACTCTGGCAACCTGTAATAGGCTGTATATTCTTTGTGAACCATGTCAGAAAAAAAACTGCTCAAATACAATTTTTGGGGGATATAATATACTCAAAATTACATAGTTTCATACATTGGACGTTCTTTTCTTCATGTCCAAAATTTTGAATCATCAAGACCGCAATTGTTTCCATATTTGAGATTTAAAAATGCAAAATATAACATCTAAGTGAATGGAGAGCATGGGATGTTCTCACCCAGCTACACATGTATGTTCTCAAATGTGTACACCTGTGACGTTGCGCTGAAACCAAGAATCTGTGCATCCACAGCAGAATTCACAGGAGAAAAGAATGTCTGTGTTAGCACACAGACATAATAAAAACAGGTATACACTCCTGCAATATGACAAGATTACATCAGATGTAAATGTTTGTTTCTGCATGCCCCATGCGCCCACATATCATAAGGGACTGATGCTAGCCCCCCCCCTCCCCTCCGTCCAGCATATTTCAATTAATTTTAACGGACTTAGTCTTAGGGGTCCACCATCTTGACGAGCTCAGCGAGTTCAGCGCCCGCTTAAACTGCACATTTACCCTCACATAGGGCGTCTTTGTACTCCAGTAGCTCACATGCGCACTTGTGCCAAAATGTTGAATCTTCAAAAATATGATGCGCAGGTGTGACATCCTGACTTCACACCCTAGGGTTTTCCATCATAAATTTTGTCCAGAGTTAAACATTCAGACATCACTAAAGCTATAAATTCTGTGTGGGGCCCTATCAGTATCAGTGAAGCTGAAATAATGCAAATCAGGAGCGACAATAACAGACTTCTACGAATTTGTGACAGACCAGACATACAACAGGTCATGATCTGTCACCAACTGTCAATTACATGTGTATGCACTTCACCAGGATTTGTATTTTTCATTCACGTTAGATACAACACTGTTATGCAACCATATGGTGACCATTCTGTTATCAGTCCACGTTTTGATGTCAACAGTGATCTATAAATGAATAAAAATTGCAATAAAAAGTGTGCATTACTAGAGTTAGCAAGAGATTAGCGTTAGATGACCAAATTCTTTCATTCTTTTGTCTGGCATTTCCTTTTCACCAACTGATTTTTTCATGCCAAAAGCCTAATTTTGCTGGTCTTTTCTCCGTGAAATTTCCTGTTTTCTCTCATGTAGCGTTTCCAATTTCAATTTTAAATGTATAAGGCAACAACTTACCTTTGTAGGCACACTGGCAGATATGTTTTGAAGCAAATCTTCTTTTCTAGTTCTCAATATAATCAACTCTTTAATGTAGAAATCTGCAATCCATATGATGTATAAAGGTACTGAATAAAACCAGAACTTACGTTCCGTACGGAACATCATTTCTTGCTTTAATGAGCGTGTTAACTTTTCCTTAACGTGTCATCAACTATTTAATATTTTCAAACTTACCGGAAGTGCTTTGATAATATGATCAATTATTTGATAACTTGTTACATATGGAGCGCAATTTCTTGTTTTTATTCAATATTTTAACATATTATATAAGGTTTAATGATAGGATTAAGTCACACAAAAAGTGATTTGATGATATGATGGATCATCTAATCATCTTATGGAATCACGTCTGGTCGAATGTAATGATGAGGAGGATAACTAATGGTTTCATAAAATCGATCGGGACGTAATGTCATGCTAAGGTCAACTATTTGATTAAGTTCATTTTTTATGATCGGTTCAAATACTTCCCATGAAAGACAGGACATCAATGTTTATTAGTTCCAGAAGTATTGAGTGATGTGCTTACGTCGGTTGTATCATGTAATCAAATTAATTTCAATACTTGTTGAAGTTAAGTCTATCATTTCATCATATTATTGAATCGATATACAGAGACGATCAAAAATAGTTTTAGATGTGTTTCAATGATTTACCAAACATATCAACAAATCGTTTTAATATTGTCAAATATAAAGTATAATGATATCATTAAATAGAAAATTGGAAGTCAAATGCTGAATAAAACCAGGAATGGCGTTTCATGTGTATATTTATACATACGCATGCATGTATGTATGTATGTATGTATGTATGTATGTATGTATGTATGTATGTATGTATGTATGTGTATGTATGTGTATGTATGTATGTATGTATGTATGTATGTATGTATGTATGTATTATGTATACATACACGCGCTATGCAATTATGGCCTTTACGCGACGCGCTATGCAATTATAGCCTTTACAATATTGCTCATATAAAATATATGTAGCAAACAAAATTTTTATTACCATTATTACTGTGTCATATGAAAGTTAAAACATGGTGGATGGTGCACGTTTGCTGGTTGAGCATTAAGCCACTCACAATCAATTTCGAAATCAATACCAGGAACATTTAAGATTCGTTGGGGAAGATTATGATTTTTTTTAAATGAGCAATTCTTTAAAAAATTCTGAAAAGAAATAAAAGGTATGGTGGAGGTCTGCCAAGCATTTGCTGGATCGAAACCATCCTCAGACTATAACATCCCTACTTCACGAATGCAAGCATATATCCGAGAGTGCAATTAAAGCTGGCGAATTCAATTCATTTTTGTATGTAAAATTAATAATGACACCTTCATTGCTCAGAACCCTACTGCCCCAGATCATCCCAACAGAACGTTCGGAGATTCGCATCTATGCGAATAAGAAACGCTTGATGTTCTCAAATGCCTTGATATTTCCATAGCCCCTGGCCGAGACGGTATTAGCTCTAAACTTTTAAAAGAAGCTCCACCAGTAATTTATAAACCCGTACAAAATTTATCTCACTAAAGCAAAAATAGCTTCCGTTTATTTTGAGAGACATATATGTGACTCCATTGTTTAAAGAGGGCCAAGAAAATATTTGCTCCAACTATTGTCCTATATCTCTTTTACGTTGCACAGGAAAAGTGGTTTTCAAACACATATTTAATTTCTTTGGAAACAATCTGGTCATTTCAACAAATCAGCCGGGTTTTGTACCGGGTGACTCCAAAATGAACCAGTTGGTTTCTTTATATCATGAACTGTGTATTGCTGTTGATCAACAAAAGGAGATAGGAGTTGTATTCCTGGACATAAGCAAGGCCTTTGACAAAGTTTCTCATGCAGACCTTCTACATAAACCTGAAAAAATGGAGAGAAAAAAAACAATACATGTAATTTGTATATGTTGGTTTGGTGATTATCTTAATGACCGGAGGCAACGCGTTGCTTTGAATGGTCAATGCTCTAGCTGGGGCTATATAACTGCAGGGGTTCCCCAGGGAACGGTAATGGGCCTCCTCCTTTTTCTTATCCATATCAACGATATAGTTAATGTAGTTAATTCAGAAGTCAACCTTTTGCAGACGACACGTCCCTTTTCCTAACGAAGATAACCCTGAATATGCTGCACCCGCTCTTAGAAGAGACCACCTGTCAGTCGATGTTTCGTCCAAAAATGGCTTACTTCTTTTAATGCCCTTAAAACTGTTTCGGTGCTTATATCATTAAAACGTAAGGTCAAGGTCACTCAACGTCAGAATTAAGAACATTTAAAGAAGGCCCCATAGACACTTTTCTGTTTATGTTTAATAGTAACCTTGGCCCTCTAATCCACAATAACCGAGATTTTAGCCACAATGTCAGTTGGCCTTTCAATGTTTCTCAAGTTCAAAATTAACAACTCCAAAAGAAACCCAACAGGTACTTTCCTGTCAATGTTCAGAGCAACCATGGGCCTGGTATACACAATTACTGAGATATAAGCCACTCTTTTGCATGGCTATTATCTCTATCGTACAGTAACCATACTTACATGCACATACCCCTTTACCGATTCTTCTTGAAACAGATTTTGTGGAGATCAAGTCCAGGTACATTCATATTAAGTTCGAAGAGAATCCAACTAATAGTTTGGAAGAAGACGTCAAGAAACGCGAAAATGCACAAAAATTCGTTAAAAACACTAAAATGAATTACATTGTCAAATGTCAAACAAATTAAGGCCTATAGGTTCCCAGAAGGGTCCACATATAATTTCAAAGAAATTGGCCCGGCGGTATTGGGGAATAAAAATCTTTAAGATTTTATGCGACAAATGAAGAAAAAAATCATAAAAAATCTACAAATCACTGGAGCATGACTATTTGGACAACCCTGGTAGAAACCTACCCAAGGTACATTCCAGGTAAGTTTGAAGTTAATTTGGCAGACGGTTTGGAGAAGTCGCAAATTTGAATAACCATTGCAATCCCCATTGACTGACATTGTAATCAGTGGGAAAGGATGCATGAACAGATAAGTAACCGAACTGAAATATTCGTTAAAAATCCTGGATCGAGAGTATCGCAATCTTGTGAACACATTTATTTAATCCTCCCACAAACTACATTTCCACAAAGTTTCAAAACAGTGTGAATGGCGGTTTTGGTAAAAAAAAGTCAAAAATAGCAAAAACACACAGAAAATAATTTTTAAAAATTAGAAAAAATAACAGCGGCACTTATTGCACGAGTTAAAGTCTAGAGATCCCCAGAAGTGTTCCTTTACAACTTCGAAGCAATTGGTCAGATGATGGTGGAGATTTTTAAAACTTTTTTCTTGACAATGACACTATGCAAAGTCTTGGTGATCTAACTGAGAGTGTTGAATTTCTTCAATGTTTGCTCATTGTCCCCCTTGACAATATACAGTCCTCAAAAGAAATGCAGAAATATACACCTACTCACTCAGCATTTTCATTTGACGCCTTTAAAAAAATATGATTTTTTTTTTGACAACGGAAGATTACAACGTTAACAAATGCACTATTTTGTACATTCACTGAATCTACCTTGATTCATTTCACCTTCTCGGTCATTGATTAAAAATTTAACAATAGAACTGAACATACATTAGTAGACTTCTCTCCCTAAACCTGTCACCATCCATTTTTTTCTGTGAATTTTCAATTCATCATTAATTTTAGCTATAAAAAATTCAATATGTTCGATATCTTCCATTTTCTTTTTAAAAATTCATATATAAGGTTTACTGTTCATCTGGTGACATTGGTATAAATACATTCTCCCTACTATGCAGCACAGAAACCGGATATTTTCATTAATTAATTCTTAGCCTAGCAAAATTTCAGTTCTTGATAAAGTTACATTAGTTCCTGATAATTTTGACATCGACAACCAGTTGATGGCTTCAGCCCAAGATTCCCTTAATACTTCGCAATCATAGAAAAAATGAACGAGGGTCTAACTAACTTCATTGCAAAATGTACAAAGTGGACTCTCCTTTATTCCCATTTTACAGAATCTATTATTTGTAAATATAATACTCTGTAAAAACTTACACTGAAAGACTCTTATATTTGATGATATAGAACATTTATAAATCTGCCCCCCCCCCCCAAAAAAAAGAAAAATCTGGAGATACTCAACCGCAAGATTAACCCTTAAACCTTCCATATATATTTTTTTTTTTTTCGTAGAAGACATTCTGGCCTTGGTACTTTCCTTAACATAAATTTATCGTATTTTTCACTTGAATAAAACATTTTTGATAATTTTTCTGTTTCAAAAATTTTCTCAATCAAATGCTTGGAATTCTCATTTTGTTGATAATCTCCGGTATTAAGTTGCAGAACATGTTGTTTCCAGTCATTTGGTATAGCATGTAACAAATCTTGAAAATTTAAAAAAAAATGCTTTTACACTTGGATACTTTCAGCAGAATTGCTCAAAGTCTAAAAATGATCCGTCTTCCTTTGACAAATCTGCTATTGTCTGAACCACACTTTCATGCCATTTCTTCAAGAAAATTGGTTTGCCTTTAATCCTTGTAAAAGAGTTGTACTAAACAATTGGTTTTTTTTTTATTCTCCCACCAGTAATGGGATTAGGAAAAAATCCCACGAAATTTATGTCTGGTTGCCAATCCAGACATACTGTTTTCTCAAAACTCTTTCTTTCTCTTTCTTTCTTTCTTTCTTTCTTTTTTTCTTTCTTTCTTTCTTTCTTTCTTTCTTTCTTTCTTTCTTGTTCTTTCCCCCACATAATTTTCTCAGACACCGTGCAAAATACAATGTTTAAACTTGGCATGGTAACTCATCTACCAGTGAAATTAAGCACCTGGTTTGAATTAGTCATGATGTTTAATATTATGCAAATTAGGGGCAATTAGAAATTTAAAAGCTCCATATCTTCAAAACTATTGCAGACAGCCACAAAGTTCTCACTTACACATGTAGGTTTGAGACATCCATCATTAGACAGTGAACAAAAGTTTAAGAAGTGCAACTAAATGTGGCAAATTTGAAGCTATTTTGCCATGTTAATTGTTTGATTAAATTCTTGTGGAAGGGGGAAAATAGGGCACGCTGTGTTGAATATAGAATGGTTTGTTTAACTCTGTTACACTGACACAAAATAAATTTAACTGTAGTCATAAATTATACATGATATCAAGGCAGATTCACATGTTGAAGTATTTGATGGAACAAGCATCACTCAATACTCTTTATTTAAAAAGCTCATAATAACCATGCAAATCCTCTTAAGGGAAATACATGTTTGGGTTCAGTGTGGTTATGAAATAGTTCTGCTCACTGTTGATTGGCTGAAGATCAGGATTTAGATATGGCCCACTGAATATGCAAGCATGCCTTACAGTGCTGGACTGAGCCACATGGGGCACTGGACTGGGCCCTCAGCACTGGACATGCTTGTATGTCTTTCAACAACTTGTTGTATGACCTGTTGCTTGACCTCCATGGTGCTAGGCAACCATTTTACATTCATTATTAATAAGCTTGAACCTGTCTCATAGATAGCCTTCTATCCATGCATGCTTTGTGTATGGTTTGGGAGGCTTGCGCCTTGTAGCAAATTGGGGAAGGGGGACCAAGTTGGTCCGGAGATTTTCTCAGGCACTATATTTCTGAAAAACTACTAAACTTGCTATGGTGACTGACCTAGCCAGTGAAATTGTGCATCTCATTTGGAATAGTCATAATGTTTGAAATTATGCAAATTCGGGGCAGGTAAAATTTTAAAAGCTCGATATCTTCGAAACTATTGCAGATATTCAAAATTTCAATGTGCATATATAGGTTTGTGACACCTGCCAATGTAATGGGCAGTATAAGTTGTAGAATTTCAAACTATGCTATGGATTTGAAAAATTAAAATTGTATATCTCCAAAACTATTATACATAGGCATGCCATTCCGACTTCGATTTACAGGTTTGTGGCAAAGTCACATCCAATAAACCATGAAACAAAGTTGTAGGATTTTGATTTATGCAAATTATGTGGACATGCAAAATGTAAATCTAGAATAGCTTCAAAACTATTCCAGACAAAGATGCCATTCCTACTTCAATTTATGGGTTTGTGGCAAAGCCCCATCCAATGAACCATAAACCAAAGCTGTGGGCTTTTAATTTATGCAAATTAGGCAAATAAACAAAATCAAAATGTTGAATAGCTTCAATACTATTATGAATAATAGTTTCATTTAAACTTCATTTTACAAGTTTGTGACATGGCCATATCCAATGAGCCAAGAACCAAAGTTGTAGCATTTTACTTTGTAAAAATTAGCCTAATACACGAAATTTAGATTATGTTGAAAAATGGCAAAGTGTAGCATTTCAAACTGTACTCATTTTGAAGGTACCCAGACAGACTTGCTGTGAATTTTTTTTTTTTTTTTTTTTTTTTTTTTGATTTTGAAATTTTATCCCAGAAAGTACTCTGAACTTTATCATATACATAGTCTACATCTCTTTTTCCATATTACACTTCCAGATATTGTAACTCATTCCAGGAAGTTGTACATGTATTAACTTTTTCCATTTTCTGTCAACACTTGGCTGAACCAACTTTCTCAACCAGCATAATTTTAATGCCTAATTATGTGATAAAATATTATTCATCTGAAGTCCTCCATTTCCATATGATTGTATAAGTATCTTTCTTTTAATTTTATCCTAATTGGGCACATTCCATACAAATTCATATGATAAAAAAAGCCTGTTTCCTTGCTTCATTCCTGTGGCCTTGAATTGGTAAAACAGACATAATATAAATGGGTTGAGATAATGCAAAAGTTTTTATAACTGTAATTTTACCATACATAGACATATTCCTCCGGGACCATATATGGAGTTGTGTTTTTAATTTTTGTATCAGGGGGTTATAACTATGACGTATTAATGTGTTTTTTATTCATGGCTTATTTTGACTCCTAATAGAACCACGGGAGCATCATTGCAGTACCTATATCTATTTAAAAATTTTTCCTTTAATATTTCCTATCGGCAGTATTTCCGTTTCATCATAATGAATTGTTAGACCTGAATATGTTTCAAAATGTTCTAATGCACGGATTACTTCCGTAAGGCACTTTTTTATCGTCATGGTTGTCAAACAAGTGTCATCTGCATGCTTTTTAACATTTTGCCAAAATATGAACAATATATCATTAAAATAAAATCAAGCGAACATGACCATTTTAACAAACTTGTTGGAGACCAACCTAAGATAGATCCTCACCAAGTTCGAACTGGGGTAACGGTGTTGGAGAAGTAGAAGATGTGAATGGAGATGGATGGACGGACGGACGACAGACGACTGATAATCATATCCCCATCCTACAAGCTCGGGGGGTTCTGGATGAAAACTAAACTACTTTTTAGCTCAACTGACATGCGAAATCAGCTGAGCTAACAAGTAGTTTAGTTTTCACCAAGAGGCCCCTCCCCGTAAAAAACAAACAAACAAAAAAACTATGGTTGATTCTCTTACCTAGTAATGATATTTGCCTCCCCTTTTTTTTTTCAACAAAAATCATTACCCCAGATTATCAAAACATGTTAAACACATTCTTTCAGTTCAAGATATCATCTACATGTACACCTGCTAGGACTGAATGCATTTGTCATGTTTCCACATAGACACGGTGCTCATTTGAGGTACATTTATATGTGTATGCATTTTACGGCGTTTTTCTGTAAATATTGATTTGAACAGAAAACTAAATGGAACTTTTACCTGTTCCAGCTAACACATATCGATCATGAGATGGCTTCCTTTTTAAAGAAAAAATGAAACATTGACACACTATACCCATGTATAAAAGCACAAAGAAATTTTTCAACATTTCAACAATGTTTCAAAACTATTCTGAAACAATGTTGGCTACAACAGTGAAAATGCCGACATGGGGAGAACGAACGCATAATTATGCAAGTGGAGCTGGGCAGTTGGTGCCCAAGTTGAAGTTCCATGCCAGCTGATGCCACACACACACACACAAAGCTGTTTGTGGTGCTGACATCTGGTGTCAAAATATTGAAACAAACAGGTACCAACATTTGTTCATTTTGATCGGGCGGCACCAACAAGGTAGTGAATGTTATAATCACAGGGCGCGGCAATTTACCTTAATTTCCGACAGTTTGATTGTGCATCGGTAACGAATTATAGTATTGCTTAATACAAATATTTACGATGTGAAGTATGTTTGGAAGAATCTACCAATATGAAGTGTCTCCAAATGTGCTTACAAAGTGATACAAATCCATGATCTGTCCTATCTTGGAATGTTAAGGGTTCTGTACTTTTGATAATTACAGTCGAAATTTGTCACACGTGTTGGAATCAGTCCAGTGTCATATTCAGAGATTTATACAGGAGTTTGAATAATATATACCGCTTTTAAGTTGTTTTCCAAGCTAAATTGACAAACTGGCAGCTCCGCGAAAGTAATTTGAATTAGCTTTATTTATAAGAAAAAAAAATAAAACGACATTGCCATAGTATCTAGCTGAAAAAAAATATTTTCATCGACGCAGACCGCAGCTGGTAGTCACAGTAAAAATTATTAAAACATATACCCATAACTTTCTAATAAATGAGTGGAATTATAAATTCTTCGTTCGACAAATAAGCTTTAGGATGACTCAGCCTACAAATGTTACTCAGTAACCAATCAATTTGGTCTTTACAAATACATAAAACTTCCGATACTTTATATATATATATATATATATATATATATATATATATATATATATATATATATATATATATATATATATATATATATACATACATACATACATACATACATACATACATACAAACATACATACATTATGACATATTCGTGTCATAGGCTTTTAGGTTGCTGTTTCGCTACGTTGCCTTTGCAGCTAAAGCCAATAATGAAGAAGTATATGTCTACAAATCGTCCAATTTTAAGTAGTTTAAATGGACTTTTGAGACAATGGTCACTTTATTTTTGTTCTTGTTACAAGGGGCCTGATGTAAGACGGACAAACAGTTCCAGTGTTCTCCAAAAATAAACAAGACCAATAAGTGTTCAATATTGTGTGGGAACATTTTATTATACAACATATTTATGACAAATAATAATTATATATATATATACACACTTACATATCATCAAATGTCAAATGAACACGAAAGGGGCCGAACATCATGTGGAAGTATGGCAAGCATGATGAAAATGACTATGGAGACGATAACAATGAGCACGAGACGAAGACGAAAGTGATGGAAGCGACGACAACGAAAATGATGAAGACGATGGTAATGCAGTGGTGTATGCAGCTGAACAGGGCATTGTCTTCTTTGCAAATGTATGATTGAATTAAATAAGTTTATAAAATTGTTCGATGAGAAAAACATCTTAATTTGTACAAAAAATAGATTTCGCCAGCATTGAACCATATTACACATCGTATTGTCACCACATAGCCTATAAAGCAACATAAGTGCCTCTCACTCGTGTGATAAAGAATGTCTTTGCTTACGTGCCTTGAAACACACTATTTAGAAAGTATGCGGCTACATGAAGCTTCCATATCAGTCAATGGACTATGGTTCTTTTCACATATAAAGGCTGCTTATATAGCAACCCGACAAATCAGTATCGCAGTGAAAGGACAGTTTTAAATGGAGGAGGTTTGTATGTCAAGTTTGCCTGCCCTTCAATGTTGTCCGGCACTTCGCCATCTGGATGATGGAAAGTGAAACGATGCATCATGTAAGAAAAGAATAGGAACAGTTCCATCTTTGCTATTGCTTCTCCGGGGCACATCCGTCGCCCTGCAACATATAAAACAACAACAGAAATTAGTCACGATATACATGCATTTCATACATCAGAGGTGAAACGCAGAAGCCCCCTGGTCCAAAGAGGTCAGACATGCACTGAAAACAGTAAGAGCAACCTTTCTGGTACCAAAGGATTAATAATATACCAAACATGCCAAGACGAAGTTTTGTGTAAATAGATCATTCATAAACGGACGCAATAAGAAGAGGTCTATAGGCACTAAAATACACTGTTAGCAACAAAGGGAACTACTCTGGTGCCGAAAAGTCAATCACGCAATGTTTTCTGGTACGAAAAAGGTCAATCATACACCACCATCGACATGACGAGTCTTCTGATGCAAAAAGGTCAGTTACTATTGCCAATACAAGGAAGTCTTCAGCGTTATCATCAAAGAGAAGACGAAGTGTTGTTTGTGCCATCGGGCACGGATGAGGTTTACGGTGCATAATTGACATTTTTGCATCAGAGGACGTCCTCGAAACATTGAAATATTTTCCTATGGATATTCTTGCCATGAAAAAATCCATAGTTGATACGGAACACTTTGAAATGTTCTCAAACTATTGCTGTTTAATATTTTTATCGACAGAATGCATTCAGTTTATAACAGTTAAAGAACACTTGTAAATGTTCTCTCAGTTCTCTGTTGAAAACGCTTCTGCTTTGTCCACTAGCATTATCGTAAAAACTACATTCATTTCACCACACTGTCATTACAAGTTGGGGTACTGTTGGAAGAGTGATGTTCAGTTTGAGACTAATATCCGTACATATAAGGCTTCATAACACGTATAGAGAGTGCCTTTTGCTTCCAAATGAAACTTATTTTGAGGAGAAAAATCAATGAACAATTAACATGAATCCACCGGAGGGAGTTTTAAGCCAAGAAACGTCAGCGGATCTGTGGAAGAAATGCTGAAACCTTCAGGACAAGTTTATTATTTTCTACATTTTTCGTAGAATTGAATCACGACGAACCTATGCACAATTTATTCGATTTAAGTACGGACCTTTTGTCTCCTTAACTCTAATTTAATCTTTGCACTCGTCATGACGTTTTGAATCAACATAATGAATAGTCCTACATAAATGTTTGCTCCTACATAAATGTTATTAGAAACATGAAATTTTCATCACTTAAACCAAACATCTTTCTCCGGAGCGTGAGTACTTCTGACACTCAGAGGATGGCACTGGAAGGAAAGCTTTGACGTCGTCTAAAAACTCTTACCTGTGAGAAATGGAATGAATTCGTCTGGTTTCTGGAAGCTGCCGTCCTTTGCGAGAAAGTTTGAAGGGTCAAATTTATCAGGGCTTTTCCATGAGTCGGGTGATCTAAACACGTTCCATAAGTTTGGGATGATCAAGGTGTCTTTCGGAATGGAGTATCCTTGAATGCTAACATCAACTTTTGAGCAGTGGGGAATACCTGTATAAAATAGAAAAAAAAAACTGTGAAACAAGAAATTTCCCTCTGCTCGTCACTTGGTATGAAACTATCCAAGTCGTTGATCTACAATATATTTATTTAAAAACCAAGGCCCTTTGTTGCTTCCAATATAAATATATATGTCATTGATTCTCTGTTTTATAAACGAGGCCAAGCTAAGCATAGCAAACCATAATCTTGAGTCCATATTATAGGCTTTCTTGCCACATGGGCAATTGCACACGCGATTTTTTAAGATGATAAATAACAAAATAAATTTACAGATATTATTGCGTATAACAAAAATAGTACAAATTAACATGACAATAACATGGTGTATCCCTTTATCCTACAATGTTTTAAAATTTCTATGTTGACCGAAGCATTACCAGCAATCACAATACACCTATTTACCACTATTCTCAAAGATGTAAAGATAAGCAATACGCTAAACTTAAATTCTTTATATTGAAAGTGTTCGTGATGTTTCCAAACTGCAGTAATTTTTAGGTGAATAATGCGTACCAAGATAGGCCGCTGGAGAAAATCGCATGACTTCGTAAATTGTTGCCTCCGTGTATGGAAGGTATGGTAAATCTGACCAGGACGGCAGGTGATCTCTGCCCAAGACATCGTCAAGTTCCTCTTGAACCTTTTGCTGTACCTCAGGATATGCCATCATGAGCAGAACTGCCCAGCAAAGAGTAGTTGTCATGGTCTCCGTGCCGCCGCCGATGATATCTTGACATACGTATACCAGGTTATCGTCTGTCAAGAAAGAATACAGGTAAGTTGATGTGAACGTGTAATTGTCATACCATATCTCTTCCACGCCAATGTCGACAAAAGTCGATTTGATCTGAATTAACACAAGGATACCAGGCTCATAGTCTTTCAACCAACCTTTCATTCAAGTGTCAAAACGCCAGTTGCAAAAACTTTAATAATGGTCCGGGTCAACAGTTTTCCTCGGCACGCTTTGAGCGCATTGTGCTCAAGTCGCGTCTGCGAAAGCTATTGACAAGGTCAAAACTTGGCACCGATTGAGTTAAGACGAAGATGGGTTGCATCTGACAAATTACCTCAGTGGGGATTTTTTCACATAATCATATAATACCCCCCCCCCCCCCCGATTTTTCGTCACTATTCTTACAATGGGATAATAACCTGCTGGGAACAGACCTTCCGATGAAGACAGTTACCGATACTAGCACGTAATTCACCACGCTAAAAATATGATAATTTACAGTTCAGCAACCTCCAGAAAGTATGTCCACAAGCTGTTTTTGGCAAAAAAAATACCGTGGTGTATAACGTATCAAATATTTTTTTGCAACACTTTAGAATCGACTATTGTCTTGAACTGATGACTGACATCTTCAATCACAAACCGGCTTCCGAAAACGGTATTTCCTGTTGTTTGTGGAGTGTTTTTTTCCTTAAATTGGCACTGTCACACACTATCAAAATAAATATATCGATATCGATTCTCACCTGACAATTTGAATCCTTTCATCTGCGCCTTCCCTTGACTATCTTCCATCAGTTTGCCATAAGCGTCTATGAAGTCCCGTGGGTTGTCCTCTTGGTACTTGGCTTTGTGCATATCTATCTCAGAAACCATGATTTCGTAGAACCGATTATGCATTTTAAACATTTTCTTGAACTTGAAAAGGTCGCCTGGTAGGTGTCTTAGAAAAGGAAACACGTTGAGGATGGCGGCAACCGAACAGCAATCTGTGAAGCTGGAGACAATTTCACGCACCTCCTTCATCTTGGGATCATGTTTTCCATAGAAAGGTCCGGATATAATAGAAAATATAAGACTGCAAACAGCTGTGTTGATAATATGAAGAGGATCCAGGGGTTTCTCTACGTATTCTTCCATGTCTTCCAGAAGAATCTGCGCCCATTCGCTAATCCTGGATTCGAAGCAATTCTGGCCAGTACCCAGCTGATGCAGTACGCTTGAAGATAATCTTCTTTGGAATCTCCATAGTTCCCCATTGCCAGCAAACAAACCTGCAAGTACAAGACAAAACACGCAGATGACATCTGTCGAATTTTGAAGGGAGTAAAGGGGCCATTTGAAACTGTGGCCTGTGGAGTGTGTGGTGTTGAGCAAGGCGAGCGTACAGCCCACCATACCGAGAGACTTCAGCTGTCCCTCCCGCTTGTTCCGACCTGTTGCTGCATTCAAAATGGTAAAAGTGCGTTTCATTTTGTGATGCCTTGGGAAAGTTATAGTTTTTTTCCTAGAACTATCGTCTTTTTCTTTTTGATCCATGTGATGCATGGTTCAAGTTTCAGTATCACAAATATAGGAATGGATTGGTGGTTTATGCGTAGAGTGGCACTCACAGAACGGAATGGAATGTTTGAAATCGAAATATGTACTGGGATTTTTATTATTTCATTAAACTCCTAAGTGACGGATTATAGGTATAGTGATACTCTAAGAACGGAATGAAATGGAATGCTTGAATAAAAAAAGGCTGTCCAATTGCATTTGAGTCAACATCGTGTGTTGCATTGCTTCTCAGTGAGCAGCAAATTTCTTTTCTTTCTTTGTTTTCTTTTCTTTGTTTTTTTTTTTTTTTGTACAATGAGTTTCACAATATGATATTTTATCACAGATCAATAAAAAGGAAATTATAATATGAAGGCTTTCGTGATGTGAAAGCTTTTATCCTTTGTCCAGTAAAACCCATAAATATACAATGTAACAGCTATCATTATGTAGCAATCAAATACAGTGGGCATTGAGATCCAAGACAGAAATGTCAGCTTGCTATTGCAATCGATTAACCTCATGATACAAAAAATGTAATAGGCCGGGCAAAAAAGATAAAAGCAAACCTCAGGTTGTGAAACTGTCATCTCCGAAATTGTAAAGCCCTCCAGAACCGAACCAGCCAAGAATAATATGATTGTATAGAATGTGTTTGGAACACCGTGAACCATTATCCACAATTGCATT
The DNA here is from genome assembly GCA_964020975.1 of Hermodice carunculata. Taxonomy (NCBI): domain Eukaryota; kingdom Metazoa; phylum Annelida; class Polychaeta; order Eunicida; family Amphinomidae; genus Hermodice; species Hermodice carunculata. The sequence goes on along the minus strand of OZ026614.1, from coordinate 75,729,189 downwards.
ACTTTTGGGAGTTTTGCTCGACTTTCGTGATCTCGTTCTACTTTATAATAGCCAGATGTAGCCGTAGGTCACGGAGACTGGCGCACGATGATGGGTCACAGTGACCCTATGATAAAAAATAGGGCAGCCAATAGCATCGAAGATCTTGTTAAAAATATACCGGCAATGAAAGGCGCGCCATATACAAAATACATTTAAAAGCACGTGGTCACACAAACCTCTGCACGCATAAGGCAGCTGCACACAATGGCAATTGCATTGGTTACGCACAATCTGCTTATTTTTCTTAATAAATGCATGTACAGCTTCCCGTGACATAATGTTACTTTTCCTCTTCAGTTTACCGACGAATCATGCCACATATTTCGATTCAATAGGAAGAATCCGTGCCACAGAAGATACACAATTCTGATGATATATTCTTCAGCCTTATGTAATTCTGGGTCATGCATTATCTCCCGCTCTCGAATTTTAACAATGAACATTCCAATGCAGGTACATCCATACAAATTTTCACATACACAAAACAACTGTAGCACAGACCATTTAGACAGGATATGACCCGTATAAAGCTGAATATTTTCAAGGGCTTTGTTGTTTGCTGCATCTTATTTTGTACTTTGCTTCCAAGACTTACAATGATATATATACGAAAAACATATTTTTCGACCCAAGTGCATGCCCACATGTCTGGAGAACCTGTGTTACCAGCAGCACATTGTACACTACCGGACAATCTAGTTTACACAAATACGTGTACAATACATTAACAGCAAGAGAGAGTTCACAATCTAGCAACAGTGGCAATATAAACTTCTACATGTACAAGTTGACGAAACGTTTGTCAGCGAAGGAGGTTGAACATAGCTTACCTTTCTTGTCGCTCATGTATTTAAACATTTCCATATCTGGCCGATCGTTGCACGCATCTCCCCGGTTTACGAAGGTTTCCTGGATAGAAGCGAAGTCATTAAGAACGACCGCACGCTGGCTGCCCATGAAAAGTGTGTAGACAGATCCGTAGCGTTTGGATAACTTTGATAGGAATATATGCGGCGGATCGCCGGTGCTGGGAATTGTCCCTAGTATGGGCCACGACCAGGGCCCTGGTGGCAAATTTTTGGGCCGATGTATGTACTTGATGAGCAAAAGTGCCACGATGACGAAAATCAAAACTTCAGTCAAGCTGCATGGAAGCCAAAAGAGAACAGATACTGTACGCTCAAACATGTTGCACATAAGACAAAATGTTATATTGCTAGTGGGTATTAGCCAAGAATGCTGTCTTGGACGCAATCGAAAAGCTAAACGCTTTTCTAAATGACGGGCAGAACAGTGCTCTGGTCGGCCTTTTAAAGGAGAATGCAAATGAGTCAATTGGCCGTGGAACAGAGATGCAAATATGATCACGCATTGTTCAGGTGCATGTAAATTGTGGAGTTATATATGCGATTATGCAAATAATTGTGTATGCATCAAAGAGTTTTTAGTCCATATCCAGGTTATGAATGGTCCCGGGAAAAAAAAACCATCAAAGAATTACTACACATGACAATCAATTGGCGTTTTACTACAACACTATTTGGAAGGGATTTGCGAACGATCCAGGCACATGTGGTGATATATCTGTCACTGCTAGATGACTTGTGATAGTACCGCCTTCTGCCGGCGTTAAAACTTGCTTTGAATCCAATGCAAGTACCGGCGTGTACATGCTATTAGGCTGTGATGGGCCCCTGGACCAATGCCATTGTTGGCAGGTTTCGGTGGTACACTCTTCCGCCACCGTTTTTGCCCCCACACAATTTTGTCACAGACCACTTTACCAACTTGCATACGCATTTCGAAGTTTACAGTGTATTTATAAATGTGTTCATTTCTTCTTTGGAAGTTTTTTCATTTCGCAAAAAACAATGATCCGCATCAATAAATGAGTTGATGCATTTGCCTTAGAGATAAAAAGTGTTATCGTACTGTCCCGCCATCTCAGCTGCAAATTTTGATGTCAACATATTTTCTATCCATCTGAAAATAAACGACTCGTACTCACGTGACGTGTTTTTGGAACAATCATTTTTGCTTCACTAGAAGAAAAGCAGGATTTTATTGCCCCACTATAAAAGCCCATGCACTTTCAATCAAAATATCTTGTTCAAAACATACCAACACAAATAAACAATTTATCAGCTCAACATTGTGATGATCTGCAACCCTATTGCCTACTGTCTGTAAACATTTAGACAACAGTTTAAAAAAAATAATAATACCATTCATATTTAAATTATCTTTCATAACCATATATATATATATATATATATATATATATATATATATATATATATATATATATATATATATATATATATATATATATAAGGTAAAGAAATAAAACAAAACAAACAAAAACAAAAAAGGAGAGTTTCATTGCGCATTCCTGGACATACAGTCTGATAAAGTTTTTGTGTATAAAAGGTTTTAAGCGTTCACATCACAGGGGCTGTTTTTACCTCAGCTGACTTGTCAGTCAGCTGAGGTTTTTTGAGGGTCCGTCGTCCGTCCGTCGTCCGTCCGTCCGTCGTCCGTCCGTCCGTCGTCCACAATTCACATTTTCGACTTCTTCTCAAAAACCTTTGGCTAGATTCACTTCAAACTTGGTGGAGATGTGCCTTGGGTGGGTCTCTACCAAGTTTGTTCAAATGGTCACGGTCCAGTGATTTTTGGATTTTTAATGAATTTTTTTGTTCTTTTTGGGGTAAATCTTAAAAAATCTTCTTCTCCGAAACCGCTCACCCAATTGCTTTGATATCACACAGGAACACTCCTTAGGACTCCTAATTCTTAATTTGTTCACTAGGTGGCGCTGCAATTTTTTCCTAATTTTTTATGAATTTTTGTGTGTTGGAGCTATTTTCGACTTCTTCTCCAGAACGGTAACTCAGATTAAGCTGAAACTTGGTGGATGTGTTCCTTGTAGAAGGGTCAAACAAAGTTGTACACTATGTGGGAATGCTGTGGATTCCTGATTTTTAACGATTTTTTCAATTCTGGTACTTGTCGGTCAATGCAGCTTTCCTATTGATTACTATGGAAGTCAATGGACATTCTAATGCTAATTCACATTTTTGACTTCTTCTCCAAAACCGTCATCCAGATTAACTTCAAACTTGGTGGCAATGTACGTTGGGTGGGTTTCTACCAATTTTGTTCAAATGTTCATGCTCCGGTGATTTTTTTATTTTTAATGAATTTTTTTTTTTTTTTTTTTTGACAAATCTTAAAAGATCTTGTAAGTCAATGGGCATTCTAATGCTAATTCACAGGACAACTGACACGAAATTTACTGTTTACTTGATAACTTGAGATCTGTTTTGAGTTAGCTACACACGTTAATTATTGTGTATGAAGGTCATGCTGAGACAGTACATGAATGACCTTGACCTCATTTGTGGGGTCACAGTGCAACATACATGAATTTTACTCTTCATTATAACTTGAGAACTACTTGAACTTTGATGTTGCACATGTAAGTGTTCTTCTATAAAGTTCAGACTTACTCAGAACATGGTGTCCTTGATCCTTTCCCAAGTTCATAGAGCTGCAAGTGTGATGAATGTCAAGATCAGCTGAGGCACGGGCTGTTCACACAGCCCTCTTGTTTATGACTGTGGCCAAAGTTACAAAGTAGATCAAACCGGATACTCGAAAAGCTTTGCTTTTCTGCTTGTGGTTTACAGAGTTTTTAACTCCGATGGAACCTTAATTTTAAGACCCATCCCCCCGACACCCCCCCCCCCCCAAATAATAATAATAATTTGCCCGATGTAACATATCAGTGGGGCTCAATGTCCATTTTCCGCATTTTCGTCTTGAATAAAATCGTGTTCGTAATTGGCCATGTTAACTCATGACCTTGAAAAACAGATTGCTGTCACCTAGCGCGTAATTCAACACTTCCTGACCTGATGGCTCATAGTATGAGCCACTAGTCTTCCCCTCGTCTTCAGATCTTTCCATGCCTTCCATCAGGGGGACACATTAATGGAAATACTTCTGCCTTTTGCCTTGTCTTTTGTCTTGTCTTTTGCCGTGGTGGAAGCTTCGTTCTCTTGCTTTGTTTCAAACTCGCTGCAAACGCGATACAACTTCGAAATTTTAAAATACTTTTGCAAAGATAGGTGACACAGAGAAGCACAATTCAACACAAATGGGGCAGGTCAGTGAAAAGATCTGTGAGCTTGCATAACGGGAATTATTTCTTCAGGGTAATGTTGTTACTAATAATTTACTATAGCAACTTATAATATTAATCAATTAATTTTTATCTAACTTTTCCTCTATGTTCAGCGTGCTTATGCACAACTTCAAAATATTCTTCATGTTGGCCTTTACTTTTGATTCCGATTAGAAATGTACAAAGATTAACATTTCCCAAAACTACTATTTCGTAACGATAAACAACACACGCATATTAATTTCCCGCCCAAATCACCTGTTCTGTCGTTACGCAAAAGCGGTGAGCATGTGCCATGATACGGACGTATTGATGGATACGCCAGCGGTGGTCCTAATTTTGCTAGTAATTAAGAATACTTTTGAACATGACGATGATTTTAAGCTGAGTGGGTATTTAGAAAATGTGACTCCAACTTTTCTGAACAAGATCCAACTCGTTTGTTTTATTTGTAACAGCACCACATTTTGTCCCGTTTGCCGCCAGGATATGTCCGCAAAGAGGAGGAGTTGCGCAGGCAAGAGCAGCCCCACGCCTGATATGAATGTGTCACGTTCATTTCTCAGTAAGACATATATCATTACACTATACATATTTGCCCCACATGATGATAATGCAGATTCGACAACATCCGCTTTCGCCCTTTTGAGATCAATACTATGTTACAGGGAATTGCTGTGCCAGGAACGTAATGGAGGGCAACGCGATGCCATCCACTGGTAATTGACCCTCACCCGGCTCAAGTAGTTTTCATTTCACCCCCGCCCGAACATCATTCTACAAGGATATTTAGCGGAAGTACATGTGTGTGACACGCTCATACATGAAAATTCCGCAATACGTAGAAACACCCTTATGTTTCATGTTCGGAACGAGCGGGACTCGTACCTGCAACCTTTGGCACCAGTCGCCTAGCTGAAATGGTGAACGCACATATCCACTCGACCAAATCCCCATTCTTAAAAAAGAATGATTCAATGGAGGTAGTTATGTGCCAGTGCCATATCAACACGGTTATGCAGTATATGAGTGAAAAGTGGTTGCATGTGTAAAATCAACGCCATATGTATAGATATTTGTTGCATTTTTAACAAATATGCTCGAAGCAAATGTAAAAGCTGCCTTGTAAAACTATGATAAAGGGCTCTTGTTGTTAGCATGCGTTATCACAAGTGGGTTACAAGTGGGACTACCGTACGTAACGCTTACAAGACCCTAATTGCAGCTAGTTATTAACGGAGATACTTTATTACAGATGGTCTCTTAAGGCAGGTAACGTCATACTATTATCTGCTAATGTGGAATGTTGGGGCTGTCTTCTTAGCACAGGTTGTCCCTCAGCGGAGGTAGGTGCTTGGCGCACACAGGTCCTACTGTAATATATCAAGAGCCTAAAGTGATATTAACTGTTTACTAAATAACTCGAGAACTATGTATAGGAGGAGGTCAGAGTGACTTTGTTTTGATATGCCTTTCTTGGCTCAGGTAAAGCTGATGAAAATATTTTTACATACTTTGCATTGAGTACTGGGTCAGCTGGGCACGGGCTATCCCACCCATACCTTTTTATTTTCTTTAATCTGGATAACCTCAAAATTAGTATGAGCGCACTACAGTGGCCTCCACATCGGTACTGTTGTAACATCCGCATTAACGCTGCTGTACTTGTAAACAATCCATTAAGAGAGAGAGAGAGAGAGAGAGAGAGAGAGAGAGAGAGAGAGAGAGAGAGAGAGAGAGAAAGAGAGAGAGAGAACTATATTTACAACTAGAAAACAACGATTTGATTTTAATTGAAGCCAATATGTGTCTACAAAATAGTTTATGGTGACGGGCCTCAATATTTAAGGAATTAAGTACCAGAACCTACCAGTCAACGCTGAAGGTCACGTGTAATCTTTCCTGAAATTCGAACATCAAGAGATTATTTTAGGTTCTCTTTCTTTCCCTCTGGAATTGGGTTATGGAATGAACTGCCCATCGATATTAGGAAAGCTGAAAGCTGTGAAGAGTTCCTAGCAAAACCGAATCGTAATGCAAAGGTAAAAAAAACTCTTTTATATAAGTGACAGGAAGTTATCCATAGCCCATGCCAGGATTCGTATGCAATGCAGCAATCTAATTTCTTATCTTTTTAGAAAAGGGCTTGTAGCCTCCCCTGTTTGCTCCTGCAGAAGTGCCAATGAAGATGCATTTCATTATTTTTGTGAATGTAATAAATATATCACACATCGGGACGTTTTACAAATGAAAGTTCTCGGTTTTGCTTTCTTCGCCGTTCAGACATTGTAATTTGGGTCAAATAAATGTACCTTCAATGAAAATGAAATGATTTTCCAAGCTGCCCATCAATATATTAATGGCACAGGTAGACTTGGGTTTGTTACGCGAGGGGACAGATATTAGGAAATATATTTGCGAGTCACCAATTGATACGATATAACTATTGTACATTAAGTCTGCACTTACTATATATTTACCTTATATTATGCACATATACATGGGAAGCTAATGCTTCAACTGCTTTGTCTATGTGACGTATTGTCATGGTCTTTTTCTAGATCATGTACATGCTTTTGCCATCTATCTGTTTGGTCATGTGGCGTTAATCGTTAATTAGTCTTAGTAATTTTTGTAGTTTCTTGGGAACTCTGTACTTTTGTATGTACAAGAGGGATTTATATAGGGCTGCGCCTTGTTTCCCAATTGTGTTGTAATAAAATATGTTTAAACCAATATGTGTTGTACATTTTGATAGAAATAATGCATATGCGTACCGTTATATGGAGCACAAATATACTGAACCCCAATGAAAAGTATCCACATGCCAATTTTGAAGTATTTTATTGTTTATACTTGAAACATTTCATACCTAGACGTGCTTAGAACTTAACAAAGCATTCACTTTTCTGGCGTAAAAATAATGTCAAGCTCTAGCGACATTAACGTCACTTACAGGCAAAAAATGTCATTAACTGCCCTAATTGAAAGTCACACAAATTTTTCTGTTCAATATGGGATGTGGCCACCTCGAGCATCAACACATGCTATACATCTGCGGCGCATACTGCTGACCAGGGTTTGAATTCTGTGTTGGGGAACATTATTCCATTCTTCCTGCAGAGCTTGGATCAGCTGGTTTCGGGTAGTAGGCCTAGGTGTCCTCCGTTGAATACCTTGGCCTAACTGATCCCACAAATGTTCAATAGGGCTCAGATCGGGTGAGAACGCTGGCCATTCCATGACATTGATGTTGTTCTCATTGAGAAAGTTCATTGTTAATCTTGCAGAGTGTGCACGTGCATTGTCCTGCTGAATGATCGCCAGATCTTGATGCTGCTCCATAAATGGGACCATGTGCGGCTCCAGCACCTCATCAATGTACCGCCTAGCATTGAGGATCCCTTGAATGACCACTAGGGGTGTCCGGTAGCGGTTGCTGATGCCTGCCCACACCATGACAGAAGGTCCACCCCATCGATCTGCCTGACGGACACAGGCATCTGCATATCTCTCCCCAGTCCGGCGCCACACACGTTCTCTGCCATCTGCTCTGCTGACACAAAAACGGGACTCGTCAGTAACAAGGACGGTATTCCACTGCTGGCGAGTCCACCTGGAGTGTGCTCTACACCACTGCAGTCGTCTTTCTCTTCTGGGTTGGGTCAGCAGGTTACCCCTGTAAGGTCTTCTGGCTGTTAGGCCACTGCTCCTCAGTCGCCTCTCCACAGTAGAACTACTGACAGGACGGTGATTCACCCCTTGAGTCTCACGGGCTGTTTGGGCTGCTGTACGGAAACGGTCTCGCAGGTGCATCAGCCGGATGTGACGGTCTTGGCCAGGTGTTGTCACTCTTTCTCGGCCAGGCCTAGGCCGATCATCTACGGATCCAGTTTCTTGTTGCCGTTCAATTAGTCGTTGGATGGTGCGCCGAGTACACCCCATTCTTTGTGCGATTTGAGTGATTGGGACTCCACCCTCTGCAAGCCCCAAAGCATGGTGTCTTTGACCTTGGCTCAGACGCGGCATGATCGCCTCAACACACCTGAGACCACTGGCTTTTTTCTTGGCTGAACATCCCTTTTTAAAGCCACTGAAAACATCAGGTCATTTTAGCCATCCAATAGGAGTGGTGGTCAGAAGCCATATTCGGTGCACAAAAGTCACATGCATTATGTAACAACCCAGCAACAGTTAAAAAGTTGTCCTGAATGACCCTGATGTAGGCTCCAAACCATGCATATATGCACACACAGTACTTAGTAACTTACAAAATTAATGTGTTAATTTTTTTATGTGGATACTTTTCATTGGGGTTCAGTATATATACATTTGAATTGGAACTTCTTTCGACAACCCCAAACCAGTCATTAAAGATTTAAATTTTTAATTTATGTATTGGCCTAGTAAACACATGTTAAAATGCCACAACGATTGGTCACTGTTCATTGAATGCGGCTACAGCACAGTCCTACAAATTTAACTTGGGCACACATTTTGATGAAATTGAAATTTTTTAATGTTCATATATACACATTTTCAACATTTTAATATTCTGAACGAGGACGCAGGACTTCAATATAAGGGCTAAACATAGAAGTTCGTGTCTCGCGGCTCGCAGCATTGCGTCTTTTGTTTGGCAGTCGTATTTATGGCGCAGAGAAAACACCTTAATGGTAATGGTTGCCATGGTAACTAAGTGCCACACCTATGGACATCATAGTGATTCTGAAAAATGTCCTGATCCATAGGATTATGTTTGTATGTGATATATTTCATAAATAATGAAATTTTTAAATGCATCGGACTCAAAAGTGCAAGTTGTTTTGAAGTGCAAATCACCATACAAAGGCCTGGTGCATACATACCCGCAGACAAGAGAGTGTTTATCTTTGGATTTTATCCACGGAGAGATTTGTTTTCATCTCTCCCTTTTTTTCTGGTAAAGCGCTAACACGTTTTTTACTTTTTTACACCAAAAATTTGGTGGCAGTGTACCTTATCTGGCTCTCTGCTAATTTTGTTCATGTGTCCTAGCCTATGCACGCGTTTTTCTTCATGTTCTACATTTTTGTTCCTTTATGCAAACTAATGATCGTAAAAAATCTAAAAATCACTTTCAACTTGGCTTTTAATATTTCATGTTCGGAACGAACGGGACTCGAACCTGCAACCTTTGGCACCAGTCGCCTAGCTGAAATGGGAAACGCACATATCCACTCGACCAAATCCCCATCCCTAAAAAGAATGGTTCAATGGAGGTAGTTATGTGCGAGTGCCATATCAACACGGTAATGCAGTATATTTACTGAGTCGGCATTTATTTCCAGAATCGGGGTCTTAAATCCACCAGCATTAATGAAATGCCTATAATATATATTTCATGTTCGGAACGAGCGGGACTCGAACCTGCAACCTTTGGCACCAGTCGCCTAGCTGAAATGGGAAACGCACATAAACCACATGTTCGGGACAAGCTCGATTGGCTGACTTTGGCCCAGTGCCCACCACCCGACTTTTGTTCTTTTTCGGGCCTTCTTTCCTGAGGAAAAAAACCACCAACCACCCCTGGGGTAGGATTATCTGGCGGACAACCCTGAGCATAATGGATGCAGTACCTACTTTCAAGACACGGGGTACAACGGGACAATTGATTTTTTTTCTAAAAAAAAAAAAAAAAATGAAAAATAAAAAGACTGCTCTTTGATTACATCATTCTTCAATGGACCAGGAAGTACTCTATCTGCTATATTGTTCCAACGTTTGAAGGAATACTTTGCTTTTAATTTGTTGGGGTTTTTGTTTGTTTCGTTTTGTTTTTGTTTGTTTTGTTTTTGTTCTTTTGTTTTTTCTGTTTTTTTTTTGTTTGTCTTTTGTTTTTTTCTTTTCTTTGTTTTTTCTGTTTTTTTTGTTTGTCTTTTGTTTTTTCTTTTCTTTGGTTTTTTTTTTTTTGCGAGTAATAAACCTTTGAGATCACGCTCATCTAAACCTTCAAATTCTTGAACTTTTCTTTAATTTCCAATGGGTTCAAGGTAAGGAAAACGGAAATTGTAGAGTCTGGCTATGGTGACGTAGTACAATACGGGAACCACCATGATCACACTATTGTATAGATACATGCAAATTAACTCATAAGGGTGGTACAGGAACGAAATTATGAACACAAAAATTACAGATGCGAGAGTCCATGGCTTGTCATACAAGCATTATTTTTACTCTTCCACAAGATTGAGATACCGTAGCAAATGAAGAGATTCCCTGAAAAATGAAAGTCCAAATGGAAATTCTGTCCCACTCTACCCTGGTCAACTAAATGGAGCATTCCCCACTGTGCCCCAACACTGGGGCACCAACACTGGGGCACAGTGGGGCAAATATTTGGTTCTTTTTATTTCAATGTAACATAAAGGTATTTTAATTACAGGTGGAAAGCCAATCCCTGTGAGATAAGCTTAGAATAATCTTTCACAATAGTTAGATATCATGGGAAATGAGGGAAGTCATCCAGAAAGAGGAACCCAAATGTTAAGTGTGTCCCTCTATACCCCAGTCTCCTCTACGTCAGACAAAATATATGCTGTCAAAACACCAAGAACGCATTTTGAAACCACTGATTTCATGTGATGAGGCTAGCAACTATACTTCAAATACTTTCTCATGGATCGAAATTTACTTCCCGGTCAATTTTGTCTGGGTCCCCCTCTCCCTACCTTACACATACACATACAAACAAACAAAGCATAAATAAATAAATAAATAAATAAATAAATAAACAAACAAACAAACAAACAAACAAACAAACAAACAAACAAACAAACAAATAAACAAATAAATAAATAAATAAACCAAACCAAAGCTTTACCACTACCAGCCTGTTCCAAGCCTGCTACGTAGTGGCTGGGAAGAGCTGGGCCGTATCAGCCGTTCCCAGCCACTACGGGCAAGTAAGACAATTCATAACGGCGCCAGCCTATTCCCAACCAACAAGTAAGTGGCTGGGAGCACTTCCTAGCCAGTTCACGGCCATAATTGTGCATAGGCATGAGCGATCGCAAGCAGGCTGTTCCTAGCGATCATTGTTTATGTATGGGCCGTTGTGACCGGCCGGTTTGTTTGTTTGTTTGCTTGTTTGTTTTTTCTTTTCTTTTTCTTTTTCTTTTTTTCCCACGGGTCGACATTTATTTCCCAGTCGACTTCGTTTAGGTGCTTCCTCCCATAGCTTCACGGCGAAGACTGCAGGTTCCCAGTCATTTTCCCAGCGAACTTTCGGAACCGACTGGAAACTTGCTGGGAATGATTGGCTGGGAACTGGCTGGATTTGACGCAAACTTAGAAAAGAAAAAAAAAAAAGAAAGAAAGAAAGAAAGAAAGAAAGAAAATCATGAACGCAAGTCTACCAACCAATTCCCAGCTGGCTGGGAAGTGTTCATGATCTGATCTCGACCGGTCAATCATACATTGGCGATTATGAATATTCTACATGGCGTTGGCTAGTTCCACGCCGCATAGGCACTGGCTGGGAACACATCCCAACCAGTTCTCAGTCTTTTCATTTCGCTAAGGACGATACATTAGGGTCCACTCTTTGTTATGACAAGGAGCACCCGGCCTCTAATCATACGTAACGTCCCCCCTCCCCGTTAAGTTTATTCATTAAGTTCAAGTATCATTTATGATATATATGTATTGCAGATGTACTTCACCTACAATGCAAATACTCACCCACCCTTTCCCATAGCATGTCTGTTGATGAGAGATATATTTCTCTCAGCGATCATGTTTCGGACAATGTCAAAATACGTGCATGAAAGGAAGATGGATTGATGTTATTGTCAAAACACAAGCATGTTAAGTGAAGTCCTTTCAGCTGCTAAAGTTCTTTAATTAGTTTGTTTACAAACTATGTGCAAATAAGCTTTCCCACAGACAGATATACGTACAGGCGCTCGTTATGTGACTAGTGACCCATGTACTCAGGGCGCAAAGGGAGAAGGTATTTCCAGCACAATTGTTATTAGCAGATGAGGACAAGGTAGTTTTTTTCAGCTGCAACGACTCCAAACATATTTTTCTTTATTCAATGACAGTGGTTGCTTCAAATAAAGTTGGTTTCAAACACTTACAAGCATTCTGTTATTGAACAAATGAAGTTTATGCGTCAAAATATCACCTCGTCCCGTCTTGCTAGGCGGAAGTTCACATAATGCACCGTACTTTGGAGAATGCTTCATTCTGATTGGTTAATAAATGTTTGTTGTGCTGCCTACCCACCCCCTGTTGCGTGTTTGTGAAACGTGCGAATAATCAATACTTGGTGTGATTTCGTGTAAGATATCGTCTTTTCATGAAATATTTAGTTAATTTGTTCAGGATGGCCCCATGAGAGCGACAGTAGTCTCTGTCTGAATAAGAGTCTCCCTGACCACTCAATATGTTCATTGAATATTATATTTTATTTCTGTAACATTTTGGTCCAATAAAACTGTCCTGAGTCCTGAGTCCTGAGTCTGACGTAGACGAGGAACTTCTGGCCGGAAGTCGCATTCTGTCCTGATAGGTCACTGTCTGATAGTGATTTCCATTTATCCGGACAACCTACGCACGCTGGCATCACATTCATACAAATTAAGGCAACCTCCGGACAACGAAAGAAAGTTAAAATGCGGCAGGCCACGATGGGGACTCCCTTGTAAAATGCATGGGGCCATGTTCAGCCATATTTGAGGCCAGCATTAACTGCTCAGTTTTGATCACTGAACATTCTTACTGTTAAACTTGGTCAGCATCATAATTTTTGCTCCATGTCGCGCATTCAATCAATGTTTCGAATAAGTGACTTCTATTTCAGTTCCGAATCAGACACTTTTCTTGCCGCGCTCTGCAGTGATACCTGGCGTGTAAATCTCTTGTAATAATCTTATTTATCAAAATGAAAAACTAGTATTCCACACACGGCCCTATGTTGATAATGTTCAATAAATTAGCAAGTAACATACGTCGCACATTAAGGTTAAAGTAACTTTAACGACACTCAAATAAAAAAACAAGCCATGTCTGTTTTTTTATTTTATTTTATTTTCATTTCGTATTAATATCCAGCTATGCTCTCATTTGTCATATTTCCGAACTAGAATTCCATCTATGGTTCGGTGTTCGTAAATGGAGGGTGTGTGTTACAGGTGGCGCAACTAGTACCTTAGGCTTGGTATCAAGCATCTTACAAGTAGAGCAACCTGGTGGGGAAACAAACCCAGGCTCACTTATTGGCTACTGGTTGTCCACCGGAAGTGGTGTAACTTCTTTAGTCCAATTGGAACTAGTGTAACATATAATGAACCTCCTCAAACATCCTTCATTAGGATGTAACATATGCTGAATTTAACAGTCAGGGTCACTTTAACGCAATGGTGAAAGCAAACAAGCCTCCACTCTCCTAGTAAGTCAATTTCCTTTTCAAATTAAAACCGCCACCTACATCAAGGATTTGTTAAAAGAATAAAAATGCTTGAAAGTTCTCCACGAGATACAAAACTTTTCTCACAAAAATTTGCAAGCAAAATTAGAAACATTAGCGAGAATATATATATATATATATATATATATATATATATATATATATATATATATATATATATATATATATATATATATATATATATATATATACTTAAAAAAGAAAGATTAATACAGTCTGCAAAGCATGCTGTTCTTCACGAGGTATATCCATGCACCACGATGCTGAGGCATTATAGAAATGTGACATACAAATCAGACAAAATAATCCGTTATTGGATATACTTTTAGAAATTAAAGATCAATATATTAAAACACAACTTTGTGCACAGACCATTTTCAGTCTCCATCTAACACGAAAGTTATTGCCTTAATATTCTTAGAGCTCGCCTAATATATTAAGTCTTTCCAACTGTCCTAAACTCAGACTATAAATGGGAACTTCTCCAACTACCAAGACATGCATCATCACTTGATGCTAATTTCAGAATCTGAATCCGAGTCTGAGTCATCGTTAACCTGAGCTTGTTAAGGTCGCTTGCACTTGTCAGTGTTGCCACCTCACAAACGTGCAAGTGTGCAAGGTCCAAGCTTTGAACATGAAAGATAATGTTGCCTATCTTCCTTTCTGACAACGACACATTTTTGTTTAATATGCCGGTGTCATGTAATCTGACACCATATAGTCAGCTTGCAGTTTCTCCCAAGACTCGACAGAAGTCGATTTTTTCTGTGTCTTTGACAAGTAAGCACTTTCACACGCGCAACTGGTACAAAACACACAGCATGTTGTTTAAATGCATTCTCTTTGGGCGGCAGAGAACTGAGGTCCTTCTTTTCACGACATTAGTCCATTTTGAGTACCCAACAAAGGGCTACAGCGAGTGATTCTGGGCGAGTTGTCAGGGATATGGGAGTATCGTCAGATACAAGTTTGGTCAAGTCATAAAATAAGTATTTGTATGCTTGTTTTGTCGACTTTAGACAAGCATATGATATGGTACGGGACGATGGTTTGTTGTACAAGTTATTGAAATATGATATCAGTGGAAAGATGTATGATATAATAAGAGACATGTTCTGTAGGGCAATGACACAATTGAAACTGAAAGATGGACTGTCAGATTATATAATTTAAACAATGGCCTAAGACAAGGGTGTAACCTCAGCCCTACCCTATTTAATATCTTCATAAATGATCTCCCTAGTATTTTTGATTCCCAGTGCCAACCTGTCAAACTATATGATAAAAACATTAATTGTGTTTTATATGCTGATGATTTAATATTATTATCTGAAAACGAATGTGGACTACAAAATTGATTAGATAAATTACAACAATATTGTGTAGATTGGAATGTGACGATTAATATGCAAAAATCTAAGGTGGTAATTTTCAATAAATCCGGTCGAAAGCTAAAACGATGTTTTATGTTAGGAAACGAAATCCTCGAAGTAACACATACGTATTGTTATTTGGGCATAGAACTAAAAACTGACGGTTCCTTCAGTAATGCAATCCAAATTCTCTCAAACAAAGCAATGAAAGCTGTCAATAGACTTAAAAGATTATTTTCCAATACTCAAATAACTGTACCAATACTATTAAGTTTATTTCATAGCCTAATATCACCAATATTATTATACGCATGTGAAATTTGGGGACCATATGTATTATCGGCAGCTAACGGTTTTTCAAAGGGAGAAATCAGCGAATATCTTTGTTTTCCTTAAGAAAAAGTTCACCTTAGTTTTTTGCGGTTTTGTCAGGGTGTGCATAAAAAATCAAACAATATTGCTGTATCGAGTGAATTTGGTGAATATCCACTAGCTTTAAAAATTTTTTCTCTAATGTGTAAAAACTGGTTACGAATAGTCCACATGGAACCAAAATAATTACTTTATGACGGTTTTCTTTACAATGCAGAAAATATACATATGGGAAAATTTAATGGATAACAGTAATACGAGACACTTTCTGCAATTTGGGTTTTACACAAATATGGGAAAATATCGGCCTATTGACAGACAAATTTCCGACATTAAAATTTCGATCAAAGATTAGAAAATATTTCTTGGAACAGTGGAAAAAAGATATGAGAGTTAATTCAGGGACCTGATAAAAAGTTACGAACCTACACTAATTTTAAAAAAGAATTCAAAAGAGAACTATATTTAGTAGCAATAAAGGATCGATATATCAGAAAAAATATAACACGTTTTAGAATCAGCGCACATAATTTAAAAATCGAAACAGGTTGACATAGAAGACCACAAAAACACCTATGGAAGAAAGAATTTGTGACAAATGTAACATATTGGAAGATGAAATACATGTCATCATTTTTTGCAAAAAATTTGAAAAGGAGAGAAAAAAACTATTCTTGGAAATGGCCGATATTTTCCCTTTATTCTCATCACTAGACAATAATGATAAATTTACCTTTTTGATGAAGTTAGACGATATAGAAAAAAATATATATTGAAATTTTCTTTGCAGCTATCATGGAGCAGAGGGGACTCTTCTAATTTTTTTAACATAAACTACCAACAGCATCAATGACGCATCAGGAACAGTGATGTTTTTCTTTTTTTCCCCCCAGTCAGGGGTTTTTATCTATATACACATTATTCTTGCCAGTAATTATGTATTTTGCATTACCGATTATACGTTTGATTTTGTCAAAATGTGATGTTAATGTAACTTGTGTTCATATGTGTGGATGGTAGTATATATTGCATAATATCAAGCTTGTATGTTTGATGCGGCAATAAAGTTTCAAGTTTCAAGTTTCATAAAAAGGTTTGAGATCCAGTATCAATGATCTTGAATCAGGCGTATCATAATAATTGACCCCATGCCTAACATTTTCTGGCATGAAAATGACACGCTCATACTAATTTTGAAAAGAGGACTGAGTGAACATTCCCTCCTCAGCTGACCTTAACATTGAACACATGATAAACTACACCCTGGTCTGCGGATACCTAGAATATCCCAAACTAATTGGCCAAGTGGTTTCGGACATCACGATTCTTGAAGATTGTGCAAGACATAGAAAACAGATATGCTAAATTTAAAAAATCATTGGATCATGACCACTTGAACAAACTGTTTAGAGACCTACCAAAGGTACATCCCCACCAAGTTTAAAGTTTATTTTTATGATGGTCCTAGGGAAAAAGTCGAAAATGTGAATTCCCATTGCAATTTTTATATCAGCTTAAATTAGTTTCAAATCATAATATATGCATGAACTGATGAGGAACGGAACTGAGAAATTCATTGAAAACCAGGGATCGAAAGCATCTGCACTTAACGAAGAACTTTGACCCTGTCGCGAGACACATTTCTAATAAGTTTCATTACAAACTGAGCAACGTTTTTAAAGAAGTAAAAAAAAAATCGAAAACACACAAAAAATGTATCAAAAATAGAAAAAAAAATGCAGTTCCATCTGTTGAACAAATTAAAGTTAATGGGTTGCCGGAAGTGCCTCTAAACAATTTCAAAGCAGTTGGCCAAGCAGTTTCAGTGAAGAAGACTGTTCAAGTTTGTTTGTTTGTTTGTTTGTTTGTTTTTTCAAACCCCCCCCCCCCCAAAGAATGACCATTTGAACTAATTTGGTCGAAATCCATCAAGGTACCATAAGAAGTGAATACAAAAAGCGGGTCTCACGTTTTGAAAATTTTGCTTCGTTTGGTTTCTAGGACTGATTGATGTTGGAAGGTTTACATCTCACTTTAATACCATAAAGTGAGGTGTCAACCTACCAACATCAAACAGTCCCGGAAACCAACCAAAGCAAAATTTGTGAAAAGTGAGACTAGCTTTTTATATTCACTTCTTATAGTTTATTTTGCCACAAGAATTTAAAAGTTTCAATGAAAAATAAACAAGTTGAATCCACTTCAAACTGAAAAACTAGGAAAATTGTACGTTCACTTTGAGCAATTGCTGTATAAACACAAGACAAGTGACGCAAATGACAATAACAAAACGCAATTTTAGCCTTTATGACTTTTTCAAAAAATATACTTCGTTGGACTTATTTTTAGTTTGTTTTGTTTTATGGCTATATTGTGGACACCTCTGCAAAGCAGAAGTATATCCTTAAAGTGACATTGCTGACATCCGGCTGTGTCGCCATTTTGACCCTTGACCTCAAATACCATACCCTTTGCAATTTATTTTTAGAGTGTAGCTATAATTAACTTGCGCCTAAGGATAATGTCCATCCAAATTACTACTGCACTACGCACGGTACATTTCTACAGGAATTAAAAATAGATTATTTGACAGCTTTTGCACATTTTCAATGTCCACGGCTAATTGTGATGACTTTGACCTTCAAACAGTCGGGCCCCCGGTCAAAACATTCGTGGGTTCTTTTAGTTCTGTGAATGGCACAAAATTTCAGCTCTCTCTATTTTGCACAAATACCATAGTTACAGGAATTTGTAAGTCCAAAGTTTTTTGCACACTCTTCCCTATTCTTGACCTTAAGCCGCAAATTTCCTTTTCTTTTTCTTTTGCAAATCGATTCTATTTATTTTATTTATCTTTTTTCTAACCTTTGGCTCTTTCTGATGATGCAAGATGTTCTCTATGAAAATGTATTAGTTTAAACTTTGGTTCAAAAAGCGGAAAGTTTTTCTGAGAAACTGGACCCTGGCCTCCAGAATATGCCAAGCCTTCCTCGGCCGTTGGCCAGAAAATCCATGCTTAGTTATGAAATTACTCTCAGTACATGTCTTGTATTTTGCAAATGAGTAATGACCAAACTGAAGTCATTTGCTGAGTCATTGAGCAAGTTGTTTGCCTTCTATGCTTGGCTGGATGTGTTCTCTTTTTGACATTTACTGTATGCTTGTACATAATTATTCTGATTGCAACAATGCAAATTAACCTATTTCCCCCCGTCTGGGTGTCCGTTGTGGAATGCAAAAGTACACAGCAAAAACGGTTAGACTTCCAGTCATCTTCCTGTGAGTTACTGAAAAGTTTGAGAGTAAGTTATTTTAATTTGCCAGCCAGTCAGTGTGATCATAGAGCTATTATACGTCCATATAATAGCTCTATGGTGTGATTTGGCAGTAGGCTATGTATACAGTAAATTTTGCCAAATTATTGGTGTAATTCAACGGCAGATGTACCGAGGCAAATAGCTCAATTAGCCCAAAAGTTAGTGGAGCGTTACGATGTCACTCACGCAACATGTCGTCAGCAATTTACCGGGAGCTTGGTCGGCAGATAGACCTCTGTGTGTGCAACTGGAGCTTTCTGTTATGTTTCGACCGGATCTGGAGCAATCTTAGTAGAACAGAAAATGTAAAAAAAATATAATGTGTGAGAATGTCGTGTCATATAGCATTAACCATTATTGTCTTTCATGGTCTGTCGGAGTAATGTACAATACTATGCAAAATGGATATGGGATCATCATTGGGAAAAAAAAAACTGAGTCAAAACATCGCAGACGACATAATGCTACTGGTCTCACTTATGGGTTTAATCGCAGAGGTTCTTTCAAATGAACTATTTATCAACAGGCATTACACTATTACATAATGACGTCTTTAATAATGAAGTTCTATTTAACAGTTCTGCGTGCTATGTGTCAAACAGAAGTCGCCGGACCACTTAATTATGATACACTTTGCATCATGCACCCAGAAAGAAAAAGTTCAGAAGGGCAGACAGGGCACACATTAAGAGCCAAATAAAAGAAGGTTGTTTACCACATTTACCGCAAACAGATCTAAGTTTAGCCATTCCCGTTATGCTTCTGCTATTGGATGCGAATGCATGTATGGAGTAACCAGACAAAACAGCTTTTTTCGTCTGTTTTTTTTATTGTTTGCCATTCAACTCGAAGCAAAATAACTTTTCTATGCGGAAAATGGTTCAAAACTCAAAATGTGAAAACAATATGCAAAATACATAGACTGAAATTGACTTTTGCGACTTGCTTCATACTTAGGTCATGATGACCTGGAGTATTTGATGGGCAAAAACCGAGACATAGCGGTGTTACGAAAGCAAAACGTGTGTTGTCATTTCAAGGTGTTGTCAGTAAATTTATCAGAAGTTTTTACCTTTTTTGAACTTTTCAACTTATGCACTTGTATTTTGTAGGGCTTAGATGTGCTATGGTGCGACAACACTATATTAGGAAAGAAACAATTTAATATTTTATGCCTAATTTAACTGAAAACTAAATGTTTGCACTATTTACCCCCCTGCAAATAGTTTATCTGTAGTGCTTGTGCCCGCACATTGTCTTAGGCAATTATTATCGATGGAAATTGCCTGCTGATATGTTTCTGATATAAAATGTATGTACCAGGCTCTGCAAAGATGAGAGTTGAGAAAACAGAACGCACCAACACATTGTCATTACTTATTTCATGCGAGATACACAAGCGCATAAATATGGTACTTGACCTGTTTTAGTCAACTGACACCTTTTCGACGGACAGTCAGAGTAAAAACAAGCCACTGATTTTCTTGACCTTTCGCCATGTCTGGGTCGGCTCTTAATGATGGTTTGGTCACTAGTCTGTTTTGTCTGGTCAGGATCGTTTCTGTCTATGAGTATCTATTATGGGCTACAAGTCTGTTGATTCGGGTGCTTCCAAAATTGAAACATCGTTATTGTTCACGATTAGTCTCTGGTAGAAGCTCGAAGCAATTGTGATTTAAACGTGTTCCAAGACAACTTCACATACCGGGAGTCACTTTTCATTATTATTATTATTATCGGTGAAACTTTTTATGAGTGGTATCATTTTACTAGCATTGCTGTTTGGGTGAAATGAAAAAAAACCTGTTAACAATGGCGCACAATAAATGAATTAACGGTAAAAGAATCAATTGAATGATACCATTCAAAGCACATTACATTGTAATAATACATTGAAATAAGACAACAGTGCAACTACACCGTTTTCTTTAGCCCCTCTAATTTCTTTTACAAAATTCTTCCATGTTGAATGCAAAATGGTATGCAATTGTACACGAATATCATGAAGAGTAATTATGATCACTTATGAGCGGTTAAGAAAGTAATCATTGCAATCACTTTGTTGTACTTCTCTATCATATCTTTAGTAACATCCTGCTATAAAATCGAAGTTTGGCCATGTTTACAGTCACACGGTTAACCTTCTCAATTTCGCGGGGGCATACACCGTTTTTTAGAGATTGATGACCGGCTGGTCGCTGTTTTATTTGACCACTGAAGATGAACCAGGATCTGATCAAGTTCAGATATGCATTCCCTTGACTTTCGAAATTGCGCCACTGGTACATACAGCACAAAGGACTAGTATCGGGATACTCCTATTTTCATAGTAAGGGATGGACCGGGATATGAAATTAAGGCTTAAAAATATATACTTTGATATTTAGACAGACCTAGTGACTGACGTCGATTACACATTCAATGACACTTTTGTGGGACAAGTTCACAAAAAGTTACACAGTAAATATGTGAAGCTTGGAAAAAATAACATAAGTATAAAACGATAACGTTATTGCCGAAACAGTGATGTCATCTAACATGTTTGTAATCACCAATATTTAATGTAATCAATACAGTTTTCAAAAGGTATATATAGTACATACCGAAATTTAAACAAAAAAATTCAACAATAAAATCGACTTAAAACATGCAATCTTGTTACAGCGTTTACATTGACTTGCAGTGTTATGGTGATATTTACTCAGAAGAGCAAATATGTGTGAATGGTACACATTGACGTCATTTTTGAGTCAGCCTTTTTACTGGTGCAAAAGTACTTAATAATCCATTCTAGTGTGACAAAACACGGAGTTTAGAATACTACAGTAAAACCCGGAAGTAATGTTCAACTATATTCAACTGAATTCCATTATTCAGTCGAATATTTTCATACACATATCAGTCTGGTCAAAACATATTTCACCAGAGAACAGGACAAGCTTTATATGCACTCCTTTCAACGTAGAGATGAATAAAAGTTAAAGGAAAAGGGTTGCAGAAAATTTAACGTAGATAGGGAAATATAGTTTAATTAAATCAAATCAAATCAAATTAAATAAAGATATAAATACAAACACTGAGAGTCAAATCCCACACAAAGAAAAGGTGAACCAACAGGATTAACATATAGAAAACTGCTTGTGCCTGCATGAGTAGTAAATAAATGTCAAAGTTTTTAGGACGTTTTCCAATAATTCTCTTCAATATAAGTAATTTTTTTCACTATCTGAATCGATAGTGCTATCACTTCCAGTGTGACCTACTTTTAATATAAATGGAGCAATGCAGATGACTGATTCGGGTAATCAATTCAGATTTAGTTTTTACTTAGGACAGACAAATAAAAATTAGAGTCGTCCTCACTGGTATAATTTCAATCACAACTGCTGCATTCACGTAAACCTAGTATATGTAGATGCTTGTTCCGATGGCTGCAGTCCATACGAAGGCGTCATTATAAACTAACTTGCTACATAAGTATACACCATCAGTTTGTGATACAAAAAGATATGTATATGATCAGAAAGATCACATTTGTGACTATGTTATACATGATTATTTGTACACAGGCAAGTATGGTTCAGGTCAGCATGGTGAAAAGTATTGTTCTGTAAGTCCTAAATACTCACAATTAACATACACTAACATTTTAAAGTTGCATAATATATCTTGGGCTCTAAAGGCTCTAAATTGTAAGAACATTTAGCCGTTGAAAATCATATCACGAATTTCAAATTTTAAAACGTTGTTTAAAAATGGTGCGGGTTGATATAAAACATTTTCGTTGCATTCATCCAGTTTTTACTTGGCTCTCAATAGAAAGTTTGTTTCTATTTAGCATATTTCTTCAGTGCTAACAGTATCATGTTTCTATTTGTTTGTTTCATACTTGAAAATGTCATAAAGTTTGAAAGATTTCTCGGAATAATGGATTGAAATACATTTTTATCTGTTCGCGCCAACCACCGGAGACGAGAAATCTGCTTGAATCTTAAACATTCCGTCAAAAGAATACATTTTGACTTATTTGCCAATGGTTGCAAAATCAATATCATTGGCATAAAGTGCCTTGATTCAAAATTAAACTTAATTTGATCAATTGCACTTGACTCGAAGTAGCAAATTTTTAAACGAACAAATGTAACTCCTATAAAAAGGCTAGACAAAGTGGACCAAACAAAGGCATTTATTTTTACAGCAGTCTTCTTCTAGATGATAAACATATGTGAAACTTGGTATGTACCAATCACACCGATAGAATTGTATCTTCGATAACATACATTGATGAGAATATAAAGTGTAAAAGATATTTTCTCATTTTCCCTGTACACATTCAGCCAAAGAACCCGGTAACCCTATCTGCGTCTTAAAGTTTCGAGGTTAAATATGCCAGCCAAAGAACCAATCAAAATAAACCGAGCATCGGGCATTAATGCATGAATGAAACCTTCTATGGATTGACCCCAAAATTATGAGGTAATTTTAGCCAGGGCACGTAACACGGACTATTATTAGTACGTCCTTTGTAGTCAGGAAGCATTCAGAGCTGCAATCCTAAAAATAAACTGGGCTATGTTTGAAAACAATCCGACACATATGATTTAATATAATTGAATCATTCAATAGGCTTTAGTGGCTGTTTGATTTTGCCTGAATATTGCCATTGAAATATCGATCACTGGAAATAATTTCATAAAAAGCGAGTATTGAACATGTACTATATTTGCAAAGTTACGCTCAAGAAACTTTCAACTATCTAGATTATCGAGACACACAAAAAGTAAAATATTTGACCAGCTTAATCTCACGGTTCCATAGCGTAGACCAAGCAGAAGGGCATTACAAGATTTCAAAGAACCCTTTTTCCCTGGCTCTAAATGCAGCTGGTCAGGACTGAATAGCATTTTAACAAAAGTAGAATTAAATGTTATAAATCGCAGACCAAGCGATAGCAGCTTGATCGCTATTCTAGAACTATGATTAAAGGTCCAATAGATATAATTTATATGTCTAGGACTGATCGGGTGCCCATAAAACCAGAGGAAATTGCACAAAGATGAAAACAATTCAACGCAATTAACATACCATGCAATGAAAATACAGCGATTTTTTTTCGGAGCTTGTTTACAATTGTAGGGACACGAAAATCAAAAGTAGTTGGTAAATTGAAGAGAAAGGTTTATCAGGATATCCAAGTATTAGGTACTTTTGCAAGGTTTTTTCTTTTTACCAGCACAGTCCACCTATTTAAGAAACCACTTCTGAAGAAACTTTAAAAAAAATGATGGCTATAAGGGCTTCTAGTCAACATGCTACTTTAGATATTTAAATCTTTGTTCAGCGTGCATATATTGTGTTTACTACGTTCGCCATGCACTGGCAGAGCCATTTCATTTCTCGAGAAGGTGATGATCATAATTTAATCTCAATCCAGTTTGCAGAAACTAATTCTCATCGCACCAACTGTTTTGAAATAGGGTACATCATAAGTAATATAATTATTATCATTATTATTATCATCATCATCACCATCACCATCATCATCATCATCATCATCATCATTATTATCATCATCATTTAAATATTTTGTTAAATCTTTGTAATTTGTTAAAATATTTCCTTGTAATTATTACTGCATACCCTTTTTATAACAATCGTTGCAAGCACTGTTAACAAAATATCACCAATAAAGTTCGGTAAACTAATATTTAACATTATATTCATACATTAATGATATCTCTTTTTAGAAGAATGATGGGTGCGCACTTTTGATGCTACAATTTGTATCACGGTTATTCGAGCTCATATCTTCAAGAAGGCCAATGCCGAGCAAAGTTAACCCTGATTTAAATCTACATTATCATGTTTAAGCGAAGGTGTAGTTATTGTGGGTAAGGTTTTTTTGGAGTATTTTTTAATCTTATCAATGTACGGACTTCAACGTGTATGATTTGCGCAATATAGTCACTATTTGGAAAACGAATATAGTATAATGCCGGCGTACTAGCATGTATGATAAAGTCGGAAAATTTTCAAACCACACAGAGATGCATTTGAATTGACACCTCATTTCGCGCTGCTTTACCAAGAAAACAAGGAAAGTTTTAGCAGAAAGTTCAAATTAATTTCAAGGTGTAAATTGTTAAAATTACGAAAAAAATATACAGGAAAAGTTGACTCCTGCTGTGCTGCATAACCTTAAAATAATGTCACCAGGTACCTTGTTTTGACGTGGTTAAGAATGTTTACTAATAACATAGGCAGGGACTGATTACATAAGAACTAGGTCGTCTGGCAGCTAAAACTAGCATGGCCATAAATATATCTTAATGTCGACCGGGTAGAAATAAAAAACTGTGACATTGAATTCTTTCATAGGAGACATGACAGTTCCCTTAACTTGTATATGCCCTAGAGTTAAATCGAGACCACAGGAGGTAAACACAGTACAGGGGATAAATGGGTATTTTCATGACTCGTAACATGCGTTTTATCCGATGAACCATACAATGGTAATAATGTGGGTTGCATGACCCGAAATCCTAGTTTTGTGGAGTGATTTTGCATCGTCATTGCAATTTACATATATGAAAATGTATACTTTTGCGTGAACTGTGATCAACTCCGCCTCCACCCCCAGCACCGTCGTAGTACAAATATCCACATGATAAACACAAAACTACGAGAAAGGTTACTAGCTGGTTCTATTATTACGTAACAATGGCCTCCCGTAATGGCATTGAACAGTAATGGACATAAATGAAAGGGACGTGACTTAAGTATAGAAACATAGCCTTTTACATTGAAAAAATCCGATTGACATACCCCACCCCAACTTTGAAGAAATGTTAATAAGCTCCTCTTGTCCTGGTGCGATGATGAAATATAAGGAGAAACGTTTATGGATTGAACTTATTTTTGGAATGCACCAAGGACCATATATCTGTACTCTAGAGTCACAGAATGACAACAAAGGAGATCGTAATGAAGTGAATGCATACAAAATTGCTGCTAGCTAAAGTCGTCGATGCATTTTAAAACCTTTTTTTGAGACAGTGCCACGTATTATGACATAAATAAGCATACGAGTAAAGTCTGCGTGGTAGGAAATAAGGTAGACAGATCTGTTAAGTTGCGTTATGGCGACCTGTTACTTCCTCCCAAACTGGACTAACCCACGCCTGCAAGACGGAAAGAGAACACAAAAAAACTTTTTCTTTATCAAATGGGAAAGGAACTTTGTGTTTTAGAAATGCTAAAATTTTTATGTTTGACAGAAAAGTGGCGTGTCCTTAAGGGTATCTATAGCTATATTATAATTACACGTGAGTGAAATGTGTACATACTTATATCCAATTGCAATTGGGAAACTTAATGTACCCAAATGGACTGATGTTCTTCTGTCCAAAAGTGTTAAATAACAAAACTTACAACAAATAATATTTACTACACGAAAGCATGTATCTTATCAAGTCTGATACTTTTGGAATATTTTCAAAGTATTATTTTGTCATCTTTAATTTTCGGATTGCGAAAAAAGATGAAATTACTGTTCTGGTCCACAAACTTTTAGGTGTGGAATTAACATGTACAATTACTCATATGACAGCCAAATTCAAATGGTACCGATTCGATAGAGGTAGTATGCTAAATATATGCATGATTCGTGTGGAAAGTCTATCTATCGACTAAATGTAGTATACAATACATGATGGGGCTTTTTTCAAGTGCAAGCATAACTTAATGGTGTAAATACAATTCCTGGAAATACGTGCTGTCGGCAGGCCTGTGCCCAGTCCTGTGCCCCGAACATGGATAATTCACGTTGGAGTTGCCCTGGGCATGAATTAATTAGCTATAAAGGCCGAGTGATAAGCGATCTTCTGCGGGGCTGGAGAAACTGGTTAGTAAGGATGACAACCTTGATGATAAAACAGACCCGCAAATTCCGCCAAATGTTTTTAAATTATTTAGAATCAGGTGGAATTAGTAATAAAATGCACAATTTTACACTCTTTTTCCCTTGAATTTTGCAGACGATGGGTCCACAGAGCCCCTTTATTCAATCAGATGTGAAACAAGATCATCATTTACCGATAGAAATTGTCATAAATATCTTGCACGTGTCTTTTTAAGTTTCGTATCAATGGTAAGAAACCTTTTGGTACATCTGATAAATTATGGGATGTAAATATCATCCATTGCAATAATGGTGCCTTGCCTTTATATTTGTATTTCTTACTTAGATTGGAATAAGGGTTTCACATTACATTAATCCTACTAAACGACTGAAAATTGTGATTTTCTAACTGGTTACTCATCTGGCGTACATGTTAAAATATGTTGCAGCTGCTTAAAATCGGACTGCATGGCTTTCTCGTCCCCTCAGCATGTATATTATTGTCAATCTTTACTGTGACCACTGTATGGATAGTTATTGAACTTTTCTATGGTTTGAAATCATACATTAACTTCCACTGAGGACCTCCAATGCAAACTGATGACTTACTGTTTTTAGACAGAATATTCTGACGAACAGCTGTTTCAGGTACTATTTTTATCCTTAAATGATAGACTGAAATTTTGGAATGTTCCTTACACCTTAATAAAAATAAGATATATTTTCGAGGGCCAGAAGGGGATACGAACCACGGCAACCTTCCTTGCCTGCCTCTCTTGTCCTTTGATTCATCTCGCAGGTCCAGCAAAACGCCTTTGGACCTGAACCATGTCCCTTAGCTAATACGGAAAACACAAGTGTGATTCAACTTACAATACATAGCCGTATTGACGTGTCGTATCCCAACACGAGTTGGTGTTCCCAAAAGTTAGCAAAAGAAAGTAACAACCGTCATCACCTGATCGACATCCCTATGAGAAACTTTTTCTACACGATAAATACCCTTCATGTGATAACTAATACAGAATGAGGGTGGCATGTCGAGAGACACCATGTGCGACTGTGGTGCTCCGTCTCAGTCATAAAAACATAGAACTGCGTTTGGATGCGACGGCATATTTAATGACCTGGTCTACCTGAGTAGAATCAAACACACTAGAACAGAAGGAGGGTGCACCTGTGGCTGGTGGTTGTCTCTGTCCATTTTGTGCAATGTGATGTTTGAAGACGTACTCATTTTGTCATGCTATTGATTCCATGAAAACAGACCTGCAAACATTGCAATATCCGGCCTGGACACATCACAAAATGTCAAGTTATCAGCGTTTATCAACATTTTTATCGGCCGTTTTGTCTTCATTAATGTAATGTGCTCACACATTGATATTACATGTACATCGGCAAAATTTGGTTAGGATCTACAAACGATCGAATAGACAACAGTTATTCTGCTATATATGCTGAGTAATAACATTCGAAATCCCGGTCTATGATGGTCTTAGAGTCCAAATCCCCATATCGGGTCTCGTGTGGTTGTGTAATGGTCACAGCTTATATTGGCCTATATTCCATCGAGAGCCTAGTACATGTGTACTTGTGGTCAAAGAGCTTATATGCCATTTAGGGGTCGGGGCATTTGAGTTGTCCAAAAGTCGAAATGCCACATAGGCCATAGTGCATTTGTAAAGTGGTCCAAGAGCGCAAATGTCATGAAGGGCACAGATTATGTGTGTAAGGGTAAAAAACCCTGATATGCCAGTTAGGGCCTGGACATTTGTATATAGCAGGAGGTCATTAAAAGGCTTCATAAATATTTAAATACCGACAAATATTCTACTGCTCATGTATAAGTGAATGGTGTTACCACACTTAAATTATTTTATTCTGGCTTGGTGCTACTCTTGTGACAGAATTACCAAACTTCAAAAGTCAGTTGTTCGCCTTTCATGCCATGCAAATTATGACTCGCATAGCGATTTACTTTTTAAAACTCTTAATATTTCAAGACCTCTTAAAACCGAAAGCGTTTAAATTTTATTTCAAATACACACAAAAAATTGCCAGAATACTTTACTGACATGTTTCCAATTCCACCAATCCTTAGCAAAGGAGATTTAGACATAAACCATTACTGCCTGCTCCGAAAAGAAACAAGGGTCGTGGAATATTCCGATATTTCATTCCATGCCTCCTCAAAAGAACACCTCCATGTATTGCAGGCAAACGTTATACCCACTCAACATGCGCTTTTTCAAAGCACACCAAACTACACTTGATCAGTTAATATTTAGAAATAAGTAGCATCGTAAATTACAATATATGCATTAATTACCCATAATAGGAATTTTGTCATAGCATCATTTTTTCCTCATAACGTACCATTCCCCACTACCTTTTTGTGTCTTTTACCACAGAAAGATCATTACGAGGTAGCCCCGGTGATAGCAGGCGCTTTATGTTCTTAATTGAGGATATCTGACTATACTCCTTCCATATTATGCACGGTTGTCTTGCACATTCTACATACAAGGTTTGCAGATGTTCATGTCTGGTACACTCTTTTATGTCAAATAAAATGAATTCTGAGTTCTATACTGCATGTAACTCCAAGAGAATTTGTGTTGCAATCCAAGACGTTAAATGCTATACAGCGTCCAGGGCATTTATTCTATAGTCGAAGAGCATATATGGCATACAGGGTCTCGGGTGGTATAGTGGTCAACAACGTATATGCCATGTAGAGCCAAAGGCATTCTATGTAGTGGTCAAAGAGTCTAAATGTGATAATATTCATAGCTTTCTTAAACACTAGTCCAATAATTTTTATGCCACATATACGACCTGGGACAACTCTATTGTGGTCAGAGTCTTCACACTATATAGGGCCTGGGACATCTGTATTGTGGGCAAAAGGGCTTATGTGCAATTAGGACCTTGGGCATTCGTAAATAATGATCCAAAAGCCTAAATGCCATAAATGGTCAAGTTCATTTTTATACTGATCAAAGAATATTTATGTCACATAGCACCTAGAGCACTTGTATTTTGTGAACCAATTGCTTAAATGCCATTCATATTTGAGCTGTGGCATTTGTATGGTGGCCAAAGAGCAAATATGCTATATCGGGTCTAAGGTATTTGTACATAGTGGTCCAAGATCCCAAATGCCAAAACGATGTCCGATGGTATTTCTAAAATGGTCCAAGAGCTTACATGTCATATAGGATCCAGTGCATCTGGCACAAATAGCTCTACAGAGCACACACTGACCACACCCATCACAAACATGTACCCAATGACCACCTCGTTGTCACAAATAAGCACAGCAACCCAAACTTCTTTGAAGTTCCGAACCGCTTAACAAGTGCACCACCCACCCACTCCTATTTCACCCTAACACTCAAACATACGACGCACAATGAAGTTATTTTTGAACCGCCGCTTCTAACACACTGGCGGTTATATGAGTACTGTATCTGTCCATTACTCATGGTGGATAACTGTCCAACTGTTAGATTACGTTTTCTATTGTTCCTAGACTTTATGTATGTTTCTCCAACCATACAGCCTAATAGAATTAGTAGCGGTAGTAGTAACCATACAGCCTAATAGAATTAGTAGCGGTAGTAGTAGCAGTAGCAGCAGCAGCAGCAGCAGCAGCAGCAGCAGTAGTAGTAGTAGTAGTAGTAGTAGTAGTAGTAGGAGTAGGAGTAGTAGTAGCAGCAGCAGTAGTAGAGGTAGTGCATTATTCAAGAAATGGGTGGGAAAAAGTCTCTTATGCATATTCGATTGGAAGGTCACCAGAAAGAGTCAGGTCATCCTAGTACCTGGGTCAAATCAAACATTGCGAGGAGATTTAAGGGGTCTGCATTTTTCATCGATGAATGAATACTTATTTTAATTTTATTTTCATCACGCTATTAATTGTGTCTGTGTGCCAACACAGACATTCTTTCTATCTTTTTCTCTTTTTTCTAGCAGCAGATTTGTCCAAAATTTTATTTGAAGACTATTACACGCAGAATCTCCAAACATGGTATGATTATACCTCCATTTTTAAACTCTGTTGTTTTTTTTTAAAGAGGAGTGACAGTTTTGAAAATTATGCAAATTAAGGCCATTGGAATAGTCAAATCCTTAAAAAGCTGTTGCATTTAAATTTATGTTTTGACAGCAAATTTGTGCCACATTTTATTTTAAGACAGTATACGTAGAAACCTTAACCTTTATAGGATTATATTTCCATACATAAAGTCTGGCTCTTTTATGAAGGGTAACAGTTTTGAAAATAGTTCAAATTTGGGCCATTTCAAAATGTGAACCTAGAATATCTTCAAAACTGTTATATGTAGAGGTGACATTCCCATTCAATTCATAGGTTTGTGCTCTAAGCACATCTAATGAACCAGAAACAAAAGTTACAGAATTTTAATTTGTGCTAATTAGGGGCACTTTAAACGTTTATCTTCAAAATCAGTATAGGTAGAGGTGTCATTCCAACATCAATTGATAGCTTTGTGCTGTAGCCGCATCCAGTGGACCATGACAAAAGTAGACTTTGGGGGAATTAAAATTGAAATGTTGAATATCTGTCTTTAAAAGCTGCGATGCTCAGGTGTGCCATTCTGACTTCACATCCCATGTGTGTTCATCAACAACTGTTTCCAGAACTAAGCTTCGAGACACCACTACAGCTAGAATCTCTGAACAGTGTCTGTGGCCGTATGAGTGAAATTGAGACTTATACATAGTTGTATTAGACCAGACATACAACATGCCATGATCTTCTCATTTACAGTAAATTACAAGTATATGTACATCACTTTGATTTCTTGTTTATATAGTCTTATCAGACATGACACTTTTGTGCTACTATACGGTCACTGTTTTGTCATCAATCCACCCTGCGGTGTCATCAGTGTTTCGCAAATGAATCAAAGTTGCAAAAAAGTGCACAGTATAAGAATTAGCTAAAGTTTCTTACTATATGATCAAATCTTGCTTGTTTGATGACGCTTGACATTCTGTTTTATCAAGACTTCTTTTTTTTTCTGTCTGACATTTCCTTTTTACCAGCGGATTTCTTCATGGCAAGAGCCTCGTATTGCTACAGACGTAGAAACTCCAAAGTTGGCATGATTATACGTCCACACATAGACAGACATATTTTCTTTGAAGCAAATCTTCTTTCCTGGTTTCGTACCTCTGCACCTAATTTCATTACTTGCAAACTAACAATCCTGGTTATACCATCTCTTTTCAGGTTTTTCAGTTTTAACTTTTTCCTCGTTTTAGTTATTTCTGGGCAATTTCATTTAGCAGACCTTGTATTATATTGGCATACTCATCTACATTTAGTTCAATATCAACATTTTCCAAGTTTCCAATTTTTTAACTCATAGCTTCTGTCTTACGGAGTAAATCTACATACATTTTTACTTATTTTTTTTACATAAATTATGCTTCCAATGGATCTAAATTATTTATCATTTTCTTGTGCCTTGTAACATTATAGACTATTTTTGCACCAAATGAAATCATTCAATGACCAGTTATGTTATCCAGAAACTGAAAGTACTTAACATGTTTTTTAAGACTCATGACTAACAGCGTGATCCACCTGCTACTATTTTACTGATGGCAAGTGAAATAACATAATAACAATACGGTGAACCGAGTTACATTTATCAAGGGCTGTTTGTGTCAAACCAATAGCGATCCCGTAGGTACTTTCCTGTTACAGTTTAATATCATGGACCTTGTACCTAGAATCCTCCATTACAAAGAAACGTACCAATATGTCAGTTTTGACAGTTTGAAGTCACGGTAGGTCAAAAGTAACAACGCCACAACAATCCCCAGTGGTAGTTCCTTAATAACGTTAACTAATAACTAATAATGTTGAATGATAGCCATGGGCCTAGGATCCACGATTACCGAGATATAAGCCACAAAGTCAGATTTGATTGATCCATTAATTGATTTATTTATTGAATTCTTAAATGAATAAGCATAAAAGTGTTTACATGGGCATTTCCCAGACTTGTAGAGGAATTCAAGACAATAGCTTAGGTAACAAGAGGGTTGTGAACAGCCCATGCTCAGCTGACCTAGAGATTCAATACTTGTAGCTCTGTGAACTTGGGATAGGATCAAGGTCACCCATGTACTGAGTAAGTGAAAAATACTATAAATTTATGTCGACCTGTATGGGATTCGAACCCACTACCTTCGGCACACTCGCCTGGCCAAATGTAAAGTCAAACACGCTGACCTCTAGGCCATCGGGGCAACCCCAAAAAGGTTGACCGAGGACCCAGGGTGATGTTATAGTAGGTGTGGCTTGTACATTGACACGGTAGGGCACTTCCACAGACCGACAAGTTATGAAATACACCTTAGCACTTCGAAACCAATAGAGTATTAGCAAGTGAAAAATACTATAAATTTATGTCGGCCTGTATGGCATTCGAACCCACTACCTTTGGTACACTCGCCTAGCCAAATGTGAAAAATACTATAAATTTATGTCGACCTGTATGGGATTCGAACCCACTACCTTCGGCACACTCGACTAGCCAAAAGTCTGACTTTTATGGAACACTAACCCGTGCAACATCAAGGTCCCAATTCAAGTAGTTCTCAACTTTTAGTCAAGCGTAAAGTTCATGTATGTTGCACTGTGACACCGAAAATGAGGCCAAGGTCACTTATATACCGTCAATACCTTCATTGAGAAACAATTATATGTTAAACACAAAAGTCCTAGTTCAAAACTGATCTCAAAATATCAAGTGAACAGTAAACTTCATGTCAGTTGTCCTGTGACCTTGGGAATGAAGTCAAGATCACTCATGTTCTGTCTGAGTTTGGCCCTCAAAGAGGATCATAATCATGTAAAACATCAAAGTTATCATTTGTAGAGTTGAATACACCAAATTAATCCTGTGACCTTAAGAATGAGATCAAGGTCACCCATACACTGTGTATTTCTGGCTGTCATGCTCTCAAGCGTTCCTAGTGGCCAAATGGTTTTGGAGAAGTTTTTTCAAGATTTGGGCACAAAATGAAAAGGAAAAATTCGTAAAAAAAAAAAGAAAATCACATGAGCATGACCATTTGAACAAACTTGGTAGAGACCCACTCAAGGTACATTGCCACCAAGTTTGAAGTGAATCTGGCAGACGGTTTTAGAGAAGTCGAAAATGTGAATTGTGGACGCTGAAGGACGGACGATGGATGCCTAACTACTACATAACCTCTACTGGCTGACAAGTCAGCTGAGCTAAAAAAAAAAAGATAATGAGCTTATAGTACGATTTTTGATGGCGGCCACGTGGCGGGGGGGGGGCTTTAATTCTACTGAGCAGTATATACGCCCAAGTACAGGGGATGCATAATAAAAAAATTCATGTTTTGACACCGGTGATACTAGTTATGTATAGCAGCAGCAGTGGTGCGACCAAGGCCCCACGTCTCATAGATTTTAGTCTGTATATTTTTTTTTAGTCGTATATTAATATATATTCAGCAGAAAATAAGCAAGAACCCTCGTAAAAACCATTTCCTGATATATCTCTCTCTCTTCATGACGCTGGGAAGGTAGTTCCAAGTCGTCATATTATGCAATGACAACCTCCATTCGTTGTACACAATGGTACATTTGCCAATATTAGTCTTAAAACTCTCTCAACATAATGAGTTTCATGTGCCCTTAACACATCAGGATCTGTGCTTTTTGTCATAGGGCTATTGTTGAGGAACCCACTACTTAGATTTTCATATAGGGGCACAGTTCACTAAGGATTATGATGTAACACCATAGCTAATTGCAGCCCCTACAGGTGTCTAGAAAAGTTAAGCAGGGAACCTGCAAATGTGCCTTGTCCACATAGTAGCACTGACGTCATCATAAAGGGAAAAGGCGTGTGAACATGTTGGGGCAGGTAGAGAGGGTGTTAAAAATGATAAGTAAGCAGAGAATGAAATGGGCCAAGGAAAACAGGCCCAGACAGTCTGGATGGGTCACGCAAGTGTTATGTCATGGCACATAGGCATTGGTTACAGTCCCATAGATGTATTAAAATAGAAAGCCACAAGGGTGACAGATAACCTAAAGAGCAGTTAAAACTAGAAAGGATATGTTGGTCACATGACTTTGTGACATCATTGGAAAGTTGTATGGAAAAGGGTTGATTTTGGAGGTGGTTATCAGTTGTTCTGACACTGTCCTAGAGAACACATCTCCAGCTACAACAAGAAAATCAGAAATGAATATGGCTACTACTACCATTCAATGGAGTGAGAAGACTCCAGTGGAGGCTTGACCTGGCCACCATGGGTCTCCTTATGTTGTTGTAGGGAGAATTCAGTGGATGTCTACATGATGGGTGTTCCAATCAGCTACAGCCTGACAGACTCTGGGTTTCAGGTGGCAAGCATTTTAAAACAGGGAGCCGGATACAGAGATGCAAGTCCAGTTAAATGGACACCTGCTGTTAGCACTGTCTAGCTCCCAGGAGAAGTACTATGTGAGAATACACAGTGTTGACACTCATTGTCAGCGAGTAAGAGGTTGTGGACTCAATCTTTCCTGAGAAGATGGTGTGACCTCGCAAGGGACATCCATGTGGTCAGTCATACCAAGAATCAAGCACACAGTCAAACAGAGACTCTGAAAAGACCTCATCCCCACAGATGTCAAAGAAAAAGACAGGGACCAAAAGACAGAAAGGAGAGTAATCATGTCCTTCCCTTGCATTAAAAACAGAGACCAAAAGAAAGAAAGGAGAGAATCATGTCCTTCACTTGCATTATACCAATGTAATGCTGTGTAAATAAATCCAGCTGATGGTACAGTAAGGAAGGTGGACCATGAAGATGTTAAATATTTCTTTATAAAGGAAGTATCTCAGAAGAACATAAATGAACTTCAAGCTAAATGTGAAGACTATGTAAATTGACCATTGGTAGATAGAATTTACGGGAAAGAAATTCCATTGCCATTTCAAAATGACTTGACCAAGTGGCTCTGCCATCTCAAAAAGAACTTGTTGGTCAAAGGGACGGAAACTGTCAAGGCTGTGAAGTGGAATTGTGTCAACAATATGACCATATGGCAGATGGTGGTTGCCTGGCAGTATATATGGAATATCACGGTGACATGTTTTTTGCCCAAGCAAAGGTTGCAGTTTTATGTTCTCAAATAGGTGATGCTTTCAAGAAAGTCATGACTGTTATTAACTAAAGATGTGACTCCTGAACCTGACCTATTGTCTATAGTGCTGATCTCCAACATGTTGGAAGAACTGTTAGAGGAACTCATGGAGGAAGTGGAATACCTATGTGAAGATTTTTATAGACTCAGTGATGAAGTCTGTCCTAATTTGAGGGAATTGGCTACTCACCCAGATTCACCTCAAGATGATGTGGAGGTTTATGACTGCTTACTGAAAAGACTCAGAATGTTGAACAGTAGCACATGAAGTAAGATAATCATATATTTGAGGAAATAAGATCCAGAAAACAGTTTAAAGCTACAATTGTTGATGAATTGTGCCCAAGTATTCTAGCCCTCTAGAACAATGTTCGACAAGATGAGCATGTGGCTGAGGCTTGAACATGGAAAAGCATTTTTGGAAGTTGTTGGAAGTGATGAAGGTTCTGTCACGCTTACATTTGCTGTTCTCTTGACAGCTGGTGATTGAACTCTCTCCAGATGTTTATTAAGGCCTTTTTTCATCTAACTTTATTTCTACATGGTTTGTTTGATGGCTGCGGACTTTAGTCATGGCTGAATCTTGATTACACGGAATTTGGTGCAGTCTCTTTGACATTGAAAATAGTTGTTTGCTTCAATTTTTCATGACAGTCATTATTATTTTTATATGTTATCTGTTTGGAGCTGATGGCAGATGCATGGTTTGATGAATGTTCAGAACTTGTATGTAATTGGTCATGTTCATTGTTTCTTGTCATATTTAGACAGATTCGATATTGAACTGAACTTGGATATCGATTTTGACAAGTAATGGTCGCTTATGATATGATTATCTAATGATACCTGTGCAGTTGAGACATACATAAGTAGTTCTGTGTTTGACACTTGTGAGCTGTAGCTGATCTTAGACATATGTAATTTGCTTTTTATTGCTCCTTTTTCCCTTTTAATGTATTGCATAGAAACTTTTCACAACAGGTGACAAGGATGAAAATCATTATTATGTCTGTGTGCCAACACAGACATACTGTTTTTCTATGAATTCTTTATTTATTATGTCTGTGTGCCAACACAGACATATTGTTTTTCTATGAATTCTTTATTTCTTTCTTTCTTTCTTTCTTTCTTTCTGTCTTTCTTTAGAGGCAAATTTGTCCGACATTTCATTTGAAAAATATTTCACGTAGAAACTCTAAACTTGGCATCATTATACATCTATAGATGAAGTCTCCCTTTTTTATAATGAGAGGTCATGCTTTTCAAAATTATGCAAATGAGAGCTAATTAAAGTTTTAAATCTTCAATAGCTTATGTACTATAGCAGATGTGGTTTCGAATGTATAGGAGTTCGATCATAGCAAGGTAAAGGTCATCTCAAATGTCAAGGTCATGCCAAAGTCAAAGGTCATGTAAAGGTCAAAGGTCAATATAGGTCAAAGTGTCATTTTTGATGTCAAGGTTCACTTCAGGTAGATGTCATTTCAAGATCAAAGGTCATTCCAACGTCAAAGGCCACTTTTCATGGTGGCTTTCTTCTAGCCATAACTTGGTCAATTTTTATCCAATTTTGATCATGTTGGACTCAAATTGTACCTATTGTCACACTGCATATTTCTGAAACTTACTAGTGACCTCTAAAGGTCACAGGTCAAGGTCATTTGGACCTTTGAAGGTTCATCCAGTCATAAGCTTTATGTAATGTGAAGTTCCAAATGATAAAAGTTTACCATTTAATATTTACAACTTTTGAAGACACACAGACAGACTTGTTTTGAAGCAAATCTTCTTTTCTAGTCATCATTTGTAATGCCTACCTGATAAACAGTGGTTCCATACATATGCTTACACACTGACTGACTTCAGCAGCCAAGAACTATGTTCATTACTTGCAGTACTTTCCCGTGAGACCAGTGTAAAGAGACTGCATACTCATGACGTTTTGATGTTTCAGATGAACATTCAAATTCTTTCACTATCAAAGAATCGTAATGTACCATATTTGTGCAGTGTTTATACAGCTGTGACTTTATCTGATTGTAGGACATCCATCCATCCCAGTGCTGCATGCACATTCTTCATTATTTCTCATTGCTCATTTGCCATATAATACAGCACTTTACAATGCCCTGTTTACCTGACCATACTTGAACTTTATCATAATGAACTTTTTGAAACTATGCAGTCAAAATGCATATCCCGTCTTGAAATATCATGCTGGCAATGTCTTTACAGTAAATTACAATGGTCAAACAGAATTTACATAGCATATTCTGCATGCATATTTTCGAAATGCAATTCTCCTCTCCCTCTGTATCCATTAAGAGATGGAAAAGTAACATTTTCATTATCGCCACTACCAGCACTAGGGCATTATTTCAGTTATACAACAGAACCACTCGGTGCCATGTAACTCTCCTGGCACTGCCAACATATAGATTTAAACTGTTGTTTGTGTTGTTTTTTTCCTCATTGTTTGTGTTTTCTTTTACTATAGCTTTTGGCTGGATCTTCAGAGAAGAGTATTACTCATCTTTGCACTTAATTACCCTTCTAAGTAAGAATGAATTACTGCATACTGGATTCAAAGAACGTTTTGCTTCCCGCTATATAAGCATTGTTTAAATGAAATATATCTTTCCATCTGAATTGCATCTAACTGTTTGAATGTAACCCTACATTGTCTTAATGTTCCGGGATCCGTGATGTGGAAAAACGCAGAGCAACATTTCACTGCTCGAGAAAAAAACACGACCGAGATATTACATTTTTACAGGAAACTCACTGTTGTTTTGCAGATGAAAGATATATTTACTGAAGTCGGAGGTGTACAGTTGATAAAAGTATGTTACATCCGTCAACAACAATAGTTATATATATATATATATATATATATATATATATATATATATATATATATATATATATATATATATATATATATATATATATATATATATATTTATATATATATATATATATATATATATATATGCTACTGGGTTTCTGTACCAACCGGACACTCCATTCAATTCGGGACATTAAACCGGATGGATACCATGTCACTCTGTCACTGAAATCATGCCCTTTTTCATGTGTTTTTTCTTATTCAGTAGCAGGTTACATTGGTGTGACATACACCATTGTATGGAGTGTAATGGATCAAGATTCACATACAGCTTAGTTTTGCCTGCAAATAAAGAAATATCTGGATAGGGAATAAAAAGATATGTTACAAAATATTGTACAAGTGGAAACATTCCCGAGAGAAAAAACTTCCCGTCTTATTCAGAACCAGTACTCCTCATTTTTTCCTATTTACAAAACGAATAACAGATTACATATAATCACATAATTTGAAATTTTCCGGGGGGTTTTTTTGTTTTGTTTTGTTTTGTTTTTTTTGTTCGTTTTTTTTTTTTTTTTTTTTTTTTTGTTCGTTTGTTTTTTTGTTTTTGTTTTTGTTTTTTTGTTTTTTGTTTTTAATAATTTTCTGGGGGGGTTCTATTTGGGAAAATCAAGGAAATATAGCAGATAGCACATTCTTTAAGACTGCATTTGTCTGACGAACTGACAACCCTTACATAGTTTTGTTCGCTCACCGAATTTGCTTTCACACGTAACGTTTTTCGTATTTTACACTTTTTTTTTTGTTCGTTTGTTTTTTGTTTTTTGTTTTTTTTTTGTTTTTTGTTTTTGTTTTGTTTTTTTGTTTTTTGTTTTTAATAATTTTCTGGGGGGGGGGTTCTATTTGGGAAAATCAAGGAAATATAGCAGATAGCACATTCTTTTAGACTGCATTTGCCTGACGAACTGACAACCCTTACATAGTTTTGTTCGCTCACCGAATTTGCTTTCACACGTAACGTTTTTCGTATTTTACACTTGGAGTTGGCTATTTTTGACATACGTAACCCGTAGTTTATTATTTTTAGCAAGTATTTTTTAACGTATACACGAAAGGTTTGACATATATCGATGATTCTTAAATATGGAAGCAAGTGATTTTTTTTTACATATCAGGATTTCACGTATGGAGTAATTTCCATATGTTGGTTCCACGGTCTTTTTTGTTTGTCATTTGTCTGGCCATGGCTTGAAATGATGTTGGTGCACATGCTGAAAACATTTAAAAGATTCGACAAACGTTATATACATAAATGCTCGAAGGCAATGTGACACTACTGACTTCAGGACACTTCAAATACATTTCAAGGAGGCAAACTGACGGGATTAAGAAATATTTTTAGGCAATGAATATGACTTGCTTGTCAACTTCAGTTTTCAGATACTTTTTATGGCTAGTATAACCAACTTGTCTTTACTTCGCGTCATATACATTTAAAGATAAAATTACATGTTTGTCTTCAGACTTCAGATACATTAAGGGACAGTACCATTGGTTTTTCCCGACACAGAATCCTTCATGGGCAATAAATATAAAACGTTTATCAAACTACCAGGCTTGTATTCAGTGTTCAGATACATTTTAGAAGTATAGCAGACTTGTTAGTTCACTTCAGACACATTTAGAGACAACATGACAGGTTTGTCTTTAGTCTTCAACTTTTTATGTCCTCAGTGGCCTGATCGTCTGTTTATGTTTGTTCTTCGTTTCATTCAATAGCTTGGTTACAAGGTGGTTGGTGAGTACATACTGGGGGCATGTCAAAATTGAGTGCATCCCTTGAGTATTGTTAAAAGATGGATTCTCAAAGTAGTTACCATTCACATAGTCGACGTTTTCGCATCGATAAATCCAAAAGGACACAGAAGGAAAAGATGTTAGGTCGTACTGAGTACTGAGAAACCTCTGGGCTGCGTTATGTGTCAACTAACTTCATGGAATGTTACATCTCAGAACCAGCGTTTCGTGAAAAGTATATATCATTATAAACATATTTATTTAACCTAGATCACCTAGTAGGTTTACAAAAAGTAATCTGGAGACCCCCCAGACACATAATTACACAGAACAGTATTTACAAGACACAGGACAGACAAATATTACATGTTCATCACCAGTCGCACGAACACTCAAAGTACTCATTTTGATAAGATAGACATATTAACATATTGCAGCGAGTCTTCTTTTGAAGAATGTACCTAGTTGTTTTATTTATAGTTGTTGTGACCTTACACAAAAATTTACTATATTTCTAATGTGAGATTATCCAGCGTACATCAATAATAAAGGTACAAAAGCATTTATTTATCATTTTCGGGTGTTATTTTTGAAATTAGTTTTAAAGATAACCATTGATATATCAATAAAGGGTCTATGTTGAAAGTATGCTCAGTATATGTACAATTGGCCGCATAAAAATGTAAATAATGATACCATCTTTCTAGCATCAGGCCAAGAATTAGTGTGTGTGTGTGTGTGTGTGTGTGTGTGTGTGTGTGTGTGTGTGTGTGTGTGTGTGTGTGTGTTTGTGCAGGTATCTAAAGTAGCGTTTAGAGTATGCTTTCATGTTACTCAAGAGGCAAGGTTCCTTAGGTGGAGCTTTATTTAAAGAAAGAGTACCTGAATCTTTTTTCAATTGAATATGGCGGAACAAATAATAATGAAAGACTATCCCTCGGGTGACTTGGGTACACACATGGTCACAAACACAAACACATGCATCCTTCCTAGGGTCAGAGAAGGCATGGAAAAATATGAAATTTTTCAAGGTCTGCTTTAGTATATGTGGGTGCAGATGGTAACTGCGCCTGAGGAAATTGTCTGTGTTAGAACACTTTATTAAATCTCCAGCTAATGCATTCTCCGCATCAGCAAATATGGGTGCGTATGGATCCACGTTAGACATCAACTAGATAAGATAGTCAGCATTTTTTTTATCCGGATAGAACACTTTTGGATTTTTGTTAAGAAATGTCATTTCAAGAATTTGTCTTGGAGTATGAATTCAAATGGACTTGGCATCTACAGTAATATAGTCTGTCATCATGTAGCTTATAAATAACAGGTGCAGCTAATCAGTTGCTAGGCCCAACGAAGTTATTATTTGATAGTGGCGGGTTTCTT
Organism: Hermodice carunculata; assembly: GCA_964020975.1. Taxonomy (NCBI): domain Eukaryota; kingdom Metazoa; phylum Annelida; class Polychaeta; order Eunicida; family Amphinomidae; genus Hermodice; species Hermodice carunculata. Next base: position 75,687,270 of record OZ026614.1, on the reverse strand, counting down.
TTTTTTTTGTTTTCCTTTTTCTGTTTTTTTCTTCTACTTTTTGTATTTCGTCTGGTTGTTCACAAACACATGCTGTGAGTCATCATTTAAAAAGGCAGCCATTTTGTAGTAATTCTGAAATAAGTCATTTAAAAAGGCAGTCATTTTTGCAGTAATTCTAAAATTAGTCATTTGAACAGAAAGTCATTTCGAGTAGTTCTAACATTAGGCATTACATATCCAAAGATATTTCTAATTTCATTTAAATGTGAACATTTTATAATTAACAGCATGTTTTAGGTATCCATGAGGTTCTTTTTTGACACACAAAAATATCAATCAAGCCCTCAGGAGATGGGTATTCATTTCAGTCGAGATATCTGTTGAAATACATGTACAATGCAGCAGAAAACACACCCCAGACTAGTATACTAACAAGCCAAGTAAGGGGAAAAGTCGTAAGGATTCTGGTCACGGTTTTATGCACACGCGGAACCATACACATCCCAGAGGATGTGAGGGTCTGTACAACTTCACAATTCCTCAATTAGCAATATACATAGCATTTATAGAAAAACTACTATCAAATCACTCAGCCGTAAGGTTCCACCTAAAAACAAACCTGCCTGAATATTGGTTGATGAAAGTTGCTTACCGATAGAACCTTATATATGTATATACATATTTTATCACACTTTGCCTAATCATAATGATGTCCTTTGCTAAGCTGTTGCCTGCTTAGGAGACCTAGGGCCTTTGACTGGTGGACTGGGGCACTCATGCCCTCACAGGCAACCAGCCAGATAAAAAATAGCCTGATATCCAGTGAGCTGAAACTATAAGCAAGTAAGCGTCAGGAGGCAAGCAAAGCTGTGACAATAAATTAAACATAGCTGCATGTATATACAGTCATTTTGACACGAGATTCCTGGAGCATTCATGGTTTCACTTCGAACAAAATAATGATCATTTAGAATTTTTGACATATATATGTCATCTATAACAGGGATAGACATTATTTGTTTCTCACCTGGCTGACCGGGCAGAAAGTGGTCAATTTTCACATGTCCTAATATGTCCCCTGCAAAAGTCTGCAGGTTGTCAAGTAGAACAGTTGTCTTCCACAAAGTGAAACTACGTCACTCAGTTACAGGTGAATACCACACAGAACATGCCACTTAAAATTGTGTCCCACTCAAGTTAATGTTTGAATCTTTGACTTACTCAATGCGGGCTTTTGAAATATTTTAAAGATATGATTCTGTCTGTTACATTACAAAGTAGGCCTATGGGAAACCCAGTTGTAGAGTGCAACGTAATTTTCCCATGTAATGTTTTTGGCTTTCCAGCTGGATACATGTATGAGTACGTATGGGCTTTGCCACTTCATATTGACAAGAGCTCATTGACTTCGAAAAAATCACAGTGAAACGAGTGTGACTATACATGCATATTTGTGGGTATTCACAAGCAGAATTTTTCAGTGTGGGTGAAATTCAAGGCTTGTATATCATGGGTGACTGACCTACTCTATCAAGGGCACTGGAGCTGTTAAGTATCAAATTGAGTGTCTAGTGATGACCATTGCTCATTTATTTGTAGATATATGGATTTAACATTACAGGCATACTACATGTATAAAAAAAAGGCAATAGCATGTGAACCACTGGGGGTGCCGCCGGTAATATTTGATGAGAAATTGGAAATTTATTGAAGGAGATATACATACTTTAGTTTAAGGCACATATTATGAATGTCCTTGGTCATTTTTTCAAGGTCATCAGGTGCCGTAGTAAGTGGTCATGACTTTCAAATACAGACGTAATTTAAGAGAGAATAAAATTATTCTGTGTCAAAGATTTGTGTTGTTGATGTAGTTTCAATTTTGTATCTCAAGGCCTAGTTGAAGGTCATACCATTTTAGGATGTGACTATTGAAATGCGTCATAATTGTTATAAACATAGATTAGGCATGCAGATTTATTACCCTATATGCTTTGAAATAACGATTATTTTCCTTATACATGCTATTAAGGTTATTTTATCTCAAATGTATATGTTTTTCTTCGTTATTTTTTTCCTTTTTCCTCCTTTTTTAACCCAGAGTGCCATGCAGTATTTTGTGTGTGATGTATATTTTGAATTTTTATACTAGACTATTTCCACAATCATTCCCAATATTACATGTATCAGCAAATGTCTAATTCCTGGGACTGGAATAGCGTTCCTAGGAACTGACCTCTATGTTCCTGGGACTTGAGTTTATATTCCAGAGAATTTAGTTATGTTCCCAGGAACTTGCCATTATATTCCCAGGAAACTTGCCACTATGTTCCTGGGACTTCTGTTAAATTCCCAGGACCGGCATTATGTTTGCAGGAACTCGTTTATATCACCAGGACATTGCCTAAAATCCAAGGATATTACCTAAATTCCTGAGAATTTATTAATATTCATAATGCCATAACTCAATTATGAGTAAAGTAGTATTTATAAAATTGTGCCCATTCACTACTAGAACCCTTCTGCACATACTGTGAAAATTTGGTGCTTGTAAAACTGGAGATATGACGATGGGACAAAATTGTCCGAATGGAATAGAAAATTTATTTTGGAATGACTTATGTGTGTGTGTTTGTGTGTGTGTGTGTGTGTGTGACTATTATGTGTGTCTCTGTGTGTGTCCCTTGCAGTTTTTCATAGGAAACAACATACATAAATTAAGAGCTTAATTGGGATAAAACATATATTTTACGAAGTTATAAAATTATGAAAATAACTACCTAGTGTGCAAGCCATGTGAATCGATGATGATGATGATGATGATGATGATGATGATGATGATGATGATGATGATGATGATGATGATGATGATGATGACCTTTCTGTCTTCATATCTTCTTCATTTTGTGAGTTTGTCTACCTGCGGTTTTGATTTAATAAATGTATCTTAGCCCTGAGTAAAAAGCTGGGACACTGTATGCCTTGTTGCAGACAGCAAAAGTTGTGATTGTTGGGTGCCCCACATGCAGACAAATCGGGATGGGCCATGGCGCTCAACTCAAGCAATGGTGATGGTCTATGTGGCCCAGGTTATTTTAAAGCGCTACAATGTTCAAATCTGGAATGATATTCGTTTTGTATAAAAATCACGTTGTACCCTGATTGTAAACATCCTTTTCCTCTTGTATTTCAGAATGCTCATACCGTACTTAAACAAAAGACGATCGACTCACAAGAAAGGGTCTCTCTGTCAGCCATGATGTATTAATGGATGTGTTCGGCTTTTCTTTCGTATCATCAATGCTACTACAAGTCAAGATAAGCCTTGTAACGGATATATATATATATATATATATATATATATATATATATATATATATATATATATATATATATATATATATATATATATATATATATATATATATATATACCAGTGTGAACTTGTCATGTCAGCATCTCAGGTGAGCTGGCTCGGTAAAGCCCAGCCTCTATCTGGGTCACGGGACATCAGCGATAGCACTCTATCACGTAATAGGGACACGTGCAGAGGTCAAACTCCAAGCAATGAAAAGCACTGTTGTTGATAGAAGTTTGCACTTTTTCCACGCGCGCACGTGTGTGTGTTATTATCAATAGGATATATAGTTTACGTTTTGCTATAAAACTGGACCAAGAAAGTGATTAAAAAGGGCAGTTTGATTCTGGTTACCAGGGTACCTGATCACCTTCAGTGGGGAAAGGTCACTTCTTTTTTGCAGTGACTTCTGATTCACACAGAGGCTAAGCTTCACTGAGCATGCTCTGTTGGGATATTGCCTTGGCTTATTGGTGCCATAGTTTGAGGCGTTCTCACCCCGGAAGCCGCATGATGTACAATTTACAAATCCAAATGCCAAAACAGTCGGGCCAACATGCGTCTTTCTGGGTCAATCTGGTCTTAAGGGCTGTTACCAGGGCCTCGGTTTGGCATCGGGATTGCCCACGTGACATTACACAAGCATGTGGGCCCGACTGATAGCATGGCATGCCAATTCATTAACATACTAGTAGGGTAATGTCTTAAAGTGTGAGGAGATTGATTAAAGCTGTGTGGGCAAAAGGATGTAGTGCAGCCACTGAAGTATTTGTTAAGTTTAACACTGAAAAGAGATATACAGGAAGTCACTGAATATCATCTTTCACTTGCTGCCAAAATGAAATAAAACACATTTTTGCTGAATCCCTGAAATTATTACTTCTTCATTCTGTGATTAGGAAAGGCAGTTAACATGTTGAAGATCGGACCACAGATACATGTATATAATTATGCTTCTGTACATAAGACTTTGTGGTAGAAATTTCATTTATCAATGACTCACACAGCTAGGGATCACTATTCACTCAGTGTCAGACTTTTTTTTTGTTAATAGGTGTCTGCCATCCTTAATTGAGTTTTAATCCTAAGTTTGCTTCAAAGCTTTTACATTGAAACCTCTCTTGTAAGACCACCCCTAGGGATGACCAAATTGTGGTGTCTCAGGACAGGTGGTTTTTCATAGGATATAAAAATAAGAAGAACAGTAGTGAGCAAGGTATGTTGAAAATATGGTCTTTCAAGGAAGGTGATCTCTTAAGGCAGGGTACTAATGTGTTTTTGTGGTGGTTGGATGCGGTAATGCTTGGTTTTATTGAGTTGTAGTATAATCAAGGGAAGCTAGGACACCTACAGATGTCAAGACATGCAGGGATTTTTGAGAGCTTGGGTAAGGTGATTTACCTGACAACAGCATTTTTTGTGGTTTTTGTCGGTCGGTATATGGTAAATTGTGCCATGATGCTTTGTACCCAACGATATAAAGTTTTCTCAATTAAATCATAATAATAACAGTCACGGAAATTCCATCAAGAACCGTCAGCATGATGCCATCTGTTTACCAGGGTCCATGACACATATGTAAATGTAAGCCGATCACATTGCCAGATTTGGGTCATGTGACCCTCCCTCTACAACTTTTGTATCACATAATTTATTGCCAATTTCTGCTGCAAACTCAATTACTTCTTCGCTTGTATGGCTCTCTTATAAGGGTCAGAGTTGATGATAGATAGTTTTTGAAGATTACAGGCATTAACAGGGAAAGATAAGAGCCGAAACGTTGGGCCCCAACACGGGGTAAGGCTAAATCTGACCCATGGAAGCCTGTCTGCAGCGTCATTTTCATTCAGGATGGAACGATGACTGAGATTTGGGAGTCAGTTAATATCTGGGTGTAATTACTAGCCACAAGTATGCACCATCGGGCCATGAGACTCAGAAAAATAGGCCTGGAAGAAGATGAATGTGGGAGAGTTCAATTTCCAGATTTTCGGTTGGGAAGGGGGGTAGGTTAAGAATATTTTTAATTGGACTTAGCACACACAAGTGACTCATATATATGTCAGATGTGTTGGTGGCTCATGTTTTAAAATGTTTCTGAGCCATTTATTTTCAGACTTCCTATGATTTTAGCTCATTTTCGCTAATGGGGGCCTGTCCCATGTTGAAATGAGGGTGGGATAAGATTTCTTGTTTCACCTATGCAGAGGTGAGCCTTTAACCTGAATTGCATGAAAATAGACTTGTCCTCCAGTACAGAAATACCATACATAGTGATTCCATGTCAAGATGCTTTAGGGATGTATGTCTACAGAAAGTGACCACCCCTCTTCAGAAATATGCTAAAATGAGGTCATCTCAGACTCCCTTGTCCATCAAGCTAACATGTGGGCTGAGTACAAAGGGGGTGTTATTTATGGGCACAGTAGATCTCAAAATCTGTGCGATATAAGGGTTTCAAGGAAATATTCCAGCAAGTTTAGCTAATTTGAAAGTAGGATACATTGGAATTTTTATGGGGGGGGGTGTTCCCTTAAAAGTGAATGTTTTAGCTGCCTCTCATTGGGCCCATGGACTGAATCTATGCATATCGTGTGGATGAAATTAACAAATCAACTCTCAAAAAGCATCAGACTTTCACAATTTATGCTTTCCTTTGGTAAATTACGGATTATATACAAACATAAAAGACTGGGGCATGAAAGATGCACACGTTGTCTTTGTGTCTGCCATAAGTCTGTTTTTGTGAAGGAGGGGACAGTTTGAAAACTATGCAAATTATGGCCTTTTAAATATTTAAATCTTGAATATATTCAAAATCATTGTGCGTAAAGGTACCATTCCAACTTCAATTCGTAGATTTGTGTTGTAAGTGCATCCAATCAACCGGAAACAAAAGTTGTGGAACTGTAATTCATGCTTGTTAGGGGCATTTGTAAAGTTCAAATGTTGATTATTTTCAAATTATTATGGGTAAAGATCATTTCAACTTCGATTCAAAGGTTTGTGCCGAAGGTGCATGCAGTAAAATACGAACAAAAGTTGTAAAATGTGGATTTATAGCTATTAGAGAAACGTGGAAAAACTTAAATGTTGAATATCTATCTTAAAAACTAGTATACACAGATATTTAAAACAAAGAAAAACTTAACAAACCTAATTCTGTAAGCCCATGTACCGTTTGAACACTATCAAGTCCGATATGCCATTCTGATTTCACATCCCAGGTTATGCGCAGATGTGTCATTCCGATTTCACATCCCTGTTTTATTATCAACAATTTTTTCTAGAGCTAAGCTCTCATATGCTATTGAAGCCGAAGGAAGAGTAGGCTTCTTCTTCATGTGTTTCAAAACAGGACATCTTTAGCAACATAATCGTGAAAGGAGAAAAAAATATTTTTTTCATTTACTGCCTGAAACGAGCAATAAAAGTTGCTGTTATCACTGTTCTGCCTGGAATTTTTGTCGATGACATATTGAGGGCCCAGAGAAGCCGGAAGTGACGTAATGATCTCTCCAGCTCATGAACAAAGATTCAAAACTTGCACCAAGATTGTTCATTTGCACATACAACATTAGAATATAGCAAAGGACAACACATAGTGTACAAAATGTAAACAACAGAACATAGATATAAAGCATTGAAACAGGGCATGAACACGGCCCGCTTGCGCGTGCCTGGACCAGCTGATCTGCGTGAATCTTGTTTGAATTTATCAAGTTGTTGACTTACCCCCATAAAAATTATATTTCAGACACAGCATTCGCTACAGACGCCGACCTAGACCACCAAAATTGATTTCTAAAAACTCGTAATTGTGAGTTTTTTCGTAATTATCAGTTTTTCTCGTAATAACGAGTTTTTCTCGTAATAAAGAGTTTTTCTCAAATAACTAGTTTTTAAAACTCAAAATTCCGAGTATTGGATTAGGCAGCATGCAGTAACATCTGTTTCTTGTTTTCCTAATCACCATCCACTGAGTATTCGATGACGTGGTTTTCCATCTACCCGTACACTGGTTTGGCAACAATAAAATGTCTTACAACCTGAAATGATTATGTGCAAATTGCATTAGTTTAATGTCACTGTGCGTGCAGAAAATACGTATTTGCTTTTAGTTTACTATGGAGTTTAAGGCATTTTATTACTGTGAAAGGTAATTTAGAATATAGTTATAAATAAGAATTAAGTAACACAAACCAGAAATTAGAATATTGCAGTTTGTACCAGTTTAAGAATGCGAATAATTGACTTGTGAATTCTGGTAAGATGTTGTTGTGTTAAAGAACGCACTATCGATGTTCAAAGTACTTCTCTATTTTACACACTGGTAGACCCGGCAGGCATCCATGTTCCAAAACGTTTACAGTGTTTTAATCCGGCAAATAATCGCTATTGATTTTTATTTGAGGTACAGTTTGATCTTATTATTATTATTATTATTATTATTATTATTATTATTATTATTATTATTATTATTATTATTATTATTATTATTATTATTATTATTATCATTATCATTATTATTATTATTATTATATATCTTTATTCGTACACCAAAGCAGTAGTACACTATATGACAAGAAAAAGGAAAAAGAACACACACATTAGACAATAATGTCAAAACAGTTCAGTCAGTCATTATGACAACTCGGCGAACGAGTATTATGGTATTAGAAATAGAAAATATCTTACTTCAAACCTAATTACTGTAGGTACATAGGGAAAGGATCAAAAGAGAAGTCGACCGTACCATTTAGTTTTTATCTCGGGGTTCTGCTGTAAGACATGTAAAATAAATCTTGCAATGTGCGCTGTTGCATCTTCTGAATATTTAACACTAGTCCATAGAAATGACATGTAAATTGGCAATGCATTCATTAATCAACATGTTCCATATCCTTTACTCACCTAACCATAACGTTTCATGTTTCTTATGTGCATAAAATGAACATAAAAGTTTCAATGGCTATTAGTTCAAAGTGAGACTTAAAAAGATGTAGCATCAAGAGAAATGAACTACATACCTTGCAATGAAATGATGCAGTCATTTGCCTTGTGCCACAAATCCCCGATACCATGCTTTAAAACCTTTGAAATCACGACGCGTCCTTTAATGCGTTATGATTTTTTGGTTATATTCTCTTGTACATCCACGGAAATATTCATGACATGTGCCCGTACTAGCATTTGTTAAATATATAGTGATTCCATAACTTCTAGATTTTAACTTAATTTTGTAAATATGTTATGACCTGACATTTTCTTGCCAGACTGAGTACCATTTACTTGGGGACATGCATTGAAAACGATTGGTGAACTTTAGAACTGTTTAAGAAAGAACTATGTGTAATATATAAATCTCCACTATTTTGCAGGTTGGGAACTGTTTCTGGAATGCATTTGATACAGAAGGTCACAGATAAGTTAAGGGTGAAAATAAAACGTAAGTACTTTAGATTTATGAAAGCTGGTGGCTTTTCAAATACTATTATCATGATTAAAAATAATTAAACATCTTATTTCAAGAATTAGAGGATTAAATCATGCGGAATAAAAAGAAATAGAAGTGCTCGATGCATACTCAAAAAAAATTAATAATCTTATTGCAAGAAATAGAAATTAAATGGGGAATAAAAGGCAATTAACATGTTCATTTGGAAACTTTGAAAACCAGTAGTACAAACATGTATCCAGTTTACTAGAAGATCCAGATCTGTCCTTCACAGTTGCAGGGCAAACTTTCGAAACGTGACACAAATCATAAGATAAGTTCATGCCTTACGCTGACGTGGAAGATGTTTTGGCAAACACACACAAAGTCACATTAACGTCCTTTCACGTGCATATCTAAAAATTGAGAGTTCGGCCATTCAAATATTTTCTTTATTTCATATTAGAAAAACTGGATGCAGGTGGTCACATGACCAAGCATGGCTGGTATAAGTGCCTGAAGGGGCTGGCTGTTCTTCAGCCAGCCTGGGGTTGTGTAGCGGAGAAAAGATTGTATTGTAAGTCTCGGCAATATAAGATTTTATTATCTTACAACCTCATGTTTGCTCTTCTTTGTGATTGGTTTTGTTTTATTTGGTTATTTGGTCCCTAAAGTATTCATGTTTCATTGTCCAAATTATCCACACCTTTTGTATTCTGTTTTGGCCTTTTTTTAGATAAAAATTGATCACATTCATAAGTTGTATTGCATTTATTTAAACCAAATCATAGATGTTTGTTTTATGGTCTCTTTGAAACTTTAAATCAATATCATGGCCTTTCCTGGATCCTTTCATCAAAGTCTACGCCAAGCGACCGCTTAAGTGAAAATTCAACTTGACATTCAGCCATAACACTATCATAGGTGTTCTTCACGTTCTCTGGTGTCAGAATGTTTACTGATACCTATAATGTCACACTATCATAATCATTCTTATTTTGGAGTACTGTTCAATTCTACTAATTAGTATGAATCATGCTAATTAGCTACCAAAAGGTGGTTAAGTTGAAGAGGTTAATATGAGGGTCTTAAAGTAATTTCAGGGCTTATTTTGACAGCTTGCGACAATTTTGACATTTATATCCATGGGCAAGATAGTTGCTAGTACGATCATTAGTTAAGATATATACTTTGGAAGCTTTGATCAGCTAGGCCTGCAAACTTGTGTCATATATTGGTGCACAAATGTGAAGCATGTTGACCTTACTTGTAATATAAAATTAATACCATAAAACAAAACAATTCAACGTTTTAATCTATCAAAATAAATTTATTTGTTGTTATCACATTTTAACCATTTTGCAGAAATGACTTCATGGATAATGTAGCGAACCAGATATTAACAATTTCCATAATGGCGAAAAAAAGACACAGCCTCATTAGTTTGGTCTGCAGAGTTAATCACCAATGCCGTACGGATTTCGCATTTGTGACCCTGTTGGCACGCTATTAATGCATTGTCGTAGATTTGGCAAGTTGACTTTTGAGTGTCGGAAAGCTCGTAATTACGAGGAAAAAACTCGTAATTACGAATAAAAGCTTGTAATTACAAGAAAAAACTTGTAACTACGAGAAAAAACTCGTAATTACGAGAAAAATCGTAATTTCGAGAGAAAAGTCGCAGTTACGAGTTTTGAAAAAATATTTTGTTGTGGTCTCTTTAGGCTTCCGTAATTGTGGATGATCATTTAGAGAGATATGCAGGCAGCTTGAATGTTCAAGAGACGATGGCAGATTAACGAAATTTTTCTTTTTGTGTGTGTGTGTGTGTTTCGGTTTCATCAAGTGATGCTGTGTAGTTATGGAGAAGGATTTATAAAAGCTTTACAGCTTGTTTCCTAATCCATGTTTCTTTGAAATGAAATATGTTTAAACCAACGAAATTACCTTGGACTGTGAACTGGATCGGGAACGCTAACGTATTGACCATAGAATTATTCTACTCTATGTGTGGTAACACTATGTACCGACGAACAGGTAGCCTGTCTTTTCAAGTTAAAACACGTGCTAGCTTTACCACAATCTCTGGGGAATAAAATAATACCAAGTTTACCGTAGGCCTAAGCTAAAGGCAGAGAGAGAGAAATAGCACTCGATCTGTACCGATGTAATCCGCGTTCTCGCGGCAGCCACGGTAACGAAGGGATGCCAACATTCAAAGTATCATTTCTGGGACAATTGGTCAAGACCATCAGGGACACAAAATAATTAACAAAGAACAAAATAGCAAATACTCATCTTTGAAGAGGGACACACACTGTAAATTGGTCAAATTTTCAGCTTATTTCAGTGATTGTCCCTGATGATGAAGGCCAGTTGGCATCTCTGGGAACGGATAGCCTTTGTGCAAACGTATGTGAAATTCCTGTGAATAAAAATTCCGAAACGCATCTCTGAGTTTAACATTTATATGAAGACGATTTGCTGGCATAGACCCGGGCCGTGTATATTGCGCGAAAAAGAAGTGCGTAATCCAGTTTGTGTGGGGACACGCTAGCAGTTACTGTATTGCAGCCGGCACGATTGAGCCAGATAATCAGCTTATTTAATTAGGTTTAGGAGATCATAACGCCACTGGGACCCGCTGGAATAGGCGAGGATGTTAACAAGTGCAATATGGGAATACAATACAAAAAGATCCCGACGCACTGTGGCTTATGATTGGCAAGAACCTTTGGACAAACCGCACAGCCACAGCTTCCAGTATAGCAGCCTTCAGCTAGTGAGAAGTCATTACGTCACGATTTTGAGCGATGCCCGCAAGTAGAGCCAACTATGGCGTAGCAATTGATACCTTGCCACTGAAAAGTTGCATAATATTGATATTCACAAGCACAATTTTTTCCAATAGGAATAATATGTAGGAGGCACAGCCTAAAATACGATTGTCAGCATTACAAAATATCTATAATGACGTCGGTGACCTTTTCGGTAGGTCCCTCCATCAGCCATTTACTAAACCAGTCCAGACGGGAGAGGCTGTTGAGCAGCTGAACGAACCTATCTATCGTATAGCCTTTCTTTTTTTCAGACACTGTTTCACAAATTTAAGTACTGTGCCCGAGATATCTATATCCCCATTGAAGTAGTGTGTATAACCTGTTTCAGAGACGTACCCAGTAGTGGGTACGGAGAGAGATTGTTGGAATCTTGTGTGACAACCCCAAATCTACCCTGGCATTGGCAACATGGCCTCCAGAAGCGACCTGGTCCCTGCACTGTCTGCAAACATTATTAACGTAAGACGCAACATGTTCAACAAATGTTACATACTTTGCGAAGTTTATTTAGGTTACCCTCACAACTGTTTAGTTTTTCTATTCCGCGGAAACCCATTTTCAGCCCAAGAAGCTTGTTTGACAGGCTCAGATCCCAGAGAGGTTTCAACAATGCGACTTCGTGAATCGTTATCATTTATCACACGTTATGGTGACGTATCTCAGCAGACATGAATGATGACCAAAATTTCCATGAAGCCCGGTAAGTTTCAGACTTTGGTACAAATAAAACTGTGAAAATTCCCCGGGATGCAAAAAAGGACAATGGCAACGCCCATGTGCGCACGCGCAGTAAGAGGCGACGAGGAAAATCAAAGACCAGATACTGAGTAGTCTTCTGATTGGATGATTTAAAGTTCTGTCATGTCCTGTATTCACATGTGAATGGTAAGATCTCGCTCACGCTCGCTATTACATTGGGGACATAAACAAGTGTACTGGATGCAAAAGGTTACCTGCTTTTCCTTCGGCTTTAAAGCTAGAATCTATGAACAGTGTGCAGGCTGATCAGTGAAGTTGAAGTGTTGCAAATTAGGAGCAAGAATAGCAGACTTGTAAATATTTGTGATAGACCAGCCAAACAACAAGCCATGATTTCATCAACAGTCAATTACATGTATATGTACATCAATAGGGTTTCTTGTTTACACTCAGACATAACACTTTTATGCTGCCGTACATGTATGGTGACCATTTTGTCATCAGTTCATGCTGTGATATCAATAGTGAACATAAATGAATGAATGAAAGTTGCAACAAAAGGTGCACGGTACTAGATATAGCTGGAGTTTCGCACTACATGACCAAATCTTGTTTGTTTCTAACACTTGACATGTTGTTATTTCCATAATTCCTTCTTTCTGTCTGGCATTTCCTTTTTACCTGCATGCCAAGATCCATGTTTTTGTGATTTTTTCGCGAAATTTAATGTTTTCTCTCATGTAGCTTTTTTCAATTTCAATTTGGCTGTACAGGCAACAACTTTCCTTTGTACTGACACAGAGAATTTGAAACAAATCTTCCTTTCCAGTTAAAGTTTGTGTGTCAACACACACTTTTCTGTTTTTCTAGGAATTCGTAATTTATTTATTTCTTCTTTCTTTCTTTCTTTCTTTCTTTCTTTCTTTCTTTCTTTCTTTCTTTCTTTCTTTCTTTCTTTCTTTCTTTCTTTCTTTCTTTCTTTCTTTACCGGCAAATTTGTCCGACATTTCATTTGAAAAATATTATACATTTATTTGAAAAGTATAATACGTTGAAACTCCAAACTTGGCACAATTATACTTCTATAGATGAAGTCTGGCCTTTTTATAATAAGAGCTCATGCTTTTCAAAATTATGCAAATGAGGGCTAATTAAAGTTTTAAATCTTCAATATCTTTTATACTATAATAGATGTGGTTCCGAGTCTATAGGAGTTCGATCATAGCAAGGTAAAGGTCATCTCAAATGTCAAGGTTATGTCAAGGTCAAAGGTCAATTTTAGGCCAAAATGTCATTTTTGAGGTCAAAGGTTCACTTCAGGTTGAGCTCATCTCAAGGTCAAAGGTCATTTCAAGGTCAAAGGTCACTTTCGATGGTGGCTTTCTTCTAGCCAAAACTTGGTCAATTTTTATCCAATTTTGATCATGTTGGGCCCAAATTGTACCTATTGTAACACTGCACATTTTTGAAACTATATGGGACCTCCAAAGGTCAAAGGTCAAGGTCATTTAAACCTTTGAAAGTTGCATCCGGTCATAACTTGGCCAATTTTTATCCAATTTTTATCCTGTTGGACTCAAATTGGAGGTATAGCAACACTGCACATTTTTATTAGAACATGTAACCTCAAAAGGGCAAAGGTCAAGGTCATTTGGCCCTTTGAAAGTTTCATCTTGCCATAACTTGGTCAGTTTTCACCCGATTTGGTTCATGTTCGGCCTAAAATGTGAGTATAGTAACACTGTGCAATTTACATGTGACCTGTAAAGGTCAAAGGTCAAGGTCATTTGGACTTTGAAATTTGCATCCAGCCATAAGCTTAATGTAGTGTGAAGTACCAAAGCATAAAAGTTGTAGCGTTTAATATATTACAACTTTTGAAGGCACCCAGACAGATTTGCTTTGAAGCAAATCTTGTTTTATAGTTTCTTTCTTTCTTTCTTCTTTACCAGCAAATTTGTCCGACACTTTTTTCGGACAGTATTATATATAGAAACTCCAAACTTGGCATGATTGTACCTCGATACAAGGAGTTTGATCGTTTTATACAGAGGAATAAAGATGTTTAAAATCATGCAATTTAGGGGCATTTGAAATTTTAAATCTTAAAAATCTTCAAAAGTATAATATATAGAGATGTCATTGGAACATCTACTAGGGGGTTATTGACCAGTGCGCATCTAATGAATTTAAAACAAAGTTGTAGCAATTTAAATTATGCAAATTAGCAGTATTGGAAATTTTAAAACTTGAATATCTTCAAAACTATTATAGATAGAGATGTCATTGCGCATGCTCTAAATCTAAAGCAAAAGTTTTAGCCATTTAAATTATGCTAATTAGCAGCATTTGAAATTTTAAAACTTGAATATCTCGAACTTATTATAGATAGAGGTGTCATTTCAACTTCTACTAGGAGGTTGTTGACCATTGCGCATGTAATAGATCTAAAACAAAAGTTCTAGCAATTTAAATTATGCTAATTAGCAGTATTGGAAATTTTCAATCTTGAATATCTCCAAAGCAATAACAGATACAGATGCCATTCCAACTTCTTCTCCTGTGTTATGGAGTAGTTGTACATTGCCATACCAATATGCTTTGAAGACACACACACTGATTTGCTGTGCTTCAAATCATCTTTTCTAGTTTATCTCTGTATTTCAAGTTGAATGCAAAGGCAACAACTTTCCTTTGTACAGACACAGAGGGATTTGAAGCAAATCTGCATTTCTGGTTGATCCCTGTGTTACCAATGGCCCTTTATGAAGCCCATGGGCACCCAAATACCAGATACACATTTCTTTGTATATGACTGCTCAAGCATATCCCCAGCTGCCCTGTTCATGTTACGAAACATTGTATATGACACCTATATTTTCCACACAAACAATTTTTTCCTCAGGAGTGTGTTTAGGGTGTTCATTGCTACTCAAAACTTGGTATTTGTATGCCTCACTTGTTAATGGTGAGACACAGAGCCCATGCATGTAATTAGGGGGTTAAGATTTTGTCACAGATGGGTCCCAAACGAGTCCTATTTGCGTGTAGTGAGTCACGAGTCTGTGAATCAAATATATGATTTGCAAGAATTTTGTCAACTCGGTGTCGCTGTGATAACGATCAATCAATTCACGCACCCACTCACTCACAAAAATCTCAAAAGAGAAAAACAGCAAGAAACCTTTGGTTTATTGTGGACAAATAAGCATGCGAAAATATTGACATGCAAACAAGTGGGCAGAATGGAGCACTCAAATCCATTGTTTCTGCTTTTAGTGCACTGAATGTTGGCCCTATAAAGTATGCCAATGAGATCAGTATGGAACACACCTAAAAATGTGTACCTGGCGCATGAGTCACATGTATATGCTAGGTATACAAAACACCAACAACATGAAACTAAACTTAGATTAAGGAAACCAGAGTAAAGGGACGAAACACTCCAGTTTTGTAGTGTTTGAAATATCAGGCAGCATTCCTTTCTTTTGTGATGGTCACTTCAGCTGAACGTGTGAACAATCTTGAGTCGACACATTGCGGCCTATGCTCTTTGAGGAGAACCAAATCCAATGTGTAATTGAGTGACTGAAATACGATTTGATACATGGTTGTTTAACCCTACAACATGTGTTTCCAAGTTTTTCATCTTCTTGATTCCCATTAACAAAAAAAAAACTGCACCCAGTGTAGTGTCTGGCTTGCACGGAGTGCATAATGTCAATTTTTAATTAACTTTGATTTTTTGGAACTTTATTGGCTGTAGCAAAAAAAGTACACTTGATATTTTGCCCAACCCTCCCCCTCCCCCCAACATATATATATATATATATATATATATATATATATATATATATATATATATATATATATATATATGGACAATAGTACTTCTATGTATATAGGTTAGACAGGGACAGGTTAGCTTATGGAGAGTAAAGAGTTCGGACTGCGGAATAAGGTAACGACTACCAGGAAGTGGTTCTGGACAAAAAAAGACACAAATACAAATATATATATATATATATATATATATATAAACACATCTGCAACAGTTACATACATAGTACATGCATTACAATTACAAAATGGCAACACAATAACACGACACTATAAGAACCACATGACCAAATATGAAATGGGGGTAAAAAAAAAACAAAAAAAAACCTCTCAAAACTGCCCTCTGGTGGAAATAAAGGAACCAAAATAAAGCTGTGTGGTGTATCACACCAAAGTCTTTAAATTTCATAATAAACGTGATTTTTTTCCATATCCGAGAAAAAAAACATTGGCAAAATTTCGATTATTCCCTCAAAGAATGGAATATGGTGGGCCGAAAATCCCTTGCGGTCCACTCAAATATGCACCTCATTTCAATCGCTCCGCATGTTTCACTTTTTTCTCTTTTAAAGGTATTTTAAAAGGCTTGTTATTGCAAATTTAAGATTCTGGGCGCTAATTCTGAATTGAGTTATCCCGTTTCTAATATTGTTGTCATTTTTCAAATGCAAAAATCGTTCCGGTCTGAAGTCGCATTTTTATTTCACGTATATTCTTCTTCTTCTTCTTCTTCTTCTTCTTCTTCTTCTTCTTCTTCTTCTTCTTCTTCTTCTTCTTCTTCTTCTCCTTCTTCTTCTTCTTCTTCTTCTTCTTCTTCTTCTTCTTTTTCTTCTTCTTCTTCTTTTTTTTTTGGTCAGATTTACTGTTTTTTAGTTTACTAAGAGCCTTATTCTATTAATTGAAAAGCATATTCTGGATTCATTTTAAAACCTTTTTGTTGCAGTTCTTCCCTTTTACCACCAAGGATGTCCCACATATAATACAACCCAGACGTCTGAAAAACGTTTTGCAAGGTATGCTGCATAGAAATTGTCCGGAATTCATATTTTGTACATGACTAAGGAAATAGTCGTATGGCAATGATTGTGTGTCTAGTTTTACTATTCGGAATCTGTGTTTGAATATATGCAAAAATATTTTTGACGATAAAAGGTACTGGCCCACTTCAAAGAAAAAAAACCAAAGCGGTATGCTTTTTTGTTTATACTCAAGCAATATTGCATGTAGCTAAGGCTTTTTTTATTTTTCAAGACAGCACAAGGTGTGAGTTTCAATATCGCTTGTTACACAACATTTTTTCTGGTTTAACAATAAACGATCCCTAAACTTCACATGCATGCCATAAGATAGGGATGATGAGTTCCTGAAATGATATTATTTCAACCAAGATATCTAATTCAATATTCAAAAGAATTCTTTTCAATTCAGCTGCCGCCTTAGTGGCTTTAGCACATATGCTCTTTAGAGCAAGAGCGAATGAATTGGAAGCATTAATTTTAAATCCTAAATGACAATAACTGGTCGCAATTCCTGACACTTCTTTTGTCCAACTTTGTAGAATATGATATTTTTTTTAACTATACTCCAGATTGCAGTCTTTACAATATAGATGTCTAGTCTGTCCAAGCAATTTTATAGGCCGTGTTGGCTTTCTGACATGAAAACTAAATCATTTCTATATAAAACATAATTGCGTTTTATGTTATATAATTGGACAGGGTTACATTCGTCATTAAATATATTTGAATGGTTATATTTAAAAACATTAAATATCGCAGGACGCAAGACACATCCCTGATGCACACTGTTTCGAAGCAGAATATTGTTTGCCAGACCGTTAAAAAACCTCAATTGTACCATTGCTTCACTGTACATGTCCAGAATGATTTAAAATGATAACCTTTGTGTCATTATTGAGTAATTTATAGAATACATCGGTGCCATACTGTGTCGAATGCTCGTAGAAAATCAATTAAACTTGCATACGAAATAGCTTTCGTGTATTTGTCAATAAGATTTCTTAATATTTCATATGGTCACTTGTACGTGCACTTTTGGTAAAACCAATCTACTTTGTTTTCATTTTTGATTTGTCTAGACTCTAAATACGTAAGTTGTAGACAAGTAAAATTAAATGCCCCCACAAAATATTTTCGCTAAACAGGTGCCACTTGAGATGCTTCGGTATCTGTTTTGGTCAGTGGCACAACCCCCTTTGTGAATTAATGTAAATAAGCAGGTTTTCCACAGGTGCGGGACGTAGTCAGGGCAAAATATAGAATTAACTAATTGGTAAAAAAGTGGAATTGGTGTGTTTCTTGCGTTTTGTAACATTGCACTAATTATTATGTTGTTTGCAGTGTATTTTCCGGTTTTTTATTTCACCGTTGTTGACAGAATTTCCATCATATTAATAGTATAGTCTATGTCATTAAACCCTGTCTTGAATTTAGAACCGATTTGGCGTTTAACAAGATGGTAAAAAAGATGATTCACGCCGCTCGACCTGCTTAGACATAACATTCGAAAAATGTCTGAACCACACTTGAGGGATCAATTTTGTTTTTGTCATAAGTTTTATTCCAGTGATGTGACCTTGTCAAGCTCACCGAGAGGTGGCCAAAACTGTTTAGGATCTTTCACTTTTAGATGCTGCAAATTTTGCATATTATGCATATATCGTTTTTGGTTGTATTTTAATAATCCGGGAAATCTTTTAGTTGAAAAGTAACTTGTTTTGATTCATAATTTTTCGGATTGCTACCAACTTGTTTTGCAAGACTTTTCATTTCTTTGAATCGATCCACATTGTGCGCTTGCATATTTAGGGAGGCATATCTTGCGAATCTGTCTCTTTTTCAGTTTTGGAGATAATGAAGCAGCATTTACAAAATGGAGTTAAAATCTGCTGTCATCACATTGACTCGAAGTTTCACACGATACACATCGTTTGTGAGTTTATATATATCATTCTTGCACCATGTTTCAATATCGGTTGAAATTTTGAACCCTTTACCAAATCCCACAAGAACGAGGGATATTCACATGCAAACTGCGTCCCTTGTAAATGGGAGTCATTTACAAAGTAGGTTTATGGTTTAAACACATTTTAATTGGCCAACAAGGACAATGTCTATATGAAAGCCTCTTGTACATGAATTTTTGACCATACAACAAAAATGGATAAAATCTAGATAACAAATAGAGAATGCACAGGACATAATCTAGATAACAAATAGAGAATGCACAGGACATAACAAATATGATGGGGAAGAGGGAGAGACTAAGTAAATGGGTGGGCGTTATTCCCGTACATACATGGATATATAATTGAAGATTACAAGATTACAATAAGGAGAATATATATGACTTGTCTCTGTAAAATGTTTGCACTGTGGCTAATTATGATGGCACAGCTGCAACCCGGTGCTAGGACAGATAAATTTTGAATCTTCCAGTGGTTCTAATATATCCGTGAACTGCTTGGAATATATCCCCATTTCCAGAATTATTTTTTGTTGACAGTCCTGAAAGTAAGGTTTTAAATTGAAGTCTGCTAGAGGAATTATCATAGTTTGGAGTTCGTCTCTCGCCATAACGTATTTTTTGCATTGGAAAAAATTAATGAAAACTGTCCTCTGCCGAGGTACCACAGGAACAAAGTGGTGATTCAATTAGATTCATCATGTACAAATCTTTGTTCAGCTGGCTACAACCTATTGTCGGTCTAGCGTGAATAATACCTATTCTTCGTTCTCCAAAATGAAATATTTGATTACATTTTGCCTTGGATTTATTTAATTTCTTCTTAAATTCACCTAATTCTTCATACTTTTTGACTGATTGTGAAAGAAGGTTCCTTTCGCGCACTGTAGCAGGAAAAAAAGAACTGTAAAAGGTAATGTACGAGCATAAATTGAGCAAATATCTTGCCTTGACCTGATATTATATCTAGTTCGTTCTTCAACAGTATGTGGAATTAAGTTGCATAAATATAAGGGAGCCCGTCCATTAACTAGGCAGGCTTAACCTAAAGTCACCTGTATAATGTTTATAAACATTTTAATTGGTAAGCCTGAATAGTCACTCAGCTACCGCACTGGCTAATGCAGCGACTGTGCTGTCACGTGATTTAGACAAAAGTAACATATCACTACTGTTATGCTGTCGAACTCTAACTGATTACAGATTAGGATTCTGTGTTTGCAGTTGATTTCTTCCACATATTATCTTGAGGTCTGCTTGGGGGGAAAGCTGTAGATGTGTAGTACACTTCAATCAAATTAACACTGTCGGCCACCTTTTTCCTAACAGAACATGACTGTTTTGGTTTAAAACATATGATGTATGGCAAGTAACGATGAATTGAATCGTATTATTGTTATCCAAACATATTTTGCGTGCACATGTATTTCTCCGCAAAGAACATGGACCTCAAAATGAAGACTCGAGATTGTTTACACTTAAAATTGAAAGGACCATCACAAAAGAAATGAAGGATCCTTGACCTTTCAAACACTGAAAAACCTGAGTGCCTCTTCGACTCATTCTGGACTCCAATGTGCTAATGATTCAGTCACGCTACGAATGTAGAATCCTTTGTTCTCCTGCAACAAAATACACTATTGGGATAATTGCGAGTGCCTGGGCTCAATCCCCTTTCTCCCTTCTTTTTCTCTATTTTGTTGTCATCTCATCCGCCTATTTTGAGCTTGTCTTCCAGAATCCTAACAGTTATGAGGTAAGCTCCACCACCATTGAGATGTGACGTGCTCTCAGTCAAGCTTGATGTTGACCCACAATAAAGTTCCATGATGCCCCACCTCACCATGTGAATGAACGGATGTGTATTTTGGCGTCCAACAGGTTCGGATCTTGTGTTATAACCTATCTTTATTGTGCTGGTCGAATCTTTCACACATTGGTTCAACATCTTAACCACGACGCCAAATACTAAGTCAGAATATACAATCTTGTGAAGACAGCAACGGGCCTTCTCTGGTGGTCACCCACAAAAAAGTAATGACGGACAGTGAGGGAGACAGAGACAGAGAGAGAGGGAGAAAGAAAGAGCGGGTGGGAGAGAGAGTGAGTGAGGGAAAGAAAGAAAGAGAGAAAGAAAGAAAGAAAGAAGGAAAGAAAGAAAGAAGGAAAGAAAGAAAGAAAGAAAGAATGAAAGAGAAAGAAAGAAAGAATGTGATGGCGCCCTGATGATAATTCTTATCGGGTTGTGTGAATTGAAAGTAGTTTACCGCGCTGAATTTATGTAGAAACACACGCACTATTTGCTTCACATTAAGTAGTCCCTGCTCTTCAATTAAGTTCGTAGTGAAACCATCGAATCAAAAGATTTGAAACTCACAATGTCATGTCTGCAGAGTCATAATGGGGTGTGTTGGAAGGCTTTTTGTAAATATTCTTATTAATTTGAAAGAAAGAGGCCACCAGCCCAAACAAATCACTTTCACATTTCGTAGAATTTGGAAGCAGGTTAAAAAGGAAGTGAAACTTGAGTCGCTGGCATGCCATTTGCATCAAAGCTTGAACTGAAGCCTTACCAATTAGAAATATGAAATCAAATCAATCCATACCATAGAGTGCTGGGGCAAAAAAGTTGTATAATACACACATATAATATTATAAATATATATATATATAAATATATATATATATATATAATTTTTTTTACACATTTTACTGAAGGTAAAGGCTTGAAGTAGAACACACATGGCTTGCATTTGCATCCTGCTTGTATTCTTGTTATTAATGCAGATTTTTGATGATCCATGGGAGAAAAGACGCTTCCACTGCAATGGGACCTAATAAACCCCACCAATTACAAACATGCGCATGATATTTTGTGCATCTGATAAATTATGATACATTTACAAATGTCTCACTCTCCAGGTTCAGTCCTAAAGATAAACAAAAATAAGTCCATATTCATATTGAGCCTTTTCTTCAATATCGCATATGGGATTGGAAAGTTATCTGCTATTGGTATTATACATATCTCAGTTATGTACGCCTTTGTGTGGAATTCGGAAGTATGAAGAGCTCTCTTTGGAACCGATCAAATATCACACTTAGGGTTCTGAATTAAAGATGTACTTCTGCTTAGCAGAGGTGTCCACCAAACAGGCAATAAAACACAATGAACTAAAAACAAGTGCAACTAAATATATATTTTTGAAAAGCGCACACAGTGGAAAATTGCGTTTTGTCATTGTCATTTGTGTCATTTGTCTCGTGTTTATGCAGCAATTGCGCAAACTGAACGTACAATTTAACTATTTTTTCCAATAACGGCCCATCCCTAAAGATACAGACTGAAAATTATGTCACATTTAGCGTCATTCAAAGCAAATTGTTAGACAAAAGTTCATGTTTCAAACATTTAGTTTTTATAATTTACCTCTGATTTCCTTTGTCGCCTAATTCCGTAAACTTCTTATGTTTATCATTTACTTGAAAAGCTCTCCTGCTTTCCAGACAGGTATAAAATTTTCAAATGACTCTATCGTACGTATATCGTTGGAAGACTTGCTGAAAACAACATACCTAAGATCATATAATGGTGACACAGGTGTAGCAGTACCTAAATATAGATGCAAACCTTTCTAGAAACAAACATGGTACCTGCGTTTCGTGAGCGTAAACACTTTTATTTTACAACAAAGACATAAAAGTTTGGGCACGGTATTTTTAACTGTTACAACTCACATTCCAATCCTGTATTATTATTGCAGTCTCCATTCAAACATTACATGGGCCTTCACTTCCTAGGCACCAACACAAAAAGCAGGTTTCTTTGATGAACCTGTGATGCGTGCAAGTTTGATTACCTATTTTGTAATTGAATTGACAAAACAGGACAATTGTTGCAGTTACATGACAAAAAGTAAAGCTAAGTTTGGAACTGATTACACACAACAGGACAAGTCGGTCCAACCGAAGTAAACAAGCCATGGAAAGCGTGTATCAGTCAGTATATTCTACATAGGACATTCAAAGCCAATGGAAAAACCATGTTGCTAAATGAAGTTTAGTGTCATGTATATCATAACCTACAATTCAATTGCTACAAGCACCCGATCATTTTTTTTCTGGAGTAAAGACAACTCCATTGTATCTATGGATGTTCTTGCTATTCTGTGCAAGCGTACCTTCTTAGAAAAGTGTGATTCATAGACATACATGCTCTTCTTTCCAACCTTTCAATTCAGTTTATTGAACCAAGTATGCTTAAACCAAACGGCTTTTCAATAATTACAAGAGATGAAAAGCCACTGCTTCGAGAATTCTGTTTGTGTTCATTATTTCATATTTACCTGCCATTAAAATCTGGTATGCGGTATTTGAATAAGTGCGATGAGTTTTATTTATTAAGATCATCTAAGGAGACAAAGTAAGATAAAAGTTTGTATTTCTCATCGGATAAATTCCATTTTAAACTTGCACATGGAAGGTAACTTACAATACAACACAGAATGAGCTTGCGTGGTCTTTTTTTAAAGTAAAAAGTACATTGCAGCAAAGTATGGATGTGTACATGCATGTACCACTTTAAACGATGTCTTGAATTAATTCTAAGATACATGTCTCTTCAATTTCATCTTTGATATCTTTTTAAAAATTTGCTTTTAAAGATATCTTGAATTAATTTCAACTGAAGATATCCTTAATAGAATTAAAGATATCTTTAGATAAGACACATTGTTTTACTGCTCCATACACGCAACATCAACTTTGTTATAAAGTACTAACTGCTCCCTTGACTGTTGAGCCAATCAGAGAGCCTCATTATGTCAAATCCCTCTTAAAAATACCAACAAGCAGATCAATGTAGTGGCAAGTTTCTGAACTATCGAGGATGTAAGCAATATGCTGAAGATAGCTTTTGCAATCATACAGATACCGTTCATCAGCAATATACGAGCTGTGTTCAATTGCCAAGCGTTTAAGATACCCTAACTACAAATTAACATGCCTGTATCTCTAATATAGGAATTAGTAATTCAATTTAAGATGTCTTTAATATGTCTTTAATTTGGTTTAAGATACATTCATTTCAATTTAAGATATCCTAAGCTCTGTGTATTTAGAGATATCCTCAGATGTATTTTATTCATTTCAAGATATCTTAGTTAAATTGCAGATATCTTGAACTGCTTATTTCATTGTAACGCGAATTGCACAACTCTGGTACTCGGATAGGAAACAAAAGCAATAACTGATTTCTGTTATTGTAGGATTAATTGCCTTCGTGCAACTCACCACAGATATTCTCTAGCTCTTATCCAATTTGGTATGAAACAACTAGGTTTGCAGGCACATTAAGTGTCAATTACTTTATACATGTATATCTGAACTCCCGGTTGTCAAGCGTGTCATTTTATTTTGGCCAAACAAAACAAGTATGCCATGTGACCTCATGTTCAAATATCTATTACCTATTGGGCGAATGTTGTCAGTCAGACCAACGTATATCAGGGGACTCACTTTTAGTAATCGCTTTGTCATCCATTCGTCCGTTCCACCGCAGCAAGCTGTGAGGGTTGGTCGAATGTACTTGTACATGCATGGGACCAACCTTCATTGCTTCCTGGGACACTGGTTTCCGCATTTATTCTCCAAGTATATATTTGTTCCCAAACGTCCATTGCATCTGTGGTGATCGTCCTTAATGAGGGTTTCGATTGGGATTGTATATATGTGACATAAAAAAATATTTTGCAAGGTCATAGGGCAACTGTCGACAATGATGGTCAAATGATCTGGTTTTGGTTTGTAAACCAGTCATATATTCATTTTTCGGATTCCGGACGGCGTGCACTTAGCTGCCAAAATTGCCGTCCGAATTACTAGTTGTAGACGGGAATGCTTCACTTCTCAATCCTTCGACGATTCCACATACCTCTTGTTTATATATTTGTGCCTTTTTGTGTTAATTTTTCATCAAAGTTCAACTGATAGGCCGAGACATTTTCTATGCAAAGCAGTAAAGGCCTGTGCAGACAGATGGAAGTGGTCAACTGTAATTTGATCTTTATTTCTAACATAGCTTTTGAGACAAACACACAGAGGAGAAAAGTCGACTATGATCCATGACTTATCACAATATATTATTGAATATTTTTTTCTTTAAAGCTCCCTATGAATACTGGCAAGCAATGACAAAAAAACCCACGCATGATAATTGGTTTTCCAACAGTAACGACTTGATAATTAGAGACATAAATATTGCAAAGATGAGCAGAAGGATATTCATCGAAGTTTAGGCAGAGCCCACAGTTGATGAAACAAAGCTGGTAGCTATCATAATTAAAAGTGACCCATATCTTTGATACCCGAGAATGTTGTTTACCGTTTTCTACCTTCTGTATTTCAGAATTAGCTCCGCCGGGGAACAACAACCGTGACACAGTGTCCAAATACCAGAGTCAAATGTCGTCTGCTATGTGATAAACTTCAACGCGCGAATGGAGGATTTTCTTCACATTTCGAATGCGTTTAAAATCATATAAATTTCAACCTCAGTCGTTTTATAGATGATCAGCCGAGGATTGAAGTGAAGTGCGTACGACTAACTGCTTAGCACGTTCTTAGATTAGAACCGTTCAATTCCACCCGGGTACTTAATTTTAAGAGCCCTCTTGAAGACGGATGCGGCGCCCTACACTGTATCGGTACTTTGGTTTGTCAAGTTGAAGCGGTTTTCGGTCGGGTCGTATCGCTATTAAGCACTGCTGCGTGCCTGTGTTTCCGTTCGTTATTTTAAATCTTAATATTTGAGTCATCGTTACCTCTTCTGTATGTAGGCCTTACATGGCATTGACATCTCTGCGTGTCAGACATGTGGTGTATCTGTTAATTAAGTTGGACTTCGATGGGAACTGTTATGTTTTATGTTGCTACAAGGTACTTCTTTCCGATGATTTAAAATAAGTTCCATTTTGTTTGCTTGATCCGATGGGCCAAATTGGTCAGGTTGACATGGTGTTCTAAAAATATTTAAATGAAGTTATGAAGGTTGTACTAATGCCATTTACTGGTTAGCTTAATTACAATTTAAGTTCGTTTGGGCTTTATTTGGCAACATGCACTTTCAGCTGCGCTTTTGATGTGCCCGATCCATGGTACAAAGGGTACCGGGCAAAAATGCATCCTGATGTGCCCACAGTGACTCTCTGCAGGGTCAGCATGTGCAAAAACGTTTATACTGCATTTGCCTGTTTATATCTCTATATATTATGAAGTATAATTCATCATATATATATATATATATATATATATATATATATATATATATATATATATATATATATATATATATGTATATTTTATATATATATACATATATATATATATATATATATATATACATATATATATATATATATATATATATATATATATATATATATATATATATATATATATATAATTTGCATTCTTATTAGCCTACATTAAATGTTAAAAAATTTGGTACATGTATTTTGGATCTTAAATAAATTACCTCTGATTGGTTTTATCAATAAAAAGTTATATAATTTAAAGACAGGATACAATACAAACTTAGCCATTATGTGATGCCAAATTCAAGACACTTCATTAAATTTGCTTGAACAATAAATAATACATATTGCTGTTTGACATTTATGCCGACAAATAAAGTTCCGAGCCCTTAAAAATCTTGTACCATATTCATTAGCCATATGCATTTAATTTTAACCTCCTGTCCAGATTTTGTCCTTTGCAGACACACCAATTGCTGCCACTACCGACTTTAAAGCACTTGAAAATAGACACCATTGATAGTATTAAAGATCTTCGTTTTATGCGTATTTCACTTAACTTTTTCCTTTTTCTTTGAAATATAAGTATGATAAATCTCTTTGCTACATTT